>JAHLJT010009436.1:12172938-12901328 GCA_031308135.1 Acheta domesticus
AACTAACCGACGCTTCATCATTCTCAACAGAAGACTAGTTGGTTTTAATTAGAAGTAATATTTGCGCGGAGCTGTTGTAGGAGTGGCACTTGATTCAAGAGAGTGAATACTTTTACTTTATCGCGCTTACTTCGTGTTTAATATTTCTTTTCATCATTGAATAATATCTTTTGATACCAATGAACGCGTATTCTGTTATATACACACAAAGAAGAAAAAATAGTTATATTCACGAAAACAAAAACCTAATATTTTCTTTCGTTCAAAAGTTTCAACTGTATATTTATCTTCTTTAATACCGAAAATAACATTTCATCTTCTTTAATTAAATTTGTGAATTTTAAGGTTTCCAAACCTTAGATTATTTGATTCTCACGGCTTTTTCTTAATCGCGATGCCTTACCACTTAATACCACTGTATCCAAAAAGTTATTTCAGCTATCAATTCTTTCTTACAAGTTTCTCACTTACACCAGTATTTTCTTAAAATACTTTGCATGTTAAATTATGGTCTAGAGTAGTAATATCAGAATTTAAAAATACTATTTTGAAGGAAGGGAATTTTAAACTTTCAATTTGTAATATAAAGTCATAACTTCAATTAAAAACGGCACTACTTTCTACATGTAACCGTGTGTACTATTTTTATATTACTACTTTACGATACTATGTTACTACTTTTACGATATACCAACTAAAGGCTATTGAGCTTCAAAGAGTGCCGTGTCTCAAAAAACGCATTTTTGCGCTAAGATTACTCTACTACAGTAGCGTAATATCAGCGTCAGAGCTTCGCTGTCTCGTCTGTCGTCTGCACAAAGTAAACTCATCGCGAAGAAACATCGGTTCCATTAACCGCTGGGGCCTCGGAGCATCACGCATTCTGCGGCGCTCTAGACGCAGTCCACCTGTCGGCTGAATCCGCTGACGGCGGGGCGGGGCCGGGCGGTGGCGGACGGGGCGGGGCGGGGCGGGGGCCGGACGGGGCGGGGCGGGGCCGGGCGGGGGCGGACGGGGCGGAGCGGGGCGGGGCGGGGCGGGGCGGGGCCGGGCGGGGGCGGACGGGGCGGGGCGGGGCCGGGCGGGGGCGGACGGGGCGGGGCGGGGCAGGGCGTTGCAGAGCGGGGCGGGGCCGGTCGGGGCAGGGCAGGGCGGATCGGGGGGGATCGGCAAGGGGCGGGGCGGGGCGGGGCGGGGCGGGGCGGGGCGGGGGCGGGGCCGGGCGGGGCCGGGCGGGGCGGGCGGGGCGGGGCGGGGCCGGGCGGGGCCGGGCGGGGCCGGGCGGGGCCGGGCGGGGCGGAGCGGGGCGGGGAGGGCCGGGCGGAGCGGGGCGCGGGCGATGACAGGCCTCCTCATGAGGCCGGGTGTTGAACCGGGCCCCGCCGCCGCCGCCGCCAACGCCCTGAGTGACAGCGGCGGAAGCTGGCCGGGCCGGGCGCGGGCGGCGAACAGCGACGCGCTTGGTCCTGACGCGGGCGCTCCGCTGGCAGATCGATGAGGCTTCGACTGCGATGGCTCGGATCAGCACCGCAGCCTCTGCGGCATCGTTAGCTAGGCTATCCTATATCCTAGGCTGGAAGCCCGATCGTGGTGGATTTTCGGCACTATACTGCGATTTTCCTTATTCTGAGTGTGACACAAATCAGCTGTTGACGGTTTCATCCAATCGAGAGCTTGAACGTCACGAGAGTCACTAGTAGTAGCTCCCGATTGGATGGCAGCGAAACAGCTGACTTTTGTCACACGCAGAATAAGGAGAATCGCAGTACAGCTACGAAGTTCGGTCGAATTAAACCACTGTCTCGAGGGGAATGATAGCGGCCGGATGTTCAGATCGGAAGTTTCCCGAGGCTTTCCTATCAATTCCAGGCGAAAGACAGAGCAGTTTCGTAGCAAATGAGTCACGGATCGCACTGCCCGCGACCTTTCCTTTCTCATCCTTGTCCCTTCATCCCCCCTTAAACACACAGCACACACACACACATACACACACACAAACTTCTACATACCATATTTCTGTGTAAATTAAGGCGAAAGTTTCCTGGCAGTCTATTGGTCTTTTTTGATCTCTTTCTGCAGCATCCCTTTTACTCTAGAAGGAACACGGCATTCTCAACGACCTATTGTTTGGAATTATTAAACATATTACTTGTCAAATTCATTTTTATTTCAAAAGAAGAGACGGACGTTCGTGTAAAAACATTAAATCAAGTGCAATTTTTGTCCACTTCTAATGATAAACGAATATAATCCCATTAACGAACCTGAAAACACGGTAATTAAGAGACATTATCGCGTGCAATATTAACCTTGAGCTCCCGGCTTGTGGGGCGACAATCCCGCCCATCGGACACTCTGCGCTGGCTGAACTTCAATGATGCATGATGTTTTGGTCACGACCTGTTCTGGCGTGCAAAGTTATCGCGAAAACATGAACAGGCACTGTGGTTTTGTATGTGACGTGTAGTGCAACCGTTAGTGCTAATTTTAACATTTCATAAAATAAGCAATATTAACTTTTCGTTCTTGGATTCTTTTCGGTTTTTATTTCATGGAAATGTGTAATATGCAGGCAGAGATTAAGTTTAAGGAAGAAATGAAACAGCAAACATTTCTAAAAGACGTTTCTACATTTGTTCTATTCAACTAAGCGGTGAGATTTTTTACTTTGTAATATAGAGCATTTCCTTTAATTCACCCTATTTTTTATTTTCTTAGACAAAAGACAATCTTTGTTTACACAATTTCATTTTGAATTTAACCAACAGGTTCAATTAATGACAGCCGTAAATAGTCATTCAATGCACACAACAGAATGCAGCCTCGATATGTGATTAGAGAATCCTTGATCACTCCCTTTAAAGTAAGTACAAATTTACAAGGTTTCATGGGGTTGGGTTAGTAGTTAAAACAGATAGGACAGTGTCATCAGCTGGGTCTAATTAAAGCAGCTTTCTTTACTACAAATTTAATTGCCTGTAAAATTCTTGCTTTAGAGGGAGAAGAAATAAAAATAAGTGAAAATAAACATCCATAGAATGGTTTTAGAATGCAAGAAATAATACTGTATATTTGACAACATTTTTCAATGATGTTTCTTTAACAAAAACATTTCACTTTTATCGATGTATAGCCACTTGTTCCCTCTGTGGAAAATATATTGAATCTTAAATAAGTATTTAATTACATCAAGCATTCCAAGTGTAAAAATACAGGGGCTATTAATTGTCTTGGAGCTATGTTTTTAAACATTCCGATTCTACCACAGGAATACACTTCTTGAAATTTTCCTGCTTATTTGATCATTCTGTAAGTGGTAGGAAAAAGAATGACAACCTAACACGTTTAAAGTATAGTGCTGGAACTCTACTAAAGTTTTCAATCCATCGCTTGATCGGATATTTCATCAGTGCATGATTTAATTAAGACAATTTCTTTGAATGTTGTCATAGCTGGTGCAGAGGGCATAGTTGCAATCATTCTCGATTCTAGACGATGTGGTTCCTTCCGCTGGAGCTCCAAAATATATCGTTTCTCATCAAATTCCAAGCTCAGCGAGTTTGAGAACCGGACTCGACGGTCTGCATGCCTCTCCCTGAATTTGAATCTCGACAACCCAACCGTTAACCGGCTGTTTTACCAACAAAAACACCGGCGGCTACAAACGTAAGTGATAAAGATGTGCGTTTCGAGTTGCGGAAAGGAATCCTGCGGATTAAGTGCAGAATGGGATCCCGCGTCGGCCGGCACTGGTTGGCTGCCCGCGCAGTTATGCCGAGTCGGCAAGAGTACAGAGCAATGGGGACAGCCAGAACCTATGCCACTCACAGCGCTTCTGTCTTCCTCTTAAGGAAGAGGTACACTTCGGGTTTTTATAACGTGGCGCGTCAAGCCTGTCTTCACGGTGGAATATGTGACGCCATTTGGCGTCTTTCTCGGTCGTGCCGTTAGAAGTCGCATGATCGCCACCGTATCAAGCAGTGTTCATATCATGTGACAACTAGCGGCGCGGCCGAGAAAGACACTAAATTTATATTAAATGTAACTCCTGCACTACATTTACATTAAAACATGCCCAACTCTTACGGGACTAATGAACTTGGCAGTTGACGCGCCCGGAATCACCAATCAATCAATCAATCTGCCAAAATCCACTAAGCCAGTAGGAACTGACTCGGGCCTCCTATTTCTATTTCGGCCACGAAAAAGAAAGCGCCTTTTCGCGCACTTGATCCACCACCCACGATTGGGCAGCCTCGAACCTTGAACGGACTGCGTTCGTCTCGGCACAGATTCCCACCAGTGGTCGTCGCGGTGCGGCGCGGCGTCTCGCGCGGGCAAGAAGCGCGTCCGATGGCCGGCGGCCTGCCCCAGAGGCCAGCGACCGGGACGGCCGGAACGGAGCGGCCCCCGGCCCGCGGAGCACGATCCCCCGCGTAGAGCCCCTAGATACAAAGAGCAGCGCAACCTCCGCCATTTAATATCCTCTCACCCAATAGCCCCCCCCCCCGTCAGACAGCAATCAGGGACTGAAGGCAAATTATTACAATTGGTGACGTCATGGAGATTTTCAAGAATATTAATATTGGTTTCGGGTAGGTTCATGGTTCTCGACACACAGAATGCCACACAGTTCCAATTCTCCCGACAACTGGACATAAAATGGAGGGATCGGTGAAACAATGGAATGCGCTACTCGCTGTGTCTCTACCCCCGCGCCGCGCCGGGCGACCCTGGCGGGCGATCGGGGAGACGAGCCGCCGCCGCCGCTCTGGGCGGAGTCCCTTCGCAGGAAAGGGCTGTTGGGACAGCGGCTTTAGTAGGGACGATCTTATGTTACTACTAGACATCGGATGTTTAGGCACTAAAAAATCCTCTTCTAGGCGCCTAAAAAGGCACTGAAAATGTCTAGAATAAGGAGAAAAAAGGTACTGTCATTAATTACATTCACAATAAAATTAAAATTATTTGTAAAACTCCATACGTATTTACAACTCTTCTCCATTTTATTCTTAATAGTTTCTATTTCAATATATTAGCAATAACGTTTCAAGGATCACAATTTCAAATCTGCAACGATTGGGAGACAAAATCAGTTTGAATACAGAGAAGGATTTCTGAACATCAACTGATGTGTCTGGCATATATTTTAGAAGTCCAACATTAGCAACACTGAAACCTGAGAATTTACATTTTTTCCACACAAAAGGTGCCGTCGGTGTAATGTCAATCGACCATTTTCTCAGAACATGGCTAGTATTTATGAAATAGGGTAATGAATGGTTAGGTTATACTATGGCCGATTTTTTGTTATCTTAGCATTGAATATAAAAATAATACACATAAAGCACAAACGACCAATAATTCTAAAGAAAATGCATTTATGCTAAAATAAGCAAAAATAAGCATTATAAAACTTCGTCAAATGTCATCATTTGTCCTGATTCGTATACATATATTATCAGCCTTTAAATAAGTTCGCTAGAAAAAAATAGGCATTTCCCGAAACATCCGATGTCTAGTTATTACTGACTAATTATTTTAATTCTATAAATATGATCCTATATGTATTTACATAGTCAAATTACTGTGGGTACAAAAATATGGAAAAATCAGACAAACTACTTTTTTTAATATCACAACGTTTGAGAACCTGTATTGTCCCCATCATCAAGTACTATAAAAACATATAATGCCACATATTATTATATAAATACTATTTCATTTACTTGAACATCGTGAAAGATAATGAAGGTGTTCCTCTCAATAGTATAAAGTGCATCTTCTAATTAATCTTTACGTGTTATTATTTTTGTATAATTTAATATAAATTAACATGGCCTAGTTAACACACGTAGAATACCAGGCATGGCTGCGTGTGTTGCTCATTGTGGTATCAGGAATTCAGTGGGCTGAAGAGTAAGTTATGAAGAGTAAGTAATATTATGCTATGCATTCAGAATTCTTTCAAATTCTGTCAGCCTTCAAGCAGCTCGTTGCGTTTATTTTGCAAATGTGCATTCCCGCCTGAGATATGGCATAATATTCTGGGGAAGCTCATCCTGTAGTATTCAGACCTTCAGATTGCAAAAGAAAATTATTCGAATAATGAAAAAATGCCTTCCACGTGATTCCTGCAAGCCTCTTTTCATTGAGCTGGGAATCCTACCATTGCCTTGTCTATTTATTTACGAATCTGTAATATTTGTCAAAAATGACCTACTTAACGGAGGGAACATATTTTCAATGCAATATTGATATTTATAATTACAACACACGCCGTAGAAATCACGTGCATCAAGTGTCAGTATCAACAGCTCAGTACAAGAAATCAACATACAATACATGATCGTTACTTTACAACGCATTGCCAGATGACATAAAACAATTAAAGTCGGTATACAAATTTAAGTTAAAAGTAAAATCTTTTCTGCTGCAAAACTGTTTCTATACAATTAGAGACTATACTGATCGTGAAAAAGAAAAATAATGTAACAAAACAAAGATATATAATGAATTAGTTTATGTTTGCATTGTATACATTTAAAAAAATATTTAATACGCCTGTAACAAGTAATGTACTTCAGCTTCCGGGTCAATGACCCCCATCTCGATCAGGTTTTTGTCCAGTTTCCCTGATCCATAGAGCAAATGCTGAGATGGCCCCTTGTTTTGCTTCTGGACGTAAATGTAGCTTCACTGTGCGCACGTTTTGTTGAGCACTCCTTTTGCTTGTAGTTCATTTACAGTTGAAATTGATTTTCTATAACTCGGGAAAAAAAACATTTTTCAAATATCTTTATTTTTCTAAAATAATTATTTTCTAAATTAATTTTTTCGTTTTCGTTTTTTTTTTATTTTTTAAATAAAATTCTGGCCCTCAAGAAAATGTGCGCAGATAAATTTCTTTCCCCACACGTCATATACAGTTTTTACTGTTTTTTGACTAAATAAATAAATAAATAAATAAATAAGTGTTAGGAGATAGGGGGAAAAAGAAAGATGAAGGGTGTGAGGTATTAATCTACAATAATTTGACTGTCTATAAACATATATAGGACAGTGTTTATATAATGAGATCTACTTTCGTGTCTGTGTCAATGATTTAATTATATTTCTAAATTTTAATGCACAAACTTAAAAATGAAATAAGGACAATACTGTTAAATATTGAACTTGCTAGTATTGCTACCCAGATTATGTGACATATGATTTCCATGCGTCACAGCACCAGTACCATATGATGGTACCACCAGTACCAAAAAATATGGCCAGCAGTTGCCATGATCAGACCTAGTGCTGAATAGTCGCACACCCCGGACAAGTCGCCGTGCACTTGTTGACGAGTCAACCAGGGTTTGGACAAACGGAGCAGAGCCTTATTGATGAAACTCTTTTAGCAAAACAACAGCAATGCTGCAGCCGCACTTCGAGAATATCGCAAGCTGAAAGGACCACGGAAGGGTCCTCTTTCTCCACCTGCTTTGCGCAACACGAAGTTCGAATCCACTGGGGAACTGGGTTTTGCTCCGGGAAGAGGCCAACGACCGATGGAATCAGAGGTGGTTGATGAAATCGCTGTTGCTCTGGCCGACAACGCTGCGCGCAATTCCCGAGCGTCAAGCAGTGCGCGTGCTGTGCCCCGACAGTTGAATATCCCGTGGCCACTGTATGGAACGTGCTTCGAATCACTCTCAAAAGGTATCCGTACAAGATCCATATCAAACAGGCGCTTGGACCATTGGAGGCACAATAACGTGTTGACTTCCCTCTTCACTTTCTCGCAAGGATTGAAGTTGACGAGGCCTGGCCTTAGACCATCTGACGAGTGAGGTGCACACTCAGAATTGACGAGTGTGGGGATCATCACCGCCAGGCAAAGGGCATGAACTTCCTCTGCGTGGTGAACTGTCACCATATTGTGTGGCTTCACGGCGACGATCATCATTGGCGCATTCCTTTTTTGAAGAGACTGGTGCTCAAGGATCAAAGACTTGTAGTATGACCTGCCAGCCTTGTTGAGATATGCTTCGCCAGTATGTCATACTAGATGTATATCAGGCATATCAGCAGTAATACTAGCAAGTTTGGTACTTGTACTACAATTCGTTTCCTTGTTATAACGTGTTTTGTGAGGAAAGTTTAATTATAACAACCCTGTATACGGGTTACATTAATGCAATGCTGAAAATAAAGCATGCGGTTCTTGAATCATCAAAATTCATTGCTTGACAGTTGTGAAAAAAGAAAGGAACTCTAAAAAAAACTACACTCAAGTACTTGTGGAAGTCCACACTGGAAAAACAGTCTCCTTCTTCACAGTCGAGGAAAAACTAAACATTATGAGAATTTTAATTGAAGTGACAGAATTTTGGAGTGTAAAATATATTAATTGTGAGATTTTTCTTCCGTTGTTGTAGTTTCAATACTATTCTTTTATCATGTTTGATATGTTTGCCGTTCTTCTCCGGTACTGGTCAATACTAAAGAAATGTCACACATTACAATAGTTTCAAGAGATGCAGGTACAGTAAAGAACAGCGTTGGTCGTCGACCTGGCATTAATCTTGCTGCCAGACGGACGACATGCTCTTAATGTGAATGTATGATTTACGAGACATGTTTCTTTAAGGATGTAGTATGCGCACTCAGTAAGAATACATGCTCAGGATTCGATTCTTCTCTCAGATATTTGTTTTGAATCTTCGTTTACTGATTCACACACAGAGACAGGAATTATTCAATCGTCTTATTTCACATGCAAATGTAAAGGTTCTACAAATAACTCTCACGGAACAAAATTATAGTACATTCTTGGAAGAACTATCAAAGTAAAAGTAACAATTATTTAACTTCTCTACAGATCCCTTCTTCGTCATAATCCTATATAACTTTGAAAATGACTAGTGATTATATCAGGGGTTCACAGTCTTGATTTCCGATGGCTAATACTATTTAAAATTATAATTAACAATCATTATGTTATTTTCCAAAGAGACCTGCAAATTCAGAATAACTATAATACGAATAGCATCTACTAACAAATTATCTACAATGTGTAGCTCTACTTAGACTCTTTACACCATTGGCGACACTCCTTGCCCATAATTAGCATTTCGTCATATCTACTTCGGTTATCTATTGTGGTCAAACGTCAGTTTCCTAATACGACTTACTACAACACAAATGTTCTAATAATCTATAATCCACTGTTAACAACAACCAACATTTTCGTAATAAAAAGGATAACTGTTCACATAAGTATTTTATTATCCATGACCTCCTATTACGGTCAACATCAGTTTGTCACCATTGGCAGGAGGAATAGTCAAATTAAAACGAAAATTACAATACATTGACGGTTTAACAAAGAGAATATAACGTATGATATATTCTCTTTGTTAAGATCGTACGAATAAAGTAATGAGAGAAAGGAAAAGCAATTTTCCTCAAAAAGTAATCTGAATTCTTGGAAGAAATAAATGCCGTTTTGTTGACGAGTAATCCAATATAGATACGTTTCTCGAATTAGAGTTCATGAAACTGCATTTTAAAGTAATGCTCAGAAAATTCTCCATTCAAGATCAACTATTTCACCTGCATGGATACTTACGAAATGCCATCGCGACAATAAATTCATAAAATGCAGAATGCGCAGTCCAAAGCAGCAACCTAATATGCTGCGAGCAGTGATATTCGATGCTTTTCCGAGCGGAAGACACGTTAAGCAAAGAACGCGAACGTTGCATTCGTAATCCCATTGGCCAGGCCAACGTATAATTTATCAATACAGTTCTGGAACGAAAAGTAAAAAAAAAGAAGTACTTAATTAGTACAGAAAGCTAGTCTTTGGCGAATTAAATGTTTTCGGATGAAGCCGAATCAACAGAAGCCAAATTCAATAGAAGCCGAATTCCAAAATGAATTTGCCTATAATACTTTCGTACAAGCTGCGTTCATTATTTTTATTTTCTCGCCCTCATGAATGTAAGAAGAGAAAGTATTCTAATCGTGCGTCGCAAAATGGAGCATTCTTTACAGTAACTCTTATTGTCGGGTCCTGGTAACGAAAAAATGGATAAATTCTGTTACTATGAATAGTAAATTACTTTCTCCAACAAGTGATGTAACCAGAATACATGTTTTTTGGGTCCTTGATACCGAAAAATCGACAATCTTGAAATAAGATCATATTAACTTTTTCGAAAATATGAGTAGTTTTCGTCTGATTTTGGGCAAAATATAGATAATTTTTAAACATTTGCTATAAATTTTTTTCTCAAAAAGGCACCAAATTTTTTCTTTAAAATTTCTCCTCGTATGTATCAAGAGAGACGAAATACGGTGCAAGTTCTATTTTCGGCATGTTCATTCTCAGTATTTTCGAAAATTGCAAAAAGTTAACATTTCAACACAACAAAATTGAAGATAGAGATTTTTTCCTTAGACAACGACTGTTGTAAAACTCAGCTCTTTAAAAACGGTCATGTACAATTTCTGGAAGAAACAAGTCGTTTTCGTGTAATTTGTGCTTGCTTGGAAATACAGTTTCTAAAAAAATTATTTTCTCAAAAACCATTTCAATTTGTTCTTCAATTTTTGTACAGATGAAAGAAAGTACTCTTAAAAAATTGACGCGAATCTAATTTTCGTTGAACTCTCTGAATTTTCGAATGGCAAATTTAGAAATAATGGGAGAAAGTATGTGCTGTTATATAACAACCAGTGTACTTCGACTTCATGGAAATTTACATGTGTGTACTCTCGGAAACATGTCCAATATGTGAGATAGCAGTTACGTAGATTCATGTCTCGTTAGTGTTTGTTTTCTTTGGGGATTAAGTCCTTTGTCACAGGCGAGCCGCGAAGTGCAACCATCATATTCAGTAATCAATAAACGTAAGTATTGGTTTCCATTCATCTGGGCTGAAAAAATATAATAAATGAATGATCATTGCAATGAAACGAGAAAGGAATGAAAAATCAAAATGATGGCGACAAAGTGTTTCCCCACCAACAAAATGCTTATTGTGCCAAAATGCTTCATGTGTTAAAATTATAAACAACTTCTCGACACAGCGATGTGAAATAGTGAATAATATTCTAAAACAAGCTGTTATTATCGTTAGACAACGGAAAAGGAATCTGTAAAATTTTTAAACAAATTAAAGGCGACTAAAAGCCTACAGTAGCGGCGGAACATGTGTAAAAGAAAAAGAGAAGAAAAAAATTCAATGAATAATTCAACCATAAATATAACACTGCAAAGTAGTACAATACTCTAATCGTCAGCCGATTACATGTGTTTTACAAGTATCGATAACAATGGAAGACAACATTGACACACGAGGAAATACATTCCCACGATCTTGCGAGAGCATTCGTGCAGTACATCAACAATATTTTCTCAAGACTATCAGTGAAGTTTCATTATTCATACGAATGATACGCTACATTCATAGGGGCGTGAGAAGTATTAAAGACTGTCTCAACATTATTATGATTTTTAGCGACCAAAATTACGGTGAGCTTCCTCCTTAGCTACGCACGACTGTTCTGTAAGCGCATCCTTTCTTATACACCCTTCGTCGATTTCCTTTAAGATGATTGCCGACCGCAAAGATGCAACCAATTCGCATGCCGTTTGACAAGAAGCGATATCGTGCGATTACCAGATAAACAGCTCTATTTAGCCCGACCCGCGCGGCGTGTCGTTTGGGGCAGGGTTTACTGCGAACACGCACGCCACCCTTACGCCTCCCAAACGCGCTCGCTATTTCGAGCAACGATTTCTTATTGCGGTGCGTGTGCATGCCAGTAAGTGGCGGTGGGCGCCGCCGCTGCCGCAAACCGCAAACGAGCGACTCAGCCGCGCCCGCGACGCACACACTCCGCCCGCCAACTCCCCACGCCCGCCCCCGGGCCCGCGACGCACACACTCCGCCCACCAACTCCCCACGCCCGCCCCCGCGCCCGCCCCCGCCCCCGCCCCCGCGCCCGCCCCCGCGCCCGCCCCCGCCCCCGCGCCCACCCCCGCGCCCGCCCCCGCGCCCGCCCGTCCCCTGTGCCCGCACCCGCCACCAAGTTGGGCTGGGACCGCCCAGGAGAGAGACGCGTCATCACGGTGACGCATGAGGAGAACACAAAACGCAGTTTCTCTTCTGAAGGTGCATTTCGACATATTGTTCGTAACACCACGTGTGTTTGGAAAAGTGTTGATAAATTGACGAGTTGCGATCAAAGAGTGAATTTATCTGGTACTTTTCAAAATATGAGATGTATTTAAACTTTCGAATGAAACTTCATAAATAGAAGACGGAGGATAAGGAGAAGAAGAAGAACAAGAAGAAGTGACTTCACTAGCGAAATGGTCCTATTAAATAGACAGCAAAATCATATACATGTGTATATTTTTAAACAAGAAACAGCATTACTATTTCTGAAGAAGTGGTAATTAACTACCTTGTCTCTTATTTATTTTTGTAATCCACATTGTCGCACGATATTGGCTGATATTTCATGAGTGAATTAGCATCCAGTGGTCGTTTCGCCGCCAATATCGCCGTGTCCTGAGTAGAGCCGTCAGTAAATGCTCACCATCATGGTGGCAGGTCTTACTCATGGGGCCTCATGACGTCAGTTACTAAGAACAACAGTTTCTCTTTGACAGATACGAAGATTGTTGTGATAATTTTTCTCTACCTCAAAAAACGCGTTCGGGTGAGGGGCCAGAGAGGAAATGCTTACGACAGTGACAAGCACGTGACTTGCACACGAGTGCCCTTCGCTTTGTTTACCTAGAACAGAAATTTCTCTTCTCTACAGGCTGTTTCAGAACAAATGCTACAAACGTCTAATACATATAGAGATAGAAGATGATCACTTTTTTGCCAATGAACGTGTGGAGGCAAGTTTCGTATCAGAAATGACGCATGTGGTATTTGCCCCTGAATGGTAGGCAACCGCTCGTGCTTTGGCGTTTGGCACGTACACGAAATCTCTGCGTCAGAACGCGTCGAGCGAAACATCCAAGCCTGCCAACCTATGGCACATGTGCAACTCCGTTACTTGACATTTCTCACCACTGATTCATTGACAAAAAGTGAACATCTTCGACCCTCTATATGCTCTATAAGTTCGTAACATTTATTCTTATTATTCTGTAGTCACTCTTCGTTTATTGGAATAACCGTGGCCACGTTAGGATCCGCGTGGGAGTGTTACCATGACGACAAATCACGCTCATGAGGCCTCTTTACGAGACTTCATAACAATGACAGAAGACGCTCTTTTGCAAATTCTTTTTACTTTCTCACCACGGAGAAGAGAGAAAGTTATGTAATGCTGCGCGAAAAAAACAGCGAATTTTCGTCACAAAAACTTATTACAGGGTACTGGTAACGAAAAAGTCGATGAATCAAGTTGCTAAATTTAGGAAAAATTCCTCTAACACGTGGTGTAGCCATGTTTTATGGTTCCTTGATGCCGAAAAATCGATTGACGGCGAAACGCCTGTCTGTATGTCTGTCCGTCTGTGAACAACGCTTGTAGTTAAACCGTTCAGCCGTATTTTTTCGAAATTGATATTCCCCAATCAATCTGGCTGGTGTCGCGGGCCCTTGAATTTGAAACTGGTATTTTAAGTTTGGGGGTACTTTACATGGGGAAATTATCCAAATTTTCAAAAGAAAAAAAAGGCTCCATAGTTTTTCATTAAATTTTGTCGAAGGACTTTTAAGAAAATGGTGTAGGCATTAAAGATGGATGTTTTTCTCTTAATGAAATATGTTCCTTAAAGATAGGATTTGAAATAATGCCGTGTACAATGTTTCGAAAATTCTGAGTACATTTAACGTAATTTTGCGTGGAAATACGGGCGAGAAAGTACATGCTGTTTTAGCACCACTAGTTCTACTTATGAGAATAATTTTTGAGAATCAGAAAACCGCAATAGAGCCCTCAGTTATTAAGTGACACTATAGAAAGATAATTACAAGACATCGTGATTTTGTCTACCAAGATCAACATTTTCTCTTTTACTGATGCACGAAAGTTTATAGAACAATGTTTTTTCATCACGGGGCACCCGGATTAGGTGCCTTGAGAGCGAGTGCGATTCACCGTGTTCCAAGACGTTTCACAAGGCTTCTTTTCCTACCAAGAATAGATTTTTCTTCTCTATAGATGTACTGATTTGCATATTCGCAGAATAAGTGTGGGTATCATAGAGCCTGCGCTTGGTTTAGAAGACTTATTGAGCATGGCCTTTTCAAATCTGGCATGTGAAGCTGACTTCATCTACCAAGAACCGTAAACCGTTTTCTTCTCGTATTACACTTCTATTTTCGAAATGAATGTGCGCCATTACTGCATTTGAGCCAAGATTGTAATACATTGTAAGCGACCATACATGATCGTGGAGACAAGTCTTGTAGGAGACATTTTTGAAATTGCTATATTTATCGTTCTTTGTTTTGTTGTTGTTTTACAAAGGTGTTGTCCTGTTTCTCAGCGATGTTTCAACCAAATCTATCGTGTTATTTTAGTTTAATTTAACATAAATTTCTAATTAAAACAGTCATTACAAAGAAAGTAGCATAACTAAAAGTCTCTTTTATTTCGTAACTTGCATTACTTGTGCCTGAAAATAATCCCCATCCAGAACTTCACTCCTTCATTTGTGTGTAGTGAAGTCTGCAATCTGAAGTTCTACAATATATTCACCAAGAGCAGAATTCCTCTTACATAAATGTCCGTCTATAATCAGAACATGTGTTTTCTCTCATAGCGATTTTCATAACCACAAAGAACAAAGTTTAACAAGTTAACGATAACCAATGCAATTGCAGGCAATTAGCATGATTTCTGTTGACACGTACTGCTGTTGATAGAAACATAAATCATAGTAGAGTGATAGTCTTTCGTTCATCCAAGGCAACAGACGTCCAACGTATACAACATGCGTCGAAGATTTAATATCTAACTAAACGTGAGTACAAGGAAAATAAAATTAGTTCATTTTTAAGTACTTAAGTACGATGATCTATAGAGAAGTTGTAATGTTCTATTTATTGAAAATCTCAGTTATTTCTCACTTAGTAGAAATAAAATTATTTCTTCGTGTATATCTTCAAAAGGTTCGAACTAAACTACTAGAAGACAGACTGGTTCTCAAAATAGAAGATAATTTGAAACTACTGCACTATCTAAAATTAACAAGGAATGCGGATTCAGCCACTATAATATTTCATCACCCATCTGCTCTGCAATCTTTGTTTTTCATTTCTTGGAACGCCGATAATCAAGATCTGGCCAGTATCCACTGGCCACGTCACGATAAACATAACAACCCCACGGAGCTCACATCCGCGTAGAACCGCATCAAATAGTCAACGCATGACCCAGTGCACGGAATTTGAATTCACGGACTCCGATGCGGGCCGCCCCACCGCAGCCGCAAGATGCCCGTTGGCCGACTGCCTTGTTTCGTCAGCCGCTGCGCCCCCCAAAACATTCGCGAGCGCTGGCGCGGGCGCGGGCGCGGCCGAGGCATGACGCGGCGGCGGCGGCGGCGGCGCAGACGGAGCGATCAGGCCACACGCGTCCAAAGTCCCCGTCGCGATCAGACCACGCAGGTGCGCGGCAAACACCGCCGTCACGGAGGCGCGCCCCGCCGACCGGCGCCCGGGCAGGGCATGGACGGAGGCAAGGACGCGGACGGGGCGGGGCTGGAAGGTTGCTGGGACGGGTGCGGTTGCGGGGACGGGTGCGGGGACGGGGGCGGGGACGGTTGCGGGGACGGGTGCGGGGACGGTTGGGGGGACGGGTGCGGGAATGGGTCAGGGAACGGGTGCGGGGACGGGTGCGGGGACGGGTGCTGCGACGGGTGCTGGGACGGGTGCTGGGACGGGTGCTGGGACGGGGCGGAGGCGGGGACGGGGCGGGGACTGGGGCGAGGATGGGGGCGGGGGCGGGGACGGGGTGGGGATGGGGGCGGGGATGGGTGTGGGGACGACGACAGCGGCGGGGACTGGGTCGGGGGCCGGGACGAGGGCGAGTGCTTGTGCGGGGACGGACGCGGTGGAGTCGGGGTGGGGCGGGGTAGGGGGCAACCTCACGTGGCGACGCCGCCGGTCGCCGGCGCCGACGACAATGATAACGACGGTGCCGGCGTCGCAGTAGGCATGCGACACTGATGCCAATGCTTTCAAAACATCTATAACATTCTAGAAACATGGATGTTTTCAACATCGATATATTAAAGACGTTGTTTTAACATAGATAATTTTGTTTGTGAATGAAGAAATTCCATATTTATTTAACGTTAACAACAGAGATTGTGTTTAACATTTTATTGGGACAAGTGTATTCTGTGCACGCTTTCTTTAATTCGGGGATCTCTACCCTAACCCACGTACAAGCTGAATTGTGAATATATGTGTTGCACCCTAATTTAATGTTTCTAAACCACCTTTGAATCATTGATGGTTTTTGGTCGATGTGTTATTAATATCTATGCTTTAAGTTTGATTATACGAATGTTTAGTAACAAGGATGTCTTGTTATCGACGTCGCATCACGGCGCCGCAGCCGATGACATTGCGCGTCTTTGCATTGACGAGATATCTCTCGCGTATCAATGAGTTGACGGTCGATGGAGTGTCTGGTGCTTGATTGTATCTCTCTGCCTCGCATGCATCTACGTATTATGTTGCAACATGAGTAACATTCGCAAAACATTGTATCAGTTTACATGGTGAAGTAACCCGGAATAACCAGGATATTTATCACTATCACCTTTAACACCAAAAAAGCTATATGTATCTACACTCTCTCTCTCTCTCTCTCTCTGAATCAGTGAAAAACTACTGATTGACAGTGACTATTCACTGACGATGTCAGTTATAACCCTGCCACTGACAATCAGTGAACTGAACTGAACAAATCAGTGAAAATCGGGTCCACTTTTTGAATAAGTGAAACTTCACTGTTTGAATCAGTGAAATCTGTGAAAACAGCAGCACGTGAACGATTGAACGATCAGTGAGCGATGGCGGCGCGGCACTTTTACCACTGACGACCAGTGAAATGCTGGCGGTCATTACGAAAAGGTTCGCATATTCGCTGATTGTCAGCAAAACTACACATTTCGACTGAAGATATCAGTGACTTCGGCTTTCACTGATTGGATCAGTGACAATTTCACTGATTCGGATTCAGAGAGCAACACGCTCCCACTCCGGACATGCCACGCGTAGCCGCACCGCTCTCTGCAGCAAGACTTTGAAGCTTTGCGGATTGCATTTAAGAAATTGTTAAAATACAAACTTTAATGATGGAATTTTAAAGTTTGTTTAAGTTTTAAAGTTTAAAGTTTTAATAAAAGTACAGATCTGAAGTGATTCTAAGACGTAAGATTTCGAAGACGAAATAAGATACAAATTCTTGTGTTTACTCCTATACTTCAGTTTTTCTTTCTTGGCGCACGGGGGGGGGGGGTCAATAAAACGGAATATCTCACGGTATTTCGCGTCGTTCTCGATTTTGCCGCTAGAAGTCGCATGATCGCGACTGTATCGAGCAGTGCTGGTGATCATGCGATTCCTGGCGGCAGAAAGGAGAACGACGCGAAACACCGCGAGATATTCCATTTTATTGACACCCCCCCCCGTGCGCCAAGAAAGAAAAACCGAAGTATAGGAGTAAACACAGGAATTTGTATCTTACTTCGTCTTCGAAAACTTACTTGTCTCCTTAGATGAAGAACGGTATAATTAGGGATGCCAACTTCCTTCTAGGTCATCTAACTAATAATAAATAAATAAATGTCTTTATTTGTGGCGAGGCTCAGGCCATTTAGCCTGCTCTTCCGTCTAACCAATAATAATAATAATAATAATAATAATAATAATAATAATAATAATAATAATGAGCAAGAAATTCGCACCATGGATCGAAAAACCAGAAAACTGCTAACAATGCATCATCTTTCCCACCCTCGAGCTGATGTACATAGACTTTATGTGGCACGTAAGGAAGGAGGAAGAGGCCTGAGACAAATTGAGGCCTCCTGGCACAACGCAATAGTCGGGTTGGGGAAGTATGTAGTCAGCCATCAAGACGACCCTCTAATGAGGCAGGTCATGAAATCTGACCGAAGAATGGGAAACAGAGGCATTGTTAGTGTAGCAAGAAACATTGCGAAGAAAACTAGGCAAGACACGTCGAATAACACAGACACTGAACTTCTGATGCTGCTAAACATGAAGTGTGAGACACAAAAAATGTTAAAGAAATCGTGGAGAGACAAACCACTCCACGGACAATACCTAAAAAGAATGGACAAAGTGCAGATCAATAAAGATCAATCATTTATGTGGCTTAAAAGGGGAAGGATGAAGCCAGAATCGGAAGCACTTGTAATAGCTGCCCAAGATCAGGCCTTGAGAACACGACATTATGATAAAGCGGTTCTTAAAATTTCCCAAGATGACAAATGCCGCATTTGCCTGGAGCAAGTAGAAACCATTGATCATATTGTCTCAGCTTGTCCAATCCTAGCAAAGACCGAATACCTTAAAAGACATGATAGGGTGTGTAGCTACCTCCACTGGCAGATCTGTACCGCCCTCGACGTTCCAAACACGTGCCCCAAGTGGTACGAACACTCACCGAAACCGGTGACGTCTGTTGGATTGTGTACGATATTGTACGACCAACAAATTCAAACTGATCGCACGATAGCGGCAAACAAACCGGATATAGTTATCCGGGATTTGGCGAAAAAATCGTGTTTACTTATCGATGTTGCTGTACCTTGCGATCAAAACGTCGTTACCAAGGAGGCAGAGAAACGTCTTAAATACAAGAGTTTGGAAATCGAGATCAGCCGAATGTGGGGCGTAAAAGCACAGGTCGTCCCGATAGTTATCGGAGCTCTGGGATTTGTTCCGCAAAATTTGAGTAAGAACTTGTCTAAACTCCCAGGTAGTTCAAAAGACTGGGAAGTGCAAGAAATAGCTTTATTTGGAACAGCCCACATTTTGCGTAAAGTATTGTAGAGGCACTGATAGTCACCGAATCTGCTCCTTAGGTAGCTGGTTGCAACCTGGAGTAGATTTTATATTCAGCCGACTCATAAGATCTTTAGTCGTGATGTAGTGGAATAATAATAATAATAATAATAATAATAATAATAATAATAATAAAATTAATAAAAAGCTTGTTGGTGGCGATTCGGGGCTCGTCCGCGGAGGAGGCACCGGCGCGCGCGGCGGCGTCCGCGGCGCGTTTGAGGCGTTCGAGGCGTTCGAGGCGTTCGAGGCGGCCGCGGCCGCGCGGGCGGGCGGGGAGGGGGGCGCGGCGCGGCGCCGGGGGCCAATGGGCGGGCACCCACATGGTCACACCACCGGCGCGGGCCCCGCCGGCGCATGCGCCGCGCGCGCCCGGCCGCCGACTCGGAAAGCGGCGTGGTTTTTAAGGCCATGTGCCGCGCGGCGTGCTCCGCGTATGTTTTAAGCGGGTGCTGTACACGCGGAGCGCGACGCCGCCGCCGCCGAGTCGAGCGCCGACCGGCGAGTGAAAGAGCCGAGCGAGAGCAGTCGGTCAGGCGGACGGCGTGGAGTGGAGCGGGGCGGTGCGGTGCGGTGCGGTGCGGACGATCACCCGCCGCCGGGGCGCAGTCGACGGCCCGACGTCGACGTCGCGAGTGCGGGCCTTGGCGCTCGCGCGGGCCAGAGGACGCGAGATCGCCTCTCGCGAGGATTAGCTCCACGTGAGCGAGCGGGCGGGCGGGCGCCGGGCGAAGCCCCGCGACAGACCAGCGCGCGTGACCGGCTGGCGAGCCGCCTCATTCGGCTGTGTGCGCGTTCGAGCCCCGGCGCGGTGCGGGGATGCGGTGGTGTCTGTGGCTGGCCGTGGGGTGGGCGCTGCTCGCGGCAGCGGGGGTGGTGATGTGTGCGGACGCCGGCGCTGAGCAGCCGGACGAAGACGCCTCCGCCGCGGCGGCGGCGGCGGCGGCGGCGAAGAACCTGGCGGTGGACGGCGGCGGGGACGACGGCGCGGAGGACGACGGCGGGGGCGGGGGCGGTGGCGCGCGGATGCGCAACTTCGTGGCGGTGGACTGGCTGGCGGACGGCGAGATGGAGCGGCGGGTGCACTTCAACGGCGTCTCGGCCAAGGAGACGTCCGTCGTGACGACGGGCGACGACGGCCAGCGGTGAGTCCCCGGGCGAGGCCCTCGCCCAGCGCCCGCCCCTGCGCGCCGCTGGAATTCGCGCGCTGTTTGCCCACCATTCTTTTCCTCCCGGCGGCGTCTTCGATAGCCCACCTTTCCCCGCTGTCTGCCGCGCTCTCTCAGTCTGAATCAGTGAAAAACCACTGATTGTCAGTGACTATTAACTGATGGTGTCAGTTATAACCCTGTCACTGACAATCAGTGAATTGAACTGAACAAATCAGTGAAAATCGGATCCACTTTTTGAATCAGTGAAACGTCTCTGTTTGAATCGGTGAAATCTGTGACGAGTTGAACGTGACGACTGGACTATCAGTGAGCGATGGCGGCGCGGTACTTTTACCACTGACTGCCAGTGAAATGCAGGCGGTCATTATGAAAAGGTTCGCATATTCGCTGATTGTCAGCGAAACTACACCTTTCGACCGAAGATATCAGTGACTTCGGTTCTCACTGATTGAATCAGCGACAATTTCACTGATTCAGACTCCGAGAGCACGGTATGGGTTCGCCTTGCAGTTTCTGAGCGGCACGTAACCCTCCGCGGGTCGTTCTTCTTCTCGACGTGAAGCGAATGGGTAGTCGGAAAAGGTGTTGTGAATGTCGAGTGTGTGCCGTGAGCAAGCTACCCACGTTCAGTTAATGGAATGTAGTGCTTTTGGTGAATGCGAAACGTGATGTGCTAAAGTGCATGGAAACAAGTTTTGATAAGGGATGTTCATTAAGTTCATTCAATGAAAGATAACTAAGTTCGCAGCGTGTCAGTAACGATGAGATAATATTCCAAGAATGCAAACGAATAGTGACACGAAACAAACACGCGATAACTTAGTGACATACTGTTCTGACATGTATTTTATTTAATATATTTTTTTCGAATTTTTTACCGGGATTATGAATGGTAATGTCGACTGAAGTGATTTATGATGAGTTTTTTTCTGTCCAATCCGTCAAATAAGTGTTTAATAATTTGTAACAAATGTAACAAATTAGAGCAAAAAGATGATAGGGTCAACAATCATATGCGATAAATGTCATTATCATTACCAAATTATGACTCGAAAACGCAGTTGCTAGTTGTAAGAAGGGTTGCCACACATCAGGGGAACTAGACCTTTCTTGCGTACATTGCAAATAACGGAAAATTCTGTTTTCCCTTGTCATTTGATCTGTATTTTGTATCCTGTACGAATATGAGTATTTCAGGATTTTCATTTATTTCAGGACATTCACCTAGAAATACTGAAAGCATGCAATTATAAATACACAACTGTTTCTCTAGTTGAATTGTTTAGTTAATTGTTTCTTCTTTCGATTCTAAACAGATAAAGGATAAAAATATTGTCTCCTAACATCACAAAAGCTGAAGGTTTCCTACATCTAAATTACGTAACATTGTTTAGATGGTGCTATTTAAAATATGAAATTCTTAATATAAAATTCGTGAGTTTGATGTGAGTTGGTTAAAAACGCGAATCCAAAAACAATCTAACATGAATGAGGAAATTAATATTGACAGATAGGTCTTTCTTCAATGAATGACGGCGAGAAAACATGAAAAAAAAATATTTTACGAAATAGAAATTAATAATCGTATTGGGTCATCCATTAATTATGTAACGCTAAAGGAGGAGGGAGGGGGTCTGAGGTAGCGTTACGCTGCGTTACATAGAGATAGGGAAGTGCATTACAAGGGGGAAGGAGTATTGAAAATACTCGAAATTTCCGTTACGTAATTTATGGTCGGCCCTTAAACGTTTCGGTACATTCGGCAAAATAAACCCACTGATCGGTATTATCCCAATAAATCAACATTTATCATTAATGAAAATATAAATAATATGTAAATAATATTGATGTAAATATAAAACATGTTCATAAAACCCATCAAGCCTTAGTAATGGTATTAAAATTCTACCATTCTTCGTTTAGAAATAAAAAGGATTCAATAAATTACGTCTGTGTATCTGTGTGTGTGCGTGCAAAGAAACATAATGGTTTCCTGTAGAGTAGCGGCTGCAGACAGTAGTACTGGCTTGAGCGATGCTTCTCGCAGCAAAGACGTCTGGGAAGTCGAGGAGGAGAGGCGACGAAAACGAACGGAGAGGAAGAGGGAGGCGGAAGGAAAGTCCGACAGCAGTCGTGGGCGAAGTATTCAGCTGCGAGCACAGAAAAAGAAACAGTTGCATTTGGAATTCGGAAAAAGGGTACGGCGAGGGATAGGATATAGGCAATGGAGCAACAATTACTAGAAATCTTAGCATCTCGCAGCAGATGCAGGAACATGCTGGAGTGTGTGGATAGGCGGGAGCGGGTAGTAGCAAGCAGTTAGGAGAAGACACGGACAGACAAGCTGGAAGAGACTAGTAGAAGACGAATCGATATACGAAAAACACATTACCACTTGAAAATAAATAAATTAGTGAATAATAAATCATGAATTTATTCTTTCATATTTTGTATTAAAGTTCTCATTCCGAAAATACTATTGAACCAAAATAATTTTTTTTTTTAATTTTGCTCAAGAGTGCGTCTAATTGTATAGAAATAAGGCAATTTTAGTTTAAAAAATGTAGGTGCGATGAATTGTTTCTTAAGCATCGATGGGGAAAAACGAGGACGACCGGGAGTGAACAGCGATGGCAAGCGTGGGGAGTGGGGCGACTGGGAGGGCAGGGTGCTCCGCCGGGCGATGTGGGCGATGCGACGGGGCGGGAGCGGCGGCGGCGGCGGCGGGCGCGCAGCCAACGCCGCGGGCGCGCATTTCACGGCACGTGCGACACGCGGATACTGCACTCGCGCGCCCGCCCAACCGCCAGCACGCCCCGCACGTCGTCGCCGTCGGCGGTGCTGCATCGCGTCGCGAAGGCCGCAGTATCGTCGCCACGCGATGCGACGCGACGCGATACAATAGAGTGCGACGCGATACGATACAATGCGACGCGACGCGATACAATGCGACGCGACGCGATGCGATACAATGCGACACGATGCGATGCGATGCGATGCGATGCGATGTGAGGCGACGCGATACAATGGAGTGCGACGCGATACGATACAATGCGACGCGACGCGATACAATGCGACGCGACGCGATACAATGAGATGCGATGTGATACAATGCGACGCGACGCGATGTGATACACTGCGATGCGACGCGATGCGATTTGACGCTACGTGATGCGATACCTTGCGATTCGGGACCATGAGTTACAATGCGATGCGACGCGACGCGACGCGATGGCTGACGAGCGTCACTCATGACAAGAGAAGATAACGGCGAGCTACGTGACGCGACGACGAGACTAGGCAAGACATGGGACGACGCGAAGGACGAACATCGCGACGCGACGAATGAGACGAAACGAGCCGGCGGACAAGTGACGAGACGAGAAAACCCGGATGAGCTTCTCGCGATGAGAGAGGAGATGGACAAAGAACGCGAAACGAGGAGCGGACAAGACAAGAGACAATAAGACGAGATGGCGGACGAATATCGCAACGAAGAGACAAGAGCAAGAAACGACGGACGAGCGACGTAACAAGACGCGACGAAACGAGACTTAAAATATATTTATTAGGCTACAATTGGCTGATTGCCAGGTGGTAACCATAAGTCTATAGCTTTGCAATATATCTACATTTACAATTAAAAAAACAATTTACTATATAACAGAATAAAATAAATTACAACTACTACTACGTCAAAGGATGGAACAATACAATAGCTTTCTCTAGAGACCCTGCAAAACCAACCGTTAACATTAATAATACTTTTAAAAATGTACACGTACATTCACACATTCATGCTTACACGTACATACATACATACACACACATATATACACACATACACATTCTTATACATGACTGCTCACTCACATGTTCACATATAACCGATCACACACTGTCCCTACTTATTATACAAGCCTACATTTACAAAAAGAAACAAACACATAGTTACACATAGTATACACTTCGGACTAGTGTCGCGTCGAGGAAACGAATCGAGGCGGGGGCGGAAAAGCATCGCGATGCGACGAGGCAACGCAGCAGCGGGCGAGCAGCGCATCGGCGCGAAGCGGCGAGCCGCCAGCGGGGCGTCGCGAGGCAACGAGACGAGCGAGCCGAGTCGACGCGACGCGACGCGACGCGACGCGGCGGGATCTTTACCGCGCGAGCGCGCGCGCGCGATGGGCGTAAATTAACCTCCAAACGAGTTCCGCGCGCGGTGACGCGGTGGCCGGACACAGGTTTCCCACCGAAGAGTTGCACTGCAGCTGCTCGCTCTCGGCAAATCCTCTGTGCGTAGGTAGAGCACGCTCTTATAAACATCCGTAAATACAATCTACAATTTGATTCGTACTAAACTATTCTGTGTTCACGGGGTAAAAGCTCTTAAGTCAATTTTTGGCAAAATTGGGTTAAGTACTGAAACTACAAGTTAAATATCTATATTTTATGAAATAGAGTTAAGCATAGGAAAAAGCGTTGGCACAATAATATTTAACCCTTGTTTTCTCCAAACTAAAATTTTTGACTCAAGAGCTTTTACGCCGAGACCACAGTATTTATGTTAATGATTAATTTTCGTGTTTTGTACTTACTATTACCTATTTATTTATCATGTGGTTAACTACACGCCTAGTCATTATATTCCATTAATGCTAAACAATTTAATAGTACTGTAAGGATATCCACATAATGTTTTGAAACTTTGTTTCGTATCATCTCCCGTTTGACCTAAGCCTATTATCGGAAACTAAAACATTAACAAGTTGGTGGATGGTCCATTCAGTCTTTCATGGCGAGAGATGCAGGAAACGTGCTTGTTCCGCTGTTTCACTCATGCAAGTCACGAAAACCCCGTTCACATTCTGTACTGTTAGATACTCTACTAACCGCTATGGTTAATTGTCGTGTCTAAACGCTTCCACCTTGTGATATAACGAAATCTTTCACACGAGTCAAATCCTATTTCTTTTCTCAATGGTATTCACATGAAAAATCAAAGACTTCATTTTATAGTAATCTCCAGAAATCAATTATACAACAGATGACAGACCGATAAAGCTATTTTAAATTCTAAACTTTTAGCTACTAGTTTTTACATCAATCAGTCTATTGTTAGAGAAAAACGTTTTCAGTCGTTACGAACGAGTATATAATTGACTAATAAACCGTAGCTTAAATAAAAAATATTTCCTCTTGACTTCTGTTAAACAACAAACACGCTGCTTGCTCGTCGTTCGTGTGGAAAGAATCACTTTAGTATTTCTCTTCCAGACTCACGTTAATATCCTTCGGAAGGCTCACTTTTCACTTATAACCAATGAATCGCACATGCTCTTTGAACGCGTTGCATAACTGCCTTATCTCCTCGTAGGACGCGCGCTACGAGTTCAGCTGTGCCACCTGGTCTGAAGTTCAGGAGCACTAGGTGAATATACGAGGAAACGCCTTATCACTGAAACTTAGGCGAGCACTTGCGTACCGCTTCTCGAGGAGACGCTGTTCTGGAACGATTATTGCAAACGTAACCCGATTCCTTGGAATGCACGAAAAACGCAGATAGTTGACCGTCGACTAACGGTGGATCTGTTGGCAGGAAGATAAAAACAGAAACTTACCTCCTGATGGCATCGAAAAAGTATGTAGAATGCGAACTACATGAAAATTTCCCTCCATTCAGTTTTTCGTTAAACGTCAGTTAATGAAAATGATCGACCATTTAGTTTTCATTCAACTTTATCAATATAAAGTAATCACTTTATAAGTTTTGAAAACATATTCAATAATCATGCTACATCATTTGAATTCATCAGAAGAAATGCTATTTTCAAGAATATCGAACTGAATAGAAGTGTTCAATATAGTCAGAACTACATGAAAATTATCCTCCTCCTCTTTTATAACTAGAAATCTAAGGTGTAGATGTTTATAAGTATTGTTTAAATACACTACCAAATTATTATATTCCACCTTAGATTATTTCTTTATGCCTCAGCAAGTGCATCGTTTAATTAATTCACCATTCTAAATAAGAAACAAATTAGGATATTTTAAACAAAATCCCTCCATCAAATATCAAAACCTAATTCGCATATATCTTACAAATAGCAATCTACTGTCTTTAATCATTGCCGAGACACTTCAAGGGAAAGATAATCTTTAACGCAGAATCAGTTTCCTTTTGTGTGCGTCATCTAGATCACTGACCAACGGTCATCTTAACACTTTGTTTTTGCTTCTCTGTATTTCATTTTCGACGTCACAGTAAATCCCAAGTACAGTTTCGACACGCGAGCTCTATTTCGCTCGCGACGTGAACAACCAGAAGCATTTCGCTCGGTACGACGGAGAAAGTCCTGTGGTGAGCGACCACTAATGTCTCGAGTTTGCGGCTTGGAATCGTCGACACAATAACACAAAATCGGGGCCGGGCGCCTCCCGGGGCCGCCACGAAACGCCTGAAGTAGGTCGCCCGCCATTCGCCTCCTCCACGGCGAGCAATAAGCGATTACGAGCCCGTTCGTGCGCTGGGGCGGTTCCCGAACGGGCCTCGTCTCGGTGAAATTCAGAGCTCCTCGCGTAGCGGTGACAGGAAATTGGCGGAAGAGGATGTTGATGCATTGGCGTTCCGCGCGCGCTCGGAAGCTAATTGCTTCACATATCGATAAAATACGGCAGCGCACAGTGAGAGCGCTCTGAGAAAATGTTGCGCCAGTGCGAGTGTACGTTACCGTTTCCTATTTTTTTCCCCACGTGTACTTGCCGTTTCTGAAAATGTTTGTTTTAAGTTCCCTACTGACTGAAACAGGAAAATGCCTTGTCACTGTTAAAATGTGT
Source organism: Acheta domesticus (assembly GCA_031308135.1). Lineage (NCBI taxonomy): Eukaryota > Metazoa > Arthropoda > Insecta > Orthoptera > Gryllidae > Acheta > Acheta domesticus. The sequence continues at coordinate 12,200,024 of JAHLJT010009436.1, forward strand.
ATTATTTTGAAGCATGGGGAAAACTTGATAACATGTTATACATTAATACAAGCTCTAATCTTTTAATATTACAATTCCAATGGTGAGAGGTGTACGGACTTCTTAATTCATAATTTGCAAATAATGAGCATTTTTTTCTGCGCTTTTCTGCTTTTTCTGAATCAATCTCCATGATTACGGAATCATATACTGAATCAGACATTTTCATTCGAGTCTGAATATTTTCCCCCATGAGTATTAATTTTCGTTTCTATTCAAATATTGAAATAACTAGCACTAACTATTGCACTAAACAAACAACAAACATTTATGTGATTCCGAAGTTGAAAATGTATGAACATTCGTCTAAAATGTACGAAGTGCTTGAGATTATAGTAAAGAATTTTGTTTTTTTAAATTAACATATGAAAAACAATAAGTGGATTTATGAACATTCTCATTCATAAGCTATGTTGAAAATAATACGTTCGCCGAGTGCATTCTAATAATACTTTGCATATAATAGAATGCACTTGACTTATTTACATGTCCCGCTAGAGGCCGATCCCAACTTGCATAAGGTTATGTCACAGTCGGGAGGCTGGCAGACATCTTATGTCACTGCGCCCGGCGAGGGGCCAAGGCGCCCTGGCCAAGCATTCTGAGGGTGAGGGGAGGCGCACTGGGCGGGCGGGCGAGGCGGACAGACGCTGGGTCGGGCGAAAAGGCACGGGGCGAGACGAGACGGAGTGGAGCGGGGCGGGGCGGGGCGGGGCGGGGCGGGGCGGGGCGGGGCGGGGCGGAGCAAGGCGGGGCGAGCCGAAGCGGGATGGGACGAGGCTGGACGAAGCTGGGTCGGGCGAAAAGACACGGGGTAAGGCGAGACGGGGCGGAGCGAGGATGGGGCGGGGCGAGGACGGTCCGGGGCGGGGCGAGGCGGGGCGAGGAGAGGCGAGGCGGGGCGGAGGCGAGGAGAGGGCGGGGGCGGGGCGGGCCGAACTGGGATGGGACGAGGCGGAGCGAAGCTGGGTCGGGCGAAAAGGCACTGGGTAAGGCGAGACGGGGCGGGGCGGGGCGAGTCGAGCGGGGTGCCACGGGCGGGGCAAGGCGAAGCAGGGCGGGGCTGGGCTGAGCGGGGCGGGCCGCGGCTGGGGCTGGGGCTGGGCGGGGGGATGGTGGGGCGGAGCCAAGATGGGACGGGCGAAAAGGCGCGGGGCTGGGCGAGACGGGATGGAACGTGGCGAGGGGCTGGGCGAGTAGGACCGCGGGAGTGAGGGGCGGGGCGGAGAGCGGTGAGGCGGGGCGGAGCGGGACAAGGCGGAGAAAAGCTGCGACGGGCGAAAAGACGCGGGAGAGTAAGTGCTTGGCGGGGCGGGGGGGACGGAGCGAAGCTGGGATGGGCGAAAAGATACGGGCGACGCGCGGTGGAGCGAGGGGGGGCGGAGGAGAGTGGCGCCGAGTGGCGTGACGCGGTAGGCGAGCGAGGAGGCGGGCAACGCGCCAGCGGGGAGCGACCGCTGCGATAATTCCGTACCACTGTACTCTGCTCGCCGCCCGCCGCCAAGGTTACGAGTCGAGGATCGGCGTCGCTCCTCCGCGCTGCAGGCGGGCGTCGAACGGGCGGTGATGAAGGATACGACGAGACGGGAGCGGGATGGGGATCCAGGGATAGGAACCTTACGATTCTGCCGAAATATCAAGACTCGAAATTTCTATTTTTCAAGTTTCGATATTTGACGTTTCAAAAATAGTAATACCGCTCTCTACATTGGTGAGTCGATACAATTGTACACACACTAAAACTGCAGCGTCGGTATGCATTGGAATCAATCGATATTAAAATAATAACACTTGAGGTTCCGTAATACATTGTTCCGAGGTTTGTATTGGAATCAAATATCGTAACGAAGCTAATATTTTCACATACCTTAAATGGGTAGAAAACGGTGAGGCAGGCAACCGATGAGTATGAAATATTAATGTTTTTGTTCCAGCAATCTAAAACTAGGTGTACAATGCTTTCTCCCTGTATTCTCACGTTTCTTAATTCCAATATAGAAGTTCTGGGACGAGTTGTTTATCTCTTAATAAAAACATGATAAGTATCTGAAATGTTGTGGCAGTACAACTTTTATTTACAACGAAACGTTGTACTTTTGAGAAGAGATTTTACGGAGAAAGATCGATCTTTTAATTGGACCATCATATTTGTTGGATCATCGTGCGACTAATTATATTATTATTATTATTATTATTATTATTATTATTATTGCTCCATATCACGACTACAGATGTTATGAGTCGGCTGAGTATAAAATCTACTCCAGGTTGCAACCAGCTACCTAAGGAGCAGATCTAGGGACTGTCGCTGCCTCTACAATACTTTGCGCAAAAAGTGAGCTGTGCCAAATAAAGCAGTTTCGTGTACTTCCCAGTCCTTTGAATGACTTGGAAGTTTAGCCAAGTTCTTACACAAATTTTGCGGAACAAATCCCAGAGCTCCGATAACTATCGGTACGACCTGTGCTTTTACGCCCCACATTCGGCAGATCTCAATTTCCAAACTCTTGTATTTAAGACGTTTCTCTGCCTCCTTGGTTACGACATTTTAATCGCAAGGCACAGCAATTATTATTATATATTATTATTATTATTATTATTATTATTATTATTTCTATTATTATTAACGTCGTACGTTGCAGTAGTAGTAATGGAGAAGTACCGGAGAAAAATCAGAAAGACTCTAGAAGCAGTAGTAGTATATATGGCGTCGTTATTGTGACGAGGGGTGCTCAGGACGGGTGTGGTGTGGATTGAAAACGACAGCGGGAAGAGTTACTCAGCCTGAGACGATAAAAGCGCAAGAGGTGAAATAAAGAGAGAAGAAAAGAGAAAGAAACGCTCCCCTAGAAGCAGCTGCAGTGGCAGTAGCGGAGAAGACTGGAACGAACTCAGCGAGTCGAGGTGAACAGGTAGCGGGAGGGGCGATGTGGCAAAGCAAAGACTGTGGCGAGGGATGTGGTGGGGGCGAGGGCAGGCGTGGTAGAGCGGGTCGAGGGGAGATGCGGGGGAGGAGGCAAGGAATGTTGGGGGGACGGGGGATAGAAGGCGACGAAGAAACTAGGAGGAGGGATGTGGAGAAGTGGGAGAGGAGGAGGAGGGGAAGTAGGAATGGGAGAGGAGAAGGGGGAAGTGGGAAGGAAGAGAAGGTGGAGAAGGGCGGTGGAGAAGGTAGAGAGGAGGAGATGAGGAAATAGGAATGGAGGAGGAGAAAGGGGAAGTGGGAAGGGGAGAAGGAAGGGGAGGGCGGTGGAGAAGAGAGGGGAAGAGATGGGGAAGTAGAAATGGGAGAGGAGATGGGGGAAGTGGGAAGGAGAGGTGGAGAAGGGAGAGGGGAGGAGGTGAGGAAGTAGGAATGGGGAAGTGGGAAGGAGAGAAGGAAGAAGAGGGCGGTGGAGGAGGGAGAGGAGGAAGAGGAGGTGGGAAAGTAGTAATGGGGAGGAGAAAGGGGAAGTGAGGAGGGAAGGTGTAGAAGGGGGAGAGAAAGGGGAGGGGAAGTAGGAATGGGGGAGGAGAAGGGGGAACTGTGAAGGCGGGAAGGCGAGGAGGGGTGCACTGGCACGAGTTCCAGGCCGTGAGTTCAAAGCCCTTCAAAGAACGAATCGCAGAATTGAAGGCGGCGAGAAAACACGACAGCGAGCTTGCCGGGGTTAATTCGCACCTGGTCCCGCAACAAGATCGAACCTCCCAAAAGGAGCACGACGACTCAACTAGGTAACGAAGAACGTTCGCGGATATGTGCCTGACGTGACGAGCACTGAAGGAACCTCAAATCCACTTAACGTAATTATCCCAATTGCGAGCAATTGCTGCAACACCACAAAAGTTTACGAACCCCAAAATTTATGTTTTCTGCAACAAGTCTCATGAAGTGGATTTTATAGAGCAGCTTGTAAAAACTAAAACTATGCAATTTTATGATAAAAAATCTATTAAGGAAACCAACAGAGCTCGTCGATAAGATAATTAAAGAACCGTTACACTCGAGCTTTTATCAAGTTTTCTTCTAACAGGATAACTGAGCTAAAAAGGGATTCCCGATCATCGTCTCGGAGCCAAAGTGAAACAGCATACCAGTCATATTTTCTACATATCTGAGGTACAAATAACGCGAGAAAATTAACTACACGTCCTAACAACCTCTGTCGATGTCTTTGAAATCGCTGCCAAACTCTTAGAAAGTACATGTTCCTTTATTGTCTCATTAACAAGACACATTCAAGGCGATTCGTTCTGCTGGTTACAGGTGTAGCTCACTTTTTATAAGGAATGAAACACTTCTTGTAAATCAAGGAGCAGCGAGTAAATAAGATTCTTCCTGAATGACGATGAAAGTAGTACTAGCCCGGAATTCCGTAGACAAGTTCGACTGAGAACGGACATCCACCTGCTTGGGTTACGGTGACTTTCACATCCTTAGAACCGTGAGACTTTACATTACCTACTACCTATCCACCACATCTTCTCGTTCATTCCTCCAACGAAGTATACCCAAAATGTTCCTTCTTTATCTCGAAATGCACGGGCATAAGATTATGCACAGACAGGCCCCTTAATCTTTTTTTTATTCCGGGTAGAATTTCTTTCTCGTTTTTTTGCAATTCCCTCAAGAGGGGAGCGCAGTGACCTCAACATGAGACGCAGTGCACATGGACTTCGCTCGCTCGTGGCCCTGCAAAGATATGACGTGCAGGGGCAGATAAGCTTTTTCCGTGAAGTTCACATATCGGTCAATGCAAATACAAAAGAGAACATCTAATAAAATAATAATGTGATTTAACTATGTTACAAGTTTTTGAGAATATTGTGTAAGAATGCAGCCCAGTATCTAGAATGTGACGACGTTTATTTCATTGAATTTGTTTGCGTATTTAGTACGACTGATTAATCGGAACTAAAACGCTGAATAGGGAGTAGAAGTAAAAAAGGAAGATTAAATCCATAACTTTTATAGCTTACATATTGAGATACATTTATTTCATTGGATTCTTGAGCTTTGATCCGGTTATCCTCCCACAAAAGTGCCTCCTAAATGAAACCACTTGCAATCCACAGAGCATGCATCTACCTTAAAATCTATTTCATTGCAAATATGAAGAGAAGTTGCCCGGCGAATTTATAGTCCCCGTTCAAAGTGATGGACCAATTATCGATTACATTAGTTTTCAAAAGGCGGCTTTACAAAACCTCACTCGAGATTTTATCACTCAAAAAACTTGGCGCGTGGTCGCAATATCTCTTTTTCAAAGATGAAAAAAGCGGGAAGTTGACAGGTTCCAGAACGAGTCACGCTCCGTGGAAATCTTGTTCCGCCGATATGCGGCAAAGACGACGCGGATTCTTCGCGCCTGATTGATCGTTCGGCAAAACAAATTAGAGCCCCGTGCGACCGACGTAGCGGCCCTCCGGGGACTCATTAGGCGGCGCGCAGGCGCACGGCCGGCCGGCCATCGCTGGAGCGATGCAGGAGGAGGAGGAGGTGATGGCGGTGGTGCTGGAGGAGGAGGTGATCGTGGTGTGGGGGGAGGGTGATGGTAATGGACGAGATTGAGGGGGAGCAGATAATGAGTGGGACAAGAAGGTGTGGGTGGTGGTGGTGGTGGTGGTGGTGGTAGAGAGGAGGAACTAAATAGTTTGTGCTATGGCTGCGGGTGAAACTTTCAGAATCTAGGACATAATTAAATCATCATTTATTAGAGATGGAAATGCCGTTTTCCATTTCTTGCAACTTCGAAAATATTGCCATAAAACAATACAACAATATCATAACAAATCAACATTCTACAATGTAAACAAGCATTTATCAAGTTGTCCACGTATTTGCCAATTGTCTTAACACATACGATATTTTTGCAGGAATGCAGTCTATTTAAATTGCCTTTTCAAAATCCAATAACATTGTGTTAAAGGAATGATCATACCCAGAACGATGTGGAAGCAAATTCTAAGAACCTATTTCACCGATGAATTGCAAGTGTCCTGGAATTGAAGCAACGATGGCCCTGGTTCAATGATGTTTGTGTTGCGGGTGAAGACATTGAGAGTTGTGGGGCGAGGGTAACGCAGATAGTGCCGGAGAGGGCGGTGGCGCGTAGGCGTTCACGGCGCCGAAGGGGGCGGGGCGGCACTGATCGCGGCGCAGGCACGGCCAGCCGGCGGCGCCGACGCCGACGCCGGAAACGACGGGAATCGAGGCTGGCGTGGGCATAACCGCGGAACGACCGAAACTTGCCTCGAAAAACGACGCGTCAGGACAGCAGGCGCTTTAACGGTGACTCTCCCCTCCCCGTCCCTCCCTTCCCGCCTCTCCCCTCCTCCCCTCCCCTCTTTTCTCCCCCTACTCTCCCCCCTCGTGCTCTCCCATCCCATCATCTCCCCTCCCCTCCCAATATCACCCTTCCTCTTTCCCTCCCCTCCTTTCCCTTTCCTTCCCTGTGGTCCTCCCTCTCTCACCCTCTCCTCTCTCTTGGTATTCCCGTGGTCCTGGCGCCTCCACTTATATAAGCTTGTCGCCTTCTTCATGACGAACGTCAAAATTGTCGCCACCCTGTTTTTTCTCACTCGCCTCAGTTCCTCCCCCTTGTGTTTTCGTAACCACACCTAAGAAACTTGTATTTCCATGTCAGTCCACAATTTCCAGTTCCTCAGATTCATTCCATTCCATGTACTTCAGCGTCCCTACATTAGCCTCAATAATCCATTTCTCTTATTTGATTTAGACTTCAATTCCTTTTCCTTCCAATCCGCTGTTACACCGGTTGTGTTCATTTCCAATCAGTATTCACTAGTATTGTCCTCATATGAGATCCTGTACAACACTCCTACTTATTTCCACCTCTGCTGCCTACAGCGCGTTCCGTATCCTCCGCCACCGCCGATTTCTCCCCACTGTCGTCGCCCCGCCCCCCCGTCGTCTTATGCAAATGGCAGGAAATAAATTTTATGACGATTATCACCGGCGCGTTTGTTTTATGTGAAGTTTATGGACAGTTTCATCAAAATGCGTGCTTTACACGGCGCGGCCGTCCTTCAGCGCGAGGGAGCCGCCGGCGTCGAGGGCGGCGGAAACAATGGGGGCCGCCGCCCCCGCCCCCGCCGCCGCCACACAAAAAGTGCTGGGCAGCGGCGGAGACGGCGGCCGAGGGCTGACCGGCCGATAAGCCGTGAATGCGCGCTATGGGGAGGCTGGCACGCCGCCGCCCCCGCCCCCGCAACCGCCGCACCGCCCGCCTGCATTGCCCTCGTCACCGCCTTCGCCTGCGCTCAGCTGCGCCTGCACCGCCGCCAACGCCAACACCTCCACCTCCGCCACCTTGGTCTCCGCGTCCTGCCTCCTCTTCCTCTGCTTTCGCATCGTCCTCCACGACTAGAAGTGTCTCCCTCACTGTCACTGTCACTCCGTCACTGGCTTCGCCACTAGCTCCGCTACTGGCTCCGCCACTGTCCCGGCCACTGTCTCCGTCACTGTCTCCGTCACTGTCTCCGTCACTGTCTCCGTCACTGTCTCCGTCACTGTCTCCGTCACTGTCTCCGTCACTGTCTCCGTCACTGTCTCCGTCACTGTCTCCGTCACTGTCTCCGTCACTGTCTCCGTCACTGTCTCCGTCACTGTCTCCGTCACTGTCTCCGTCACTGTCTCCGTCACTGTCTCCGTCACTGTCTCCGTCACTGTCTCCGTCACTGTCTCCGTCACTGTCTCCGTCACTGTCTCCGTCACTGTCTCCGTCACTGTCTCCGTCACTGTCTCCGTCACTGTCTCCGTCACTGTCTCCGTCACTGTCTCCGTCACTGTCTCCGTCACTGTCTCCGTCACTGTCTCCGTCACTGTCTCCGTCACTGTCTCCGTCACTGTCTCCGTCACTGTCTCCGTCACTGTCTCCGTCACTGTCTCCGTCACTGTCTCCGTCACTGTCTCCGTCACTGTCTCCGTCACTGTCTCCGTCACTGTCTCCGTCACTGTCTCCGTCACAGTCTCCGTCACTGTCTCCGTCACTGTCTCCGTCACAGTCTCCGTCACAGTCTCCGTCACTGTCTCCGTCACTGTCTCCGTCACTGTCTCCGTCACTGTTTCCGTCACTGTCTCCGTCACTGTCCTCCGTCACTGTCTCCGTCACTGTCCTCCGTCACTGTCTCCGTCACTGTCTCCGTCACTGTCTCCGTCACTGTCTCCGTCACTGTCTCCGTCACTGTCTCCGTCACTGTCTCCGCCACTGTCTCCGCCACTGTCTCCGCCACTGTCTCCGCCACTGTCTCCGCCACTGTCTCCGCCACTGTCTCCGCCACTGTCTCCGCCACTGTCTCCGCCACTGTCTCCGCCACTGTCTCCGCCACTGTCTCCGCCACTGTCTCCGCCACTGTCTCCGCCACTGTCTCCGCCACTGTCTCCGCCACTGACCCCGCCACTGTTTCCGCCAATGCCTCCACCACTGCCTCCGTTACCACCTACGCCACTGCCTCCGCCCTCACCTCGGCCCCCGCCTCCGCCACTGCCTTCGACCCCATTGCCTAGAGCCCCGCCGCCTCTGCCTCCACCTCCGCCGCCTCCCTCGCCGTTGCTGCCCGTCACCGGTGCCCTGCGGCCACGACAGCTTCGGTCGAGACGCCAGCATATATTTTCCTTCCGTCGCCCTTGCCTGGGCCTCCCGTCTCTGCGCCTTTTTTGGAGGGTGCTGATGGATAAAAATCTACCTAGAAAGAACGCCTCGCATTTATTCCGGGCTCTAATGTATTATTCCACTTTCCATTATTCACTCCACTTACAACTGCACTTCAAGCCGAACATAATAGTTATTCCTCGTATCAATTAGTGTGACATTGACCGACCAATGATTTAATTTTAATTAACGAGTGTTGTGACTTCAGCGTATGACAATTTTATTTCATAATTTAAAACGAAATAAAGGACGATTACTCGTAATTAAATCTGGATGTGCAATATACAATAATTTGTTAAAGGCTATGGCTAGTGTTTTCTCTTCGATTTGGTGTAAATTGAACTTCGAAGTCGCTCAGAAATCTCGTTTCGGTGCTTCTGTTATGCGGAAACGGGTTCATGGAGGTATCGATGAAATTTCGCTTCCTCCTAATAGGAAGAAAAAGTTTCGAAGCTCGCTATGTTAATGTTAAGGAACAGAGAAGTCTGTTATAAGTAGATCTCCAGTGGACGCGGAAGTATTCGCTGACCGACTTTCCTCAGGACCTAAAGACACCTTTCACGTCAAATTATAAAAGCAGAACCTTAGCGAAGAGATAAAACAAATGATATTAGATAACCCACTTTCCAACAATGACGAAAGGTCATTTTCAAAAATTATTGATTAAAAGTCCGTCATTTTGTATAGCAAACAATTAGGGAGGCGGAGGAATCACAAAAAATATCATAAATAACACATAATCAATTACTTTTTGCAAATAGTCTTGGATTTCGTGCTTTTTTTTCTTCTTCTACAACAATTCTCAATTTGCTTGGGTGATGTGTACTCCATTTACAACTGTACCAATTAGCTATCGTACACATTCGAGACAACAAAACTATAAGGAACATAAAAATTTGTACCTAGTATGAAAGTAGACAATTGAATCAGTCCTTGAAATTCAGCCGTTCGATATATTCTGATTAATTATTTGTAGATTTGTGCTTGTAGAGATATAGAGAGTAATACTTCAAATAGCACTACTGATCCCTTAGAATTGCCTTGCAAAGAATACTCGTAACAAACATATAACAAAAAAATCGGAAATATTTGGATATTTGCACCTGTTTCCGACCTTAAAATCAAAGGATATTTGAATATTTTTTGAAATAATGGACGCTTTAATAGCAAGCACTTTATTTTGAAACTAGATCACCCGCAGTCTCTCCGCGCCAATGCGAGAAACACATTAGCAATGGCAGGGGTGTGCGTCGCGGCGTGCGGAGTGGCCCTGGCAAGGGACCCGCCGCCGCATCGCGAACGCCGCCGGCGCGGGCGCGCGCCCCCTCGCGGCCAGCGCCACGCCTAATGTCCCGGAAACGCGGGGAAGATACGATAAATGCACCGGAAGTAACGTCATTTGCCGCGGCGCAGCCACCGGGGCCCCGCCGCCGTCGATATCCGACGCGCTCGCGCGCGGAGTCGTCCACGGCGCCCGCCGCCTCCGCCGCCACTGCAGCAGCCTCCGGTCCCGTTGGCGCGCGGCCGCTGGGGACTGCCCCAACCGCGCGGGCGTCGCGTCGCCGCCGCTTCGTCTGCCTTCCGCGGTGCTCCCTCAGCTCCCCAGACGGCCGCCTAATCTCTCGCTGGCCACCAACCATCACTTACTCTACTGCCCATTCTCCACCAGCCGGCCCTCAATCGCACCGCCCTCAACCCTCTTTCTGTCAACAACTCGTCTTCAATCATCGCGCCATCAACCCTCCCGCCGTCAACCCTCCCGCCGTCAACCCTCCCGCTGTCAAACCTCCCACCCTCAAAATCCCCGCCGTCATCCAACCCGCCGTCAACCAACCCGCCTTCAACCAATCCCCCGTCAACCAATCCCCCGTCAACCAATCCCCCGTCAACCAATCCCCCGTCAACCAATCCCCCGTCAACCAATCCCCGTCAACCAATCCCCCGTCAACCAATCCCCCGTCAACCAATCCCCGTCAACCAATCCCCCGTCAACCAATCCCCCGTCAACCAATCCCCCGTCAACCAATCCCCCGTCAACCAATCCCCCGTCAACCAATCCCCCGTCAACCAATCCCCCGTCACCAATCCCCCGTCAACCAATCCCCCGTCAACCAATCCCCCGTCAACCATCCCCCGTCAACCAATCCCCCGTCAACCAATCCCCCGTCAACCAATCCCCCGTCAACCAATCCCCCGTCAACCAATCCCCCGTCAACCAATCCCCCGTCAACCAATCCCCGTCAACCAATCCCCGTCAACCAATCCCCCGTCAACCAATCCCCGTCAACCAATCCCCCGTCAACCAATCCCCCGTCAACCAGTCCTCCGTCAACCAGTCCTCCGTCAACCAGTCCTCCGTCAACCAGTCCTCTGTCAACCAGTTCGCCGTCAACGCCATCTATCCGGCCGTTTATTTTTCCGCTGTCCATCTTCCGGCTTCCTGCCACCTCGGTCTACCTCCGTTACTCCATCCCAATCCTTACCACATCCACCACTCCTGTCTTCACTATCAACGCCATCTAGCACCTTTATCATCGTCGCCCCTCACAACCGTTGCTTATCACCTCCGCCACCCTTGTTTCCACCGCTGCTGACTTAGCCTCCTTTTGCCGCTTGACCACTTCCGTTTCTCATGTTTCATCATCCTGTAATTCGCAGGATGTCGCGATAAAGACGATTAGGAAAGGTCTCTTCCCTGGTGTCTTCCTAATGTACAACCACGCAGAGCTTTGTGCGAAATTTATGCCCGAAAGAAGGAAATGTCACGGTTTGCGTGACACCGGGTTTCAACCACGAGGACAAAAAATTGTGTAGTTTCTGCGAAGTTTTAAAATACATTTCTAGGTAATTAAAATAATGATATCATATGAGCATGACTTGAAAATTTATTCATTAATTTAAAAAGTGCTTACCCCAACCAGTTGTAAACACTTCCACTAAGAATGCTCTTCAAATGTGGAAAACGTCTGGAAACAAAATGAAATGCAAATGTTATTCAGACGTTCGTTTATTATTTCATACTGCCAATTCATAGCTGCGAAAAGGACTGACCAATAACCTCTCAGAGTGGTCGATGCAAGAGGATCGCGTGAGTGGGCGGAAATGACAACGCTGTTAGAGGTTTCGCACCGTCACGAACTCTGAAGCACTTGCAGGTATCAATGAATTTGCGTCAGGACAGCACTATCATTGGCGTACTCAGAGGCAGAGCTTGGGCAAATGAAATTTGTTTTCGCTTTCTCTCAGTATCTCACGGAGAAAAACATATGAATGACAGATTAAACGGTAACAGCATACTGCACAAGAAGTTGTAGTCTGTTAATTATCAATTAATTATTAATTAATAGTTTGATAATAGATTTTTTACACGCGTGAAGCATCTTAGCGTATACTATTTTTGAACCTCTGCACATGCGCAGTTTGTTAAAAGTGGTTTACGTTAAGTGCTTTACGTTATGCAAAACCTCTAAACCCTATTGAAGAACATTTTAAAATTAGATTCACGATTACACACTTTAACCCTATGACCATTTACATATTTTTCTCAAGATTACATTCCTGTACATTATGTCAGGAAAACCTTTATCAAATTTCTCGTGTCATTACTTAATCTACCAGAAAATGAGATAATGTCTGCTCCAAAGGACAACTACGTGGTACTAAAAATCGATATTCGATAATAACTTTGATAAAATACACTGATTCGCTTATAGATATCATGTTCACTATTGTCGTTATTAGTGTCTCAGTATGTGTTTAATAATAAGTCGTGCATAGTGAAGCCCGTCGCCTTGGATGAAGAGTTAGCCTAAGATATGTGTGGAACATTCAGAAAATATTGAGAAGGGAGGGAAAATCACCATACATGTTAAATAAAGTGGTTGCGTTGCAGTTACTAATTTCATTTATCCTACCCTTTTCTTTTGAGAAGAAAAGCGAGGGAATACATATGGAATATTAAGAAATCAAGCAATCGTTTTATAAATAAAATAATGTGGTGTTAGAAATATTGTTTAAGCGATTACGACTTATTTATGTGACACGAGTAAGTCAGCACGTGACCAATTTTTACGTTCTTGGAATAAAATGAACGAAATAGCAATAAATATCCAGTTTTTTAATTCAAGACTTATTACCATGATATCGAATATTCCTTGTCTATGCAAGAACAGTATCATAAAAAAGAAACATCTCGTTAAACGCGGATTAGACAGCAAGTGAAAGAGAAGACACAAGAGCATCGGCGTTGCGGAGACGCTGCTAGCTCGCATTCGCGCCGGAGCGGGGACGGGGAGGTGACGGGGCGGTGACGGGGAGGTGACGGGGCGGGGACGAGGCAGGGACGGGGCGGGGATGGGAGCGGGACGGTGCGGGGACGGACGGTGCGGTGATGGGACGGGGCGGTGATGGGACGGGGCGGTGACGGGACGGGGCGGTGACGGGACGGGGCGGTGACGGGACGGGGCGGTGACGGGACGGGACGGGGCGGTGACGGGACGGGACGGGGCGGTGACGGGACGGGACGGGGCGGTGACGGGACGGGACGGGGCGGTGACGGGACGGGACGGGGCGGTGACGGGACGGGACGGGGCGGTGACGGGACGGGACGGGGCGGTGACGGCACGGGGCGGGGACGGGACGGGGCGGTGATGGGATGGGCCGGTGATGGGACGGGACGGGGACGGGGGCGAGGGCGGGGGCGAGGGCGGGGACGGGCTTGGGGGCGGGGGCGGCGCCGCGGCGGCTTTCCCGCTCTACTTGCGGCGCCTAGGCCGGGGGGGGCGGTGCCGAGCCGTGGCTGACGGCGGCGGCGTCCGCTCCTGGCGGGCGGTCAATGCCGGCTGCCTGTGCCCCGGGGATGCGTTCGAAGTGGGCCGAGGTGTGGCGAGGGCGAAGTGGTGGGCGAGATGTGACGCCTGCGGTGTAGCGGACGTTTTGAAGCGGAGGTGGTGTAGCGGCCGACGTACGGTGGGCGAGATGTAGAAGGGAGAGATGCAGTGGGCGAGATGTGGCGGGTGTGGTGAGACGAGCGCGGTGTTGTGGGCCCGGTGTGGCGGTCATCGTCACAGCTGACACCGCCGCAAGCGCTGTGGACACCTGTGCCGGCTCTTCTTGGAGGCCGGTGCCGCGCCGCCAGCCGCTGGCTTCCACGAAGGCTGCACGGGGCCAGACGCGCAGCGACGCCGCAGGCGATGAAGGCAGCGTGTACGCCTTTATGAATGCAGGCGCCAGAGATACCATGGCGCTTCTCTCTTTTTGAAGCGCTAGATTCCTCTTACTTCCTCGCCTTTTGCCATTTTTCCTTCCTTCACCATCTCTCCATTATTTTTTTCCTTTACGAAGTGTTGTCTCAGTGAGTATTATTTCCATTATTTCGCTACATATCTTTTTGTGCACAATTCGATTTTTTGCAACTGTTCTCGACCTACGGTTTGATCCGCGCGGCAACCACTGCGCAGACTGAAAGTTTAAAGTTTTGGAATCCTCATAATGGAAAGACGTTTTCACCTAAAGATTGTGGCGTGAAAGGCAGTTACATCTAGCAGGTATCCATCGTTACGTCGTTTTCTCAATGCATTATATCTTAGTTCCTTAGTGACATAAGGATCAATCATGGCTAAGAAGTTAAATGTTGGTAATGGTTACCCGCTTGATGGAACTACAATTAAATTTATTAATGGAAGTGAACTGCGTAAATTCGAGACTACGTGTGATTACAATGCGACATCGATAAGTTTATGTTTCAATCTTGAAAATGGCGTATTTTATCAATTAGTTAACAAGTTGTTTATACACATTTGGGATAAACGAATGAAAAGACAAAATTGAACCAACGCAATTTCCTCTGCTGGCCAAGAGCGAAGACCGGCAGTTGACTAACAGAATTGAATCCGATAAACATTCACTGGTGATAACGTAATAGGAGTATAATAATGGAGGATTTTTTCCATCATCAGCAACTGACCATGTGAACTCAGAACAGTCCTGTTTTCCCTCCAGAACAGTCCAAACAGTCCTGTTCTCCATGTAGGTATTATAGTGTATGTGTAGATATTATAGTAAATAACTTTATTCGATAAGACATTAGCGATGGAATGTGGAAGAAATAGCTTTCCTTTCCGCCGTTTGAGTGTTTTCCAATCTCAGATGTATTCACAGAATATAGTTCCGGGAACACAATTTCCTACAAGAAAAAAATACGAAGGAAGATTCAATTTGAATTGTACTAAAGATCCGGAAGCTCAGTAAGATAAGAACTGTCGTCCTCTCCACTGCGTCACAAAATATCAAGAACAATAAAATAATTATAAAAATTGAAATAAATGTTCAATAATACTACATCTTTATAAAGGGAAGGATGTATTTTCAAAGATTTTTTTCTCCGCCAAAACCAACAATTGCAGGATTACCGTGAGTTGTCCCGAACCAAACTCTGGGCATGTACTTTAGCCAGCTTCTCGGCTCCGAGGAGAACGTAAGGCACTTCGTGACATAGCACGCATTCTTCTTCTTCTTCATCTTCGGACTATCCAGTCGACAGCTGGTTACCCTTTACGTCCCGATGGGACCTCTGTTCTCCATACTTTTGACATCAATACTCCTCGGATCCTCAAAATGGGGATCCTCTGATCTGGGGTCAGCAGAACGCGAGGCTCTCCGAGACGATGCATGAGACAAGGGACAATCACCATGTCTAAGGCGGGACTCGAACCCGCCACCCTACGGACCGAAGCGTTGAGTCGGTACACACTCTTAGCCACCTCGGCCATCCAGGTTATGACGTATTCTAAAACGCAACCTTTCACTCACAAATGTTGAGTGTATATTTTGGCTCTCCAGGACAGAGATGGGAAAAGGAAATATGGAAAGAATCGGATTCAGAGATTTTTACTTGTTTTGAGAATGCACTATTATTCCAATTTTACAGTTGTCTGTTCTCAAGCGATCTTACAGCTGAAGACATACAAACTGCAGCTAAAAATATAACGATCTCCATTTCAGCCATGAAATTTGTTACATTCCTGTCGCACTCTGTGCGTATTCCGTGTGATATGGGTCAAGCCTAAGCTATGCTTCGTGGGAATTTTGATGCGGTATTTTGACGTAATTACATGAAGAAATAATAAAAGTCATATCCGCCAACTTAGAAATACAGAAGTCATCTCCATCAATTTAATAAGCTATGCCGTCTCCTAGTAGCGAAGGAAAGTGAGGGTGTTTGAAAGTTTATTTTTTCCCCTCAAAAATCCACGGCTTCCACCAGGTTCATAACCGCGAAATCGGGTACAGAGCGGTACGTACTCTAACAGTTACATCATCGAAGCCACCGGCTTCGGAAGCTCATAAGTAATATCAGTGCATAACTGATGTCACTGCAATACCTCTGACCGGGAGGTCCTAGGTTTCGAGTCACAACACGGGCGGGATTTTCGGCGCTAGCTTTCCAGCTAGGTCGAATTCAGCCGCTGTCTGGATATCGGCCGACTGCTCTGATCGGTAGTTTTCAGTGGTTTCTCCGATAAACACCAGGCGAATGCCGGAGCAGTACCCTAACAAACGGGCAACGGACCGCGCGCGATCTTTCCTTCCTCTTCCTTGTCCTATCCTCTTCCCTTACACACACACACACACACACACACACACACACGCACACGCACACACACACATATACACTACACTACCACACATGTCGGGAAATCGGTCGGGGTTTTAGATCTTGTCCCAGGTGGTGCAATGGCCCTCTGATGGGAGATACCGAGCTAGGGAAAACCGCGTTAACTGATGTGTAGGTCGGCACCGAATCTCACCCATCAGTGGGGGAAGAACACAGCAACAACCAACGAGAAAAACACGCGCTACACTTACGAGACAATTCATTATATCAGTTGACGCGCCCGAGAACACGAAACAAAAAATCAAGTCCACCATCAAAGCTGAATATTTTTTGTAATTAATTTCATCTTACATTGGAAGTGACAGAAAAACACGGCCAATGGTTTCAGTGTAACTCCTCCTCCCTAGGATGTGCCGCGCCTTTCCTCAGCGCCTCTCACACACAGCTGCATCATCCTGGCTGACGCCGGTGTCTCTCCTTGGCTCGCGACGCCAACGGGGCGGTCACTTTCTCTGCACAGCGATCACGCCACCGCCCGCTATTCGCACAGCAGCCCACATTTGGCCTCAGCGGCGCCTCCAAGGCCGCGAATCTGAATCCGCGGCGTTCTGAGCGTGAACGACTCTCGGCAGCGGCCACGTCATGCGCAGAGGTCACGCCTGATTAATAACAAGCGCCCCATTCATCACCGTTCGAGGTCCCTCTCACATCCATTCACTCCTGCTGGCCATCTTCGGAGGACTTACTCGTGCTTCCGCAACACTTCAGGAGACCGGAAGGTCGCGGAGCAGGAAGGGCGTGAGGGAAAAAAATACACAGTTTTGTGCCCGTACTAATCTATACTTATCTCAAAATACGTAATAAGGTATCATTGAACGATATGTATATCGCTAATAATTATGTTTATCAGCAGCACACCTGATTGCGGACGGAAGTGGGAATAAAGCGTTATTTCTTGCTGTTTTACCGCTACAGAGGAAAGTCGCTTGCTTGCCGTGCACTCGTTTAGACTCCAGACATGCCTCGTCTAGAATAACTGCTTGCCAGGCCAGGTGATGAACTTTTGAACTCCGATCATTTCCTATCAACTGCATTTAATACTCCATGGCAATCAACCCAAACACGACCTAAAGCAGTGGTGTCAAGGTCGTCTACTTGTGGAAGTGGTATGCGTCATGGCACCGTAGCATGCCACGAGCTTCTTTGCGCAACTAGCGTTGGGAAAGGAAACCATTAGTAACCCCGCCGTTTCACAATAGGGATGGCGTTGCCTCTAGTGGTGGGGTGATGAACTGCGTGGAGGGGCGATTTCGTCGTGGCACTCATGCCACGGACACCCGCTCGTAGCATCGACCTTAACAACACATACCTAAAGAGACGCAATCCCCCTCGTGAAACCACCCTCACTGCCCAGTTTGTTCGCCCAGCGCTGCGCCGTGACCTCCGGCAACGGGCATGCCCGCGCGGGCGTCCCAGTCGGTCGAGGCAAGGCCAGGGCCGCGCGAAAGCGGGACCGGGGCAGGGTGAGGGGACGTGCGAGGCCACAAGCGCCAGCGCGGTTGGCGCGGCGCGGCGGGGCGGGCGAGGGCGTGTATTCTTAACCGACCGGCGGCGGGTGGCGACAGCCGAGACGACTGTAGCGACGACGGTGATGGCGACGAAAGGGACAGCGGTGGGAGCAAAGGCAGGGATATAGGTGAATAAGAGTCGGGGTGTGTGCGGGACGTGTGTGGGACGTGTGTGGGACGTGTGCGGGATGTGTGTGGGATGTGTGCGGGGTGGGTGCGTGGTGGGTGCGGGCCGGGGCGCGGAAGGAAAAGGGAGGAATAGGAAAGGGAGGGATGGGAAAGAGTGCGAGGGAGGAGCGAGGAGGGATGGGGCAGGAGCAGGACGTCGGAGGGAGGAGGAGGGCGGCGCTGTGGGTGGCGGCGACGGCGGCAGCGGCGGCGTGCGCTAAATATTCGCAGGGCATCGCGCGACGCGACGACGTCGGCTGCGCCCGCCGGCGCCGTGACGCGTGATGACGCGGCGTGCGCAAGGCCGGATCGGGCCACGTCGCCCGCCACGTCGAGGTGGCGCCACCTACGTGGGCGCGTGTGGAGTGGGGAAAGGGCGGGGAGGGGGCGTGGCGGCGCGGCGCCAAACGGTGGCCCCACCGGCCGACAGCCAACCCACGCGGAAGGGGCGGGCCGCGCGAAGGTGGCGCTAAGTGTGAGGTAACGCTAAGTTCAAGGATAACAACTCACGGCGGCCAACGGGTTGATCACAGGTGCTCGAATCATCTTTCCGTATTATATGGTCCTATTTGGCAGCCTTATTCCTAACACAGGCCTAATTACCAAATGCAGGACACACGTTATATGCAATTAGAAGTTCCAGGGACAGCTTAATTTTCTACTTTTCGTGAGCTAATCCAAATGAGGGTTTGTACAGTGTAATTATGACCGTGCTTTTGATGACTTAATACTACTTAATCATAACAGTGAGAATGTACGTATCACACACTACTGTCTTAATTCATTCCACCTTTCGTGTAGGCCATCGACACAACAGCAGTCAACGCTCCAATGTTAAGGAACTGAAGTACCAAACAGCACACCTCTTTCAATAAGTTCAGTATCGATTCTCGTCGATGTTGCCTTAATAGGAAGTTAATGGAATGAAGTTATAGCTATCTATTTACTAATTCAATCTATTAGCAATTCCACAATATTACGTTTTAGAGTAGATAGTAAATAACATTACTCTTGAGTTGGGAGATTTCGGTACCCTCCAGAATTTAAGACTTATTTTTAATTTAAGAATATTTTTTTTCTTGAAATGATTATACCAAAAATTATTGGTTTGTTTAATTGTTAGAAATGCTGAAGACGTGACAAAAAAAGTCTGATAAGGAAATTCAAACGCAAGAAAATTAACGAAATAAGAGTCCGTGTGTTCAAATCCTGTAATCCTAATACATTCCGATTGTCAAGGTTAGCTCAAAAGGACATATGAACAGGAATCGTGTCTGTCTGAAGATTGCCATTTTTTATGAGAAAAGAACCAATGAAATGAATTAAAGCAATGGTTGTACAAATCTACAAACGAACAAGAAACCGCCCACGATAATAATGAAACGTGTTTACAATAAGTAATGGAACAAGGTTTTGAGAACAATGCTTGTACGTTAAATACTGACCTACATTTTTATGATCATTCTTAACCCTTCAATTAGGCACTAATTAACACATTGTTTGCTTCTTCCTTTACGCAAATGCTGCGCGGCCTTTTCCACTCCTTGATTTCCCGACGCACAGAACCACGGAGTGTAACGCATGCATCGGCTCGTTCCGCGCGAGCGAGGAAGTTCCTGCAAAGGTTCGGACGAGGAAGCCGGCGGCGCGGCGGCGGCCCGGGGGGGGGGAGGGGGTTGCGCGGGCGATCGTGAGACACCGCCAGGCCATTCGAGCCGGGTGGCGTGAGGTTGGGCGCGTCGGGTGACGGACGCTGCCGCGGGGCCGGCCCGTGACGCAACGCGCGTCGCACAGCAATGCGCGCGGAGGTGGGCCGCCGCCGCCTCCGCCGCCGCCTCCGCCGCCGCCGCCTCCGCCGCCGCCTCCGCCTCCGCCGACGCCTCCGCCGACGCCTCCACCGACGCCTCCGCCGACGCCTCCGCCGACGCCGTCGTCGTTGTCGTCGATGTTGTCGTCGTCGTCGATGTTGTCGTCGTCGATGTCGTCGTCGTCGATGTTGTCGTCGTCGTCGATGTTGTCGTCGTCGATGTCGTCGTCGATGTTGTCGTCGTCGTCGATGTTGTCGTCGTCGTCGTCGTCGATGTCGTCGTCGTCGTCGATGTTGTCGTCGTCGTCGATGTCGCTGTCGTCGTCGTCTTCGATGTCGATGTCGCTGTCGTCGTCGTCGTCGCTGCCGCCTCCTGGCGGTGTCTCAAGATCGCCCGCGGTAACCCCCCCCCGTGCCGCCTCCGCGCCGCCGCCACTGGAGCCGGCGCCCGCGTCGGTGCGGTGTGCGGTTGCGACGTCAGGTGATGTGAGATGAGGCGATACGCTGACTCACCACGTTCCGATACCTCGCTTTTACAAGGTGTCTTCCGTCATGACGAAGATAGGCCGTGACAATTATATAAAGATTAGAGAGTTTTCGAACACGGTTCGCGAAGTTTCGTTCGTCAGTCAGAATGCAAACGTGGCGTGATAGGAACACATGCGTTGGACCACCGTTCAATGCATGGAGGAGCTACATGACGGTATATTATGGCTCAAATAAATAATGTAGTTTAGAAACTACTACAATTACGAATCAATCCTATGTTCGAAAATCTGTAATACATTAATTAACATGTAGATAGTTTATTTAGGCGAGTCATTTCCCTTTTTGCCCAATCCCTACTCTCTGGCCACAACTAAATATTCCGGTAATATCAGAAGATCACAATAACCAGACTCGAAAGTAGAAAGCTTGCTAAAGGCGTGTGAAAAAGAGGAAAGAACGGGTGACGCGAAAGTGAGAAAATGAACTTGCCCCGCCTGTATTTATTGTCTTTAGCAGAGTATTTTAAAACGCGAAAAGCTGAAGTTTAATCTAAAAGCTTCTCAAGCACTTTTAAAATCCCCCCACTTGGCTTCTCAGCGTGTGATGTGGTCTGAGTGTGTTATTTGGCTGCACGGCTATGAGGCAACATTATGCCCTTCGATTTGTGGTTAAAGTCAGTACTGAGGAGGGCTCGAGGTGATTTTAACACGTTGATCTGGATGATTCAATTTTCACCCGATATATTTTTTGCGAGAGTTCCCTTTCTAAATCCTTAAGAAGCACAGTCTGATATGATTACTTTCATATAATTAAATTCCATATCAATTCATTTCACTCCGATTGTTTGGTTTAATGATTACTCTCTCGTATCTGAGTTAAAGGTTCTCCCATTGGACATACATTAAAAGTGTGAATCACGGATTGTTAAAAATGGTTATAACACCACAGACAAGAAAATGCGTAAAACACCTCAGACCAGGTCACAAAGGAGCCTGTTCACATGAATATCTCACCTTTTACGAGCAGTGCACTACAAGTGAATAATACGAGAAGTGATGAGCTCCGATTCATGCTCCTTTTATCTCAACACACGGGAGTATTGCTGACTTATTCATTCTGAATGTAGTTTGTGTCTAGACACCGTTATGTGTTTAAGATTCAACATGTTTAGAAAGAATCTGGAGGACTCAAGCCAGTAGCATTCCTGGAAAGTCACTCAAGTCAACTCAGTTTCGAAATGCTCAACTCTGCCTACCCAATGGGAAGTTGTAAATATAGTTCAACAGTTATGAAGATAGTTCTTATAGGATTCTATACTTTTAAGAATGAATGAATGAATGAATGAACGAATGAATCGTATAGATGTGTTAATCACATCCCTTTCAAGATAGCAGTCTTACGAAATAACCAACAATGCTGACGCACAGGAATTAAAATTTTTGTGAGGTTGTAAGAAATAACAATTTTCTAGAAATGGGAATTTAATTATTACTCATTTCTTTACCCATGCCCTCACGTCTAATTCCACATCCCTTCCGCCTTACATGATCTTTATTAGAATAAGTCTGGAGATTTGGAAAGGATGTCTGGTTTCACTCGAAAAATAGAATTAACGCTCGCTTCTATTTCATTCTGAAATGTATTCTTTACTAATTTTGTTAATATATAACTTTTATACTACAATCTTAATTTCTGGACCAACACTTGTTCTGCTCTGTTTCTCATCTTACTGCTCAACGAAAAACAGGACCCGTATCAATGTATCAGTGAAGCGCATGAAATTAAGAAATTATCTGGAACTGACACATCAGCGCTGAAACTGCGGAGCGGAAACGGGCGAACCGTCCGGCGGCCAACGACCTCTGGCGGCGCGAGAGGCACGCAGCGCCCTCGGCTGCAGAAGGCCAACCTTTCCGCCCACTTCATTCGCTGCGAAATACGAACGATTAACTCGAACGGGCTCAAAGAGTGCAGCTGCAGGTCCGGTTACCCAACAACGGTTGATCAGGTAGTCTAGGTATTGCTGCATGATCTCTTCATGTTATTTAATAGAGCATCGCATTTCGGTTAAATGAAATATAATGTTAAAACTGCCTCCTTTTTTAGTATGTTATCTGAGGTGTTCCTGACTTAATTTATACTTTTTTTATGATTTTTATTTCTTTAATTGATTAATAACTACCATCGCTCATCTCCATGCTAATATGTTCTTAAGAACTGTAATTTGAGTTTTCAATTGACAGTTAATCAATATTCTTGAATTGCTGTCAATTGAATTCAAAAAAATTGCTTTCTCTGAGAACGGAAAAGGATTCGATTCATATGTGATGCCATGACGATACCCTCCATCCAAGATATTAGCAACAAAAGTACGAAATATTAAGTGGCATCCACTAACATTTTTTTTATTTTAATACATTTCATTAAGCATTGAATTTTGCAAGCGTTAGATGACAGATTAGACTGTTACTTGGGCCTTTTTAAAAAAAAAATTAATACGACTCAGGGAGTATAATTCATTCTTGCAGTCAAAAAGAGTCAGAGATTATACAAGACGGTTGTGGATCATTTTCCTTTCTTTGCACTTTCCTGACCTTGCATACCTTGAACTACAGGACAATCAATAATTAGCGTCCAGTTTCGAGGATTTACAACAGTGGCTGAAAATAAAGAGTAGTCACACGGCTTGGTGAGTAGCACTCGCGCGTAGGCCAGGCTAAGTCGACCTTTAGAAATAACTTCACGGTCGTCGACTGGAATGGGAGCAAAGGTGGGCAATTTGAATGACTCTGGAGAGCAAATCGCGGATAACCGATGTAATTTGAGTCACCCGACTCCCGTCCCACTCTCATAGGCAATAAATCAATCAGCTTGTGGCAGATTAAACGAGGCTTGTTAAGTGATCGAACGCCAATTTAAATGTTTAAGTGGCCGACATTTAATTATGCAGGTTCAGACTTCGTTTTGTTATTATTAATACCAGTGGCGGCTCTACCATAAGGTCACATGGTCACGTGCCCTCCCACTTGTAAAGGAAAATATTAATAGTGCACTGAAATGCGTGTCATATTATCGAGTAATAATTCTAGAGAATTTACGTTAAGGTTTTCACGGGCGATATCGATACTATTTCACAGCGCTGATAACGAGGTAGTTGTGGCAACAGAGCGAAGTCCGCAAGCTTCGTGTGATCAGCTCCCTCCCGTTCAGCAAAGCTTTTCCCCATAGTGCCAGGAAAAAAGGGAGGGGGTAATGCTTCCTTAAGGCCCTTCACGGTCACAAGTTTTTTGTGACTGCCACTGCAAGCGCCACTTTACAGATGTACAAACAACGCTCGTAGTGTCTGAGAAATGAAATGCTGATTAGCTCAGGACCCGCGTAATCTTGATAATATCAGGAGCTGTGAATTCTGTGCGAGTTATTTTTTCTTGAGCGTGTGCGTTTGTTGTTTCAATTGAATTGATTTCTCTTCTCATTCAGCCGAGTTAATACGTGAGAAACCAGTGAGGAATTTCAAGTGTTTTTCAGTTTACAGCCAACTTCAAAATAAAATTTTTATTAGTTATTTTCTAGCTTTTTTTCGTGCCCTACCTGGCCTGAAGTTTAGGAGCCGCCACTGATTAATACTGCACTCTTACTTGTAACTTCAGTGAATTTAAAAAGTGTAATAACTACGTCACATAAGCGTTTGGCGTCAAACATCGGCAGTCTGGAACTGTCGTAAGAAATTATGCAACGAAGAACGAGCGATAACAATAATGCTGTTAAACAAGTGATAACATATGAACATGTGTGTGACTGTAAGAATGTTGAGTAACAACGACCTTGAGACACGCGAATATATATTTCATTTTCGTGACGAAAATCACAGACACGTGGATTGGGAAATATCTTTCGCCCTCATCTTATTCTAGGAAATATTTTCGATTTATTAACATTCATCAAATAAACAACAGTAGTACTTGTAAATTAATCTGAGCATTTGGAAAGTGGAACGTTACGGAAAGTAAATATCTAATTCTTTGCAATGAGATATGAAAGAATACGTTACAACACTCCCCTTTACAAAACAAGCAATATATCTTGAAAACACGAATAAATATGGAATTATATCCCTGCAGAACATAACAGAAAAACAAGACTATGAAAGCAAGGAACTAACGAAGATAGATTTTATCTTTAGATGGTTCACTGGAATATGAAAGAAATTAGTATATAAAATTGATATTATTTAGCCTAAAGCTCAGATTCCACTCTGGACAAGCCCCTTTCGTAAGTATTCAAGCTCTTGAGTTGCAACTCAAACGAATAGACTCAAGTCACTCGTTCTACTTCGCATTCAAAAAAATTCATATATTAAAGGCAAAAAAATATTTTCGATGAAGTGATACTACTACTGCATATTAAAACGTATCACTTCCCTTTTTTATGTGATTATAACATTCGAATTTACATAACGCAAACATGGTCCTACATTAGTTCAGAAGCGGTCTAACATACAGTCCAATAGCGATTCAATTGCATTCCAAAACCTCCAAAGTGGTCTCAAAGTGGCCCAATACAGAGAAAAAAACCAACAGTTTAGAACGATCCCAAAGCGGTAGCTGTGAAAGACGCGGTAGAGTGGAGGAATCTCCGCTAGATCAACAAGAGCGGAAGCCGTCTGAGCCGAGAGCTTTGTCCGGGCGGGGAAGCAAGTGGCGGCGGCGGCGGCCTGTGTCAAAGCGAGGCCCATGGTGCTCGGAGGGACTCCCGCGGCGCGCCCCTCCCAGCCGCCCACCCGACACCCTCCTGCCATGCTCCGCACCGCCCCTCCCCGCTCTCTCTCTCTCGCCCTCTCGCCATCGCCTCGCCGCCGCCGCCTCGCTCCTGCTCGGCACAACTTTCTCGCCGCCGCCCCCACAGTAACCCTCCAAAACAAAGCTCCCCCGCCCTTTTGCCACCGCCTCCGCCGACCACACTTCACTGCCTCACTTCCCCCTGCCCAACCCCACTCTTTCGTCGCCACTCTCCGTCGCCACCACCCCGTCACATACCCGCCATCCGCTGTCGTAACGCCCCGCTCCACTCCACTACGCCCCGCTCCACTCCACTCCACTACGCCCCGCTCCACTCCACTCCACTACGCCCCGCTCCACTCCACTCCACTACGCCCCGCTCCACTCCACTCCACTACGCCCCGCTCCGCTCCACTCCACTACGCCCCGCTCCACTCCACTCCACTACGCCCCGCTCCACTCCACTCCACTACGCCCCGCTCCACTCCACTACACCCCGCTCTCTCGTTGCCGCCCCCGACTCCAGCCTCCGAGGCAACGCCCCACCGCCCCCTCGTCCCGCCGCCTCCCCTCCCCCCGGAGAAATATGGAAACTCCGCCGTCCCAGCGATTTAATCAGAGTGCACGTAACTGGATCCGGCGCAGAGGCGGCGCCCAGCGCGAGGGGCAGGGCGGGGGCGGGGGCGAGGGCGGGGAGCGGGCGGGGAGGGGGCGAGGGGGCGCGGCCCGCAGACGTCGATGGTGACGCGCGAGCGTCTCCGAGAAATAACGACGCGCTCGCTGCGTCGCGTGGGATTCTGTCAGTCCGATTCGGCTTCTTTTGTACAAGTAGTTTCAGACCGTCTCACATCGAATCGAGTTGATGTATTTCCGCGGAAAAGAAATATGTGAGTAAATTCTAAAATGTTTTGATCGATCATCCAGAATAGTATGTACAGAAAACAAGAACCGTAGAAAAAATGTGTGCAGGAGTAATTGTGACATCAACGGTTCTGAAGCTGCCAATTCCTAGATGAGATCTGCTCTTTTTAGTAGTTTTAACGCTTTCTTTCGACGAATTCCAAGTGTATGTCGAAGAAGCGACGTAAACTACAGACCACGGATGTCACGCAACCCTTCTTTGCCCATCCATTGTGTTTCCAATTTCATCACTAAGGCCAAAGGATAGGATAAGTGTCCATCCCCATGTAATACATTCCCATGGACATGGGCTCTGACAGTTTGAAGAGTGTGCGGAGTTAGGTCAAAGTTCGATTTCCACTGGGTTGTAGAAAAATATGTCATAAAACCATGAAAAAAATTAAGAATAAGAACATTTTTTCTTACCAAGCCCATTCACTCCGTAGAGGAATAAGCTGTGAACGGCTAAGGTGGATGAGAAGAAAAAGATATTTCTTTTTGTACAAATCGGTCTTTTGCAGTACAGTTTGCTTTCCAAAAGGCAGTATGACGCTGAATAAATTGTAAAACATGACAGACGATGCCTGAAGCGAGTCCGGCGACTTTCGTTACCCATTACATCCCCACTTATTGTACGCCTAATTGAAAACGAGTGGACAATTTGTTGTTTTTCACCCCGCATTTGTTTCACTTTCCCCTTCCGTTCCGCTCCGCCCCTCCCCTCCCTTCCCTAGCCTTCCCCTCGCCCGCCCGCGCGGGGGAGATGAGAGGGGGCGTTTCTGGCGAGCGTGGGTGGTAATGCAGAATATCGCATTACACACGGCGTTCCTTTAAACATGACCCACATCAGCTGAGGGAGGGAGGGAGGTGGAGGCGGTTCCATCAAACTGCAACAAATAGCGCAACGCGCGTAACGACGAAGGGGAGGGAGGGAGGGGAAGGAGGGGGTGGAGGGGTGGCCCGTCGGCTGCCGCGCCCTCCGTCCCGCGCCAGCGATCTGCAATTGAAATGACGCTGACTGATGCGATGGCATTGCTTATGTTGGGCCGCCCCGCCCCGCCCCGCGCCGCCTGATCGGCTTATGACGAGGGGACGGGGCGGCCCCGCGAGAGGCGGGCCGCCGCCGCCAGCCACCAGGGCAGCGGGGGCGGCGGGGGCGGCGGGGGCGGCGGGGGCGGCGGGGGCGGCGGGGGCGGCGGGGGCGGCGGGGGCGGCGGGGGCGGCGGGGGCGGCGGGGGCGGCGGGGGCGGCGGGGGCGGCGGGGGCGGCGGGGGCGGCGGGGGCGGCGGGGGGCGGCGGGGGCGGCGGGGGCGGCGGGGGCGGCGGGGGCGGCGGGGGCGGCGGGGGCGGCGGGGGCGGCGGGGGCGGCGGGGGCGGCGGGGGCGGCGGGGGGCGGCGGGGGCGGCGGGGGCGGCGGGCGGCGGGGCCAACTACGGGGCGGCAGAGGTGACTTCGAGGGAAGGACAAGAACAAACCAGGCCATGGCTAGCGAAAGTATTGGGAAGACTCACGACGTTCTCAAGAAAGCGCAAGAGGAAGTTTCAAGAGGAAAGACGGAAACAGTGAGGGTTCTCAAGGAGGATGATGTGTAGAAAATAATGTGGAGATTGCTTTAGAAACAAGTGGTCGGAATACAACATAAAATCCTGTAAAAGAGAGCAGCGGCGGGAATGGGGCGTGGGCGGGTTGCGGGAGGGTGCCGCGGCGGCGGTGAGGGCGGAGGGGGCGACGAGGCTTTGGGGTGACGCCCGGGGGAGCGCGCGCGGGGTGTCCATGCGGTCGGTGCCCGGCGCCAGGAACGAGTTCACAGCGCGGGGGCGAGGGCGGGGGTGGGGGAGGGGGTGAGGCGGCAGAGATCTGCCGAGAGTGGCGGCGCGCGGCGGGGCGGGGCGGGGTGGGGGTAGCAATCCGGGCTGCGAGAGGGGCCGCGGCGAGGGGCGCGGATAAGGATGAATCATATCCTCCTCTCCTTTAGTTTTTCCCATCATTAACACCCTCTCTACATACCGAATGCCCTCGTAAAATAAAGATAAAAAAAGACTCCCCGCGCCCGCGCAATTCCCATGCAGTCCCGCCCCCCTTCGGCCCTTCCGCGCGCCGCCGCTGGGCGTTCGAGTAACTAGACAAAGTGATTTCATGTTTGGTGTCTAGTTTGCAGCGAGAATAATTCATAACGACATTTCCGCCGCCGAGAGACAGACTGCCAGACTAATAAGCCGGGGTACTGACACCGCCCCGCGGGCAACCCTTCACTCACTGCTCTTAGGCTAATACTGCGAACAGGAGCAAGACAAAGGTCCGCGGCGGGGCGTCGGCCAGCGCGCCGCCGCCCCCGCCGCCGCCACCGCCACACCTCAGCCTCCGCCCTCGCGGTGCTCCAGACGTCTTGGCCTCTTTTGAATTGAATTGAATTGAATTGAATTGCCTTGTTTTACGTGGCGAGACTCAGGCCATGAGACCTGCTCTTCCGTCTGACCACGCAAATTTCGCTAAGCTCCTTTCACCAACTAGAAAGAAGGTATTCCATGGGCGACGAAACAGGCGATTTTGAATTTTGCTCAGAGGCGTCATTTAGGCTTGAGGATCTTTTACATGCAGTAAATCTACTAACATGGGACAGCCGGCTTTACTTCCCCTCCGTGGGAAGGCGTACCAAGGATTTTTTCGCCCCATGGTTTCGATCGGGGTTGAACCCGCGAACTTTGGTATAACAGTCCGCTACGCTAACCGTTACATCATCGCCACCTCTTTCGCCTCTTGAGAACTCCGCGTCATGCGTTCGATTCCCGCCCTTAGACCAATGCAGGCGAGTGGCTGTTTGTTCTTCCTTGTGGAAACTGTGTCTGAGAGAGGAAAAAATACTTCCCGACTACCTTCAAACGCAAAAGAAAAACCTTAGGTTCATTTTCAGCGATAGGGTTCTCAGCATCTAATGCCTGATTGACTATTCCACATACATTGAATGGGAATATACGAACTTTTTTACAGTTGAATTTTTGAAATTGAAAGCTACCACGAATGGCTTGGTGATCTACTAAAATGTGACTTCACTGGACAATGTTTCAAGAGTTTCAAGACTTTCAGAGACAATTATTTGACTATTGCGTACACTGAAACATGAACCGTTAAATTAAAAAAAAAAATATTAACCAATCAGAGAAAATTCAATTACATTGTTTTATCACTGAAATATTATTAATTATATTTTATCGCCCAACCGTGACTCCTTGTTATTTAATTGAAATTGTACAATCTGAATACTAAAGGAAATATATAGTTAGTTATCAAGTAATATTTGTTATCCCCTATATTTTTAATGATTTCATGTAATTCTCTTAGTAAACATCACTCAAACATTCAAAACATTCCAGTTGTCTCCATTAGCCCCTTTGAAGAAGAAAGATTCAGTGATTTCCACAGCTTCCTTTGTATTATTACTCGGGAATGTTTCAATCATTTAAATGACTTAATAAGAAGTTTACTGTTTTCTGTTGTTCGGTCTATTAATTCAAATACCCGTTCGCTTCGCACTGCAGGGCGCCACTCGTTGCCAAGTGATGGCCGTTTTGCCGTGTCGACTACCAGCGGGGGCGCGAAGCGGCTCGAGAGAGGAGCAAAGCTGGGGGCGGGGAAGGGTGGAGAGGGGGCATGGCGGAGAGGCGGGCGGGGCGGGGTGGAGAGGGGGCGGGGCGGAGAGGGGGGCAGCGCAGAGGGGGCGGGGCGGAGAGGGGGCGGGGTGGAGAGGGGGGATGGGGCGGGGAGGGGCAGGGCGGGGCGGAGGGGCGGCGCTGTTTTAATAATTGAGCCCGGCGCGGGGGCCGCGGCGCATTATCGCGTGTCCCGCCGGCGCGGGGCGGCGCGGCGCGGCGCGGCAGGTGCGCGCGAAACCACGGGGGCGGGGCACAATGCGCTTAATCGCGGCCGCCGCAGCGGAGGCAGGAGGCGCCGCGGATCACGAGGGCGCGTGGCGAAGGCGCCCGCGCAGGGGGCGGGGACGTGTGTGCGAATGTGTGTGAGAGAGAGACTGTGTGTGAGAGTGTGTGTGAGAGAGAGTGCGTGTGTGTGAGAGAGAGTGTGTGTGAGAGAGAAAGTGTGTGTGAGAGTGTGTGTGTGAGAGAGAGTGTGTGTGTGAGTGTGTGTGTGAGAGAGTGTGTGTGTGAGTGT
This sequence comes from Acheta domesticus, assembly GCA_031308135.1. Classification (NCBI taxonomy): domain Eukaryota; kingdom Metazoa; phylum Arthropoda; class Insecta; order Orthoptera; family Gryllidae; genus Acheta; species Acheta domesticus. Next base: position 12,230,206 of record JAHLJT010009436.1, read on the forward strand.
GTGTGTGAGAGAGTGTGTGTGTGAGAGAGTGTGTGTGAGAGAGTGTGTGTGTGAGAGAGTGTGTGTGAGAGTGTGTGTGTGAGAGAGAGAGTGTGTGAGAGAGAGAGTGTGTGTGTGAGAGAGTGTGTGTGAGAGAGAGTGTGTGTGAGAGAGAGTGTGTGTGAGAGAGAGTGTGTGTGTGAGAGAGAGTGTGTGTGTGAGAGAGAGTGTGTGTGAGTGTGTGTGTGTGTGAGAGAGAGAGAGAGAGGGAGAAATGGTGTGTGTTTGTGGGCTTGCTCATGTATGCGTGATTTCAAGTGTACGCGCGTGTATGTGAGTGAACACGCGTGTGTGCGGACAAGTAAATGAGTGCGGCCATGTTTGTGCGTGTGGGCGTATATGTGCGAGTGTGTGTGTCAGGGAGGGAGGGAGGGAGGGAGTGTGCGTGCCCGACGGCTTATGTGTTCGCGGGCGTGTATATGTGCGTGCGGGCGTGGATTTGCCTGTCTGTTTATGTGCGGCAGTGTATGCGTGTCTGCGGGCCAGTATGTGTGCGGGCCTCTGTGTGCGTGTCGTGTGTGTGTGTGTGTGTGTGTGAGTGAGCGTCTGTGTGTATGTTCCGACGTCTGTGCATTTGCGGGCGGGCGCATTTGTGTGTGTAACGTGTTTGTGTGGGCGTATGTGTGTGTGTGGGTGGTGGGTGGTGGGCGTGTGTGTGGGAGCATGCGTGGGGGGGCGTGTGTGTGCGTGTGGAGGCGTGTTTTGGCTGGCGTGTGTATGGGGGCATGTGTGTGCTGGCGAGTTTGTGGGTGTATGTGTATGGGCGTGTGTGGGTGTAGGCACGCGAGTTGTCTGAAAGTGTATGTTTGTGTGCGCACGCGTATGTATGTGTGCATCGAGGCTGAAGTGCGAGGGGAAAGGGCTACGGGACAGTGGGGTTGGGAAGAAAGGGCAGGACCCGGAGAGGGGATTGATTGGGTAAAGTCGAGAAACAAGCAAATAACGAAAGGAGTGGGAGGATAGAGATGTTCACTAAAGAGACGCATGCAGAGCATGATAGTAAATTGGTGAAGGAAGGGCAGAACCCCAATGTAGACAATAATTGTTTGTAACGGTGATGGAAGGCAAAGGACGGTGGGGGATGAATGAAATGTAACGCTGAAGGGGAGAAGCCGGAAGAGATCGGTGCAATTGTGGAGGAAGTGAGCTGCAGACAGTGCAAGATAAGATGTGATATACACAAAGTACATTGCGGCGAGCGAGGCACTGCATGAATATCACGCATTGATGAAGTCTCATCTTATCACACGTCGGGAGTGGAGTACGTTCGCACAGTAGAGACGTGCTGATAATGAGAACTTGAATGAAGTATGAAACCATACGGTGCAAACTGGACGAGAGGGGTATAGCACAAGAAACGGACTACTGAAAGGATGGGAAAAAGAAGCACTGAAAACAATTAGTAGGAGATGTGCGGGATGTATGTTTGGTGAACACGAATAGTAACACATATCAAATGTTTCAGTTTTAAGAACTGTATTTTTCCGACCGGAGCCTTTCCTTTCACGGCCAAAGATATAGTGTAACACTCTGCACATCAGGTGTCTGTTGAACTGTCTGTATATTTGTCTAGTGAAAACAGTCAATTTTCTAAACTTATTTTTTCATTTAATTTAAAAATGACTTCTCCAGAAGTTTCATTTTTCTTGTACACCAAAGATTTAGTTTTCATCGTTAAAAGAAGACGATGAAATCGAATAATAGATACTCCTGTATAAGACGACTCTAAAGTATTGTTCTAATAACATTCAAGTTTTCAAGCAGAAGGAACACATCACATGTAACGAAAAAATTAAGAAAACTGGAACAATGAAACAGCATTCGAAACACAGCAACAGATTCGTATGGAACAGCAAAAATTAGGATATTCCAGAGCGATGAAGTCAGCATATTCAAGAGCGATGATCAGGACATTTATTATATTATATTATATTATATTATACTATATTATTGGACTCATTTGTAAATATCTGACATGTGGTTAGGCGGAAGAGCTGGCCTGATGGCCGATTGATTGATTCGTGTTTCCGCACGCGTCAACTACTTTGGTAATTAGTCCCGTAAGTGTAGTGCGTGTTTTTTCTCAGGCGGTGGCGATGATATTTTCCCCGCTGGATGGCAAGATCTGGCGCCGACCTACCGTCTACTAGTGGGGTTTTCCCCCTAGCCAGGTATCTCCCACCACCGGGGCACCGCCCCAGCCGGGACAAGCTGTAAGCTCCCGACCGGTCTCCCGGCATGTGTGGTAGTGTAGTGCATGTTAGTGTAAGTGCATGTGTACGAGGAGAGGATAGGACAAGGAAGAGGAAGGAAAAATCACGCGCGGGTCCGTGGCCCGTTTGTTAGGGTACTGCTCCGGCATTCGCCTCGTGTTGAGGCCTGGTTCGGAGAAACCACGGAAAACTACCGATCAAAGCAGCCGGTCGCTAGAATTCTCCTCCAGATCCTCCTGATGGCGCGAGCCTCGCCATATCAATAAAGGCATTTTATTACAATTATTGTTATGAAGTGGACAAGGATCAAATCGCTAGGTTGAAGCCTGCACTTCACACCTAAACAAGTGCCTGCGCATGCGGAGCGCGTTCATTCCTCCGCGCGGACACCGGGCGCGTTCACACACCGTGCCCCCGCGTGTCGTCTCGCCGCCCATTTCCATACGAATACCCGCGCGGCGGACAGTCGCTCTGCTCGGCTCTTCCGCCCTTTACCTCGCCCGCCGCCCCGAGCAGCGGCGCCGTGGGAGCGGCACGGAGCGCGCCTGCCTTGGGACAATATTATTTCGGAAGCAATGTCTCGAGGACGAATGCCGCCGCCTTCAAAGGATTGTCTGAAGGGAAATATTCGAGATTGTACTAATTATCGTATTTGGCTTCTAAGTTTTCGAAAAACGGAAAACATTTACAGTAAGAATGCATTGTAATGGTTGTGTAGAATCAAAGGATTGAAGAATTATAGGAGGTATTGGAATGTTCACATGTTTTCATCAGTTAAAGACGCAGTCTATCAAAAGAAGAATTATGATTTTTCTTGTTTTTCATAAGTCTACGTAATCAACTGAATTTTAGAATCATTAGCATGGGCAACTTCATCTTGATAAGAATATGAATTATTACTTTTAGAATGTAATATTTCTCCAAGCATTTTGTACCCGTGGTAAGGACAAAGCTATGATCAAAAAGTCAGTATGCGAAGCAACGTTTTGTTCAAGAACATATGCAAATAAAAGGCAAACAAATAAAGGAAAACAAACAATATATAATTACATAATACGTGTATTATGATCTCGGACAACGACGTTTCTTTCAATTTATTTCACTTTCTACCGGGTGTAAGTCCTCGGGCACAGTATTTTCTATTACAACCGCAGTTAAACGCATTAGCCTCCCACGCCATTCATCGCTTCGTACCAGTATCTCGCACATATTTTTGAGAAAATCTAAATAGGTCGACTTCTTCGTGTAAGTAAGGGTCATATCAAATTTCACGGGAAAAACTTCTTGGTATTCTCCCGGCAGAACACGCGACAAACCAACATTACTCGCTGCACGCGCTCTCGACTGTGTGTACTTCGTGTGGACAACGTGTGGACCGAGCCGCCAACGCTGCGAGCAGAACGGGAAGACGGCTGCACGTTTTTAACCTCAAAAATTCCAATATTGTGTGTTCTTATGATTGTTTAGTACAAAAACTACTAGAAAACGAACTAGACAATATGCGAAACTTGCAAATTTACCTGAATTTTGCGTTATAATAATATAGTATTGACTTTATTTATGTGGCGAGACTCGGGCCATCAGGCCCGCTCTTCCGCCTGACCACGTAATACGTAAATATACAGATAAAAATTGAACAGTACATTTAGTAAATTAAATAAAATACAAATTAGATATATGCGTTGATTATACATTACAGAAATTATGTGATATCTAGATTTTCAGGTAGCCAAAACTGAAAATACAGCCCTGGTGGGGTGAAGTATTTTCGAAGTCTTTCGGGAAAATTTATCATTGCGATAAAATTTCAGAAACAATATGACACTTGGCAATTATGCTTTTCGAAATGTTGAAAATAATATTTGGGGTTCTGGTGCTGCCGTAATATAATGAAACTTGCAATGTCGGACTTGAAGATGGCAATCACTTAACAATTTAGTAAATAAATAAGACTAAGGGAATCTGGCAATTTTGAACATTAAATTTAGTAGGTATATCGTTGTAATTTGTTCGAGTATTGGCAAAAAATATTTTTTATGAAACATTAAGCATTTGATAAGTGATTATGTAATTTTAATTTAACATTTTTAATTAATATAATTAGTTTTAAATTTTAAAAAAGCAATAGTTAGGAATACATGAAACTTTTTGTTACGATGAATTCTAAAATAGTAATTTTCCTGAAACTTTCTCTTATGGGGGATGAGAAAGTTGCGGCAGGACCAACGCTCCTACCTATTCAGTGGCAGGTGGTAAAACTGAAACGAGGCACTTCGAAAAGACTAACAAGAATTCCAACCGCGACAGATAAATGAATAGCTGGCTCCCTGCATGCCGATTCCTTCATTGTTTGCCTGGTCAACATTGGGAAGAACTTGGGAGAGAAGTCGAACGAAAATAGATTGAGGATACCGCTGGCCAGCTTGGACAAGATCTCTTGGGAGAAAGAATGCAACTGCCGACGAACGCAGAGATGGAGAATCAAATGGACACAATGTTATGTAATGTAAATGCAAGATTGAAAAGAAAACTAGAATGTAATGACAATGAGCTTTGATTGATTAATTGATTTATTATTTCGTTTTACCGAGCGCAACAACAGCTATTGTCAATCCCACAAGTGTAGTGCATGTTTTATAATAAGAGATGGCGACGTTTTTTCCCGCGCTGCAACGTGAGATCCAGCGCCGACCACCACGTCGACTTGCGGGGAGGGGTGTCCCTCAAGGCATCGCGCCATAGCCGAGAAAAATTCTTATCGTCCGACTGAACTCCCCACTTGTGCGATAGTACGGCGCATGTAAGGGTAAATGCGGTGTTAGGGGATGAGAAAGGATGGGGAACGAAAGATCGCGCGAGATTCGTAACTCGTTCGTTAAGGTACTGACCCTGCAATCGTCCGGTGTTGATCGGAGAAATCACGAAAAATTACTGATCAGAAGTGTCGATCGCTAGAATTCTTCTCCAGGCAGCGGTTAGCAAGTGTCGAAAATGTGCCACCGTCTGGAATCGAACCTTAGGACCTCCCGGTAAGACACACTGTAGTGCAGACCTGCACAGCATTTTGCACATTCACTGACGTCAGGAGCTGCGGTGCGGGCAACTCGGGGCAAATGAGAAAATTGATGAAGGGTGGGGATGAGACCCTATCTAGGAGTGGGGACCACCAATCAGAATGCGCAATTCGAAGGATAGCGAGTAAATTTAAAGAGTAATCGGCGAGAACATGACTGTCATATACAGTTCAAGTAATATTGCCTTTTGTACTATATTGCAAATGTCTGTTCTCGGTATATGACAGGGCGAAATATGAAACTACAACGAATTATACATATCAGATTTCGACACCAAGTATTATAATTGCTTGTAAGGCTGATAATGTAATTCGCTTTGCTACGATGTAATCACAAATTTACTGTTGTGCTAAACACAAAAAAAATGATACTCAATTGTTTTTGTTTGATGACGTCAGCAATAAACTATTTTTTACTATGTTTACCTGAAATAAGACCGTTATCTCAAAGCAAAATCATATTGTTCTTGAAAAAAACTCATGATTTTTTTCTGTTCTAATTTCTGACAAGGGTGTAGAGTCGTTTACGAGATCGTATAAAAATATAAAGCCCTTTGCATTCTATTTAACAATACCCATGATTATCTTATGATTGTCCGTAACATATCGTCACAGAGTTTGCTCGTTGATCTCTTTTATTGTTTCGTAATGGAGAAAAATGGTTACAAATGTGCTATTAAACTTAACCCGTCTTGGAATTTGCCACATATTATTATGCCAATCTTGATGTGAGAGATTGCTCTCATGATTTTGTTCATCTTTCTATGATTTGGAGATAACATTCCTGGTGAACAATCAATTATTAAATTACATTTTTTTGTTATATAGAATTAATATTTTTTTTCTTATATATATATATATAAATATATATATATATATAAAAGCATATATTTTAAAGCTATAAAATAATGCTTAAGAGTCACAATGAGCATGTTATTTTCTTTTAAAAGAATAGAAAATGAAAATACGTACAGTGGCGTATACAAAGGTGGATATACAGCAGTGCACAGAACGTAAACAGTGAATTATGACCCTGGTGATTTGAAATACTAGACATAATCCATTTAAACAAATGGGCATATAATTTTGAAGCATGGATCATTGTATTAGACGCCCAGGCATTCAATCTACGCGCCACGTCGTGCTACGTCAGACTTCTCCCCTCCCTGCAAAGCTTCCTACTCCCCACCACTTGCACTTTCGGCGCTGCCGCGGGCAGACGATCGGCTCGCAAGAGCAGAATGCCCGCGGGAGCAGGGGTTGTGCAGGTCTGCTGTAGTGGCATGAGTGTGGAGGCGAGAAGCGAAACATAAGATTATAGTGTCTGCTTGTCAAGGAAGGTGCAGGTAGTTCATTCCCTTATTTAGAACAGAGATTTGCAATTCTAGTTTACATGATAGATTTAATTATTATGAAGCATGCTCAAAATCGAACTTTCTTTGAATGAAACAGACTTCATAAATCTCAATTCATTATAACACTTTATGGCATGATCCCATGAAGTAGATCGTGTATCAATGCCCCGAGGAGACTTCTTACTTCTCCATATCAGATCTGGCTGTGCACCTATTTTGTTCTGAAAATAAAAATAAAAAAGCTTTATTACTCACCCTATTTTTGACTGAGTTTTAGCATCGTAGATCCCGTTTTAGATTCTGGAAACTTCTCAGGACAAAGCACTGCTCCGGAACAAGACTGCGCAGATTGTTTCCGTGTGTATGGGGTCATAAACTCTCCTCCACAGTTTTGTGTGATGGAACTTTGGAATCTATGCTGAATGGAGTTCAGATTTTTGCAAGGATAATTTTTTATATTTTTTATTCACTAATGTGTCGGGTTCGATTCCAGAACGGGGCAAAAATGAAGCTGCAGCTTTTTATTACAAATAGTCTCTGATTCTATAGCTGTGCGACGAAAGAAAGCTCAGGCAGGCGAAATCGGCTAGGTACGGTGATGGGAATAGGTCATGCTCGCCACACGAATCCCATGGCAAAAGTCGGATTAATCTAACCATAAAATGCCAAATACACACATATATGCAGTAATGGGTGAAGACTGACACATTCAACAATATTAGCCGTGTAGATGCAACAAAAGGTGTTAATGGCAATGGATGCGGTAAGAGAGCAAAAAGGCATATGGATGGACGAGAACAGCAAACACCCACAAGCACCAAACGCACGCGTGGCCTAAAACAACAGGGAGGGTAACTACATGTCTGGACCCTTTAATTAAAACTATTTAATTTACTTGTTACTAGTAAATAAATAAAAGTTTGAAAAGAATGAGTTACACTTTCAATTAAACCACTTTTACAATTGTTTTTAACCACACAGAAATCATAATTTGTTGCACACAACAGCGCTTGCAAAAGGCGTGCGGATAGGAGAACCACGCCCCGCTGTACCCTGTCCCCACGCCTAAGGCGAGGACTGTTGTGGGCAGCAAATTATTCGTGTGCTCATAAATCAGAACTCTGCGGCCCGGCCTCGAGACACAAACTTTGGCGCAGCTGTCTAGTTGAAGAAGTTCAAGCTTCTAGCGCGGTTTCAAATTGGCAATAAAATGCTAACCGAAAGAGCGTATACAGTCCTGTTGTTCGTAACACAACATTTAAGATTCGGAACAAATGGCTGAAGCGAAACGTAGCGGTCCGATTATTTTTTCTTTTTGTGGTTGAACCGAGGAATAATTTGTGATGCTTCATACAAAGGAAGTATCGAACGTAGTATTCCATTTCTGGAGTCGCAAAATCAGATCTCAGAAAAACAGTGCGGGAAAGTTCAGGAACAAAAGAAGGATTTAGAAGAAACGGTATAATTATTTAAATGGTGTAATTAATTTTAATGTATAATTAATTATTGCAATGGTGTAATACATAAAAGGGTGCCGACAAATGAAACAATACATTTCAAAGATGAGTGGAGAAAATTGAATGTACACGAAAAAGGTCAAATTTCCAAATGCATCTCCTTTAGAGAAGTGATTTTAAAATGTGTGTAACGCAATCAATTGAAAAAATTATTTCGGAGGTGAGATACTCAGTTTTTTTATAACTGTGACATAACACTATTGTGAGGTCTATAGGATTAAAAAGCTGCAAGATCCTGCATTTCACTGAAGATTCCTAACATACGACAGGGTGCTAATATGGAGAGTTTGTAAGGCTGCGAATTTAGAGGTTTTCGCGAGGAAAGGAATAAACGAGTACATAGTATCCTGCTTTTGGTAGCTTATTGTGTTATAGGTATAAATGTGACAAATACGAGCGCTGAAGTAATAAATGTTTCCTACGTATGTACATTATTACATTTCACGCGAGCGTTGTACAACAGACTATAAATAATGAGAACTGAGAATTTACAGAACTGCGAGAAGACAGATGGGACCAGACATGGCTCAGAATGAAGGGGAGAGGGAGAGAGAAATGAAAGGAAGAAAGAGGGAAAGAGATGAACAGAGAGAGAAGAAGGGAAGAACAGAGATAAGAAGGGGTGGACAGAGAGAGAAGAAGGGAAGAACAGAGAGATAAGAAGGGGTGGACAGAGAGAGAAGGGATGAACAGAAAGAGAAGAAGAGATGGACAGTGAGAAGCAAGAGATGAAACAGAGAGAGCATGAGATGAACAGAGAGAGAGCAAGAATTGAACAGAGAGAGGGCAAGAGATGAACAGAGAGAGAGCAAGAGATGAACAGAGAGAGAGCAAGAGATGAACAGAGAGAGAGCAAGAGATGAACAGAGAGAGAGAGCAAGAGGTGAACAGAGAGAGAGAGAGAGCAAGAGATGAACAGAGAGAGAGCAAGAGATGAACACAGAGAGAAGAGATAAACAGAGAGAGAAGAACACAGAGAGAAGAGATAAACAGAGAGAGAAGAGATAAACAGAGAGAGGAGATTATCAGAGGAAGAAAGATGAACAGTGGGAGAGGGAGAGGAACACAGAGTTGGAGAGAGGAAGAGAGAGGGAGGGTGGGTCGTGGCTGGCGCAGAGGAGGAAAGAAGCGCGCTTTGCTCGGCGTGGCGTCGGAGGGCCGTGAGAGGCCGCGAGGGGCGGGCCAGAGCACCGCGGCGCCGCGCCGCACCACGCGGGGGGGGCCCGTCCGGGCCGTCACGGCAAAACCTCGGAGAGCCCTTTGTCCTCCAAATAGGATCAAGCGAGGTATCGGCGGCGCCACTTGATGCGGTGGGGGCTGCCGGCGGCACCGCCCCTCGCCCGCTCGCCTGCTCGATGGCCGACACGTGCGGCTGGCCGGCCGGCCGCTCGCTCCGCTCGCTCGTTCACGCGCGCGCGCTTTGACCTGCATTATTGTGCGAGCGGCCGGCCGGCGAGTGGCGGGTGACGCGACGAGGGCCGCCTGCTTTTTTTTGTTCGCGAGGGCGTCGGGCGAGACGTGCGCCCCGCCGAATTCCTCTCTCTGGAGCTCCAGCCCCTGTTGGGAACAGGTGGCCCCTGCGGAATCCGCCGTTTGCACCCTTGGGCGGACAACTCAATGCGCGTTTATTAATCGAGTTCTGGAATGGAATCGAGATAGGGATTCGCGTATTTAAAGGCTCTTGAATGTAGATAGCTGAAAAAGCGTTTCGGAGGAAATCTGTATTATGATTGTCGGCGCTCAGAGTGTAGTATTTTCAAGTGATATATTTAACCAACTCGATGTGGTGGATACATTACTTAACCGCAAGTTCAGGATCATTTTTTACTTTGTCGCCTTACGAATACTTCGTAGTAAGAGAAAGTTACGTGACGTACCCCGGAAAACGGCGAATTTTCGCCAGAAAATCTCTTATAGCTGGGGTCTGGTTATTCCTTATGAGGCGAGTTTAATATTGTAAACCTTACATAATTATTTATTCTATGGAACTTACAGATATCTTCAATGCAAAATAATTTGTGGATTAATACAAACTATTTCAAAAACAAAAATTAATCGTTTACTTTTTATCGACATGTGTCTCTAAAAAACGCATTAAGGGAAAGGGTGTTATTAATACAAAGAATACACTATAATAGATAAAATTCACCTATGTATTTGTAAATATGTTAGCTCAATATCAACGTCTTTCAACGGCGCCGCATTCAGTAAATATATTCGAACTAGTGAGAATGAAGTTACAAAATTGAGTTATATTTAATGAGAAGTCTGATAAGGTTCGAGAATGACATCCAAAAGGTGGACGGAATAAATTCCAAGTAATCAGTACAGAAGATATAAATGGGCAGTTGTCAGTGCCTGATCGTGTAGGCAACAGTTAACGAACGTAAATTTAAACTGTAATAAGCCAATGTTTTCCAAGCTTAAGGCTTATATTTTTCACGAAACATTGGTACGTGAATGCTGCAGATGCTGCCAAGAATATTTAATTCTGATCATACGAATTTAGTTACTTTTATCATTTATTAATCACGGAAAGTTACCAAAACGTAAAATGAAATCGTAAGTAGTGAATCTTAGAAAGTGATTGCTGTGTTTCGTCATCATTTGTGACAATATCTATATTGGCGTTCAACGTTGAAGTTGCGCCGTTTTAAGACATTTATATACAAAATCTGCCCACTCATGTAGGACAATGCTTATATTTTCGTTCAGATCTTTTTCCTTAAGAGGCTTCTACAATTCCAAGGAAGCCCGTTTTTTCGTTCTTTTATCGAGAAATATCACACCTCCCACCTTCCAGAAAAAACGGAATACAACAAACGACATTCGTTAACGCATCCCATAACTTCCGCAGAAGACAGCAAACTTGTTCATGAATCTCCAAGAATGAAACAAGTTTTAAGCAAAGAAACAATTGCCTAAAAAAGAAATCTGTATAAATCAGAAGAAAATGACGTGATTAACAATCATGAAGCGGTGTGCCTTGTGTGTTTATATTGCCTCGGCGAATCCGTTAGTTCCTCAAGGTCTATTCAATTCGACGCGAACACGCGCCACGTCTTCATAAATGGAGAAAACATCCTTCCCTCGAACACCCGTTCACCCAAGCGAGAAAAGATAAGTTGATGACTCGTCTTCGCGCTCGTGGTTATACTTCAATTTTTTCATAGTCTCTGTGTCGTCCAATCGGATGGTTGAATGCCACCATAGTGACGTCACTGTAGTGACGTGAAGGTCCCGATTGGATGGCGCCGCAACAGCTGATGACCTGCCAGAGGCAGCTTTGAATAAATCGCTGTGTACCTGCCAGATGCATGAACAGTAATCCCTCGACACACGCGAATTCGCTATTCACGAGTTCCGACCATTCGCGGTTAGTGAAATGCTACCGGTTTTAACATTCTCGAGTGCGTGTTTGGTCGTACGTTTTTGAAAAAGAGAACATTATATTTCCTTTATCAGCATTATATGAGAAACGAACTCGGCAGACACCGGAGCTCAAAGTATCACGTTCTACAAAAATATCAAAGTTGGAGTGACAATTCACGTTAATAGAATAATACAATTGTAAAATAATTCAATTCAGTTAAGTGAAATTGGAGGTAAGGGTTTTCGCCACATAATATGCATACGCCATTCAGGATCTATGCAACTCTCATTATAATGACCTCACAGGAAAGCAGCTTCGGGAAATCATCAGCGAAAAAAACTTTGAACGTAAGTAACATAAGCTAAACTGCGTCCTGGACCAATTTCAATGTTATTGGCGTTCTAAACGTCAAGAAGCTTTGGTGGAAAGGGCATTCGAATGTGATCCGAACATGGAAATAACTTGTAAATTTAAGAGATAAATAGAAGCAACAACTTTTCTATGTATGGATATTAGAACGAGGACGATGATGTACCAAAAAAGTAATCAAATCCTGTATTCAATCACTTTCAACATTGAAATTAGTTTCAAATATTGTTTTATATCTTCTGTTTGGGATGTTAATTGTGAATTGTTTTAGTAGCATTTACTTAGTTCTGCAATTGTTTGAATTTTTTTTCCTTTTTTAAACAGCTTTTCGATATCCAGAAACCTGACCCACCTTTCTTCATTAAAATATAGACTCAACATACGCGGATTTGACATTCGCGAGGGAACCTAATGACATCCGCGAGGGAACATTCTGGGAACCTAACTCTCGCGAATGTTGAGGGATTACTGTACTGCCCAGATTCACCGTCCGTTTCATAAGCGGAGGGGAAAAACGGGCGGAAGGAAACCCTCAATGGAGAGCGGCGAGGGCCCGACCTCGATACAGCGAGGCCACGTGACCGCGGTCGTGCGGCGATGTGTTTCCGGCCCCGCGGGCGCACGCGTGCGCTGGCCGTGACTCAATTGTTCGCCATTCAGCTGCTCACCTTTAACGATCGGCGATAAAGCACGGACACATGAAAGTTCAAGTACGCGTATGCGGGGGTAGAAATCGCCAAGGTTGAGTATATCGGGCATGGCATCTTCATGACGAATCGACAAAATGCTTCGACGGCATTCTCTACAAAGTATGCGATCTTAAATCTGCCCCATTTCCCTGCAAACAAATGCAAACTGAAGCTAGTTTTTTTTTTTCGACAAAAATTCACAAAATACTTCGACAGCATTCTCTAGAAAATCTTTTATCTTGAAACTGTAGAATTATTTGGCAAACAAATGCGAGTTGAAGCTTGTTTTTTGGCACCCTGATAAGCAAACATTTTCACTACAAAAGCATTTCGAAAACACCAACAGAGGAAAAAGAGAATTTATTGCTGTGTCACTCCTTTCCGAACTAGCGTGCGGAATATTTCCCTTTTCCCCGTGGCGTCAAATCTTTGCCGCACTTCACAAAAACCTGAGGTGCTTTGGTAACATCAGTCACATAAAATGGATGGACGCTATTTACTGGGGCTGAGGCATGACTTCATATCAACCAGACAGGCCACGAAAGCAGTCAACGCTAAATGTATACGCACACAGCTCACTCCGCTCAAAGCGTCTTTGTCCCGAAACGCTCGCTTGAACGTCGACTGCGAGGAGCGCGGCTTCAATGTCCGTCTGTCTCCCTCCTGTCGTCAGCGAAGAAAGAGCAATGAGAAATGGAACTCATTTGGTGAAGCATTTCACGTGCGCAGCCCCGGCGCGTGCCTCGCTGGGCGCCCGCGCGCCTCGCAACGGACGGCGCGGCGCGGCGCGGCGGCTAGTGGCGCATGTGAATGGCCGTTCGATTACAGCGCGTCGCCAGCTGACAAGGGCCGCGCGGCGCCGCGACACGGATCGCCGCTTCCTGGCCGCCAGGGGCCGCCACCGACGCCGACGCCGACGCCTCGCACGGTGGGCCGGTCGCGGAAGAGAGCGGACAAAAAAATATAGCTTTTGCTCATTATTTTGTTGGCCTCCTCACAACAAATGCACGAAGGGTAAAGACACTAGTTGTGGCCGCAGCCTCATTAGTGACCACTTCAAGAACAAAATCTGAGCAATGGGAAGTCAAGGGTTCTCCTTTGCTTCAAACATGCAGAATGTCGAGCTTATGCCTTCTAGTGATGAGAAAGTGGAATCATTCTTTCTTTTGCCTTATTATATATTTAAATAAGAAACTGAAAACATCGTATTAATATTGGAACTGTAATAATCTAACATGAACTGCTACTTGTTTGGACTTGAAGTGTTTCAAACACTTTCAGGGGATATTATATTGATTAGTTATTACTTATCACTGATTCAAGTATCTGACAATAATAAAAATTTTGCAACTTTTAATTGGGCACTACTTGATTAATGTAGGAGTTTGGAGATAACTTTTTTTCGTAGTAATTCGAAATTTCATAGTTGCTGGAAGTTGGAAAGGAAACATTCACGAACGTATTTCCTAGTATGTTTTGTAATACTAGTATGTGTGAAAATTTACATGTAGTTACCAGCAGGCTTATAAAATTGTTTAAAAAACTACGTAAGTACTTAATATGTTTGCTGTAGGAAATGTAGTAAGAAATTAACTTCGAGTAGTGAGAGGAGAAGCAATATAACATTCAACATTTCATTTAAAAAAATGAGACGCCACATGTTACAACAATTTATGAGCGCGTGCCTTCTTAAACATTCCACATGTTTGCAGTTCTTCACAATATTTACCGATAAAATATAGCAAGACATTTTGGAACATTAACCACGGGACATCTTTCTGCTGAACTGAGTTTATATTACCATTTAACTGGACAGTTTTGAAACGATCAGTTTTGCCCACATTTCGTGTCTTCCACGCCACCGTCCGCCTCCGCCCTCGCCCTCGCCCTCGCCGCCATCAGGGCTGCCGCCGCGGAGGTCGCCGGTTCGAGTCTGGGTCAAAGCTGCCGTCCCCCGCGGGGCATCGGCCTCCGTCCTCAAGGTGATCGCGTCGCCGCCAGAGGCCGCAGCCGTCGAGGGCTCTGGTGCGCCGTCCTCGGCGCAGGTAATCACTGTAGTTACGGCGCGTTTTACGCTCCACGGAGTTTCCACAGCCGTTATTATCCGGTAGAATCGGATCTACCCGAATTATTAGCACGTCATAACGAGAAGGCAAGCCACATGAAAGGGAGAACCACCTCGGAGCCGAGTGGTTTTACTTTTACGAGTTAGAGAAATAAAATATTGCACGTGAGAGTGTGGCACGGCGTCGTATTGTGGCTACGCAGCTCGTTTCAGAGGTGTCGAACAAGTTTCAACCTGGTGCTTAGATAACCACTTTCCAGATAATGTCTTGCTTGGAAAAAAATGCAACGGAAGCATTAAGATACTATGAGGAATTGTGACCACAGCGTGTCTAAAATTTGAATCATAGTAAATTTAAGAAATCAAGGGAGGAAGAATACTTTTGGGATCTGTGTATATAAGGCTTTTTGAAGTCTCATTACTCCTATGTAACAAATAGAGAATATTAGGGTAGCCGATGATGTTGATGGAGAGCAAGGTCACTACACTTTCTAATTCTTAAACTATCCTGTACATGGCAGTCACAGAGTTAATATCCAATTCAATGGCTCCAACCTGAATTGCAATTATGCTTCCCAGTAGGAAAAACACAAACGGACTCAACTCAAAACTGAATAGCAGTTTTAAAATCTAAATGTTGATGTCAGAAAAATTACTTTCCGAGGAAAGAGTTTACATATTTTGCCTACACGCGACTAATTTTCTTTTTAAGCTTGGCTCCTCTCAGCAAAGCGAAAAACCTCTTCTCCACACCGTTGGGACACCGTTTACACAAGCCGAAGGGGAAGGCTTCCCCATCTCCACGAAGTGTCTCTCCCGCAAGCAAATTCCTCGTGACAGCTTCCGCGCCGCGCGATGCCTCCTTCGTGTCACCGCTCCATAAGCGCAGTGCAAATTAACTCTGGAGTGGCTGTCGAGGAGAACACCGGGCCCTCGGCGGCCCTCGGCGGCCCTCGCCGCCGCCGCCTCGTCCGCCTCCCACGGGTGGCGCTGACGGCGGCAACGACGCTGATGGTACAGGCGATGGTAATAGTGATGGTGATGGTAATGGTGACAATGACGGTAATGGGGACAATGACGGTAATGGTGACAATGACGGTAATGGGGACAATGACGGTAGTGGTGACAATGACGGTAATGGGGACAATGACGGTAATGGGGACAATGACGGTAATGGTGACAATGACGGTAATGGGGACAATGACGGTAATGGGGACAATGACGGTAATGGGGACAATGACGGTAATGGGGACAATGACGGTAATGGGGACAATGACGGTAATGGGGACAATGACGGTAATGGGGACAATGACGGTAATGGTGACAATGACGGTAATGGTGACACTGACGGTAATGATGACAATGACGGTAATGGTCACAATACCGGTGATGGTGACAATGCCGGTGACGGTCACAATGCCGGTAATAATTACAGTGGTAGTAACAAGACATTGGGTGATAGTGACAGCGTGATCTGGCACATGGTGATGTGACTTTTCAGATGATATAACAAATGGCGAGTTTGATATTTGGTGGTGGTAATATATGTAATAATGGCAGATATATTGATGGGATATGGTTAGAACGATGTCGGTAATTGTAAGGAGAACGTCAATGAGGACGGTGCAGGCGTTAGTGACAATTACTGTGATGCTGAAGTTGGACAGAGAGGAGATCGACGAAGCCACTGACTTGAAGATGCAGTCAATGACAGCGACGAAGAGGGTGACGGGAAGGAAATGACAAAGGCGCAGGTGTCAGTGACGCTACCAGTGACAATGATTGTGACGGGGACGACGAGCCAGGCCAGGACAGCGGCGGCGGCGTCGGCGGCGAGGGCGGACGACGACGACGACGACGGTGACGACGGTGACGACGGCGAGGACGAGGGCGTCGGCGACGACGACGACGACAACGGCGGCGACGACGATGACGGCGACGACGACTACGACGACGGCGACGACGACGGCGACGGCGACGGAGACGGAGACGACGGCGACGACGGCGGCGACGACGGTGACCGCGCGAGCGGTGGCGAGGATAGCGTAGAAGACGGAGCCGGCGACGTAGGCAGGGGCCGCGTCCGCCAGGTGCGGCCGCGCGCAAACACTGGCCCACTGATTCGTCAAATCCGGCGAGTCAACAGAACGAAGCACGACTCACAATCCGGAATCGCCAGTCCGCCCGCGGGCGGCCAAACACTCGCGCGGCGCATTAATGCGCCCGCGACGCGCCGGCCACTCTCTGCCCGTCGCCAAACAGCGCCGCGCGGAAGGCGTGGGAAGGCTCCGAGTATCCATTCGGTTGGCGAAGACTGAACCAGACGAGCTTTTAGAGACGAGGGATTTTTTTTGGAACATGCGTGAAACGGTAAAACTGAAAATACAACGTGATAGAGATCGAGTTAAAATCATTTTATGTGACTTATCTATAAATAAATTCATCTCGTTTCCCTTCCTGTAAATATTTGACATTCATTCTTTGTCGTTACTTTCTAGATTAACGTTCATTGTGTCATTACCCGGACTAGGAGAATGAAAAATAAGAAGCTTTATATGTGTACAGAAAGTATATTTCTACAAGTTTGATTTTATTTAATTAGTACAACGATAACGTGACGATATCATAAATATTTGTTTACATTTTCATAAATACTTTGATTAATATGTGTCATGTAAAATTTGCTTATTACTAGGTATGAAGGAAAATGTGAAAACAAATTCCATAATAGGTATTTTGTTATTACTTATTGAGTAAGCACAATCTGATTGCGAGTCGTATGTCTTCACTTAATCAGCAAGTAAATCGGACAATCTTTGGTATTCTGCATTTCTTCACTTCAGTGTCACTGTGATGCAATTCATCACAGCAGAGTCACCGTGAGAGTGAAAAAGATTATAGATCACTAACAATAATCGCACTGTTTCGAACTACCGATTCGAACCGTGCCACTGGGCCAGATAGCAGAGATAGCCGCAGCTTGCCACTTAGCGACCACAAATCAAGACGGCCACTCGGCCCCGCAGCCCAGCCACTCGCGGCCCCTCCCTCGTCTCGAGCTATACAGCACAGTACCGTGTGATCGCGAGGTGCAATGCAGCCACACTTCCCTGCTTTAAAGCCATCCGTATTCTTGCGGACATCTATGGCTGTTCTGAAACAAAAATATAACGAAGTCAGGAAAGACAACAGCCGTTCGGCGAGCTTGTGGCGTTGTATACCGCAATTTTCTTGCCAGTATTGGCGTTAAGCCCGCTTTGCTGTTTCGGGGAGGCCTACTATAGCATCGCTCCCTCGTGCGGCAGGGCACAGGATGAACGGCGGTGGCGGTTTTATTGATTGATGTTTCCGGGCGCGTCAATTACTTAGGTCATTAGTCCTGCGTGTTTTTTCTCGGGAGGTGGCGATGATTTTTTCCCCGCTGGATGACGAGATCTCGCGCCGACCTACCGTCGACTAATGGGGTTTTCCCTTAACCAGGTATCTCCCACCAGCGGGGCACCGCCCCAGCCGGGACAAGCTGTAAGCTCCCGACCGGTCTCCCGGCATTTGTGATAGTATAGTGCATGTTAGTGTAAGAGGAGAGGATAGGACAAGGAAGAGGAAGGAAAGATCGCGCGCGGTCCGTGGCCCGTTTGTTAGGGTACTGCTCCGGTATTCGCCTGGTGTTGATCGGAGAAACCACGAAAATCTACCGATCAGAGCAGCCGGCCACTAGAATTCTCCTCCAGACAGCGACTGAATTCGACCTAGCTGACAATCTAGTGTCGAAAATCCTGCCGCCGTCGGGAGTGGAACCTACGACCTCCCGGTCAGAGGGAGTGACATCAGGTTGATGCACTGAGCCATCTCTCCCGGTCGTCGCGTCGTTTGAATGAGCGCCCGCTGGGCCCACGCCGCGAGGATTGCTTCTTTCCCGATTCCTCGGCCCCGCCCGCCCGCCCGCGTGCCGCCAGACCCATTAAGCCCAAATGGATCGTTTGCACTGCGGCGGATCTCGAGCACTAATTAGTAAGGAGCGCTTTGTACACGCGCGCTACACCCGAAACGCCAGGGGGCCGAGGGGCCAGGGGAGGCGAGCGAGGGGCCCCAAAGGGAGGGAGGGTGGAGGATGGAGAGGGTGCGGGAGACGGGTTGCAGAGTGGGGGATGGGGAAGGGCTGAGGTCGAGAGTAGGAGAGTCGAGAGGGGGGGGCGGTGATGGGGAATGTGCGGGTCGGGAGGAGGAGAAGGAGGAGGCGGAGGGGATGGGAGGTCGGGTTGCATTGTGGGGGATGGGAAAGGGCTTAGGGGCGGGGGCGGTGGTGGAGGACTGGGAGGGTCGGGAGGAGGAGGCGGAAGATGGGAGGGGCGGGGGCCGAGGACCCAGGGGCAGGGGCAGGGGCATGAGTGGGCCGGGGCCCTCGAGCCTCCTTCCACTAGATCAATATTGGCCGCGCCGCGCGAGTGACGCGCAGCGGAGGGCGCGGGGCCGCTTCTTCTGCAGCGCGCGAGGTGCTGTCCGGGGCGGCGCGGGCGCTGTGACAGTGACGCACCCAACTACCGAATACTTTCCTTTGCAGTGCGCAGCCTGGTTTGTTCTCTGAACCAGGGTGATGCTTTTACATTTTCTCAAGTCCTTTATTTTGAATACATTCTTTGTTCCGCTTTATGACATATTTGTTTAATACTGCTGATATTGTCGCCTTCCTTCCTGTTACTGTGAAGGAGGCAGGCCATCGAAAATCGGGAATTCGGATGAGACGAGTTTGTGGGTCTTGGAAGATTCCTGCTGAACTTTCGATAGTAGCTAATGAGGGAAATTTCTGGAACAAATTTTCCGTTTGGTTGTGATTAATGTATTGTTTTTCAAGACTAGGACCGATGGAAATGGGTTTGCCGAACTCTACAGAAACACAGTGTTAAACGCCTTTCCATGATTTCCATTTGGTTTACTTGCATTCCTTATTACTATTTTCTGGAATAAATAGTCATCGACACACTCTGTGTTATGAGGCCCGCAACCAATTGATGCATTTGGTAGAAAGCTAATGTTTGTCTACGCTTACTTTATCATTAACCACAAAAATAATTTCTTCCAATTTACGGAGAGTCCACCATTGAGAAAAGAAGCAAAACTTTCCGTAAGTCAGTCAATAGGGCAGCGAGTATATAATTGAACTACAGAAATAATCTCGCACGATCTCCAAAGAATTCGTATTCATTAATTGGTCATAAGACGGAAACACCCTCCGATTGTTCGGAGGGCCAACGGCAGGTGTAAAATCATCGCCTCGCTTAGCTCAGCTCCGGTTGTGTTCTCCAGAAGACAACCTGATAGCCGTCGGGATCATCTACCGCCCTCTCAGCGCGCAGGGGCGGGGAGACAGGGCAAGGGGGCGGGGCGGATCGGGGAGCTATGGGAAGGGGGCGTGGCGGGGGCGGGCGGATCGGGGCGCCAGGGGAAGGGGGCGGAGCGCGGCGAGGAGGGGCAGATTGAGGCACCAGGGGAGGGGAGGCGCGGAGAGGAGGGGCGGATCGGGGGCACCAGGGTAAGGGGGGCGGGGCGGGGAGGGGCGGATCGAGGCGCCAGGGGAAGGGGGCGGGGTGGGGCGGAGCGGGGCGGGGCGTCAGAGGAAGGGGGCGGGGCGGGACGTCCGTTCGAGGGTGCGAGGGGCGCCCGCCGTGCCGCGCCGTGCCGCGCCACTTCGCGGGGCCATTGTCCTCCGCTCGTGGATGAGCCAGGTAGTCGAGTAGAGCGTGGGCCGAGGGCGAGGGCGAGGGCGAGGGCGAAGGGGCGGAGCCGCCACCTTTCATCCGCCTCGCGGCGGTCACGGGTGGCTGGCGGCCCACCGCCGCGCCGCGCCGGAGGTGTCGGGGAAGCGACCGACACAGACCGCTGCGCTGCACAACGCGAGAGGAACGCCGTTGTGAAATCGGGGCCTTTGCGCTTCCGATCCGCTTCTTACCGCTCGCTGTTCGAAGCTCTTTCACGCTGGAGGAACACCAAACCCCAACCTTTATGACGCCCAAAACATTGTCCCTCACTGAGCCAGGTACGTTCTTTTCAATGTAGTAGGTCGTCCACTCCTTGTTATTACGTGCTTCAAACGTTTAGAAACTTGGCTGCGGGGTAAGGAGCGAGGGTCCTCTACCTCTCACAACAGCACTAACACTGGTAAATAACATTGTTCAAAATGATGAAGTACGCTGTACCTCCTGTGCCATCCGCTCTATTCTTTCAGAACACTTTCAGTGGCAAACAGGACAGTTCCGAACCGCAGTAATTGGCAGCGAAGGTGCTGCCTGCACATGCATACTTTAAGGTTTCGAGAAACTATGACAGAAGTACTAAAGGAATGGCAGAGGAAGCGATAATATTCCGTTTAATCGCACGCCCTAGCCTTCTGGAATAACCCCTGAGCTCACTCAGCTCAAAGAAACATTATGCTTGCTACATCACTTCCATCAAGAGCCGAGAACTACGAATTGTGGAGCCTTGCATCCATGCACCCTACAAATATTTTCGGACTAAGTTACGATGTAGTTGTTCGTCTGAAGTATTCGGAAATACAGAGTGTCTCAGAATAAATGTAGCAAACTTCTTGTCCGTGTAGAGGAATCGAAAATGATTACTTTTTGCCACTAGACATGTGTTGGGAAATTTCTTGAAACACCGAACCACGTGTGACTTTTCCCGCAATTTCTAGGCAACTCATTATACACTGGTGTTTCGCGGGTCACGTTCTGACCCTGTCGAAATAATTTCGCATACCTACGAACTATTGTGCCAGTAGGTTGTGTATGAGGGGAAATGTCACATGTGTAATGTCCTTATGCTATTGATTGATTTAGTGTTACGGGAGCTTCAACGGATATCATTAGTCTCGTAAGTGTGGTGCATATTTGTATTGAGGGAGGTGGTGGTGATCTTCCCCCGCTGAATGATGAGATCTGGCGCTTATCTACTCGTCGGCTTCTGGGTTTCCCCCAACCAGGAATCTCCCACTAGCAAGGCACCGTCCCAGCCCGGACAAGCTCCAAGCTCTCGACTGGTCTCCCGATAGTGAGGTAGTGAAGTGCATGTAAGGGTAAGAGAAGTGTACGTAAGGAGTGAGGACAGGGACAATGAAGAGAAGGGAAGGAGCGCAGTCCGTGTCCCATTTATCAGGTTACTGCTTCGACATTCGCCTGGTGTTAGTCGGAGAAACAATACAAAACTACCGATTAGAGCAGCCGGTCATTATTTTCTATCTCTCTACATGCCGTCGCAATTTTATTCTGAGAAACCTGTATAGACGGTAACTAATAATGGCGATGAAGATGAAAGAAAATATTTTTGTAAATAGTGAAATTACGTTTACCCAATATGTTAACCACATTTCCTACGTTTTTTTATATATATTTAGTTCAGCGTATGAAACTGTTTTAAAGATCTCAGGTATTGACGTGGCATATCTGAGGATTCTTATTTACTTTTGACACACTGTTCCGTGGTCCCAATCGAAATGAATGACACTTACGTTCCCTTTATTGGAATGCTATTTCCCCCACAACTAGAACAATGGGGAATTCGTATCTCTGGCAAACCTTCATCGCGGTTCTCAGGAAGACGGCGGGCGCGGCGCGCCGGAAGTCGGCATACCGCCGGAAACTGTGCCGTCATCAAGTTATGGCGTTGGGCAGGAGTGGGAGGGCGAAGGACGGCGGCGCGTGCGACCCGAAAAGGGCGGCAGAGAACTCAATTAGAGCGCGGCCTCCGAACGCTGCTTCAAGACGGCGGCAGCGGCGGCGGCGGCCGAGGCGGCGGAGGCGGCGGAAGGCGGAGGCGGCGGCGGCGGCGGCGGCGGCGGCGGTGGCGGTGGCGGCGGCGGCGGTGACGGTGGCGGTGGCGATGGCGATGGCGGTGGCGGCGGCGGCGGCGGCGGAGGCGGCGGCGGAGGCGGCGGCGGCGGCGGCGGCGGCGGAGGCGGCGGCGGAGGCGGCGGCGGCTGGGGCGGCGGCTGGGGCGGCGGAGGCGGCGGAGGCGGAGGCGGCGGCGGCGGACGCGGCGGAGCGCGGCGGCAGCGGCGGCGGCTGGGCGGCTGGGGCGGCGGCGGCGGCGGCGGCGGCGGCGGAGGCGGCGGAGGCTGGGGGCGGCTTCCTACTTTCTCCGCCAGAAGGAAGCCAGACGCGCCCGTCGCCGGCCGGAGGGAGGAGGGGGCGTGGCTGGGATGGCGCCTGTTCAACGTAATTGCACTCAATTACAATAAACACACAGCGCGCGACGATTAACGAGCAGCGCTCGTCTGACGAGATTCCCGAGCTCACGTGACGAATATTGAATACCTCAGCCTGATCCCGGAGGTGAAAATTACCACGCGAAGGCGATGACGAACCTGACGACTCCCCATGCGCAGCGCAGGAGGCGCCGACCTGATGTCTCCAGAAGTTTCGCCACCTTGCGATATAAATGCGTACTGAACACATTCATTGGCTCACAATGAGTGTGGAAAAATGTTCACAAGCATAGCTTTGGACAAACGTATCAGATAAGTGATTGCAGCAATCCGGGCTCGACAAGTTACTACTCGGGTTAAGAAGGAATGGAGTGAGCCACGGGCGGGAATTCGAGAAAACCTCCAGGCTGTTTCTTTCGGGCGGTGACCGCCAAACAAACGGGCGCTTCAGGCTGAATGGCCCTAATCACTTGTCTTCCGCGGGTTTCAATTTCTCCCGCCAGACGTCTGCGTCGCGGCGGGCAGAGGAGGCGGCGCGGGCGAGAAGCCGCCTGACAGCTGGGATGGCGGTGGAGATGGCGCAGGACGCGACAACGATCGGGTGGCACGAAGTGGAATGTAGGAGCCGGAAGATCAACGTGAAGAGCGTTATCGTCAAGTTGTCATGATCGTGATGAATCGAGTACAATCGAGACTAGACAGAAATTGTGAAAAGGATAGTTCTTATGGCAGGGAGGGTAAGAGGATAGGAGAGATAAAATGCAAACGGGAAAAGGAAATAAAAGCAATATTTGAGCGACTAAAGAGAATTGCCGATCTGAACATTCAACGCAAGACATAAAGGAAAGGGGAAGGCAGGAGGTGAGGAAAGGCCAAGTAAAAGAACGAGTAAGAAGAATCGATACACAGGTGCGGAAAAGCTGGTGAATAGCTTGGCCATGGTACAAGTAGTAAGCATTAGGAATTCTTTATTACGATGCCAGTGCCTAAGTCACACAGCCAGATCTGGATCGAAGGAATGATTATCCAAAGTAAGCTGAATACGAAAGTGCAATATAATGGATGAAGGAGCGGCGATGGAAAGAGCGGCTGGGGAAACGGGAGAATTCGGCGAATACAGTTCGCTCACCACAAATTCGACATTGAGCGACCGGGAACTGACCCCGCTCCCAGCGGAGGCAGGCTAGTGGTCTGATGGCTGCACCAGAGAGAAGAAAAAGCAAGGGACGTCGATGATCCCTGGTGGCCGAGATCGCCAAGATAGTAGTGCCGTAGCGATCTCGGACCGAAGGATCGCGGATTCGAGTCCCACCTCGGGCTTGGTTGTATCGTGTTCGTCCTTTCACCCCGTATCATCACCATATTGTTTCATCCTCATACCATAACGTTCAACCCAATAGTGGTCGCTAATGACCTTGATGTTGATGCGACGTTAAATACCCCCCCTCCAAAAAAAGGGACGATGTAACTACTTGGCTGTCCGGGAGGCACCGCATCCGAGTGAATTCGTGAATCGCGCAATGTGTCCTGAGGAAGGTCGCAGAATGGTGACCGGAACGTTGTCACATATGCGTAGGCCGCAGCGTCTCCCGGACAGCCAAGTAGTAACTGACTGCGGCCAAGTAGTTACTGACTGCTCTCGCAAGGCAGGCCGTTCACCGGCAGTGCAGGCGGTGGGCAGCGGGGGAGTACAATGTACGACAGCCCCGCCGGCCGAGGCGGGGGGAGGGATGGGGCGGGAGTGTTGGGGGGGGAGGGGGGCGCTGACGAGAGAACACGGCGCGAGGCGTGGCCCGCGCTCCCCGCCTCGCCTCGCCTTAAATCATGGGCGCGCATTCCGGCGCCGGCCGCTGGCCAAGACGTGGACATAAAGGGCCACCGCGCCGATCAAAGGGCTAACGCCCGGTTAACCTTGTTGCACCGGCAGCCGCCGCCGTACAGTCGTGCGCAAGAAGCCTGCCTCGCGTGTGTGATATCCAACGAAAAATACGAGACCACGGCTCTGGGTTGTGTGATCGAAGGAAAGCCAATAAAACTGTCACACAACGCAACTGGTCTAAACTTCATTAAAAACTTATTTAACTTCACACATGTTGATGGTTCTGAAAACTCCCAAATGTGGAGTCTCTCGCGTACATAAAACCTCAAAAAAAACATTCTTTAGGGTCGGTCATGAATTCATCACCATTTGTCCGCTTATAGAACTCCATTCTCCTCATCCTCGTTTTAATGAGGTTCCGATCTGATTTCATAGCCGCGCGCAGGAAGCTAATCCTGGAAAAAGCGATCTTTTGAAGAATCACTCGCATCCGGCCGGAGTGCATCGTACGTCTATTAGGGCGAGCGCAAGGGGAGCGAATGCTCACAAGTCCCGCGCCCCCGGCCCTTGAAAGGGGGCTAATGAACGCCATAAACAAGAGCGAGGTGCTCTTTTCGAGGCGTAATTTACGGCGCGAGTTCGGAGAGCAGGAGGTCCGCGGAGGACGCGCCCCGCCCCCGCGGCTTCCACTGCGCGGTCGACCGACGTCGCCGCCTGTCCGCTTGCTAGCATCGTTCATGCACTTGCTCCATGTGAATGCCAACGTTGGGCAAGAGTGCGCTTTGAGGTGGAGCAAAGACAGGGTATTCAGGTGGTTGAAAGTGCGCTTCCTAATTTAATTTCAGTTAAAAGATTTTATGCCGAATTAATAATAAATGATGGCCCAAAAAATAATTGCAGCTCAGTTTTCCACAGTTTCAGTTAGCACAATAGTTATGAAATTAGTAGTATGAGTAGGAATATATTTATGTAAATGTATAACCATGTATTTGTGTAAATACACAGGTGTGTATTATGTGATGTGTATGTGTATGTTGTATTTGTGAATATATATACATAATGGTGCTGCTCCTGTTCTTATGCTGAGCCTAATAGTAATGTTAGACTGGGTATATTTGTTAGTGTAACCAGTGCCAATCAGTGTTCTCCAGTTTGTGTATGCTGCTTGCAAAGCGCGTGGGAGGATGGCTTCTTAAATGTTTTGTTGCAGATTGGGGGTGAATTGTCTTATGAGAGCGAATGAATGTAGATTGATTCTGTTCCAGGTTTCTTTTCAGTTATTGATGTAATGATTATTGTATTGGAGAATTAAAGGCGTACTGTAAGCAACGACGTAGTCACATAGGTTGGAGCAAACGCTCATGGACTTGTGTCTACGCCGCGGTCTGCCGCCGCCTGCGGCAGGATGTAGCCTCTGAGTTGTTAAATAAATACTTCTATATACACTCCATTTGGACGGTGTTATGCATCAACCGGCTATGCGACATCATACAAGTTTTGAGATAATCGTCTTCAAGGTTTTATTACATTTTCAGCTCTAAACACTGTAATTTAAATATTTCATTCATTGAAGCGCCAAACTACACAAACATGAGTGGAATATCTGGCGCTTACCTGCGTAATGTGAAATTAAGAAGAGCAGATTTGAAGAACGAGGTTGATAGCCGGGTTTTGCGAAACATAAAATCCCTGATGTGACTGATGGAATTTATATTTTTCATTAATTACAAGGCTATTTTTACAGATTTTGCGCCAAAATTTTGCGTACACTTAGAACATGGTCCAATGCAACCGATGGCGTCCACATCTCACTTTTTTCAAAATGGCGCTTATCCGGTTGATGCATCACACCGTCCATTTATTCTCGCCTGTGTGGAGTGCTTTCGCAGTGTCCGACTTGCGATGATCCACGTCAATAGTTCGGAGCAATAAGGCACTGGAATGCAAGGGTGAAGTTTTTGGGGACTATGAAAACAATCTAACAGTCTTCATGCAATAGTACATTATGAAACGATGATGTAATGATGAGTATTAATACATGAGTGCGATATTACGATACGAGCGAGTATCGTAAACTTCACACGAGTGTATTAATGTGTGTAATGATGTAACCCATCACATCGAGTTTCATACGGTACTTTTTCTACGACTTATGGTAACTTTTATAAGTTAAACTTTTAAATTGAATCGTTTCGCGGCAATTGTCACGCAGTACTCTGCAAGACCACCTAGCGGACATCTTCCTACCCACCCCGCCGCAGGTGGCTTTGGCTTTCCAGATCGCCTGCAAGAAAGTACAGAAGTTGTGGCAATAATTCCGACGTCACCATTTTCATTTTTTCTCTTATTTCTGTAAGTGTCAAGTCTACCTTTGATTCACTAGATATTTTAAACCAGACTTTTTCTCAGGAAAATCACACGGCAGCAACTTTAACCAAAAATGACTTGCTTTCAGATCTTAGCCTTAGTCAAATTTTCTCTCCAATAACTACCACTGCGCTAGACAAATAGGATCAAATGGACATTACGATTCAATTTATTTTAAATAATATTTCAAGTTAAAAATTACTAATAATAAACGAAATTAAAACTGAGAAGCATAATATAATATAAAATGAAATTTTAATGTAGACAGTCGAACCAAACATTTACTATAAATATTCTCGATGACTAATTAAGTGCCAATACTTGGTTTGTAAGCTTCTCTGTGATTGGTCATGAACCTGTATCATAATGAGAACTGAATCGAAATGGTATGATTATGCAATTGGTTGCAGCCATCAAAGGAGAAAATTATACAATGGGAGTAGACAAATATTCGTTAAAATAATCCTGTGAATACCACTCGTGATCTACCAAAAAGTGCCTTAAACCCCAACGCTCCTTGTCCCGAAGCGAGGGGCTGAGTAGGGCGACAGACGGCGCGGCCGCACCGCTGAGCGCAGCTGGGGGCCCGCGAGCCGGGGCGGCGCGACAGCCAGGGAAGAAAAGAAATAATCAGGGAAGAAGACAAACGCGGGCCGGAGAGAGAGCTGGAGGGGTAGCGGGCGGGTGGGCGGGCTTGCTGCCAGGCTGTGGGTGGAGATGAGCGCGGGGTGGATGGATGAGCGCGGACGGGCGAGCGAACGGGCGAGCGGGCGAGCGGACGGGCGAACGCGGACGGGCGAACGCGGACGGGCGAACGCGGACGGGCGAACGCGGACGGGCGAACGCGGACGGGCGAACGCGGACGGGCGAACGCGGACGGGCGAACGCGGACGGGCGAACGCGGACGGGCGAACGCGGACGAGCGAACGCGGACGGGCGAACGCGGACGGGCGAACGCGGACGGGCGAACGCGGACGGGCGAACGCGGACGGGCGAACGCGGACGGGCGAACGCGGACGGGCGAACGCGGACGGGCGGGTGACGAACATTGACGACCACGGAGTGATCGAGTTACGACCGAGTGACGGTCAAGAGTAAGCCAGTGACGAGCCAGGGGCAAGAGTAAGCGAGTGCGTATGAAGGGGTAGTTGGGTAGTTGAGATGAGGTGGGTAGGTGAGCAGTGGAAAGGCGAACGCGAGTATGGCAGGGGCGGGTGGGGCGGTGACGCAGGGGACGGAGGCCAGGGGCAGGTCAGGCATGGGCCAGGGGGATACAGGTGGAGGCAAACAAGAAGCAGGAAGGTCAGGGGAAGGCGTGGGTGACCGGGGGTGGCAGGGGAGGGGGCGGAGTCAAAGGGGAAGCAGGAGTCAGGAAAGACCGAGGGAAGCGAAGCGGCTTCGGAGGAGGAGGGTGAGGAGTGGCATGGAGGGACGGGGGGGGGGGCTGGCCTGCAGCAGTCGCGCGCGGCTCTTCTGGTCGGGTGCTCCGTGACTAAGGGCTGGCGGAAGGGGGACGCGCGCGCGTCGGCGCCGTGAAATAATGTAAGCGACGCCACCGCGCGTCGCGACGCGCCGCGACGCCGAGCGCGAGGCGCCCCGCCGCGCGCCGCAGATGCGCGGCCGGCGCGACGCGACGCCCGCCCGCCCGCCGCCGATTGCTTTTTTTTCTGGTTGTCGCAATAATGGAAAAGACGCATCTCCCCGCGAACTAGATAGTGCGCCGCGCTCACATCCGGCGATGGGGGGGGGGGAGGGTGGAGGGGAGGGGGAAGAAGAGCGGGGGCGACAGAGCTCTTCCACGAAGCGCCGCGCGTGTGAAGTGAAAGAAGCACTGGAACGTGCTCTAGGGAATACAACTCTACATGCTTCTCTGATTGGGAAGGATCTTGTGTTTTCCAAATGTATCGATTCTTATTGTTATCGGACTGCAGAGAGAAGTTTCCGGAAAATTCCAATTGGAATATGATATTAGTGTTTAGAGACTGACGTTATAATATCGTCTGATGTTATATAAATCAGAAACATATAGTCCATGACGTATAGATTAATTTCCTTTTAAATGAATCCTTCAAATCGACCCATATATTTTCCAGTATATCTTATGAGTTGAAAAAAATTTAAAAAGCTTCTCAACTTTTATAGTCCATAAACATAAAGATAACGTATCTAATGTACGTCAGTATATATATTGTACGCCATTGAACACTAATTCAGTGAGTTTTAAGGAATAGTAAATCAATTTAATCACTCACCATTATAACTACCATTTCAATTCCAGTTAATTTTCTTTAGAACATGAGACCTTTCAAGCGCCGTTCGCACTGTTTAAATACGCCAATAAATAATCGTTTATCATGCATAAAAAAAGTTTGACCTAAAGTAAATGTCGTTTCCTCAGGACTTGATATTGTCAATTTGATTCTCCTCTTAAAACCTACTTGAAAACATTGACCCCGCCGCACTCGGGAGCCTCTTCATCATTTACCTCCTTCCCTACTGCGCCACCGCGCCCCCTCTGTTCGTTCTCCGCAGCCTCCGCCCCAGCCACGGGGTCCACCCACGTCCAGAGAGCGCGCCGCCGCCACCGGCACCACCTCCGCCACCACCACCACGCTCACACTCACCGCCACCGCTTTTACCCCGTCACCTCCGCTGTCGCCACCTCCTCCTCCTCCTCGAACGCTTCATTGTATGCCTCCTCCTTCTCCCCCTCTTCCTCCTCTCCTCTTTCTCCTCTCCTTTTCCTCCCGTTCCCCTCCTCCACCTCTTCCTCCTCCTCTTCCTCTCCCTCCCGGATCCCTCCTCCACCTCTTCCTCCTCCTTCACCTCTTCCTCTTCTTTCCATTCCTCCTCCTCCTCCCCCTCTCCCTCCCGTCCTCCACCTATTCTTCTTCCTCCACTTCTTCACACTTCCATCCTCCTTCCCCTCCTCCTCCTCCTCTTGCTCCTCTTCCCTCCCCCCAGCTCCTCCTGTACCTCCAATCCCGTTCTCCACCATGTCTACCTCTTCCGCGAGCGCCACAACTACCCCCCTCCATAACCCTACCCCACCCCATCACCACAACCATCCACGCCGCCACCACCATCACGGTCACTGCCACCGCCACAACGATCACCCCCATCGCCACCCCAGCCGCCGCCGCAGCCCCCACCACCGCCTCCGCCCGACAGCGAGCGAGGGGAACGCGTCTTCGTGATAAAAGGAACCCAGGGACGAGCATACGTGATCCGCCAGTCTTTTTTTTAGCCCGTGCCCTCGGCGTCAGGCTCCCTTTCTTCTCCCGTCACACAATGGCGGGCCGTGTAGGGAGATAGCTAAACACAGCGCCGCGTGCGGCATTGACGGCGGCGGCGGCGGCGGGAGGGCCATCGGCGCAGCGCCTCGCCGCCGTCGCGACGCCGACGCCGACGCCGACGCCCGGCGCGGCGACCGCCCGCCCGGCCTCCGAAATGGAAATATCCTGTTGGCCGGCGGTATCTCCCTGCTAATTAACGGGTCCTGTGACGCTGGCCGGAGAGGCAGCGGTGACAAGGGGAAGACCAGGTGACTCTGCGGCAGGCACGGAGGGACGGGCACTCCAGTGGCACTGGCAGAGATCAGGCATGCACTGGAGATGACTACGGTAAAGGGAGTGGCAATTGCTGTTTCGTGGTAAAGAGAACGTTTCGCCGATTTTTTAGAGGTGCGGAAGTTGTGGCAGAGTTGGGACGGGGGTGGGGCGGTATATGTGTTTATTTGATCTCGAACTTACTAAGCAGGCCGATAGCGTCGGGCTTTGCTGCAGACGAGGGAGGCCGGCGCCCGGGCGGAGGCCGTTTAGCCAGACTCCCAAGCTGCATTTCATTTACGCTACTTTAATAACTTTTGTCCATATATTTCACATGCTACTTGATCATGTATTCAAGTATTGGGTTGTTACATTTTTTACATTGTGCTCTGTTTTCTCTATTTCTAAATACATTTAATAACTTATTTATTTATTTATTAACGTGCTTTTTCATGCTCAACTATAACATGCTATTAACATGTTATTTCATGCTCAACTGCATGCCTATTTATGAGGGCGGGGCGGTGGCAATCTCGATCGTAGCGGAGGAGTTGGCAGTGGTGACGACGGCGGCAGCAACGCAGTCGTCGGTGTCAGGTCGGGGACTGCAGGCCGTGTGGCCGGCCGGCCGCCGCCTCTCCCAACACTTCACCGGGAGGTGCGACGCAGCGGGTCAGGGCTAAGTGGAGGCTGAGGCGCTAAGAGGCCCTCGTTACGTGACACGGGCGGCCGCCGATAATGAGGAAGAAATACTGAACGCGTGACAAGGCGGCTACCGTCGGCTTCTGTTCGCTCTTTGGAAAACCGACTAATAGTTATATTACTATACTTGACGTGCGCCTAGGACATTGTTTGCTAATGTTCCTATATTCATTTTGGGTCTGGTGCACTAGACAAAAATTAATAGTTGAAACATAGTAGTTTGAAAAAGTTTAACGGGTGAGGGTTCTAATGATTACTTCACCTTCTGTTTTTAACGGTAACTAGCGAGTACAGTATAAATGATGGATTGACAAACACAGACTGCAAATTATTTACACTCACTTAAAAATTATGTAATAATAATGTAGTAATAATAAATGTCGTACCTGTGAGTTGTTTTATGGTCGGAACATTCAGTTGCATCACTCGCAATAACATGTAACACATGAGCCTTTGAAGTTCCTTAAAGTGTTAAAGAGTTAGTGGCAGAGAGTCATATCATCGCAATTTCTGGTGGAATGGTTGTATGCATAATGCAGATGTAAATTTTCTTTAGAGAACATTAGCATAACTGGAATCTCTCCAACTCTTGCTAAGATGAAGAGCATTAAAATGCATTGGTGAAACATTCTATTACAAAATACATGACCAAAAATGAACTTTTTGTAAAACCAAGAACACATCTTACGGAGAACTGCATGGCACCGTTTCCTAAAAAGGTGAATATTAATAGACATGAAATAAAAAGTTACTGCTGCCAAATATGATGTATTTCATTAAATACTATTTTCAGTAAAAGTCTAAATTCCCTTATTGTCACAAAATTAAGGAAAATGGCAAATTTAACTCGTCTCCAAAAACGTGTTCTTTAATTGAAATATTGCTTATTTTTCCATGTGCAACCATCTAACCTTTCCTTAATATTCGATTTAATATCAACCCATATCGAAATGAAACACTGCCACTCCCATCCCATTCTCCCATAAAAAAAGCCGACTAACAGTGCTTTCCACTTTATCACGGGTGGTCCCTTCGCCCTAAGGTCGACCGCCGCCGCCCCCCCCCCCCGCCCGAGGGCACTTAGCAGCCCGCGACAGCGAGCGCGGAAGCCCCGAAAAATTATTTACCGGGCAGGCGACAGTCTGCTCGTGGGGTTATAAGTCCGGGCATAATCGGTTTCGCGAAACGCGATTACGAGGGCGCCAAGAACAAGGCGCTCCTTCTCACGGGGCTTGGCAGCAACTAACGTAAAGACTTTTATAGGATTTTCCAGCCCCGCCGCCCTCGCCCCGCCCCCTGCCGACTCGCCGCCGCACTTCGCACCATCCGTCCCACACCAACCCCCCCCCGTCGCACGTCAAGCTCCCGCCAACCCAACTCCTCCTCCCCTCCTCCATCACCTCTCCTTCTCCCCTCCACCTCCTGTCTTCCTCAACCACCATTTCTACCTCTTCCTCCACCCACCACCATCATTCCCATCACCAGCACTGGCGCCACAACCATCCACGCCGCCACCACCATCACGGTCACTGCCACTGCCACAACGATCACCTCCCCAGCCACCGCCGCCGCCGCAGCCCCCACCACCTCCTTTGAAAAAATCCTTCGTACGCCTTCCTTTGGAGAGGAAGAAAGCCGGCTGTCCCATGTAGTAGATTTACTGCATGTAAAAGACCCTCAAGCCTAAATGAAGCCTCTGAGCTAAATTCAAACCTGTTTCGGCGCCCGAAATAATACCTTCTTTCTCCGCTAGGTGGTGAAAGGAGTATAGTGAAATTTGCGTGGTCAGACGGAAGAGCGGGCCTTATGGCCTGAATCTCGTCACGTAAAATAAGAAAATAACTAACACCTCAACCGCCAGAATCCCGCCGACCAGTCCCCCTGACCAATCCACCACCCTGTACCAACCAACCCGCCCACACGCTAACTCACTCTCGCACCCGCACCAGCCCGCCCCGCACCAACCTTCCCCCTCATTAACCTGCCGCCCAATCTTCCTCGCAACCAGCTACCCCCCCCCCGCACCTGTATTCAACCTGACCCCCGCACCTTCACCCTCAACCCCTACTTCTACCTCATCGGCTGCTCCTACCACGACCTCGCGTCACCCTTTCCTCTCCAGTGCCTCCACCTCCCTCCCTCCCCAGGCAGAGCTGCAAGCTTTTCGCGGGGCGGCGGCAGCTGTCAGCCGCGTGCTAATGGAGAGATAGGCCCGCCGCTCGAGGTGAGGGATGGACTTCGCTGCGCAAAGCACTCGAAAACGGCGCCAAGAGAAACAAGAACTTCCAGATACGCTGCGCGAGATTAGTTCGAGTTGTTAGGTAGATGAAGCATGAAAACACTATTAAAACAAATTATAGGCCGTGTCCAAAACCCGCTATTATCGCTTTATGACGCAGTTCGATGTTTTTGTGAAGTCGCTGCTCGCTTCTTTCGTCTCGTTCGCCGTTCGCGAGCAGTCTCGTCGTCGTCGTCGTCGTCGTCATCGTCGTCGTCGTCGTCGTCGCGGTCGAGAAAATGGCCGCCTATTAAAGGCATCCGTTGGCATAAAGGAGTGTCTGGAAGCGGCGTTTGCGACGCGGCGATTTCTACGGCGCCTGCGCCTTATTAGCGGAGCGGCGGCGGGGCGGCGGCAGCGGTGGCGGCTGGACAGTGGGGTGGGGCGGTGGCGGCGGCTAGGCGGCGGGAGGGGGCGGCGGGACTTCGGCGGCGGGGCGGCGGTGGCAGGGTGGCGGTGGCGGGGCGGCGGCGGGGCGGCGGCGGGGCGGTGGAGGTTGGGCGGAGGGGCAGGGGATGGCGGGGGGGTGGCGGGGCGGCGGCGGGACTTCGGCGGTGGGGCGGCGGCGGTGAAGAGGCGGCGGCGGCGGGGGCGATGGGGGCGGCGGGGGCGGGGGCGATGGGGGCGGCGGTGGCGGCGGCGGGGGCGATGGGGGCGGCGGTGGCGGTGGGAGTGGTGGCGGGGCGGTGGCGGCGGCGGTGGGGTCAGGGCGGCGGGGGCGTCGGGGGTTGCAGCGGTGGGGGCGTTGGGGGCGGCGGTGGCGGGGCGGCGGCGGGGCGGTGGAGGTTGGGCAGAGGGGTGGTGGTGGGGGTGACGGGGCGGCGGCGGGGCGGTAGCGGGGGCGGAGGGGTCAGGGCGGTGGCGGCGGCGGTGGGGTCAGGGCGGCGGGGGCGTTGGGGGTGGCAGCGGTGGGGTCGGCGGTGGCGGGGCGGCGGCGGCGTTTCCGCGCCAACCTGCCGCGCCGGAAGCCGCGCGGGCGAGGGCGAGGCGGCGCGTGGCCGCGCGGGGAACGGCGCCGATTCATCACCGCTCAGCCCGCGGCGGCCGGCCGCTTTGCCGCGGACGCGGGAAGGAATTCGTCGGAGCTGCCCAGGTGGAACAGATCTGCAACGTCGCCTATCGGACAGGAGTCGCTTGTGGAACGTACTGCGAATTTAAATTCGTCATTATTCAGGGGGTTTGCGGGAAAACATGGAGAGTCGGTTACGTCCAGAAGCGTCTAAATGAGACTTTACTTTTATCTCTCCGATGAGTGAGACTAGTAGTAGTAACAGTAGTTAGAAGAGGCAAAAGCATGATTACGTTCGTGATGTCTCACAGATTCGCTGATTAGACGAATTCCTAATTCTTTTACATCTTCAGTGACTATCTCGAGATCTAGACATTTTCCTAACAATGAATCTCACAATTCGTAATATAAGAAAATAGGAACATAATATTTTAAGACCTTTATCTCCGAGATTCTTCGAGTTAATACTCTTATTTAAGACTTAAACTATCTATGTTATTTGCGACAAGATTTCCTACAATATCTAGCCAAATAACTCGTTCGAAACCTATCAGTATTTGGAGGAAAATTCTAGGCACCTGTTTCAAGAAAATCTCCAATACGTGTGCGAGATCCGAAAATGAAAACAGTCGTTCAGTTTCCCGAAACACCAAATGTTTCTCGAGGTGGGATAGTCAGAATAATAGGATTGTATTTTTCTACGATCTTTTAAAAGGAACGTCTATTACGAATTTAAAAATGAGGGTGACGT
This sequence comes from Acheta domesticus, assembly GCA_031308135.1. Taxonomy (NCBI): domain Eukaryota; kingdom Metazoa; phylum Arthropoda; class Insecta; order Orthoptera; family Gryllidae; genus Acheta; species Acheta domesticus. The sequence continues at coordinate 12,265,570 of JAHLJT010009436.1, forward strand.
CGTCACCGAATAAAGGCAATTTCACAATAAAAAAACAAATGAAGACTGCTCCAAATTTGAAGATCATGAAAAGTAAAGTGAATGACGATACATTTTCAGTACATGACAACAGACTTTTATACCATGGTAGAAAAATATTGTTTATAATTCGGAATCGAAATGATTTGAACGTTTTTCACACGATCTCTACTATTTTTTCTTCGACCAAACGATCACGTCAAAAACACGTCAATCATGCGCCTCGGTCGTGCACAAAGCAATCATTTCACACACTTCATATAAAAATAACTATTTCACTCATCAAGCATTAATAAGAATGTTGTTCCCAAAAACGTTTTATATAACACTGACCTTCCCTCTACGATTGATTCTACACTTGTGAGCTTCCCCCCCGCACCGGACGCCCTGCCGGCAGACGGGCGATCTCACATTGCGATGTCACGGCGCGTCGTTGGCGTTGGCGTTGGCGTTGGCGTTGGCGTTGGCTCCCTCTGGGGAGTGGCGGCCGCGCGCCCGACACGTGCCCGCGCCTTCCGCCGCTCGCGTGTCTCCCCAGAGGGCGCCGCCTGCCCGGCCACGACGTCTAGCCGCGCGCGCGCTGGCGGGGAGCGGATGTAGACGCGCGCCTGTCTCCTGTACGCGATGCGATCCGTTTCCAAGAAGCTGCTGGACCGGGAGAGGTGGCTCAGGGCATCAGCAGATGTCCCTGCAGTGCCTCTGACCGGGAAGTATTCGGTTCGAGTCCCAACGGCGGCAGGATTTTCGATACTAGCTTGATGGCTAGGTCGAACTCAGTCACCTGGAGGAGAATTCTAGCGGACGGCTGTTCTGTTCGGTAGTTTTCCGTAGTTTCTCCAATCGACACCGGGCGAATGCCGTACCCTAACAAACGGGCCACGGACCGCGCGCGATCTTTCCGACCACTTCCTCGTCCTATCCTCTCTCCTTACTTACACTTGCACTACTCTGCCATACATGCCGGGAGACTAGTCGGGAGCTTAGAGCATGTCCCGATTGGGCATTACTCCTGGTGGGAGATACTTTGATTCGGGAAAACCCCGCTAGCCGACGGTAGGTCGGCGCTGGATCTCGCCATCCATCGGGGATAAAATCATCGCCACCTCCCGAGCAGAAAAAATGCACTACACTTACGGGACTGGTGACTAGTAGTTGACGCGCCCGGAATCACTAAGAATCAATCAATCCAAGGAACTGCGCCGCAGCCGAGAGGCAGCGCGCTCTCGGCGGCGGACATTGCCCGCCTGCCTCGGGCCCTTTTCCCGGAACTGAACTTTAAGGCCTGTGCACACGAGAGTTGAATTGGCTCCCGAGAATTAATGCGCAAAGCAGAATAACACTATCTTATGCGGAACGGCCAAAGTGCTCGTGTGCCGTTTCGTTTAAGATAGTGTATTTCTACGACGTTCCTTAATGCGCTCGTGTGCAGGGACCCTAATCAGGTGGACCGGAGTAGTAGTGAATATTCGAAAAAATGCCCTCATTAGCTTTGAATAACTGCAACGTTGTTACAAATAAGAAACTGTGCCCTTATCAGCTGTCGGGATGCATGAGTACTGAACTCAAGGTCACCCCCCCTGCTGCCCTTATCCTATTAAGTGCTGAAAGACGCTACTTACTGGATGTTAGCTCTTTGTTCTTGGGAAGTGGGGAGATGACGACTGAGGAAAATTCGCTTTTTGGAAGTACGAAATGTTACCGGTAAGAGGCTGACCTCTCATCGGCAGGTCATCGAGAGAACTGGAACTCGAATCCAAGAATAGCTGCTAGTAGCCGTATCCAGACTCTACCTTTGGGCTCCGAGCCGTACGTGAACCTGGACATTTCGGTCGACGTGACCAGCAACACGTCGTCCTTTAGCTGCCTTACAACGTGAATGAGATACTTCTCTAACACACTCCTCTGATTGTTTCTATTTAATAAGGTCAATTTGTGGTCGAGCGTTCTTGAGAACTGATATCAAGTTCTAAGAGGAACGGAATTCCTTACATGACCTCATCGAGACGTTGTGTGAGAATTATGTTTCCTCTCTACAGAAATTTGACCTGAAAACGAATATCACGCCTATTGATCACGCACTGAGCAATGTAAACCATCACTGGGCACATTCTTTCAAGATGTAGGAAGAGACGCAACAGTGCTACGTCAGTCACAGCTTGGGAATATTATCATTGAATTATGCAGAAAAAAAATAATGAAAGGTAGGGATAATCATCCACAATAATAACAGTTATAATATTTATTATAACATGCCCAAAGTTAAAATTCGGGAAAACAGTTTCCCATTTTCAGTGGGTCTCAAACACAGAGAAGGAAAATATGAGAGGTTAACATAAAGAAAGGGAGCAAACAGGCATAAAGCAAAATTATGAAATAAAATTGACAAATTATTGTCTCTATCTCTCATTATGAATTAACACAAGATTTCTGCTACCACCACGTAATTTAGAAAAGAATTATTGAAAGTTATGATGTTCCTTATACATATTGAAACGTCTTGCTTCCACGTGAGCTTTAATGAATATTTAGCGATGCTTACGAAATGGTGGAGCCAACCAAATCAAAACCTCACAAACAAACACTTTTCCCAACAAAATCTCCCCTACTCAACCACTGGAAACGAGGTGCCTTCCGGAACAAAGCGAACGGAGCGGAATCTTCCTGTCAGGTGGGATCCGCTTCAAAGGCGGGCAACCCGACGCCGCGACGTGCCGCGACGCGCCGCGACGCGCCGGCGGCAATCGTGACCCCACTTCCGGGGCTTCCTCGCTCGATACGTCATCGGGCAAAACGCTTCCTGCGGAGGCGCCCGCGCCCGCGCGCGCACCGCGTAATCGAATGAATTAGATCGCGGAAGGGCGCCCGCCGCGCCCACCGCCCGGGGCGCCCCGCACCGCCCCGCGCCCCGCCCCGCGCCCCGCCCCGCGCACCGCCCCGCTCCCCGCCCCGCTCCCCGCCCCGCGCACCGCCCCGCGCCTCGCCCCGCCCCGCGCCACGCGCCACGCCCCGCGCCTCGCCCCGCCCCGCGCCTCGCGCCCCGCCCCGCCCCGCGCACCGCCCCGCGCACCGCCCCGCGCACCGCCCCGCGCACCGCCCCGCGCCCCGCCCCGCGCACCGCCTCGCGCACCGCCTCGCGCCCCGCCCCGCGCCCCGCCCCGCGCCCCGCCCCGCGCCCCGCCCCGCGCCCCGCCCCGCGCCCCGCCTCGCGCACCGCCCCGCGCCCCGCCCCGCGCCCCGCCCCGCGCACCGCCCCGCGCACCGCCTCGCGCCCCGCCCCGCGCACCGCCCCGCGGCACCCCGCCCCTCGCCCCGCACCACCCCCGCCCCACACCCCGCCCCGCGCCCCGTCCCGCGCCCCGCAGCACCGCAAAAACTCAACAATCAGGAACGGGTCCCGGGTTTATATACGAGATCTGGGAGGAAGGGTCCAATACGTCAAGCTAGAATCGAAGTGCACGTCCAAGTAATTATGGTTCGAAGCAACGTGGCGTACGATGGGGTGGTTCGTACTAGATTTCCTGTTAGCCGTTCTTGAAGTATCAGTGCCATGAATATCAACTGATTGATATTTCCAGGCGCCTCAACTGCTACTGATAAGCACCGTACGTGTAGTTGGAGTGAGGAGTTTTGAGGAGGAGTTTTGAGGAGGAGTTTTGAGGAGTTTTTCCCTACCAGACATCTCTCACCAGTGGTGCACCGCCCCAGCAAAAGTCCACTTCAAACTTTAAAAAATACATCTCTATGTATACAAATTTTCGCTTGATTATCCGGAATGCTGTGTAATATAAACAATAATGATAAAACAATCGCAGAACTACGAAATGTAAAACTCATTTTCCGTTTATTTATATCAAAACGCGAGTGACATTCTAACTGAAAAATGACACTGTATCAAGAATCTAGACAGGTTGCTTCAAAACAAGACAGCAACGTCTGAGCTACCGTTACAAGTAGTTCCATTCCTGAATGCCATGTGGACTCTCCATGTCTTGAAGCAGCTCAACGTGGTAGCCACCGCCTAGATTTAGTTTTTGATCAATTTATTTTCTTCCAAAGATAACAATGGGGGCACAGCTGGTCGAAGAGATGACGAGACGACAACCAACCTGTAACACGATATGTCAGACCGGCTTGAGACCAGTGGGAGATCAGATGTTTCTAAATGGAGTTCTTGAGTCACTCCTTCGTTCCCGTTCTTCTTTAAAAGAAAATAAACGAACACATTTCTAAGAAGGAAATCGTTTATTTCATTCCAATAATTTTAAACATACGCATTTTTAAACCTCCGGCAATCAACTTAAAATTCACATTTCGTTTCTGATTTTAAATTAAAATTAATTCTACTTTTCTATTACGTATTAGTGAAGTTTAACCTCACTTTGAATGCATTGAATTAATAACTTCTTTGGAAAATCATCTACAACTTGTTGCGAATTTGGAGCAAGTCTTTCTGAATTCGTTTAGCTGATAATTAAAATTCCAAACTGTTTTCACCAGAAAGTCATTTCCACAGAACCGCTTCGTGGAACATCCAAATTCCTTTTCCTTCTCCAAATTCGCACCTTGCGGGCAAGTCCGAGCAACGTCGGCAACACTTACGGCCCAGATGATTTACGACTAGTCGATCTGAATCTTAATCGAGCCATTCTCAACACTGGGTGTGTGTGGTCCGCGGTGAGCTGACCCGCCTTGTTGTCTCAAGGGTTCGCCCTTACAGCGCCAGGGACGCACGCATCGTAATAGATTCCTGCATGCAGAGGCGTACAATGCGGAGCTTGGAAGCGTCTTAAATTATGCGCCTAATTTCCCGAAACATGAACATTAAAAGTTACTGAGATCATTTACGAAGAATTATGGTTTCATGATTTTTTAAAATATAAATAACTATTGAAATACCTATCCTGTGTTCAATGCAGTGATATTTTTCGGACGTAACTAACATAGGTTATTTAAATATTTTATCAAGAAATTAACACGACATCAAGAGTACACTTATCTTCACATGATTACTTTTCATTCACGTTCCTCTCTTCATTACCTCTAAAAACAATCATTCGTTATAAATGATCATTTTTAAAATATTCCCATTCTCAACGACTTTCAAGGAAGGAATACATCTTAAATATTCACATCCTATATTGAGTGTAATAATTTCTTTTGGATTATTTTTTCATACAATTTTAACAGGCTCCCGATTTATCGAAGTTATCCATTTATCTTTCGACATGTTCTCATTTTAATAAAACTGTTTGATTACCCGGCTAGATTTTTATTGATTACAGTCATCTGCCGTAACCAGCCCTGCTTCACCCGCTTGGCTCACCCGCTTCACCCAAACGGTTTTGTCAGTTCAGCGCCCTCTAGCTTCTCTGTCCGCACACGCTCCGCCTGCCCCGCTCACATTCGATGCACTGCGTGATGCTTCTCCATTTCATTGGCCACGACATCCTCTTCCCACTCACTCCGAGAGATGCTAAAGCATCTTACCCAACTGTACTTTTCGCATAAGAGGACCAAGTTTGATCGAAATAGCTACAGAAGTTCTAAAATTATACTGGACCACATACATACAATACAGACAATTTTATAGGAGCATATTAAAATTATCGCGTGTTGATTGTGCAGTCTACAATTTTTAATTCATGATAATTATAATTGGAAAAATTAACAAATTAAAGGCAAGTCAAGGGTATAAGATAGATATCAAATAAAAAACGAATGACGCGGTTATTTAGAAAACTGAAAAGAAAATTAACGTACAGAAAAGCATGAGAAAAGGTAAACATTTTAGTTTATTAAAGAAATTGTGTAGAAAATAGAAAGATTTAGTTACGTAAAAATGGTAACGAACGAAGAAGAAGTGGCATGTTTTTAAAACTTACAGCAAATTTCCACTTGAGTATCACTTACAGCCTCGCGCCAGGCGCTGACCGCCGCGTCGAATGAAGACGCCCGGCGGGGGGCGGGGCCTGGGTGGGGAGGGGAGGGCGCTGAAACCGTAATCACAGGGCGGGCGGCCGCCGCGGCGTCGCGCGCCGCCCTCGTGTCACTGCGCCGCCGCCGCCGCCCCCATACTTCACCCGCAACCGCAGTAATTAAATATGTTAATGGGCAGGCGCAGGCACCTCCGTTCTCACCGGACACCCCGCCCCCGCCGCCCGCCCGTAAGGCCGACTATTTGTGTTTTAAATCTTCCCAGGCAGCGCGATGTACGCCTCCCGGGCCTCCGCTCACCCCTGACAGAGTGGAATATATACAAGCGGGAGCAGCCTTCGGCCCCGGGCGGTCACCGCTATGATATACGCGTCGAAGGGGGGTGGGGGCCCTGGCCGGTCCATCGCCGGCGCTGGCAACGAGAACTCGCCAGAGGCGTGCGGGTGAAGAAGCCGTAATGGTGGAGCTCCGAGCCCTACGATAATGCCGGAGAGGTGTCTCTGTGTTTACACAGGAAGTGTGGAGGGATTTTACGTACTTTCGAAGGTACACAAGAGTACAAAAGCTTTTGTGCGGAGCTGTCTGAGGTGCATTCCCCGAAGCCGAAGGAGGTTTGCTCATTGCATTGCAATGAAGCTCGACGCGGCTCCGCCCACCCGGAACAATACGGGAAACTTTTTCGTGAGTGATTTCGTTCCTAAGGGACTCCTCGTCGGTGAAAGATCATTTACGATGCACACAACTCGAAATGTTTAGTAAATGCCACCCATGAAAGAATGTTAAAAGACTTCTGGCAACTCCTAACTTTGAGAAATTCTAAATTACACGTAAAATTAACAATGGCAAACACTCTAGTCGCGTGAATGATTCATTATTCAATTGAATATAACTATTTCAATCTATCATTTATAGGAGATTAAATTTCATGAAATTTTTAAACTTGTAATATGGATACTTGATATTGTATTTTTTTAAAAGTATTTTCCACATTAACCAATGTCATAAATATCAACAAAATGTCGAAATATCAGTTTAAACAGAAATTTGGAAACATTAAATATACAATATAGTAAATGGAAAAGTTCTTCAGGAGAAAACCCAACTATTACTAACAGGACTAGCTAGATATACTAAAATCGGAAATGAGAAGTTAATAACACTAGTACGCTTTCCTCACAATGTAAAAATACATACGATTATAACGGCAATGGCAATGGCAAAAATGTAATAAATATTTATGAAGAGAGCTGTTGTACAAGTAGAAAGCGATGAGGCTGTAATGGAAAACAATTTCACGTCCAACGATTTGATAATCTTGAATATGATAGCTATGGTAATGATGTAAATTATGATGACGGCATTGACGGATAAGCAATCCAAGAAGTAGAAGGTGAATAGCTAAAAGTGGAAACAATTTCAAAACATACGATGTGATAATCACGAATGCAATTATAGCAGAAACGATAATGAGAAAAAATATAATTGTGATGGTGGATAAGCGAGCAAGTTCAGTCTTTCAAAGTATGTTGCATAAGACAAAGAGACCGAAGATCAATGTCAATTTCTATTATTATAATAGGAATGACTGTGATGAAAATTATTATGGTAAGCTTAACAAGTTATGGCTACCGAGGGATTAAAAACGCAGAGGTGAAAGTGAAAGGCCAGTTCAAAGCCTTATTATTAATTATTATTATTATATTATCATCATCTGGGATCCTGCTGCTTTTCTGTATACTGCGATTTTCGTAACTTTGCCTCTGACAGGAATCAGCCCTTGCCGGTTTCATCCAACCGGGAGCTTAAACGTCACCATAGTGACGTCACTGTAGCGAAATATAAGCTCCCGATTGGATGGTAGCGAAGCTGCTGATTCCTGTCAGGGGCAAAGTTACGAAAAATCGCAGTATAGGCACAAATGCGACTGCCCGCCATGCCACTTCGTCATCCGCCTCGCTCTTCATTCTCTGACTCGTACTTAAGTCTCCTCTATAAGAAGACAACTGTATCATGACAAATTGCACTCTATCCAGTTTCCCCTTATATCCACCATTTGCAATATTTTCAATTAATAAGGGAAACTGTTTTGGCTATTCATCCGACGAACACATTGTTGAATAGCGTATTGCAGTTGATATCCATTGATTAACATTTCAACAACGCAACTTTCAGAGACTACCAAACAAAAATTTATTGTTTCTAGTCTGATAATGGGGCAAATTGAGCCTCGAAACGTCGCACTCATGAAATAATAAATAAATATCAACTGAAATATGTTATTCAAGAATCTGTTCGTTGGATGAATGGTTAAATATTTTTCCTTATTTTCGTCTGTTCTCCAACTCCTCAGAAAGTCCCTTTATTCTACACTCTCTCTGACCTCTAACACATTATAACAGCAATGATACTTATGATGAGCATGATGATAATGATGATGATAATAATAATAAAATAATAATAATACAATAAAATAATAATAATAAAATAATAATACAATAAAATAATAATAATAATAATAATAATAATAATAATAATAATAATAATAATAATAAATCGTTGTCGATGTTGCTGTACCTTGCAATCAAAACGTCGTTACCAAGGAGGCAGAGAAACGCCTTAAATACAAGAGTTTGGAAATCGAGATCAGCCGAATTTGGGGCGTAAAAGCACATGTCGTCCCGATAGTCATCGGAGCTCTGGGATTTGTTCCGCAAAATTTGTGTAAGAACTTGTCTAAACTCCCAGGTAATTCAAAAGACTGGGAAGTGCAAGAAATCACTTTATTTGGAACAGCCCACATTTTGCGCAAAGTATTGTAGAGGCAGCGACAGACCTTAGATCTACTCCTTAGGTAGCTGGTTGCAATCTGGAGTAGATTTTGCTTTCTGCTGACTCACAACATCTTTAGTCGTGATGTAGTGGAATAATAATAATAATAATAATAATAATAATAATAATAATAATAATAATAATAATAACAACTCCACCTAGGGAGTACACGACCTTGCAGTTGGTGGTGGAGCTTGAGTACCCCCATGAGCCTGAGAGCTATGTCAGTGGTAGCCTAGCTACCGGTAGGGCCTCCCTTGCTGAATAGGTTGAAGGTGAGGGGTCAGACGAAGAAGTACTCCATTTTGAGGAGAGTGGGAAGTAAGTAGAGAGGGAAGGGTCATGAACCTTTGGACTTCCTGTTGTCGGCCCATAGAGGGTACAGGAGAGAAACTGGGTTGGCACACCAGGCCACTGATTAGAGTGGAGGCCCGAACCTTGCATTAGCCAGCGAAGGAGGCTGCCTTCAGCAGTCAGTGAAAATCCCGTAGGGTTTAGTAATGCCGACTGGCGATCGGAGGGACCCCTTGCTGGACCCTGCGGGGGGATGCCCCGAGGCCACTGTGGGTCGCAGTAACGGATGGCAGGAAACAACCCGAAGGTTAAGTGTGATCTGTGAACTCGAACTTGCATCCTGCGAATCTTCAATTCAAACCAATGAGCAAAATGGATAGAACAAGCAATGTAATGAACCTTAACGTGCCTTGTTCTACCAATGTCCCATACCTGCTCAGAAACCGAGCTAATGTCACCTTGTCGACGTCTGGCCATCCCACGGATGTTAGTCCCAGGGACCCAGAGCCGGCAGTAGCTCGAAGCCATCGTCAGAGATGGACCCGGGATGAATTAAAGGAGGTGATGTGGTGCTTTTACTATGCAAAAGCGAAAAATGGGGGCTCAGAAATAGAAGTTTTCAAGGTATGGAGAGAGCGGAACCCAGATATCAGACCTACCCTAGACTCAAAGAAACTTGCCAGTCAACGACGATACATACTCAGCAGTGGAAAATTCACAGCAGAACAACTAGCTGACATTGAGAGAAATGCGGAGTATGTACTTCGCTCGAACAACCCACATGACGAACTTGTAGAACTTCAAAATGATGATCCCGTGGAAGGTTCATCTATTTCCGGTGAAACACACGTCAGTGGTGAAAATTCATCTGGCAATGAATTACACGATAAGAACATAATGCGAAATCTCCTTCGGCGCGAGATAGAAAGAGTTAGTCAACTTCCGTTTGAATCTCGCGAACCGTTGAGGAGAATATACGAAACTGCCAAAGCTAAAAGAGTGATAGAAACAGTGAATTCTGTCTTAAATGAGGTGGTGGAGACCCCAGGCAGAGATCTAGATATTACTGAAATCAATCACATCATATATGCAACTGGATATCTAGTATCTCAGATAATTTTGGGGCCAGCCAAGAACACCGACGGCCGACAGCAAAACAGAGTAAACAGCTCTGTACCCCCATGGTTGAACAGAATTAGGAAACGGATAGCCGACACCCGGCGCGAAATATCACTCTTAGCTGAGGCATCTTCTAAATCAATGCACACCTCTAAAGTTCAACGAAAAATATTCAATGTTGAACAAAAATACCAAATTGAAAATGACACCAGCAGGCTAATGGTAGTTGAAAAGCTAAAAGAGAAAATTCAAGCATGGGCTCAAAGAATTAGACGTTACAAACGTAGAATAGATTTCCGTGTACAGAACCGGTTGTTTGAAACAGACGCGAAGAGATTCTATCGCAGTCTAACTGAAAAACCGAATGGCAAAGCTGTCAACCCTTCAAAAGAAGACGTCGAAGCGTTTTGGGCAGGAATCTGGGAGGAGAGCAGATCCTACAACAAAGACGCATCATGGCTTCAATCTGAAGTTGATGCTGCCGATGAACTTGTAGAAACAGTGGAAGATGTTCACCAATTCTCGGAAGAGGACCTCTTCCAAGCAATTAAGAACATGGGAAACTGGAAGTCCCCCGGGATTGATAAAATCCAGATTTATTGGATTAAGAAATTAACAGCAATACATTCTCATCTAGCAAAGGCTGTTAATAAAATTTTTGAAAACCCAAAGGAAATCCCGGAATGGCTCACACGCGGCATCACGTATTTGCTACCCAAAGCGGGAGACAGCTCTTTGGCGAAGAACTACAGGCCAATTACTTGTCTGCCAGTACTGTACAAAGTTATAACTTCAGCCATAGCTGACAAAATGTACAGACATCTAGATAAGAATCATCTAATGCCAGCTGAACAAAAAGGATGTCGTAAAGGCTCTTATGGCTGTAAGGAAATCTTGCTACTGAATAAAGTCATCTTGAATGATGTAAAGAAACGCAAACGTAATTTGAGCATGGCTTGGATTGACTACCAAAAGGCCTTTGATAGTGTACCACACGATTGGATTTTGAAGACCCTGGAGATCTATCGATTTCATCCTAGACTTATTGAATTTTGCAAGGCTAGTATGAAGTCGTGGAGTACCAGGTTACTAATCCACAGCGGAAAAGAAGCAGTAGAAACCAGAAGTATTCAGATTAACAGGGGTATTTTTCAAGGAGATTCACTATCCCCTCTGCTCTTTTGCATTAGTTTGATCCCACTGTCGAGACAGTTGTCGCACACTGACTTTGGTTTTAAGCTCCATGGTGATGAAAGGCCAGTATCACATTTGTTTTACATGGATGATCTTAAACTGTTTGCTAAGAATGAAGCGATTCTCTCCCAAATGCTGTCTGTCGTGAATGACTTTAGCAATGACATCTGCATGAAGTTTGGTCTTGACAAGTGTGCAAAAATCAATTTAAAAAGAGGGAAACTCACAACGTCTGAGAATATTGAAATTGATACGCACACTGTGATTCAAGATCTTGAGCCAGGTAAAACTTACAAATATCTGGGCATTGAAGAATGTGAAACCATCTCGAATGACAGAATGAAAGAGAGAATTCGTAGGGAGTATTATAGGAGAGTGAGACTGGTCCTGCAGTCCGCTCTGAATTCCAGGAATAAAATTTCTGCAATAGGTAGTTTGGCGGTACCTGTAGCCGAATACAGTTTTGGACTAGTGGACTGGACTGAGCAGGAAATTCGCACCATGGATCGAAAAACCAGAAAACTGCTAACAATGCATCATGTTGCCCACCCTCGAGCTGATATACATAGACTTTATGTGTCACGTAAGGAAGGAGGAAGAGGCCTCAGACAAATTGAGGCCTCCTGGCACAACGCAATAGTCGGGATGGGAAAGTATGTAGTCAGCCATCAAGACGACCCTCTAATGAGGCAGGTCATGAAATCTGACCGAAGAATGGGAAACAGAGGCATTGTTAGTGTAGCTAGAAGCATTGCGAAGAAAACTAGGCAAGACACGTCGAATAACACAGACACTGAACTTCTGATGCTGCTAAACATGAAGTGTGAAACACAAAAAATGTTAAAGAAATCGTGGAGAGACAAACCACTCCACGGACAATACCTAAAAAGAATGGACAAGGTGCAGATCAATAAAGATCAATCATTTATGTGGCTTAAAAGGGGAAGAATGAAGCCAGAATCGGAAGCACTTGTAATAGCTGCCCAAGATCAGGCCTTGAGAACACGACATTATGATAAAGCGGTTCTCAAAATTTCCCAAGATGATAAATGCCGCATTTGCCTGGAGCAAGTAGAAACCATTGATCATATTGTCTCAGCTTGTCCAATCCTAGCAAAGACGGAATACCTGAAAAGACATGACAGGGTGTGTAGCTACCTCCACTGGCAGATCTGTACCGCCCTCGAAGTTCCAAACACATGCCCCAAGTGGTACGAACACTCACCAAAACCGGTGACGTCTGTTGGATTGTGTACGATATTGTACGACCAACAAATTCAAACTGATCGCACGATAGCGGCAAACAAACCGGATATAGTTATCCGGGATTTGTCAAAAAAATCGTGTTTACTTATCGATGTTGCTGTACCTTGCGATCAAAACGTCGTTACCAAGGAGGCAGAGAAACGTCTTAAATACAAGAGTTTGGAAATCGAGATCAGCCGAATGTGGGGCTTAAAAGCACAGGTCGTCCCGATAGTTATCGGAGCTCTGGGATTTATTCCGCAAAATTTGAGTAAGAACTTGTCTAAACTCCCAGGTAATTCAAAAGACTGGGAAGTGCAAGAAATTGCTTTATTTGGAACAGCCCACATTTTGCGTAAAGTATTGTAGAGGCACTGATAGTCACCGGATCTGCTCCTTAGGTAGCTGGTTGCAACCTGGAGTAGATTTTATATTCAGCCGACTCGTAACATCTTTAGTCGTGATGTAATGGAATAATAATAATATTGAAATTGATGTAGGTTCTTCCTGTTGATCCTGGTATATGGTTAGATACGTAGATGGTGCGAATAAATATGTATTTTTGACCATAAAGGATCAATCAATGTTGATTCCAGGAATTAAAACGTTTGCATTAGATACATTTATTTTTAGCTCAACGTGGCGCACATTCACAAGGCACGAACTGAATGTGCGAAACGTTGAGTTAAAAATAAATGTATTTATACTAAAGATTTAATTCCTGGAATCAACATTGATTGATCCTTTATGGTCAAAAATACATATTTATTCGCACCATCTACGCATGTAATAATAATAACTATAATAATAACAATAATAATAATAACAGTGATGTTGATAACAATGATCAAGATAGTGTCATTGAAAAAGACAATGCAGAGTTAAGCGTCCCATGAGAAGCCCAATGCGAGCGGGCAGAAGGGGAAGAGAGACGAGAAGTGCGAGAGCGCCGTGCGCGCGACCTGCCGCGCCGCCGCGGGGCCGGTTTGCCCCAGTCCAGCCGTCCGGAATGCGCGCCGAGACAGCGGCGGCGTGGCGGCGCGGCGGCGCGGCTGCGCTGGCGGAGACGGCGGCGGCGGCGGCGGCGGCTGCCGCCTGCGCGTGGAGCGCCGACGCCCCGCGCCGCGCCGCGCCGCACAGTGGGTCGCGACGAAAGCCAAGCACGCGATTCCTTCAATGGATTGAGTGCTGATTCCGGGCGCGTCAACTGCTTACGTCATTATCCCTGTAAATATGTTTTTCATCGGTAAGTCGCGGTGACCTTTCCCGCTGGATCATGAGATCGGTCGCACACACACCGTCGGGTAGTAGGGTTTTCCATAACCAGGTATCTCCCACCAGCGGGGCACTGCCCGAGCCGGGACGAGCTCTAAGCTCCTGGCTGGTCTCCCGGCGTGTGTGGTAGTGTAGGGTATCAACGTAACTGTGAGTAAGGGATAGGATAGGGAAGAGGAGGTCCGTGGCCCGATTATCAGGGTACTGCTCCTGTATTCGGCTGGTATTGATCGGAGAAAACTACCGATCAGAGCTGGCAGCTGTAATTCTCCTGCAGAGAGCGACTGAACTCGGCCTAGCTATGTAACTAGTGTTGTAAATCCTGCCACAGTTGGGACTCGAAACTAAGACCTCCCGGTCAGAGCCAATGCAGTGACATCAGTTCATGCCCTGAGTCACCTCTCCCGGGTGATTCCTTCAACAACGCAGTACTTAAATACATTTTCAAGGTAAATTCAGTCATGGTATGAGGTTCGCATTAATTTTTGTAAAATTATTGACAGGTATGTTGAAAAGCCCGAAATCTAGTTGACTAGGTTTCCGTAATACTCTTGCGCTAAGTCAGAGAAATTTCAAATGTTTTAATAATCATATTAACTTTGTGGCTTAATATGTTAATGGACATTAATATTTTCTAAAATGTTCGTATGTTAAAGATACGTAAACTCTCACAAGAAAGGCAACCTGACACATTTTCAGAGCAATACATAATATTTTTAAAAAAATTTCATTTGAACGTTACCTGAGCCAATAAAATGTTCGTAGAGGAATATGTAAGTCAATATAATTGAAAAACATGTCACAGACCTTTTTTATAAGCACATTAACATTTTAAAGAAGTAAAATCTGATAATTTGTTGATTCACTTTAATTGTATTAGCTCAATTTCTCTCCGCCATTTTCAGATCTAAACTTGTTTAAAAATACTCAAATTTACCGACGCGAAAAATATAAAATCATAATTTACTTCAAAGTGAGTAAACGTTTTGATTTTATGGCCACTCTACTGGAACAGTCATTTTGTATTTTTAGAATACTCGAGTGACCTCAAAAATCTCCGAATATGTCCCGAAATCCTCTTAAAAGTAAAGAAGCACATTGTCCAAGTCATGAAACAACTGCCACTTATCGTTCATTATGGCCCACTGTCCTTCTTCCGCTGTAGATTGGCGACCACTAGCGCTCCCCGCGGCCACATGCTAATGACGCAAAGCGAAGAAACAGCGCCGCAGAGCGCAGCGCCCGCAAAAAAATCAATTATTGTCTTCGCGGACCTCGCTCGTGGCTGGTTGATGGCAGCCGGGATACGTGACTGGAGGGACACACTTCCCTTTGGCAGCCATTTGAGCGGGCGGGGAAGAGTAAGTTAATAGAAAGAAGATTTTTCGGAAGAATCAAAATTTCTAGTGTATTCTTGTTTCAACTACATTTCCGATCTACCTATTTAATTTTATTGATACAGCCATATTGAACCATGTTATGTATTGTACAATATAGGTGATTAACATGAAGAAATTTCAAACTGTATATACAATTAGAGAATTTTTCTGGACTACTTCATATTTTTCAGGAGAAATGAATTTCCTGACTTTCTAACTCTGTGGATATCTGGTCAAAGGGCGTCACAGTTTTAGAGAGGGGCCCAGGAATGCTGGAAAATAAACCACGATTTAAGCATTACACTTATTATTATTGTCACTATTGTTATTATTATTATTATTATTATTATTATTATTATTATTATTACATATGAATTATGTAAGAAGTCAAACACCATTTGTAATTTACTTCTGCTAAATAGCAGTGGGGTCGCAACGATAGTTGATAATTGTTAAATGGGAAACGTTCTCACATAGTTGTTGAAATTTTACAACTGTGACGAGTTGGTGAAATGTCAATTTCTATTATATTATTAATTAAGTGATAAATTGATTTGAATAATGAAGTGTAATGAAAATCACGATTCATTTTCCTTACCTCTGAGCCTTTCTTTTCATAATACGCCTCTTTCTGCCTTACTGCTCTGAACCGAGAACGATGACTACCCGTAAGACCCGAGTGAGAGTTGATATGGCGTCGCAGAGTGACACGCGATAGAGCGCCGAACCCAGACGTCTGAGTCCAGGGTTTATTAAGAAACCTTTTGCCTTAGACCCCCATTACCTAACCTCTACGTGTATGTACTTTCTTAAACATTCTCTATAAAAGTATTCACTACCTTCTGACGAGAACCAAATTATGTGTGTCCCAATATTGTCACTAAATACACTTAACTTTAAAACCTCTTTATGGTATTCTTAATATTACCTAAATTGATTTTACCTAAATGTCATGATATGAAATCCTTCATTCTGTAACAGTTTACAAATCATCTAATCTCTGTAATATTTTCTCCTATACAATGGAACTAATACAGAGTAATTTACAAAAGTTTGTGGTATTTTGAAGTATTTATTCAATTCAGACACATTTTTAAAATATCATGAGCAATTTTCTTTGGAGATCCAAAGGAATTCCAGGCTGAATGATATGCAACTCATATTAGGTCGACGTCAAAATTATTATCAACCTTAGTGATGAAACGTGCTGGTAACCATCTGGATAATGGGCATCTCCATGAAATCGATTTTGGCCACGTTTCGTAAAGAATGTCACTCCCAATGTTTACATCTATAGCCTAATTGATATGCATTCAATTCTAACAGCTATTTTCCAGAATGGGGTCTTAAGTGGTAAAAATATTCCATCTGTTTGACCAAAGAAGATGTGGAGATTTGATCACATCAGTATTGTTCCACAGGGTAATTCCAAATGTGAACCATTTTAGTGTCACCAAGGACAAACAACACAATTTACGGTGTGTAGATTGATGACTGCAACAAGAAAGAATCTTGAGTAGACCAGTTTCTAAAATGCTTATTGCAGCATTTTCTACATCTCATATCTGGAGCATGATATAGTGTCTGAAATAATCGCACATTTGATATGCATATGAATGTACAAAATACGCTTCCATAAAGTTCTTACCTCACCCATGTTGGCAACAATAGTGAATACGTATCCATTTTAATGACCTTCTGAACGTAAATGTCACACACGAATGAAAATGGGTGTGATCAAATTGAGATCCGCGTTCCTGGAGAGAAATAAATGTTGGCAATGAAAGTAAGTACTTTAAATTACTCTATCGATTTCTCTTTATTCCCGCCCGAATGTATATCGATTCTTCGGGTTGTTTTTTAAGGTACGGTGTTTGCCCTTGCGTTATTTAGTTTCCATTTGGCTCAATACAGTATCAAACGATATATTCAGAACGTATACTTACACAAAAAATATTCGCAAGGAACCACAGAGTGCAATTATCACATGTTAACGAGCATAAAAACATTATTAGACGCAAACTAAATAATGAAATAAGAATCTTACTTCTAGAACCTGAGTCGACATTTATATATTACTATATTACATTTACATTTTCAGTTTCATTACAGCACATTTTGAAGAATTTAATTTCTATGGTCAGCTTGTACGTATTATTTTTAGCATCCCATTCCCGAAACATGGTTTCACCTATTATAGTATCCATTTCTCTGACATTCCGCACATTATCCGATCAAGTAAATGATACCTGAACCACCGTTTGCCATCTTTCTCTTTTCTACTTTCCTTATAAGTAAGAAATCGTCTCTCATATGCAAGTGTTTCAGGCGACACATCCCTCAAACCAACTGATAGTTAGCCATTAGAAATCTGCGGATTTTACACGAAAGATAAACACAAAGAACATATTTCAATAATGCGATTATTTTCGATCGTGATTGTGTTGTGATGGCAATGATCGTGACCGAACACAGCGAGGAACATTTTATAGCATTGGCGAGATGATTTGAACGAGCAAAGGAGGAAGTGGAACTATCATTATTTTTACTCGAAGACTGGCAATGCACGATTTAAAGTTACAAGCGGATTCAACTCAATAATTTGAAGAGCTTCCCACGAAGATCCACAGTTAATTCTGTTTATGTCACCACTATTGCTTACATGCCTTGTTAATCGAGAGAGATATTATCTATCATCGTCGCAGTGAATGGCCCTCTATATTTGCACTGCACTTCTAACATTTCGCGCTAAGAAAATTAATTCATTACCATCATTTGGCATTTGATAACGGCATTCACCATAAGCGATCGCTAATAATGCGCAACATGCGTACGTAAGAAATACTGTAATATCTTTTCCTGTGATACTACAAACTCAATTCACATCCATGAAGTATTTTACAATATCAAATAAAATGATTGCTTTCAAATTTATGTAGATATTCAAAAATGAACCGACTTCGAGAAACGACTGGATGATGTGGCATTATCTTGCCCTGCCTCGTGTGTCCGGGAGGTGGTACAGGAGAGACTGCGGTAAATGAGCAGCGGCGGAGCACAACCTGTAAGGGAGTACAGAACGAGGCGAGTCTGGGCACTGCGGGGCCCGGTGGCGCGGAGGAGTGCAAGGCGAGGCAAGGCGGCACAATGCGGGACAGGGCGAGACACGGCGGGGCACGGCGACACACGGCGAGACACGGCGGGACAGGGACACGGCGGGACAGGGACACGGCGGGACAGGGGCACGGCGGGACAGGGACACGGCGGGACAGGGACACGGCGGGACAGGGACACGGCGGGACAGGGGCACGGCGGGACAGGGGCACGGCGGGACAGGGACACGGCGGGACAGGGACACGGCGGGACAGGGACACGGCGGGACAGGGACACGGCGGGACAGGGACACGGGGGGACGGGGACACCGGCGGGACAGGGGCACGGCGGGACAGGGGCACGGCGGGACAGGGGCACGGCGGGACAGGGACACGGCGGGACAGGGACACGGCGGGACAGGGACACCGGCGGGACAGGGACACCGGCGGGACAGGGACACCGGCGGGACAGGGACACGGCGGGACAGGGACACCGGCGGGACAGGGACACGGCGGGACAGGGACACGGCGGGACAGGGACACGGCGGGACAGGGGCACGGCGGGACAGAGACACGGCGGGACAGGGACACGGCGGGACAGGGACACGGCGGGATACTGCAAGACAAGACAAGGGAAAGCGAAGCAATGCGGGGACACGGCGAGACAAGACAGGGGAAGCAAGACGGAGGCATGGCGGGGACAAGGCGGAGGCGAGGGATACGGCGGGACAAGGTGATGAAGTAGGTATAAGGTAGGAAAAGTTAAAACAGTGTTAGCAGGGCAGGCCCGTTCGATGCGAGATGGGAGGGGCCCGTAGAGAGAATGAACACGGCGTGGGCGCTCGGATGCATCGAGGCGCTTGGAGGGCGGGCGAGCGGGGCGTCGCGTGCAGAGACGCCGTTAACGGCGCCAACCCGCCCTTCGCTAATCGGCCGCAGCCGCAACCGCGGCCGCTGTGTTTACGGCGGCGAATTGGCGGCAATTAGATCGGGGCTCTCGGCACAGCGCTTCCTCGTGGGCCGCCGCGCGCCCGCCGCCCGCCGCCCAGCCGACTGTTCCACCCGGCCACCCCACACAGCTTCCCGCCCGCAACTGACAGCGCAGCAGCGTCGTCGTGGAAAACGCAACGAAGGGATCTCGTGACGTAGGGCAAAGACATCACTAGTGACTCCAAATTTGAAGTCCGGAAGTGAACGAAAGTAAAGAGGTTTGTTTTGTACGAGCGGAAAACTGATTCACTCGCCCGCTGTTAGTATTTAATGACTGCCTTTCTGACATGCTCATAGGGTTTCTGGCTGGATAAACTGCCTGAGGAAGATTTTGTCTTATTGTAAGAAAAAGAAAGAATGTCTGCGACTTTAGGGCGAGCGGTAAGAAAAGCTATAAGAGGGAATAGCTTTCCTCACTGGCTTGCTCATGTATAGGACCAATTAGGGATGTAACCTGTAATGTCATTTCTGGAAATTGAAAACTTTTGATGTATCATTTTTTCGCATTGCTTCTAGAATTATGTTTTTCTTTACTTTTCTGATTATTTTGTAAGCAAAAATAAAACTTAAAATACAGAAATGATCAGGAACACTACTCGAAGAAAGAAGGTTTTGAAGACTGCAAAGGTAGAAGCGTGTAAAGAAACTAATTTTGCAGGAAATGCATAGTTTGAGGGAAGGTGTGAGATTAAACTACTATCGTCGCCAATCCAATAAAAAGCAATGAGAAAATATAAAAAAAAACTGAGATATGACAATGGAAAACTGCAAACATATAAGCAAGTCGTTATTATGATCACAACTTCAGATATGGTAATGTCAAACGCTTTTGTTTAGGTGACATTTCTCTTCAGGTTTTACAACGTGGGATTTCATTTAGATTATTTAAGTATTGATAAAATTTCAACTCGTAGCTTGCTATCTGATGTGGGTATCGCGCCACACACGAGGCATTATTTACCATTGAACGGGGCCACCGCACATAGAAGTTCTGTTAGGTCACTCGTTCTGGAGGGACACCACCCAGTGGTGGCGAGTGACGCAACATTTGAAAAATACATCGCCCGAGTGAAGAGAAACGCGAGTGCGCCCAGAAATACGTCAGCGCGAGGTAAAGAATAGCGTTGTTATTCAAAACAAATGGGTCATAAAGCACATAAATTCTCTCCTTTACAAGGTAATAATGACCACGCTTTGTCCTACTCAAACGACGAAAGCGTAGCCGAATGACTAAATTGTTACGTAAGCAAAACCATGGTTTTGTTCTAATTATAAAAAAAATATTGAATGCATTCGTTTTGAAATAGTGGCATTTGAATACGTCTAGGATCTCACCTGCCATTGCGACGGGGTGTCATGTCTTTTCATGCGAGGAAAATACTAGGCTTTCCAAAGAAACCGTATTTCAAAACTCTTAATTAAAAGGTGCTCTCGCATCTGCCATGGGTCAAGGTCTGTAATTACCTTGGAATTCAATTTCCTTTCGAATGATTTAAGGCGTTTTTTTGAATGTTGCAAAAGAAAAAGTTGTGAGGAATTTCATGCGAGAAGAGTTCGAAAAAGGAAAACGACGCGCATCAGCGTATGTAGTAAATAGGTAAAACCTGTCATCATTGATCTTGTAAATCACTCGCACATTGTGGTAAGACGTTTTATCTCCAGATATTAAACCGGGACATTGGTTCTTCCTCACCTGCCAAAAAACTCTGTCGTAACTAGCGAATGCATCAGGTAAAACATAGACCACTCTGCAGAAATCAGAACAAATAGTACATTACACATTACCGCAATTTACCAGTGAGACGCGCAGCTAACGAGCGACGGCCTCGACCGGAAGTGAGAGGCGGTGGACGTCATCTCCGGCAGTCGAACGGTGAGCGAGGTCCCCCGTATTAGGGCGTCCCGGGTTCGATAGGCCTCGATCGAGTCGTCTGACTGGTGCCACGGGCGCTCAATTACGAGGGAATGCGAGACCAGTCCACATTTTCCGCCCCTGACTGACACCTCCATCACGCCGGACGTCGACTTCAGCAAGCACGTGGAATGGAGCAGCAACAGCAAGATTAGGGGAAAACAATACGAACTCAAATTATTGGTAGGTTATTCAAGGGATATTCATCAGTTCACCGATGTAGTCCGTTATCTGAGCTAACAATTCAAAACAACACATTACCAAATTTACACTTATACATCAACAATTGTATAAAATGTCAATAAATTTTATTTTAAATGTTGAATACTTGCAGATGTAAACATTTCAATCAACAAATAAACACCAGATAAACACATACCTTACTAAGTAATTAAAGAGGTTTCCTCGCATGGTATTGTGTCATATTAGAAGTACCACATTCTGCCTTGTAGATCTTTTTTAAAATTTGCTTCATCAACAACCCATGAACAATGTACCAGCAATCATCACGTGGTCATGAAACGTATTATGCTCAAAGTATAATTTTTATCGTGTTTAATGTTTCTTCAAGAGCAAGGAGGAAACAATATGAAAAACGATATTGACATTAAATGTTCACTAAGATAAAATAAACAACACGGCAATCAACCTTATATATGAGAGATCGTCCAAAGAGAAGAAAAAACTATCATAAACATCTACTGTTTCCAAATGTATTTCGTTACAACAATCCCTCCTCTTAATTTCTAAATATAGTGTAGTGTAATTTCACAATTATTATAAAGATACTGTAATCGTTCCAGAGAAGATTATTTTAATAAAAAGAGCAAACACTTATTTTATTATTAATTACTAAGTTTAAATTGAAGTCGCAAACTAGGCTGTGAAACCAGCTAAATGAGAACCGTTACCTCATCTGTTTACATCCGCAAAGCGTAATTAGGGGGTTACTCAATCCGTTACACATCATCGACAGAACTAAACGCTGATCGTTGCATACTTGGCTCTTCGATTTGGGGTCTTTAGCCTGTAGCAAACATACTTATGAACCCAAGCTAGGCTTTTAAAAGGCTTCACCTATACCATTATGTAATTTGTCGACATCTCTCAAAAGAAATCCTTAGCTAGAACGGAAGCTATTAAAGATTCCATTGGTGTTTTGCCTCACCAATTGAAAAAGAATACTAAGATTTCAATCGGACGGCACATACTCTAGCTCTGTACCATGTTTTGCGCCGACACAAATTATCTGACTCTTCTTACCAGGGAACATTAAGCCTAAATCAGGCGGGTGAAAAAGCTCGGAAGACTCCAGAGAGAAAACATACAGGCTCGTTTCCGTGCTGTCCATTACTCAACATAAAACTTTCCTATGCCCAGAACAGCTACTTTTCATCTCCACCAAGAAAAAAAAATCCGACATTCGCATCTAGGTGCTCTTGTTTTAACGGAGGAGCACTAAAAACAAAGATAAGTAGCACTTAAAACAGCGCCGCTCGTCTTTTTCGTTCGCCCGCTCGCCACACGCCGCACTCCCAGCAGGTCTGCGCAGTCGGACCACGCGGTAACCGAGGGTGAGTGCGAGGGAGACGGAAGCCGCGAGACGGGAGGCGGCAGCCAGAGAGCCGACGAAGATGGAAGCGCGTGGGAAAGACGATCCGTTGAAGAGAATACCGTGGGGGACAGCGCCAGGAAGCGGAGAACACAAGGAAGGAGAAGAAGAAAAGAAACCGAGGAGAGAACGACGATTATAGATTTTCGAGCACAAACGGCGGTCGAGAAGGCAAGAAACAAAGGATAAATAGTTGTAATTTATATTTTCCGTTTCTGTCTATATTTTTAATATATATCAATAAGTTGGTCCATCACTTAGAAGACAGAGAATGTTTCAAATAACAGTTTATATATTAAATAAAATATATTTTATTTAATATATAAACTGTTATTTGAAACATTTTCTGTCTTTTAAATGATGGACCAACTTATTGATATATAAGAAACAAAGAAGATGTTGCAAGAGGCAAGGAAGTAGTTAAAAGGTAATTCTCAGAATGGGTGCGTGTGAGACGGAAGCTGCGGTAAGGAGGTGACATATGTGAGAAAGATGGAATAGTAAGGGAAATGTGTTACTGTTGGACAGAGTGCCGAGATAGTTGATACACGGGGAGCGGAGAAAACTGGAATAAGGAAGGAAAATACGTTAAGAAGGTAAGGAAGAAGATTCATAGGTAAATGGCGGGAGACAGTGCTACCTCCGATGGTGATTTGAGTATCAAAGGAGAGGTATACATTCAATGAGATGGATGAGGCAAAAGATTTAGTAATCGACATAGGAGGTGGAAGAATGAATGTAGCGACGGCTGTAGGACTACGTGAGTCACAAGAATGGAAGAAAGCTGATGCGATTTTGGAAATCAGAGGGTACAGAGAGATGGAGGTACAGTGGAAGACCTTCTTGAAACAAGTGCCAAAGGCGGATGTGATAAAGACAAGAATTAATGGAACGACGGGTTATGAGTGCAACTAAGATATACGTACGCAAAAGTAATGAGACAGCAAGCAAATGGAGATGTAGGCGATGAATAAGCGATTATGTCGAAGAATAATTCATCAGCCTCTCAAGTATGGAGAAAGCGTCGAGAGAATCGCGCAATCCGCGGTGTGGCTGTCGGTTGGGCAAAGTCGCCGGCCAAAACAGGTGGCGCGGTCGCCGGGTCGGCGCCACCGGAGGACAGCTATTCGTCGCCAGCGCGAACGTCGGGCAAGCGGCGGCGGTTTGATTGGTTTATTGATTGATTGGTATTTCCGGGCGCGTTAACTACTCAAGTCATTAGTCCCCGTAAGTGTAGTGCGTGTTTTTTGTCGGGAGGTGGCGATGATCTTTTTCCCCGCTGGATGGCGAGATCTGGCGCCGACCTACCGTCGACTAGCGGGGTTTGCCCTCAACCAGGTATCTCCCACCAGCGGGGCATCGCCCCAGCCGGGACAAGCTGTAAGCTCCCGACCGGTCTCCCGGGATCGGAGCGGGGCGATCCAGGGCGGGTGGAGCGGGGCGGGGCGGAGTGGGAGATCCGCTTCGGAGCGGTGTGGTGCGGGGCAGGGCAGAGCGGCATGGGGCAGGTGGCGTGGGATGGCAAGGGGGAGGGTTGGGTGGGGCGGAATGGGAGGCAAAGGAGTGAATGAGTCCAGGCGGAGAGGAGGTGAGGAGTGGAGCGGTGCGATCCGGAGCGAAGTTGGGAGCGGGGTGGAACGGGGCGGGGCGGAAAAGGGCAGGGCTCGGTGGGGCGGTATCGGAGGCAAAGCAGTGAACAGAGTGGTGCGGAGCGGTGCGAGGCGGGGAGAAATGTGGCGGGGCGGGGCGGAGCAGGGCGAGGCAAGGCGGGGGCGGGGCGGGGCGGGGCGAGGCGAGGCGAGGCGGGGCGAGGCGGGGAGAGGCGGGGCGGGGCGTTGCGGGGCGAGGCGGGGCGTTGCGGGGCGAGGCGGGGCGGGGCGGGGCGGGGCGTTGCGAGGCGGGGCGAGGCGGTGCAGGGTAGTGCGGGCGAAAAGCGCGAGCGCGCGGCGGGGCCGGGGGCCGGGGGCCGGGGCTGGGGCGTGGGCGGAGGTGCAGGGCCGAGAGTCTCTCCATCAGCGCCCCCGAGGCGGCGCCCTCGCAGCCGTCGCCGACAGCTGCTCGAGGGCCCCGCGCCCGCGCACATATTTCACGCCGTAATGTCGCCATCTTGCGCACGCCGCCGCCGCCGCAGAGGCCTCCTCCTCGAGGTCTTCGCGCCGGCGGCGGCGGCGGCGCCGTCGTATAGCGTCCAACGCCCACCGCTCACGCTGCCATCGCGGCTGCCCCCGCGGCGCCGACCTCAGAGCAAAAGCCTCGTCGCCCACACCCAGAGTTGCACAGCGTGCTCCGCGTGTTCAAAAACTTCGACAATGCACGACTATTTCTAAAAAATTAGCGTTTTCTTAAAACATTTACGACAAAGAGTACATAAAGCTAAATAATATAATCAGGATAACGAAATTATATTGTTATACCCCGATGTTTCGAAAAGTTGCATACTAAAACCCAGATAATATACGATAAAAATTCAAAATAGGTTTATATCGCGGTAACATGTATCGCTCTCCTGCATGGCACACATCACACAAAACGCATTTTTTAAAACATTTTTAAATAAAAAATTTAAGCCGTCTTCTTCATCGCCTATCGGGGGTAAATTTACAATTCCATTGAAAATATAATTTTTTATTGCAAATTCTTTTTCTGGGAGAGAAGACGCTGTGTTTGATGCAATTGCTGTAAAACAGTCACAACGATTATTTAATGTTCTTGTCATCGCGTTGCACCAGTCTCCTAATGGGTAGTGCGGGAAACACTTTCTACTGAACCAAATTTTATTGAAGTACTAATAAGGCGGTCAATTTGTGGAAGGTCCAATGAGACAGGCCCTTAGGTATCAAATATGGGACGGACGATACAAGAAGTGCCAAATAATTCTTATTTAAATCACCTTTGTGAACAATAATCATACTTCTGCTCATTGTGATTCAATGTACTAAATATTAGCGAAAGCTTCAGCTTCTTCGTTCATGTTTAAAGAAGTAGTTCAAAGGCTTTACCAGGTCTTTATCGCGAGACGTCATTTTTCAACAGTATTTCTCATCAACAAAGCTTGTCAACGATTTACTACATGGCAACATACACGTCGTATACGTTCGTAGACACAGAATATTTAGACTCTTAACATGGATAGTTGGAAGTGTTGGCCCACGTTGGCTCACGTTAAAAAGCAGTGTTGATTCTGCCAATCATTACAATAAAATGTATGAGCAAAATTTTCTGTCCCACAGTTGTTTAAATCCAAGCCTTACGTATACCCTGACGTAGTTCTTGTTGGCAAAAGGAGAAGCACAATGGTTCATCTGCCACTCAGCCAACACTGCACGCATTACAGGAAAGCTTTTATTCCGTTTCACTTTTGTGCCATTCTTTTTAGATTTGCCCGTTTCTACTAGTATTTCTAAAAGACTTAAAAAATCGTTTATGAGTTTTGTGTAAGAACCGTGAACATCAATAGCTTCCCTATACAATTTTCCATAGTCATTTACTTTTCATGCTTCAACTCTAGATCTAAAAACTTCTTAGTGTGTATAAGATTATTAACATATTATATTTATAGTCAACCTTGAATGATCAAATACGCACGTTTTAAAACATTGTAAAGCGCACGTGCGAGACATTTAAAGTCAGACGTCAGTATCAGACGCGTGAAGAAATCAAAACAAAGTGATTATTGATAAGCATGAAAGACATACTCCCTCATTTTAAAATTTGTTACGTGCGTATTGGGAGAGCTTGAAAACGAAGGGAAGTAGATCTTACCGATTCTCTTTCTGTCCGCTTATTATGAAGACGATCTCAAGCATAACGGACTCTCTGACGTCTGTGAAGCGAGTACGTACATACAGATGACATGTAGGTTTGCGATGCCCGGTAGAATAAAATCTCCCTAGTTACGCCTCACAAAGGCACACATAATAGCGCGTGAATGCACGCGAATTCCCGACGTCCTGCTGTTAAAGTCGCTGTAGCGGAAGTTGTGATAACCGCCTTCAATACAGCAATCATCTACGAACACACCTTCTCGTAATTCCCATTGAATTTGCCACTTCCGACGTCTCCCGCAAGGATCTTAGTGATTCTTACGATTTTTAAAGTAGCGATACTTTGGTTTTCCGCAGTCATTTTATTGGTATTGATGGTTGAATCCAGGTGATAGATCAGGTTGAATCCACCTGATATTTGATATCCTGGTGATGATTTCAAAATTGCGGCATCAGTATTACGAAAAATCTAGATTACATACTTTTAATATATAATATTTTATTATAATTTAATTATAGTATAATAATATTATAGTATTATTATAATACTAGCGTACCGTGCGAGAACTCTCGCATGTTAAATCCCACACTTTCCCCATCCATTTGTCTATCGGTTCCATAAAGGAGAGGAACTACTAACATACTTACAGAATATCAAACAAAATAACAATGCAATTGATGTTTGAAACAAATTTTCAATTAAAGTTTATTCAACATTATAGAGAGATGTTCTTGGAACAATTCATACTTCTTTAAAAACAACATTTGAAGATATTTTTCAATCTTCCTTGAGAGTTAGCTTTCCGCTTTCCTTGATAGTCAAATAATAGAAAAGGTTTTTACTCTTGAGAAAGCCAAGTAAAGTAGTGCGAAAATACCAGATCGGGCAAGAACAGACCTACTCATTGCAATGTTATTTAACTTTCCTTGATTTGTAATGAAGAACCGAGTGGGTTTTGGAGAGTCAGGGTGCCAGCTTGCTGGGGTAAGAAAATTGAAAAATATTTTGTTTACTAAAAAGTATTGAATTATTTTCTGCGTCCTTACGTACCTCAAGAAAAACAATTCCAAGCCAAAAAATAATCAAACTAATGTTTTCACCTTTGAGTACTAAATACCATTTTTAGCATTAGAAACAATTTAGTAGGCATTAGTAAGCCCACTTCGGAACATGGGAATGTTGCTCAAACGATGTTTGCATTTTTAATATCTTAACGAACCGACACCTTGAGTTTAATATCAAACGGTGTTTTATTTACAATACGAGTTTGCAGCTGGGCATTGGTGTAAATACTTCCAGATACCGCCAACATTTAAACCATGCGTTTGGACTGCAATCGTTGGCAGTTGTCGGGTGACTTGCACTATTCTTTCTATAATTTTAAATTTAGTTTTTTTTAATTGATTCACGTAGTATTGTAGGCTAGCGCGTTTTGATTTTTGTTTCCCATTTATTTCAAGCTATTTTACTTTAGCTACTTTAAAAAGTTTGTCCTTTGTGTTGTGCCATAGCACAAGTTTTCTCCCACTACCTCTGCGTACCCGTGCGAGAACTCTCGCATGTTCGACCCCACACTCTTCCCTATCCTTCTATTTTCATTCTAAGAGGGAAAGTAGGTAACGAAACGTGTTTATTTGTTTAAAATCTATAAAGGTAACTTGCAATGTACTAACACAATTACAAATAAAAATATAAAACAATGCAATTAATGTGTAAAAGAAATTTTCAATAAATATTTATTCAATATCATGGAGAATTTGCTTGGAACAATTCCCAACACTTACTTAGAGACATTTAAAGTAATTATTCAATATTCTTTGTCAATTAGGTTTTCGTTTATCGTGATAGTAACAAAAATATTAGCTTTTTACTTTTGAGAAAGCTACGTGTCTGAACCCGTTGACTTGAAACTTTCATCGAATGATAACGAAAATATTGGTACAGGTAAAACACAAACACAGTTTTCACTCTTCACTGAATACCCACATCCCTCCACAATTAAGTAAACAGCACAGCAGACCATTAAAAAACGTTAGTTGAATAGTTTCACTACATGCATAAGAAACAATCTTCATAGGTATAGGTATCAAGGAACTATAATAGTACTTCTAATTGTTGCTGGAGAGCAAATCTTGAATTAATGATTATGCAAATAAACGTCGTCAGACTGCACAAACTACGGTGTTAACAGAAAGCGTAAATAAAGATTGTCGAATCTAAGCCTTCTAAGCGTGTCGCCACAAAAATTGCTACCAGCAGGAAGGACTGAAATATTGAGGTGGCCTTGATAGTATTGAAGCGAGGAACCGAAAATTAATTGAATGGATCGGAGAATGTCTCATCTTGTAGATTATGATGTGAAAAACGTTGTACTTTTTAAGGCTCTAAAACGCTTTGTTTACGAGTTATTTGCCGATATAGGTTGACATGTGATGGGGGTTGCATTTTACATGGATATTTCGATGCGTTTTTTTTAAGAAATCATCCATATTTTTAAAGTCAAAATGGAATTCGTCAAGTCTCCATGAAATTCTCTTTCTTTAGAGCCCTCATTTATAAAGATTGGTTGTGTGTGAGAGCCGGAACCCAAAGGTATACTACTGAAATAATACAGGAGACGATATAATATTATACATTATCAAACATTTTTAGTGCCATAATTCTTCCCATTCTGGGTCTTCAAAAGCGTACTTAGTAGTATTGGCACCGAAAAAAGAAGTATTATTATCCACTTATGTAACTGAGAAAAAATGAATGGTTAAGAAAAACGAAGGTCAATTATGAGAATATTTAATTTATTAAACATTTTTAAGTAAATTGAATATCGGGTAAAATGCACATAATTTTATTTGAGATCGTGTGTCAAATTAGCAGTAACGCCACATGACAGTGAGGATCAGTAATATCGTATTGATTATTTGTTCTGTTGTTGGTATTGGTACCAAATTATCGATTGAAGTATCCCAACATCTTTACTTTCAGCACAAACCCTTAGCAGTGGATTAACGTATAAGTAATCATTAATGCACAATAAGCATGTGCCTAGTACCCCCAAATGAATGAGGACACTTAGAAATATTTAAAGAAACGTTTATATAATTAATAAGTATGGGAATACTATTCAAATAGCAATATTGATATTGCAAAGGTCATAGTCAAATTCAGGGAGACACCCAGAATTGTACTCGAGAATGGGGTTAACTACCGATTCTTTGTCCAGCCGACTTGATATTTATTGCAAAGAATTTTTAATTTATGCTGAATATAATTTTTTATTTATATTTAATCTCCATAACGTTAACAGTTGATGTACTGAATGACTTTTATTAGAATTCAAACTAGTAAAAGCTTTTTTTAATATGTACATTTGGGGTCAGGGGAGGTATTTGAAGCCCCTTAAGCCCCCTCCCCTTTTGGGTGTGCCTCTTGACAAATTAAAACCAATTTTGATTACTTATGTTGAATGTTTTTGTAGTATTAGTGTACCACATCACAGATCATGCTTCAGGTCATGCTTAAGGCATTTTATAATTATTGACATGATTGGGTCGATGTAGAGTAAACGAGTTACGAAAAGTTCAGTACTTTTCGTAATAACACCTAATAATGCCAGTTTTACGTAGGATCGTTTGTTTCTATTCTTCCAAACTGAAGGCAGAGTGTTAAAATCCGTAAAGAACACCGTGCGGTTTCGTTGCGTTTATGTCGAGAAAAATAGCACAGTATTTACAATAGATATTAATCCTGTCCTGAAAACCCTCCCATGCCCATTTAACTGTCAGCACTATACCCACGACCGCCATATCTCGGACGTCAACTAGACACCAAACTAAATTGGAAAAAGAATACACACAACAAACTAATTAAAGCCAAAATAAAATTACTGCAGTTAAAACCACAAAACTATCATAAGACTTCTACTACTGTAAGCCTGCCGTATACTGTTAACGCCTCCAAAACCAATATAAACAAAATTCTAGTAAGCAGCGCCGGACCAGCAAAAATGTAATAGAATATTCAAGAAGAACTTATCCTGTGGATTACGGTGATAGAAACGTTTCTTTGAGGCCCTTGACCTCAAAATTTTAGTTTTTAAGGCCCTAGAACGCATCGTTTAGGAATTATTTAACGATATGGTTTCAAAATGCTGCCGAGTGCGTTGCGGGTTGCATGTGACGTGAATTTTTGTTTTGTTCTACAGCGCCATGTAGTGAAGTTTGAACAGAATAAACTGCACATAAACCTTCTGGGTGAAAAAATACGTAGAAATGCCAACTTTCATGGAGATCGGTCACAGGGTGTCGGAGTTTACCTCTTATGTATATATATGTATGTATATATGTGTATGTATATGTGTGTGTATATATATATATATATATATATATATATATATATGTGTGTGTGTGTGTGTGTGTATATATATATGTGTGTGTGTGTGTATATATATATATATATATATATATATATATATATAGAGAGAGAGAGAGAGAGAGAGAGAGAGAGAATAGAAAAGAAAGACTGCTTTAATCATCACCGCTACCGCTGCAACTAGCGCCTTGGCCGTGGCCCTTGCGAACGCCAGCACCAGCCCCGCCACGTGTGCTCCACGCCGTTCGCTCTCTCCGCGCCGCTCGCTGACTCAGCGGCGGCGGCGGCTCTTCCGCCCTCCGCCCCTCCTCTCCCTCTCCTCCTCTCCCTCTCCCCCTCCCCCCGCGCCCGTGATCGCCCGCCCCCCATCACGTCTGCCCCGGAAGGGCGGCCGCCGCACTAGTGATTTATGCCAATTCCGAAAAATTATTGGCAATGGCCGCAATCCCCACCAATGACGTTTTAAGGTTGACAGGCTTGAATCTCCAGAAACGTCTCGGAATGCACGAGGGTGTTTCGGATTAAAAGGAGGTTTTTCTGTGGAAGTTGGGAAACTAAATGCAGAAGTTAAGGGAAAACGGAAATGTAGACATGATGCGTTCTAATCGACTGCATTTCTTCTGTCTAAATGTATTTAACAAAGATAAATATTGCACAAGAAATTCTCCCAATTCTTCTCCGAAACAAACACTACGCCTTTCTTCTTATATCACTCCAACAATAAAATGGTTTTTAAACTATCATACAATTATTTTTGACGTCAGCACCTTGCAAAGTATATTACATTAGCATAGTTACGCCTCACCGCAGTCTTCCTGCTCCGTCAGCGCTGCTACGACCCGGTTGTTCTCGTGCCGCAATCGCCCCCTCAATATCATCTCCTACCTCACCGTAAGTTTCTTCTGCGTCCCGCCCAATCTGTCTTGCTCGGTCCACCCCTTAATTCATGGCAACGCCATGAAACTATGGAGCCCTGGTGGATTGGGAATTGCATTTAACTGAAGCGCCATTTAGTGGAGAGCTACAACAAAGTGAAGCGCATAAAAACCTTCTCCAAGAAAAAACCCTAAGATGTGGCAAGTTTCATGAAGATCGAACACACGGTGTCGGAGTTTATCGATTTCGGACAAACCAACATAAATTTATGATATATCGTAACCATGATTTCCTTCTTCTTCTTCTTCTTCCTCATCATCATCAACATCGTTATTTTAGAACAAGCACAATTATCACGTTATTAATAGGAAATCAACCTGTATTAAACTAAAGACAATATAAAAACATTTTCATATCACTTCTTAGTCGAGACAGCTCTCAAGTACTAAGGTCATCAGCCTAATTTCATGGTAGTGTAACACTCAATAATACTAACACATTTTATTGCCGACGTAGTATCTATTCCCCTCGTATTTTAGCTGTTACAAGCGAAACTTTCATTTCCCACACAGAGAAGTAAACAAACACCCCACTACTTCGTGACCTACTTCTCAACTCTCAGCACCTCACAGATTAGAATAATGGTGTTTCATCAAGTAACAGTCATTACGTAGCCTGGAGTATTCGTTAGAAGAAAATCTACAGATCTTAACGACTACAGGCGGCGAGTAGTAAACGAAAACGTAGCAGCCGAGTAGCCGAGTGCTAATGAGAACAATTCTCTCAACCGGAGATCCTTTCACGTGAGCCCACTTCTACAAGCTTGTCTCAGTAAACGAGTTTGTTTTCAAAGTAGACAACGCTTGATTATGATGCTAAAATAAATACGAAAACAAATCAGATTTCTGTTTGCCGCGCGGTGAACTCATCTGCGCTTATCGCTCACGGCGCCGCGACGTCGCGACCACGCCCACAGCCGCAAGCACGTGGAAGTTAGACTTTCGCACTGGGCGCCCGTCGCAATTTTGAATAGAGATAGCAGCCCATATCTCCCTGGCGCCTGTCGCACAATATCAAACTAGCGAACTCGTAACAAAGTTCAAAATTGTGTGCTGGAGGGCATGGAGCGTTTGTAATCGAAGGTGCGCAATACGCAACTGAAAAAACAACATAAAAAGGAAGAAATACACCAACTACTATGGATAACAAGAGGCAGTGTTATTTAATATTTTTCGAGACGATTGCGAAGATAACGTCACCTTAGTATTTTGGTTGTAGTTTTGAGGTATCGCGGATGATTGCATGTGTGTCTTGATTAAATCGAAAGAACTAAACATACAGCTCGTATAGAGCCTCAGTTTTTGTTTTGTTTTCTCCTTTCTTACTCAATCTATGCGCCATTGCAGCGAGGCGCGAAGCCCCTCAACCGTCGATCGCGGCGAGATCGAAGTGGCGGTGGCGCTGTTGATAGACGAGAAGGCATTTCTTATGATTACCCAGTGGGATGGGCTTACGTACTTGTCGGAGATTTCTAGAGGAAATGTTTTTCTTGCGTCAACCAGTCTGAATTATTTTAGGAGGACCGCCTCCGTCAAACGATTGGAACATATTCAAAGAAACTGCCTAATTCACATTACGATTGTTTCCTTGTAGATAAGATTTAAGTACATTTCTCAGAATAATTCATTAATGCAGGACTGAAATGTGTTTTGATAATTAATCACTTTGCCAATTATGGAATAATACCACAAAAATCTCGCACAGATCCTTATTCATTTGAAATAGCAAAACGGAAACTCGTAGATATTGAAATTCAAAATAAACTCATAACTATTAACTAAACAATTCAATTTTTTTTTAATAACCAAAGATGCATTTATGTTCTTTTACGATTCACACTTCACATCTCTCAAATCTATCAAATATTAGAATAGTCGAAGATCATTCCTCATTGAAATATAAGTTTCTGAATCAGCATACAATAATCTCCAACAAATTAAACATCTCCTCTGCCCTGTGGCCGAGATCGCTGAAGCAATAGTGCCATAGTTATCTCGGACCGAGGGGTCGCGGGTTCGAGCCCCGCCTCGGGCATGGCTGTATGTGTTCGTCCTTTCCCCCTATCATCACCATATCGTTTCATCCTCATGTGATAAATCCAATAGGGGTCGCAAATGGCCTATTAGTTGATGCGACCTTAAATAACAAAAACAATTAAACCTATACCAAAAAAAAGAAAATAAAAAGTGCGGAATTCATTGACGGCTACACTTTCCAACCATTGCAAGATCTTCAAAAACTGGGCCTGAATCTGTCTCCCCTGTCTGGCAAGCGCCATCTCTCCACCGCCTCCTTGCCGGCAGGTCAGACACCCGTCCGTTCGCACGTAGAAGGCCGAAGGACGCGAACGACGCCGCGCACGCAGTCCACGCAACAATTAGCGCGCCAACTAGGAGTCGTCAGGCGGCTCTAACCGGCGCTGGCGGCCGCCAGGGCGAGCCGTCGCCACGGGCGCGCTTCGGGCTCCATCGCCTGGGCGGCCCTCGGGCCCCACGAGACGAGCAACACGCTCGATGACCGATTGTTTAGTGATTCCGGACGCATCAACTGCCAAGGTCATTTGTCCCGTCAGTGTAGTGCAATTTTTTATCGCTGGAGATAACGGTGATCTTTCCACGATGGATGGCGAGATCCGGCGCCGACCAACGGCGGCTTGGGGAAATTTACCCCAAACATGGCTCCAGCCAGGACGAGCTCTAATCTCCCGACGTGTGTGGCAATGTAGTGCATGTGAGCGTGCGTGTGAGTAAGGGGTACCTCTGCGATAGACAATGAGATGGAGCCGAATAAAAATGGGAAATATCGCAGCATAATAAGGTGAATAAAGGCGATAAACCTCTCAGAAGAAAGTGGCCGAAAAGGCGCTCACTTGATTCCTATAAATAACATTCCAAAATTTCTGACACACAATTACAGAAAAAATGTAACTAACCCCCCCTCCACTACCACCTTCAACATCCTCTCTCATTGAAAGCCCACAACGCGTCGCATGCCCGGTGGGCGCTCGGAGGAGCTCGGTGCAAAGCCTAGAGCGCGACCGCTCCCCAGCGCAGGCGACGCCCTGGCGCCGCGACGCGCGGGGCAGACATCGCTCGGGCGACGCGCGCGACGTGGGCGGCGCGGGTGGAAATAGAGCGCAGTCCGAGCTAATCGATATGATTGGCTCTTGGGGAGACCGTGGCCGCCGTCGGTGCAGGCCGTTCTGCTCGGTTAAGAACGCGATGTGGTGCAGTCAACCATCAGGAGTGAAGATGCTGCAGCGACCTTCCTTTACAATGGGCTCTCGTAAAATATCTTCAATATAAAATTGGAAATGCGAAAAAATTAAACGACAAAAACGTTTGATTGCAGTATTTTTAATTGATTTGCATTTCCGGGCGCGTCAACTACTTAAGTCATTAGTCCCGTAAGTGTAGTGCGTGTTTTTTCCTCCGGAGGTGGCGGTGATCTTTTCCCCGCTGCATTGCGAAATCCGTCGCCGACCTCCCGTCAATTTGCGGGATTTTCCCCAACCAGGTATCTCCCACCAGTGGGACACCGCCCCAACCAGGACAAACTCTAAGCTCCCGACTGGTCTCCCATCAAGTGCGGTAGTGTAGTGCATTTGTGTACGTAGGGGTGAAGGTAACACAAGGACAAGGAAGAGGAAGGAAAGATAGTGCACTGTCCGTGGCCCGTTTCTTAGGGTACTGCTCCGGCATTAGCTGGTATTGATCAAAGAAACCATGGAAAACTACCGACCAGAGCAGCCGGCCGCTAGAATTCTCCTCCAAACACCTGCTGAATTCGACCTGTCTAGCTAGTGTACCTGTCTAGTCCAAAATCCTGGCATGTCAGGACTCTTACCCTAGGACCTCCTGGTCAGAGGCACCAGCGCACTGACATCAGCTGATGCCCTGAGCCACCTAAGCCTGTTTAATTGAAGGATATCACTGGCAGATAAACAATTAGAAATTATCTACAAACAATATTCAACTTTCACTGGCAAACGAAAATAATTCCTGGAAGTGGATTTGTTAATTTTTTTTTATTTTCAGGGCTCCCATCTTGTGATTATTTTATTGCATAACCACATAATTGTGAAGGGAAAATCTTCAATTATAGAGTGGACCAAAAGTCACTACCCATTATTACGCTATTATGGTTTTAATCTCGCATGAATTTTAATTTCACGCCAATGACATTCATACATGATAATAATTAGTTACGCACAGACACACTGAAGTGTGCATTGTTAAACAATCAGCTGTCGCTGTCGGATGTTTAGTTCCAAATTTGTTTACGTACGTTCCATGTCCATGTTGTTGCTATGTTTTTGAAAGAAGAAAGACCTTTTTGTACCCAAACGTGGTACAAAGGTGGTTAAGCCTTAATAACTGATGAGTGGAATGAACACTTCAATGCTGTTCCACCGACGCGGAAGGCGGTTTCCAATTTATGGAAACGGTTTGAAGTAAATGGATCAGTGACGGACTACCGTAGGTCGGGTAGAACATCAGTAAGTGAGGAGACAAAATTTAAAGCATTACAAGCTATTGTACAGAGTCCTAAAATGTCTACTCGCAGGCTTCAGTGATGTGTCGATGCAAAGGGAAAGAATTTGAAACTATGTATATACTATTATAAATAATGAAAAATAATAACTTGAATAAATAACTCACATTAATAGGTAGTGACCTTTGGCTCACTCTTTATGCGATCAATCAGAGCAGAGATCAAATGTTTGAAAGCATGAATTCTGACTTCTTATATTTCCCGTCATAAATTCAACATCTTGTCAAGTTGCACAATATTTTCAACATTCAACCTCCGATGTTTCTTGAATCTCATCTGCACAACACAGAAACCGGAATAGATTGCTATTGCTCTTCTTTTGAGGTAAAAATATATCGGTAGTCAGTTTTTGCACAGACGGTCTATTAATTTTTCTCTGTATTGTTCGTATACTATTCATTTCATTTTTTATGGAGTATCGCTGTTTAGTGAATGCCTCTGACGGATAATCTTTGGCTGGTTGTCTTGACAGGAGCATGCGGCAGTACGGAATCAAATGTAAATATTCAATTTGCATACCGGTTTTTCGAGTGTAAATACAACCAGTGCCGCTGCCTTCGTTCTGTTAGAGAGCAGCCCATGACACGATCCGAAACAGAAGACTAAATACAATGGTCGCGAGACATACTGTCGATTGAGGTCAAGTAGGTTTAGCCTCTGCCCTCACGCAAGTGGTTTCACGTCATGAATCACCATTGAGGAGCGGAGCCTACTCGGCGCGCTTTCATTTCGTTGCTGCATTCATGAATTAACATGAGTGCTTTGCCTGCACTTTCTCACGCCCATTCTTTTCCAAGACGGAAGTCCATTACATGCAAAATTGTGATTCTGTATTAACAAATAAAGAGGAGATGATAGAGAGGAATTTGTTCAGAATGTATAAAATGCTAATATGCTTACAATTAAAATTATCAATTTTGCTTTCAACTCGGGTTTTAAAAAATGTTTTAGAACAAATATTACGGGTATACAATCGGAAATATATAATTAATGTTAAAGTTGGTAAGCATTTTCTTGTTTGTAGTTGAAAGCATTACCTCGCATCGCTGAACATTCTGTAGTGTTACCCTTACACATAAAACTGGTGTAAGTAAAGCACAGCCTTTAGGCGCTTTAATAGTGATATAGTATTAAAGTTGTAATCCACGTTATTTCTACTCCACAGAGGTATTTATAGAACACGTAAATTCAATAAGTTAACTTGAACCTTCAGCAATAGCTCCGATGTGCAGCATTGTTCTTAGCCAAATAAGTCGCTGCTGTGTCGGTGGCGCAAGGCCTTGCAGCCCAAGTTCACGGAGTTTGGCGGTTGGGAGCCCGCCTAAGGCACGGGTGGTTCCGTCGTAATTGCCTCATTCCGCCGCGTATCTCATCTGAATTTTCATTCCATCCAGAATCACACATCTGTCATCATTATTCATCCCGTGTAATCACCTCATCCATTCTTCACCCATTGGAAGAGAACGGTATACCAACCTGCATGAAATGCTCGAGCCTCCTCCTTCTCGTGTGCTCACTATTGAGCATGGCATCATCATCATCATCATCATCATCACCACTATTAGTGCACAATTTAACATTCTGAGTGACCGAACTTAAGGTAGAATATTGGAAAAGAATTACAGTACGAAAAAGTGTACGAGTTTGTAGTACAAATTAAGTGACTTCAAATGGTACTACAATGTGGCAGGGTATACTACTATAATACTACCATGTTCAAGAGGAAATGATACTTTCAATAGGCTCCAAGGAGAAAGTTCAAGGATTCAACGAGATTCTTATTTTAGGAGGGAAGGAGCATTATATTTTAGAAAGACAGGAACCGATAGAGAGCATCATTGTCTCGTAAATATGCTTGGACTGTAGACGCAAATAGCGCGGCAGGAAAGTCTCTCGGCGATGGCACTTTGCTGGTGAGAGTGCTTGCGAAAGAAATAATGTTGATAGCAAGAGCTGCAGTTTGAAAACCTAAGTTACGTCTTCACCACGACTGGAATTGTTGTCCCCTTCACTTGTTTCCCAAAGATTTGGAACTAACATAAAATGCAATTTTTAACAGGAGGCCATGATTCGGCTGGGTGGGTTTCCAGGCGCCCGTAGTTCTACCATTTGATGACAAATACATCTTTTTCAACTCGGAAAACCCGGGAAACGTTCTGCCCTGTATCTCCCTCTTTACTCCCCCATCTCCCTTTCTCACTGTCTCTCCCTTCCTCACCCTGTCCATGTCTGTCTCTGCCGCTCTCCGTCCCTGTCACATTTACTTGCAAATTCTGCACGTCTTTCAGCAGGTGAGGTAATATCAGGAAGCGCCGGACCAGCAAAAATGTAATAGAATATTCAAGAACAAAATGTAATATAGTGTTCACTCTGTAGATTCCGGAGTGAGAAACGTTTCTTTCAGGCCTTCGGCCTAAAGATTTTAGTTTTTAAGGCCCTAGAACGCGTCGTTTGCGAGTTATTTAACGATATAGATTGAAAATGCTGCCGAGTGTATTGTAGGTTGCGTTTGACGTGAATATTTAGTTTTGTTCTACAGCGCCATGTAGTGGAGTTACAATTAACAGTACATAAACCTTGTGGGTGAAAAAAACACGTAGAAATGCCAACTTTCATGGAGATCGGTCCAACGGTGTCGGACTTTAACTCACATTATATATATATATATATATATATATATATATATATATAATATATGTACCAACATCCAGTTTTATATATATTATATATATTCTAAGTACCAACATTCAGTTTATTTATATATATATATATATATATATATATATATATATATATATATATATATAGAGAGAGAGAGAGAGAGAGAGAGAGAGAATTAATGAATAGTGTATTGTACATGAACAAACAACTAAAGGCAACTTTTCTTCCTGTTGTGTGGGGCAGGCAAGGCATCATCCTGCGCCAGCTGACGGACGGCGTGCACTTCATCCAGCTGATCTACAGCGCGGACGAGGAGCTGCGCGACTGCGAGTTCGTGCGGCAGCGGCCGGTCGTCCGCGACTTCCTGCGCGCCTTCCGCGCGGACGCGGCCGAGGCCCAGGCGGCGGCGGCGGCGGGGGCGGCGGGGGCGGCGGCGGTAGGGGCGGCGCTCCGCAACGTGACGTTCCGCGCGCTGGGCGGCGAGCGCGGCGGCGAGCGCGGAGGCGCGCTGCCCGACGACGTGGCGCGCTGGCTGGACTACCCGCTGCTGCGCGCGCGCTGCCAGCGCAGCCACCGCGAGCTGCGCCGCCTCGCGCGCCACCAGCGCCACGGCAGCGAGGAGCAGCGACGGCGCGCGGCCGAGCACATCGAGAGGTGAGCCCCGCGCCACGCCCACGCGCCCAGCGGGGCCCAACAGCTCGGGCAAACAGACGAATGGAACGCGGTGGAATGCTTCTAATTGAGTGAAAATGATTTGAATAAACAAATAATCAATTGACAAAAATATAAGTTTTAATTAGGATATTCTTGTGACCTTCTGCCCAAACTGAATGGGTTATTGCATATTTCAATACTGAACTATTACAACCCCCGCGCCCAGCGGATTCATTTGAACAATCAGCTCGAGCAATGTAACGCGTTGTGATGCTACTAATTGAGTAGAAATAATTTGAATTAAGAAATAATCAAACGACAGCAATAAAAGTTTTAATAAGGCTTTGCTTGTGACCGTCTGCCCAATGGGTTATTGCATCTATCAATATTGAACTATTAAATTATGCATTACTATTAATTATTGCAAATACAACTGCATAATAGAATAAACATACGATGTTCGTCTTGGACTGTCTATAATAAAAATATACAATAACCCACGAAATAACTTTTAATATTTATTGAAACATCCCAAAGTCAATGTTCGGGGCCCAGTCACCGGGCTGCGATAGACTGCCCTGCAGAACACCATGCTTTTCGCTGCCTAGTGGTTAGAAGGCGAATTAGAGGCAAAATCAA
This sequence comes from Acheta domesticus, assembly GCA_031308135.1. Lineage (NCBI taxonomy): Eukaryota > Metazoa > Arthropoda > Insecta > Orthoptera > Gryllidae > Acheta > Acheta domesticus. The sequence goes on from JAHLJT010009436.1 coordinate 12,306,040, forward strand.
GCATGTTGCTTAAAAACTGAGCTTTTTGCAACTCCAGTGGGTCTATAACACTGAAAAAGGAATATAAGAAAATAACATTAAAGTATAGAAGGACAAAAAGGAATATAAAAAAATACCAGATGAAAATGACTTAATAAAAATTCCTTCCCAAGCGTCGTGGGTAACACTTAAATACACCAGGTAGGCAAAGAGCTTTTTATTAAGTAATTTTTATCCTATGTTTGTCTTTTATTTATTTGTGTCTTTCTACATTTTAATCTCAATTTCTTATATTCCTTTTGAAGTATTATAGACCCACTGAATATGGGAAAAGTGTTCTCGAAAGTTGACTTCGGTTACTAATTTTTTAATCAATATTTAACTTTTAATAAATGTTAATGGCAGAGTCAGAACGCCGAAGAGTTGACTTCATGACGCGCAAACGAAGCAAGTCGAACTGACTGAATCAAATCAATATTTTTGCTAAATATACTTAACCCAACAACGTTCACAAATATTATTTTTCGAATCATTGCCCAATATACAGTGCATTCCACTCATATTCCATTTATCGCCTTGTTTTAGCTGCTTGTCAAAGCGTACTAGCACCCACTCACCGGGCTGGGATAGACTGCCCTGCAGAACACCATGCTTTTCGCTGCCTAGTGTTTAGAAGGCGAATTAGAGGCAAAACCAAGCATGTTGCCTAAATGCTGAGCTGTGGGTCTAGGAAATATATTTTCTAAAGTCTGTATGGCAGTGGGTCTCACCCTTTAGTCATTACGAGACTTTATATCGAGCTATCACCACTCGTTATGTGGAGTGTTGTGTTTCCGGTGCTCGATAGGCAGACACAATGTGAAGGAGAAAAACTAGCATTTTGCCTAAATCTAAGGTGTCTAGACCTAGGAATCTAGAAAATAAAAAAATAATTGAATTTTGTAAATCCTATGTGTTAATGGTTCCCAAAATTTTAGTGAAAGCGATATTTCACAATATTATCGAGGAAAACAGTTTTTAACATTTATTTTTATACTTCCGAAAACATGAAAGCGCTTTGCCACAATGTCAACAGTAAAGAAACACTATGTGGAGGGTCTTACAAATATTTATTCGTATCCAAGAGCTTTCTGAAATGGTTAAGATATTTAATCTCCATACGTAATCTTGTTTTAACTCATCGGTATTTGTAATGTTACAAACGTTCGGCAAAAAACTTCAGTAAAATGATATGTTCTGAGTCTAGAACTTCCGTAATATTCGCTTCAGAATGTGGCTCCCTATCCATCAAAAAATTAGGTAACTCGATCTTTCTATTTTCCCCCGTTTAGAGTCCAAATACGGAGATTCTATGGCATAAGTTCGGTTGTATCAAATTCATTCAATTAATGTGTAACTTTAGCACAATTTGTTCCATTATTTTTATTTTTACCGTATACATTAGATATGTCTGCGATACCCCACGATGCAGGAAAATCACAGTTGGGAATCACTACTGCTGGTGGTTAAGATCGTGAAGGTCAGTTCTTGGAAGCGTTGGCGGAGACTGGAAACGCTCCAACACGTTCATTCATTGTGTTGCGATTTGCATATTACAGGGTTGCGGACCAATTACTAGGTGGCTCTTACGTAACATGCTCGGTTTTCTGGAACAGAAGCCATGATTTTCGTTGATTTTATGAAAATACTGCAAGACATCTTGAAAAACATATTTTGGTGGAAACAAATATTAATAGAAAAAACATGCCTTGGTTTTGCTCGAATTTTTAGTACTATTATTATGCTATCGATTCTTATTGTTTCTTCCCAATGCACCAGGCAACTTGCTTGAGAACACCTAGCAAACCTTCAATACTATGCAATGGTACCTAAGCAATAGAATGTAATAAATTAGTATCATTTTGCTTTATATTTATTAGCTACCAGAACAGACAGATCCTTTCATGTCATTACTGTACTTGGATTCCAATAGCCATGAACCAAGCAATGGATACTATTCATTACGTTTATTGTATTTTGAATTCAATTAATTCAACTTCTTAAATACTTTACAGTTTTTACCTACAACATCGATTATTTTCAGATAATTCTATTCAGGAGAAAATTTCCAATACACAATAATACACGTATGTTGAAGCTTTGCTAATATATTATATCACATACCAAATTAATTTCCGCGAAACGCCATCGCCATCAAGCGTTTATTCTCGGAAAGATCTTCTAGTGCTGCGAACCCAAATATTTGAGGGGAAAAGATAACGAGGGCCTATTAGCGCGAGTCCAGTTGCCCGAGGTCCCCGTGGCCGTTGCTCTCGCGACGTCTCGATGTCAACAAGCCCCGGGCAGCCTCAGACCGCAGCCGCGTGCGCAGCCATCCCAGGCACGCGAGCCACGCAGGGGGCCTTGGGATTCAGCGCAGAGGGCGCGCGGGTAGAGGCGAATCCGGAACGTATTTCAGGGGGGCGGCGACAATTTCGGTTTGGGGCCGCCATAAATATTCGTGAAGTAATATTTTGTTAATAATTGGACGGTGTTGTGCATCAACCGGGTAAGCGCCATTTTTGAAAAAAATGAGAGATGGACGCCATCGGTTGCATTGGAGCATGTTCTACGTGTACGCAAAATTTTGGCGCCACGTCTGTAAAAATAGCCTTATAATTAATGAAAAATGTAAACGCTATCAGTCACATCAGGGATTTTATGTTTCGCAAAAACCAGCTATAAACCTAGCTCTTCAAACCTGCTGTTCTTAATTTCACATTATGCGGGTAAGCGCCAGATATTCCACTCGTATTTGTGTAGTTTGGAGCTTCAATGAATGAAATAATTAAATTACAGTTTTTAGAGCTGAAAATGTAATAAAACCTTTGAACACGATTATCTCAAAACATGTAGTATGTCGCATAGCCAGTTGATGCATAACACCGTCCAATTAGCTTAATATTAAACATGTACCAGTATATTCATAACGCGAATACTGCCTTGGATGTGACGAAATGCATCCAGGGTGAATGAATTTAGTTAGCAAAATTACAAAAAAAATGTTTTGGGGGGTATGAGTTTATGGACTTCATGTCCCCACCTTGAGTCCAACACCGTTCGCTGATCGGGATTAAGGCCTGCAACAAACTTCACCGAGAGATGCGCTGTGAGAAATGTGTGACGAAAAATGTGGAAAGAGGACAATAAGGCTGCGTCCACATATGAGGAGCAGGCCATTCGATTCTCAAAATGCCTTTACATGCCACAGGGTCTTGACTGCAGAGTTGCCTTTGAGTAGCGTACAAGATCAGCCCGTCCCCCCTCCACTTGAAAGGGTTGCTCGCTTCTTTACAGGTCGAAACGTTTTTTCGCTCGGTTCGGTCGGCGAGGAAGTTTCCTCCGACACATTTCTCCTCCATTCATTATTTTCAAATTTCGGCACACGCTGTCTCGGTTAGACACTAAAATGTTATAGATATGAGCCTAGTATATTGAGAAATGAAAGCTGTGATTACCAATCAGGTTCTTCAATTTTGACCTTAAACGAAAATGAACGAGAAAAAAATGTGTTGTAAATTATGGAGAATTACAAAATATGGAGACAGAAACTTGGAGGCGTATTTCAAAAGATATGAGTTATTTCGTAATTAATTATTTTTCATAATTCATATTTATTATTTATAACTGAATTTATTATTGGTGTATTTTATTATGAATTCAGTCACCACTTCTCCGTAATCCAAGTAAATATAGTATGAGAGAAAGGGGGTAAACACTCCGAAGGTCAAGAAAACTTGCATAAATTTAACTTCTTTCCCATCCCCATACGTTACATATACTTTTTACCTTATGGTAAATAAATTAATACGTAAATAATGATTTAAATTCAGTGCAAGCATATATTTATCTTCAAACAATTCTAATTTGATATAAGGATGTTATACAATCACCACAAAGAAACAACGAATTCTATGTTTAAAATTACACAAGAGCATTTAATAAACATCGAATTGCACTATTTCAGTTTTCCACGTCTCTCGCCGCAAATATCTGGCACCACATGTCTTCGTGTGGTGTGTAGCGAGCCTAAGATTCGATGGCCTTAGACTCGGCTCTGCTACCTCAGAAGCCACTGTTCATGCGTGCGTTCTCCAAAACTGAAAATCTGGGTGAAAATTGGGTTGAGTTGCAGGTTCCCTTTTCCATAGACTTCGCGCTCGTTTCTATTATAATGGCAGCCGTAACGTAGACTCTTAAGCAGGCGTGAATTAACAACATCGTCCATTCGGAGTTAAGAATCCGGAAGGTACAGATGAACATATTGTCTACCGGAAAATTTCAACAGCTGTCTCGTGAGTGGATAAGGGATAGGAATGATTCTTTGAACATACTAGCAATAACACTTAAGGACAAGACTATTCTAAAAGTTTACAATGCTTCACTTACCAAGCGATGGACCACTGTGCTTCACATTAACCAATAAACGCCACTGATGAGCACTGACGTCACCGACAACACGATCCTTAGTGACAGTTCGTCACAGCTCAGGAAGATCCGTTTTAAATTCTCTTTTCTGAAAAGAAAAAAAGGCATGTTCGTTATTTCTTGGCTTGTCTATGCTTGGTAGACAAATTGTGTCTCAATTTTAGTCAGGTGCCATCTTCCAAATTTTGTCTGTAATTCAGTTCACATGTGTACGAAGAGTGTTTCCCCAAGGTCAACATTTGTCAACGGTTTGAAGTCACCTTGACATCCCGCGTGATACAGATTAACCTAAATCTTTAAGAAACTTCTTTAATTATTAATTAAGAATTCGATGCTATTATACATCAAGTTTAATACAATTGAAATTACTTTCATACCCTTGCGCCCCTCTAAAATTTCGCTCAATACACTTCTTCCACAGAGCTAAGTGCCAGTAAGGGTATGGGCGTAGGTTATGCCTGCGAGTAATTGAAGACATCCCCAGGAATATGTTCGCATTTCATGAATGTTTCGAGATGGATAGATCCCTGCCATTTCACTTGCGTTGAACAAATAAACAATCGAATTATGACAGTCTTGGAATGTTTCAGAGGCATAGCAACATCATCATGTTTATCTTTCAAATGCGGTCTCGAAGGTTATAGCTCCCTCCAGGTATTCAGTTTAAACGAGGCTCTGTAAACCAGATCATAAAAGACCATTAAATTGTACATTGTGTATTTATATGGACAGTTTATTACTTCGTTAACTCGTCATCTCAAATCAGAAAATCACAAAATCTATTATGAGGCATTGTAATCACAATGCATTACTAAATCTCACGTTTTGATTTTTATTGATTACAAGACCTTAATTATTACACGTCATTAGGACATTTGAATAGATTATTAGCATAATATTTTTAAGATGAGTTGCTACCTGTCCTTTTAACTTCTGCATTTCTAGAGCTCACTTGGTGCCCACGCTTCTTAGTACGCATTTTTGTCAGCTTGTGTTTGTGTTTGGGCGATTGTGTGTGTGCATGTGACTGTTTAATTTGTTCTCTACTTACAAGAGAAAAAAAGCCACTTGGAGCTGGTATTTCGAAAAGGACTGGTATCGATTACACATGTTTCAGCATGTAAGTGCCCAAGTGTGTGAACTGCCTTTGCACGAACCATATTTGTTCCTAGCAAACCTAACAGTTGTGGTGTATTTTATTATGTACTTAGCAAAGTCTCTAAGAAGAGATGGAAATTTTGTATGTACAAGTATGTTGTTTTGTTTGCTTTCCTTTTGCACGTCGATTGTACCACTAATTGCCCTTGTGTCAAATTTGGTGCCTAGCGTAAGAATTATTCATTTGGTTCAAGAGGGAAAAATAATTGAAATCTACCAACGAATCAATTATTCAACTTGCGTAAATTTAAAATTGTATTTTCCTTGTTTTCATGCTTTAACGAGGGCGATAAGAAAACCATGATTTGTGAATTTCAATTTCCTTCCTTAATGAGCTGAAATTTCTACAAAGAGCGAAAAATAAAGTGTCCATGATCCTGCTAATATTAACATCAATTATTTTCAAAAGGACTAGGTAATATTTTTATTTTTATAGATTTGCATTCGTACATTACTTCTTAACATTTTTTTATCTTTATCACGACAAATATGATCATACCTTGCATTCACGATTTCGTCGAGAAAAAATAATGGAAAATATTATAATAAGGAATGTAATATAGCCTAATGTTAAAAGTAAATTCGAGACTGAGTTGTCTTAACAAGTGGATCCGTATGTTTCAACCGTAGGGATCACGTTTTTGAAAGATCAGAAAACGTATATTGAAAATAAAACAATTTAGCGAAGATCTTAATAATTATACACAAATTTTAAGGAATATATTAACGTCTGTTATCTTGTTTAATTGTACTATTATTTACAAATTAATGTAATTATTTTATTTGTGAGAGATGAATTCTTCAACTTAATATTTTCAATTTTATATTACCAACCGTGTAAGATTTTAACACAGCCAGTATTTAAATATTCAGATATTTATTGCGGTTGTTCATCTCAAATTTTGCAAAACAGCATATATTTACATCATTCAATTTCAGTTCAAATGTTAACTATCTAGGGTTTGCCGGGGGGAACACACTATCAAAAGCGCTGTAGAATAATTTAATAAACATTGTTTTGCAGTTCAGCAATTCTTGATTTACGTTTACTAATGACCGTAAAATTAAAACCAAAGCCTATAAACAAGAACACATATAACTACTTCACAACGTTGAAGAAATATGGTTCCATTTTTAATGAATCCCAAAGTCTTGTCCACCGCTGAAGACAACTCTGTCTCCAAACATTTCTGATGTACTCTACTCTAGTGCTACTAATGTACAGTGTCAAATTGTGCGTTAGATCTGTAACTTCCAACAGTGTACAGCACCATGCTTCTGCTGCTTTTCTGCTGCTCCCGCCCCTGGCGCTGCCCGCCGCCGCCGCCGCCGCCGCCGCCTCCGCAGCCGCCGCCGCCGCCGTCGTCGCCGTCGCCGTAGCCCCCACGCGGCACGCGGACTCTTGCACGGGGAGGGGGGGCACGCGTACATGACTCTCAATATTAACTGCACCTCTCCTTACTCGAAAGCGCTGTTTGACTCCTGGTACTAGTGCACTCAGTGCCTCCTCTTCCCTTCGAACTTAGAGCTGGTGGTGGAAATGATGACAGGGTGCTAGATTGTGTGACGGGTGTGGTGTTGTGTTTGCCGTGTTTTTCACATCTTTTTCTTCTGGATTATTTCAAATTTCTAACTTTTTTTTCATCGTGTGTCAATGTCAAAATGGTGATGGTTTTCTGCATTTGGTTGCAAATAGTCCTAATATTTTATGTTTATTATCGTTGTCCTCAACCTCTTTACTTTTATTATAGTCTGTACTTTTTTTAATATTTAGAATTGATACTTTTGTTAAGTAATTGAAATTGTTTTTCCAAATATTTAGTAAATTCTCCAGCATACAATGACCCAAAAAAATCAATATTGAAATGAAAGAATGAAATGTTAGGAAATCTTCGATTACACTATGCAACACAAGTATATTTTGTCCCTGTCAGTTTTTTCTCAGTTACTTTCCAATAGTTTACGTCAAAACAAGTAAAATCAATATTAATAAAAAATGATTTCATCAGAATTTATTTACTTAGCAGGAAAATCACCCTGATACCATTAACACTAATTTGCTACCCTGCTTAAATTGTTAGAAATATTTTTTGGATTAAATATTAGAATTTATTTACATTTTTGTTTCAGAAATCCAAAAATTCGAATTGGAATTGTTAGTTTGTTGCATACGAAAATAAAAAAGAACTTGAAGGAAGTAAACAGTTTTCACAAATAACCATACCCAACTGCAATAAAAAAAACTTCCGTAATGAGCATTTCAATACTAAAAATATTAACATTGCCTCAACGATTGTAAGCAACCAAAGACAAATTTTGTCTCGACGCCAAAAAGCCTGAATGCCTCGTGTGCTTCCACCATACCACGACATTCAAGAACACAATCGAAGACCCCTCATTCTCTCCCCAGCCTCATTAACATACGACGTAGGTGGAAGGGACTATCAAAAGAAGTCGCTCTTTTTTACACCTCCAGTAATATCTCCGGGACGTACTCTATCTTTCTATTCCCCTTTTATGGCATTTCCAGGTTTAAACGAGGGATCAGTGAAAACTTTATAGTACCAGGAACCAAATGGTGTGGGCCCCACCAGACAGCGACCCGATACGGTGAGCTGGGGCCGTTGTCTATGATGGATCGTTGCTGTCGGCGCCACGACAACTGCAAGACCAACATCCCGGCCTTTACCAACAAGTACAACATGTTCAACTTGCGTCCTTTCACCATCAGCCACTGCCACTGTGACACCAGGTGAGGACACCGTCTGCGAAACTACTCGAGGGGGGCGGGGTTGCCAAGGCCTAGTTCGATTCCAGGTGCCGTCACGCTTATATCGCCTCGGAGAGGCAAAAACAGATCAAACATTGCACAATCTCACGCATGTCAAAGTTCAAATCTTCATAGTTCCGCGATTTTGAACACAGTAAATATGTATATAATGTCAAATCAGATTCTATAAAGGATTATAAAGCAATGGCAGTTTTGAATTCGACGTAAAGGCACTAACAAAACTTAAGAATAAAACAAGCATTCGTCATTGCAAAATAAAAAGTTCATGCCATGAATACATTCACTGCATTAAAATATTTTCTGGAAAAAAGTAAAAGTTTCTTAGGACAGCTTATGTTAAACATTTGAAGTCAGAATTATTATTATTATTACCAATCTTCGAGAATAGCCTTTAATTGTTTCTTTGCTTCTTCTGTGCCATTTCAACGATTTCATTTTCAACGCGAGGAGAACTACCTTCTCATTCTCATATTGTTAACACAAAGAACGTTAAGATTGGACGGCCTTAAAATAAACCGAATCACGTAGACGGTTGAGGTTGAAGGTGAAAGGTAAAAGGTTAGAATCCGAATTGATCTGGGTATTGAAAGACACCACACGACCGCCCATTCGAAACCTCCAGCGTCATCCCCCAGACGATATCTGCGTGACGAGTACCTCCCACGGGGGCTCTGGGGTAGGGAGGCAACGGCATCGGGAGCGGCGGCGGCGGCGGCGGCGGCGGCGACGGCAACGGCAGCGGCACCAGCGGCGGCAGGTACTGAAGGTGAGTGCGCGCTGTGGCCGTTGCAGGCGGAAGCGCGAGCTGATGGACCTGCTGCGGGTGCCCGGCACCAAGTGGTGCGGCAAGGGCCGCAGCGCCGTCAAGTACACGCAGCTGGGCGGCTTCAGCGGCGCCGACAAGTGCTGCCGCGTGCACGACAACGCGTGCCCCTTCTACATCTCCGCCTTCGAGGACAAGTACGGCCTCTTCAACTGGCGCATCAACACCATCATGCACTGCGCCTGCGACGAGAGGTCAGTCCTCTTTAGCTTTCTCGTCCCCGCGCGCTGGGAACCGGCTGCGGACGAACGCCACTGTAGCGGTGGCGGGCGGGAGGCCCAGACAAATTCAGGCAGAGAATCGTAATGTGAAATTGAAAGTCAATGACCTTTGGATGACTGGTAATCTGTTATTGGTGGCATTCCAAATAAAAGAATCGATTTAATATTTCTCTTCTTTTAGGACTACTTCTCTGAGAAAAAGTCACTTCCATTAAATATTCTATTGTGTCCACTGAAATACTGGGTCTGCCAAGCAATGGTTCCCATCGCATCCACAGGGCACCCACTGTCTATGACCGCAACACGCCTTCACAGGAGGCGGCCAAACGCGCGAGAGTCTCCGCGCCAAACTAACTCCAAAGCTGGACAAAACGAAACACTTTTCTTATTGGTTGATGGACGTTGTCATGGCAACAGGCAGGCGCGCGTCAGCTTGGGCCGGCGGTATCCTGCACGCACAAACGCACAAAAAGTGCTAGTACCTGGTGGTGCTACCTATATGTGACGCATAGAACTGCTTGGCTCCGTCTTGAATTGTAACGCTGGGTTTGCAGGAAGAGAAACGACGTCTTTTAAATGTATACTCGCCAGCCGTTAACATTTATGTCAGTTTCAGACAAAGTTAAATCTAACAAATTTTAGGTTAAAAAAATATGTATCTTTTAATGTTGATAATCAATTTTGTGGGGAGGCCTGGCCTCCCTTTCCTCCTCTGAAAATCCGCCACTGCATTGTAGAGGCCTCTGCGCTGAAGCGATGTTGCACGGATAGTGACTGCCATGCTTGCTGGTTTTTGGAGGTTGCCCTACATCACTTAAAAAATTATTTGGCATTTTTATATGTTGGATATTATCGAATCCCTTAACTTCAGAAAGTATTTTTGTTTTCCCTAATGTCATTACAACCGCTACATTTTACTGTAATTTCAAATAAGCACCTCACCCCGAAAAAAGAAAAGATTCCGAAGTCCCTTTGCCAATTAATGGAAATTTGATAGGAATAGGATTCTTGGTGGACTTCTTGGCCATCGATTTAGTGGGGGATTCTTTATACAGAGGTTTTGAACATTTGATATATTACCCCGAAGGACTTGAAACTCAAGAATCGCTCTCATTATTTGAGAAACACTCATTGCCAATAGCTGTACTAAAATAAATTTCGTTATTACAAGTTGAGAAAGTTTGAGGTAATACATTATACATCGGTGTGGCTTTTTCTTAAGAAAACCGGGTAATTATTGTAGAATTTCTTCCAGAAAGCATGAATTCCATACGATGAGCATACTTCCACAGTTTTCGATTCTGGCGTTAACAGATTGTATGTTACTCAATAGCTTTTGTTTAAGTTTTCGAAGAATACTCTTACATTGTTTCGCACAGGATCGTCTGGTGCATATCAAACTCTTCATACGTCATCAGTAAAACTTCGTAGCTTGTGTCATACTGAACTGAGGGCTGGGTCATAACGTCAAGTCAGATTTGTGGCTGCCATGTGTCCTCTCCTGACTCAGACGGCTATTTTAGTTTAAGTTTGAAACAGACGAATGACACGTTACATGACACCGACCGTCGGTGGCTTTTGTCTTATAATCACCGCACTTCTTTGATCTTACAACGCAGGTCCGTCTCCCATGGCCCTCGGCCATTCTCTTATTGCCGGGTGGATGTTACTCGAATTTATGCTGTCTGGTGTAGTTTTAGCATTCAGCCTGAGGACCGCCCAATTTATACATCCCCGGCTTAATTAACAACATTCGTGAGTTGGCATTCTGAGATAGGAATGCAGGCAATCCAGTTTCGTGTTCTCTGTAGAGTCGAGTTTTGGACTTGGTAAGATGTTCGCTTACATTACATTGCACAGTTTCTTTTAAATTTTTTTTTTTTACTTTTTGCTAAGAATATAATTTAAAATACTTGCTTTTCTGATTATTTCGTACAATAATTGCTCTAAATTAACATGATGCTACTCAGACATTATAATAGAAAATTTTCAATGTATCTATTTGTGTTTTAATGTCTGAACAAATTAAATAAATATTGTTTTAAAACTTTTATGTTTTTCACAGCGTCTTGAAGTTCTCAAACGTCCGACAGATTTGAGCAGCGCGCATTCCAATAAATCTTTATCGTCCCTTTTATGCGCATTCCTAAAACGTTAATAGATCCTAATCATTTTACAATTGTTACATCACGAGCTGTTAGTATTACGCAGTGTATTACATAAAATTATTTCCAGTCGGGTCCAGTTAAATCCTGCTCTGCAATTAAGTGCAACGAACTGACCACTGATTCCATCTTTTTCTTTTTTCTGCTTTTTGTGTCTTGTCCGTTTAGTGTGGTGGTTTCTTAATCAGCGCAATCTGTTACAATTTCAAATAAAAAACGACAATGTATCTCGTTGAACAAAACCCGTTTCATTTCATATGTTAATAATGTTTATGACACATACAAATATTATTTGAAGAATCCAATGAAATTAGTGGTTTAATAAGTAACATATTGTGCAGGTTTTGTCTATTGAAAGCGATATAATCGTCCTCTCCATTCGATCACATTCTCGCGCAGATATAAGTAAAATAATATAAAAATAAAATATTCTGGCTCCTATTGCGTTAAGCGAGAATAATATATTATTCAAAATAAAAAAAAATGTGCAAGAGCTCTCAATTTCTCGATTGATATGCAATTATGTCACGAACGAAAAAAAAATTAAACGAAAGGAGAGCGAGTAATTAGCATTTTAAAGGTTGGCTAAGGCAAAGATATTGAACAACAGCTTCAGCAGGGTGACCAGGGTGCGCGCCGCCAGTGAATGCTGCAGTCATTTGCGCCGCAGTCGCCGTAATCTTTATGTCAACTGAACTGGCAAAAAGGAGGACAAAAAGATCCTCTCGCAATGAAATGAAATTTACAACTGTGGCTTCGTCGACTGGGAGGTCGTTTCGATGTCGTCGCGACGGGGACGAAGTTTCGACAGCTGGGTCGAAGCCGACCACTGCCTGGGGGAGAATTCTAGAACTCGGATGATGTGAACGGATTGATTAATAATTTCCTGATTCCGAGCGCGTCAAGTACAATAATAATAATAATAATAATAATAATAATAATAATAATAAGTCCCATAAGTGTAGTGTATGTTTTATCACGGGACGTCTCTGTGTTCTTCCCCTGCTTCATGGAGATACCCGCTGCCGATCTACACACCGACTTCGGGTTTCCTCATCCAGGTATCTCCCCTAGCGGCGCAAGCTCTAATCTCCCCATTAATCCGTAGTGCATGTGAGTGTATGTATAAGTAAGGGGTGAGGGAAGTACAAGTAAGGGGAAGGAAAGATTGCGCGCGGTCCGTGTCAGTGTACTGCTGCGCCATTCGCCTGGTGATCGGATAAATCACGGAAAACTACAGATCAAGAGGCCGGCCGCAAGAATTCTCCTCTAGAGAGTGACTGAATTCGTCTAGCCATTTAGTGTCGTCCTTCCGAGACTCGAACCCTAGGACCTCCCATCAGAGGCACTGAATCTGATCGGTTGTGTGCGTTATGATCCGTTTCTGGCATATGTCACAGTCACGCCATAAACAACGAGTGATGTACCGTTCCTTTCTCATTTTAATCTGGACGACTACATTAAAAGTTAATTTGAAGTATCATTCGCGGCGAGAATCGCTAATGAACCCTTCACAAATGTATTTCCCAACCTCGCTTGAAGTACTACGTGTAGTGTAAGTTTCAACGCGTACACTTGAGATTAGTTTTTCTACTTAAGAAACTTGTTAGGCAAGTCATAACATATTAATGAAACGAGATTTTGTAATACGTGTAGTTAAAATATAATGAAAGAAAAGCGAGCGAAGGATCCAGTTTGATAACAATTACATTTACTAAAAAATTGGGATCCCCAATTTTGACGAATATAAAAACCATGGGATCACACTTCCTATTTTTGCGAGTCTTTCGTAAAATTAAAAAAAACTTAAAAAGTAGTACGAAACATGGACCACTAGACATTTTTCAGACTCTTCAGACTCTTCAGATGTGCTTGAATGATGTGAATTAACGAAAAAATAAAGAGTTTTTCTGGCGAAAATTCGCCGTTTTCCCACGCACGATTACATAACTTTCCCTTCTTACGAAGTATTGGTAAGTCGAGAAAGTAAAATTGTCCTTTTTTTCGCGTCTTTGCAACCACTGTGCGACTCCCTCGGTCGCCACTACCGCAGCGGCATGTCCAGCAGCAGCCGGGACGTCTGCGGCTGGGCGGCTCGTAAAGCACGGCCGACTGTCAGCTGTCACCACGCGGCACGCAGGCGACGCCGAAACTGTCACGAGCTCCGTTTACGAGTACCATCTCGGCTTGCGCGGCCTTTCCGTCTCGGCGAGCGACTATTTAGTCGGTTCACGCGAAAAAGAAAAACACCAGCCGCTTTTTTTGTACCGCCTTGCTCCGAAATCGACCTCTGCGAAGTCGTAAATTGCGTGCGCACATATTCGTCACTAACCGTTTAAGAAAACATGAAATCATTATTTTGCCATACTGAACCATGTGTTTTATTAAATGTCATTTTAGAAGTAAAAAGTGTATGTGGGAGCTCTGGGATAAACTTTTATTTATAATTTATATTCGTTTTACTGGAAACTGGAACCGTTTTGGAAACATTTGACCTAGCTTCCAACATTTGCTTCCTGTTCTAGCGCGGTGTATTTTATCGGATCACGTATTAAACGTATATAAAATATCAATTTTTACTTTTTTAAAGCAATTTCATTAAAGTTGTTGGGAAATTGAAGATTGATTAACGGCATGATGTAAAACGTAGAATTGAAATATCACTTAAGTGAAAAAGCACTGAATAAAATCATCAGTCTTAGCAATGTAAGTTGCGATGGCTTTTACAGTCTTTCAGAAATGTACAACGTTATCAAAATGTCAATTCCGAAAGAAAATGCATGCGGGACCGAGAACACACGATTTCCTTATCCGAGCATTCATTATTTCCCGGCACCTCTTCCGAAACACCGGGCCCAAAACATGAAGACATCTAGTGGCTATAAATAAACCCGCACTCGCTTACTTACAGCCAAAGGTTAATTTGCATTGAGGAGATTTGATACCGCAACGTTCAGGAACCTGACCGAGGTTTAAGTGACGACAAATCGTCTTTCCGAGCGAGGTGGGTGTATATCAAGCGGACAGTTACTGCTTACCATAAACGTCCGTCGGAGAGAGCCGTTGCAGTGGACAGCGGCGGCCCGCCAGTGAAGATCTTCGAACCCGGGGGATCCCCGGTTTCTTCGCCCTGCCCTCCGGTGAAGTTGTCCCCAAGAGAATCTTTGTAGTTCCGAAAGAGACATTGCATAAAGTTCTGAGAGTTTTATACTTCGAAATTAATACTCATTTACTAGCGGTGTGCGCCTCAAACTGAATTTTTTTAACTCACGATCCAAGCAAATTTTTTGAGAAATGTTCATCATTATAGTGCCTCCCATCAGATAAGTTCATACAGGGCTGAGGCATCAACTATGGCCTCTTTAACCAATTTCCTTTACTTCGAATTTGATTGATTGTTAACTTTCT
The DNA here is from genome assembly GCA_031308135.1 of Acheta domesticus. Classification (NCBI taxonomy): domain Eukaryota; kingdom Metazoa; phylum Arthropoda; class Insecta; order Orthoptera; family Gryllidae; genus Acheta; species Acheta domesticus. The sequence continues at coordinate 12,321,052 of JAHLJT010009436.1, forward strand.
TTGGAGAGAGGAGAAAATATATTAGTTAAAGTAAACATCTGTAGAATGTGTGAAGAATGTAAGGAAATTAATATTACACATAGTTTTTCAATAATACTTTTTTAATAAAGACATATCGCTTTTTCCATCTATAGTCCTTTGTTTTTACTTTCTAGCGTATTTAAGTTGAAAATATTTTGAATATTAAATGAGTATTAAATTACCCTACGCATTTATAGTGTAGCAATGCATTGGAGAACGTATTAAGCCAGATGGAGCTGCATTGTATGTTCTCAGACATTTTACAATCAAGAATAATTCCGATTTGGAACATCACTTTTCGATATTTCCAGAATGAACTGGTATTTTGTGACTGGTGGTGATCTAACACCGTTAAAGAACAGTGCTGGAAGTATATTAAATTTTAAATCCACAACGTGATGAAATATTTTATCACAGTGATTTAATTATGACAATTCCTATGAATGTGGTCATAGATGGTGTCTCTCCCCTACGTCAGCATATCAAAACTTTATTGAGTCTCATAAATTAAATGCGAGTATTAATCCCCTGTCCTTTTTATAAAGTTTCTCCTATTATATTACCGGTCTGGCATCCTTTCTTAGCACATGTTCAATCTTAAGGTCTTTATCACGAGGAAAATTGCTTATCGTTAATCGATGACTTTTCATAACCACTGCTGGTTCTAGAATAAAATATGTGAAATAAAAAAACGCGACCTGAACATAACACCCAGAAAACGTTTACGACCAAATTTACTACCTAGATAAATTCATCACCAGGGAGGGGGGGGGGGCAAAGTACGCGGAAGAATAAACTTGAAAGTTTGATTTCGCCATTTAAATTGAATGCCAACTTCAGTTCATATGCATAAAAAACCGTTCTCTTCTAAGATGATAGCCACAAGAGAGATCTCGCCAATCTCTTCTCACTTACCTACGACAGACTAAATAAGTTAGGATGAGTGTCGTATTCAACAATGGTTGGGCGAAATATCCCCGTATCTCTTCTGATCTTACGACTCGTGTGAGCTTTCAACGCGCCTGTTTAAACCCCCTGCTGTAGTGCCCATGGTCATTTCGACAAAAAATCTCACGCTGCAACACATTTCACGCTGCAACAAATCTCTCACAAGACGCGGTGCTAAAATAGTGAAGACTAGACAGAGCGTGTAATGTGGGGAGCTACAGTGGAGAATTGAAATATGAACACATTAAACAGGAAGTCAGTTCTCGAGATTATAGAAGCATCCGAAGGAAGATATAACGCCGATGGGGGAAAATATAATTCCGAAAGAAAATATTATTAAATATTTTACATAATTTTGTCAAAGTTCTTTAGAAAATTAATTTTAATAAATAATTTTCTAATAATGTCAAAATAATACAGCTTAGTTTGCGGAAATCACTAACAGAACAAGACACCCATCGAAGATCACCACACTATAGAAATGTCAAAACTGGAAACGTGAAAAAAAACTATGTCAGTGTAAATAGTATCAGTTAGGTACCAAAGAGAACTTTTTGTAGGAAGGCATGAGAAAACATGTATCTATAAACTACTACAAAAAATATTACCTACCAGGAAGAGGAAAGAGTAATACCGTTAGATTTCGATACCACAAAGGTCACACAGGAACTGGTGGATCACCACCTACGATCTACCTTTCAAATAAACATGGAACGAAATGGTTTAGATAAAAACTGTTTCCGGAAGCGAAACTGTCTAGCCGTAAAAATAAGCAACAAATAAGAATTTTGAACACAGTGCATTTATTTATTTATTTAAGAATCCCTAGGTTGAATCGTCCGTAAATGTCTCAAATCTGGCAATACACTATTTCGATTCAAAAATATGTACGACAATTGAATGATAGTGCTCGATTCTGCATCAGCCAACATCGCAAAAAATATCACGTTCTGGTGTGTAAACGGCAGCATAATTATCAACCCAAAATGCATTCCATTTTATTTTAAAATAGTACAACATGTATTCATATTGTGTGTTCTTAAAATACATAAAGCAATGGATTCAAATCACCTTTGTATTTCGACACAACGACTTTCTCCTGGCAAGGTTTCCATCTCGTACCGCTCCTCTGCAATTCATCGAGCGAGCAAAGGAAAACTTTTCTCTGAGAAGACACACCTCCAAGACATTCCTAACTCTGAAGTCCGAAGACATCTCCGCAACGCCTCTCCCATGGTGGGCGGAGGCGGGGGCGGGGGTGTGGCCGACAGCGCCACCGGGCCACGCGGCGGCGAGCGACGTAACCGCCCGCCAAAGGGAACTGCCACGCGGCGGACCTCCGGACGCGGCAGTCATTATCAGAACCCGGAAAGTACGTGGTGCGAAAAGAGACCACAAAATGAGATCGGAAGAAAAAAAATAGTATGAAATGGCAAAAAATTAACATAAATATGCTATGAAAACGAGAAGAATGTGAAATGAATACGAAATATGGGATATACTAATGTCGTGGGGGAAGGGGTCTGGCACCGCGTGCAGGGGAGTGGAAGGACGGTAAGGGCAGAAGGTGCCCTCTGGGCCATTCCCTATTCTATTAAAGGCCTAAGGCGGATGAGAGGGAGCAATAAGAACAGGGATGACCCCAGTCATGGCAAACAGCAGTTTATTGGAGAGGTGTAACTTACACAGGCACCTGACGTAGCCCAGCCTCGGCGAGGACGGTTCTCCGGAAGAGCGACTTTGCAGCGGCCATGGCGACACTCGAAGTGCACGGTGATCAGGGGCAAGGGCGGGAAGCTGCTAGCAGGACCCCGGAGGGTCTGTCTGGACTAGCGGGATTGAGGAGTGTCGGCAGGGCCAGTTAGGGCCGATCTGAACCGACGGGGAGGTGAAGGGAGGTCGGCAGGGCCAGTTTGGGCCGATCTGAACCGACTAGGGGTGAAGGGAAGTCGGCAGGGCCAGTTTGGGCCGATCTGAACCGACGGGGAGTGGAAAGTCCGTGCACACGGGCGACGAGCTCACGAGTAGCATTCGTCCCCCCGCTAAGCGGAGGTTACGCTGTTATATAGGACTTTTCTGCTTAGAAGCTCTTTCCGCGGCGGAGCTACGTCATTATCCTTACGCGGGCGCCAGCCGTCTGCGGCCACGCCACACTAATATGTAATATCAAAATTTGATCTTATTTCCTCGATTGCAAACAAAATAAACTTGCGTAATTTTAAATTACATTAATAAAGCATTGATTAAACAAATTTTAAAATTGAATATTCCCTAGGATTAATTTTTTAATGTACATTTTCTTAGATTATTGATAACTATTGCCCAAATGTGGGAACCCAAAGACCGGCTAACGATTGAAGGAGCGTTTTCTTCGTAGTGCTTCACGTTTGTGGCTACCAATATCTCTCGTAAATTGGTTTCAAGCAAGAAACGTGATGCCATTGTTACTTTCCACACCCAAAGTTAATATTCTCAGCTCTCGTGCGTTCTTGTCGCAACAAGTATGTAGTGCACACTGAGATTAACCCAGACAGACCACGTGCATAAGACCGTGTTTTCTTATGGGGCACCTCGCGATAGTCGGCATGTAATTCTCAATTTGTTTAAGAAAAGATAATACTGATTTTGAAAAAAAATTGTTTTGAAAATTTATTATACACTTATTGCGAAAAAATTTCAAGAAAATTGATAGAATAATATGAAGTCTCCTAATATATGTAAAATATAAGCAAAACATTTAAATTTGTGAAGTAGTACAAAATATGTAAAAATATGAAAATGAAAAATTTCAATATACTGTTAGGATTGCCATGATTGTCCAAGATCACAATTTTCAGAGCTGAACATCACAAATACAAAAAAAATATGGGTAACTATGTAAGAATCCCAACTACAGTAATTATCCTCCTTCCCCAGGGCGACATTGCTGCTTCCCCGGTAATTCATTCGCATTCAGTTCCGCTGTCGCTCTCAGTAGTGTCACCATAGAACTGCTTGCTTCGGGTACAATGTCCAAGCACGTTGCTTCATTTTTCCCCAATTACTCCCTGGGTTCCGAACTTAAGTGTTAGAAATATGTGGTCATTGGACCCACATTGTTGCCATTTCCACCGGCAGTTTCACTGTAAAGAATTCTGATTGCATTCATTAGAAATCATGGTTGAATTTTAGCTAACATTCAACCAGTTATTTCAATCATAATGAATTCTCTCTTACGAGAAAATTACATTTTTCTAAGTCAAAGCAGTTTTGGTTGATACTCAAATTCTTGATTATTCTCAAATCTTCCCTACTTAATTATTCTCTACTTTGTTATCCCTAAATATTCTCTACTTATTCTCTACTTGATTATCCCCAAATCTTCACCCTAACTCAACCCTACCCGTCCATTGTCATTTAGGAAGAGCACTCATCGTTACTTTCAAACCTTCTTTCACTCATACTTGAGTTTAGCACCTAATTTTACTTTGTTATTTTTCATATTTTTTAAAGTTGAGTATTGTCAAAAATATTTTATTTTGAGAATAAATTATTTAGCTATTGTAGACACCTACCATAATACGGTAATAATCTGTGCGTTTTGATCTTCTCTGCCTGGACAATTATTTGATTGATGAGCAGCTTTCAAACGCTTAGTCAGACTAGTCGAATTCTGACCGCCAGACGAATAACTGATGATGATGATGATGATGATGATGACGACGACGGCAAAGCCCTTAACAGCTGCTCGTCATTAAAATGAAAATAAAACGGCGGCAGCGTAACAACCGCACGCGGTCGATGACAATTTTTTTTACCAGTACCTCCTGGTTCCCTCGAATGCGCTGAAACGCCGCCGCTTTCGCTGCCCTGCGCTGAGGCAGCCCCCGTCGCGCGTATTCTGAGCGTGGGCGGTGACGAGGACGCGGCCGTTAAGACGACCTGGCACCGAGCGCAGACAGACCGTCTGCTCAGCGGCTCACAACGCGCTCTCCAGTTCGTCAGCCCAGAGATACGTGGGCGAAGGGAAGGCGATCCTTCGCTCGCTTGTGCAGACATGTACACTTTCCTCTTGAGTTTCTACTGAACCGCCACCAGATGGTCGCAGAACGGGACGTTTCTCATTCTTTCCTTGAACATTCCTTTTCCTTGCCTTCTTTTTCCTATGCTCTCTCCGGTGCTTGAGAAAATCACACATTTTTCAGGTAGATTTTGCCAACGCGTATCATACAAAAGATTCAACAAACATCCAAGTCCTCATTTAAAAACTAAGAAATGTGCTTATAGAAATTGAATAATGACTATTCAATTGATTAAATTACGAATGATTGAATTATCTTATTACGTTCACTCAACTCAACAAACGCAGCTAATTATTAATGCTTAAGTAAAAGGTTTGCAGTGAATACATATTCCATGTTTGTAATTTATTCCCCAAGATCAGTAATAAAAAAAATATGTTGTATATTGTATGAACCGATACGTCATTTCAATGTTCAATTTACTTCATGACACAAGACATGCCCTCTTCCTAAATACAAAATAACTTGAAGAGATCATTCCAAAAGTACGGAATATTGTCACAAACACGAATGAACACGTGAACAGAACTTCAAACATAATCTTAAACTTTATGTTCTCCAGTATTTTCTACTAAATATCCATATCTAGTTTCTTTTAGGTAAGAAAGACTGAAAAAATATTCTTTATATCTGACAACACTGTAAGAAAGTGGGGAGCAGCAAGTTCCAAATGGAAGGAAATCAACTTGCAATGGACGTGCTGTATTGCAGAGGAAGAAAAGAGAAAAATTGCGCTTTCCAATAAAACCGTTTCGGGACCTTCATGCTTATGTGCATTTCCACTCCGCAGACACAACACGCCTAGCTCCAGTGCAATGGTGCGTTTGTTTATCGTCTGGTTTACTCAGGCAAGAACACGCGCTCGTAAGTACTGCAAGAACAGCTATATGCGTCCTCATAGACCTTGAACACATTGCTACAAATAGACCAGACGTTACCTGGAGTACTGACAGACAGCAGAACTAAGAAATGAAGAACTAAGAAGTGTTCTAAAAATAGAAAGTATCTGATCTTGCGTCTCTAGGTGGCAATAGAGGCAGTGTAGGAATACTTGTATTAAATGACTCACCACTTTAAATCCCGTGACAATTGATTGCATTCACAGTTGTTCCAAGATTAATATTAATATGCTACATCCTTATACATAATTGTAGAATACAGTGAAGCAAACGCAAAAAGTTAGAAAATAACATTTATTAGACGTTTACCCGAAGCCTCAACAGCTAAAATTCCGTGTGGGAACTCCGAGATCAATTGATATAAAAAGCCCAAAGGAATATTTCACTGCTACACTTGTTCTGAAACAATAAAAAAAATTGACTATGTTGACGAGCCATGAAGATTACGTTTCAAGCTTTAAAAGTCAAGTCAGACGGCAAATGAATGTCAAGATCTTCGTGTCAACAAACGCCCTAGTGTGGCGCTTTGTGAAAACGAGCGTCAAAAAAGAACAGTCCCGCTTCCGTCTTCCTCTCCGCGCCCGTCTCGGGGTGGCGAGCACACACACGAACAGTCGCGCGACCCAGAAGGCCACTCTCCGGACCGCGCCCAGTGGCGTAGCAAAGACACACAAGAAAAAACTAAAAACAATCAGGATCTTAAATCTTAGGTTCCCGGCCAAAGTGCCGGCTTCATCCATAGGTAAAGTTAGTAATAAGTAGGGAGCGTATTTCTATGACTTTGCATATTTTTGTCCGTTGGTTCAGGACATAGCTAAGTGAAATTTCTCGACGTTTGGTTAGAATATGATGCTATGTAGATTAATATGTTAGTGCATATTTGGGCATATTTGGCTGATTTTTCATGTTAGAGCATATTCGTGTAATTATAGGTGCATATTTTGCATATTTCGTTAAAAAAGAGACTAATCTATAAAACGTTTCATCTTTTCAAAGAATATTATGTAATTGTGAGCGTTCATTGATTCGAAAGAGCGAGTCACATTTTGAGTTATGGTTTTCTGTAGATGATAAAATACTCAGGCAAATGTGGGATATTCCTTGAGAACATATTTTTTAAACCAGTCGGAAGAAATTCAATCAGACATACAATGTACTTCACTAAGGTGAATATTTACTTCGATTATTCTTCTCGCGAAGAAGGGTAGATTATATTACTTTTGCACAAAAAATATATCTTTTCATTTCACGCAAATTTTCATTTCATTCCAAATTTTCATTGAGACAGGTTTGCAGAAGAAATGAAATCTTGTTAATTTTAAGTGCAGTTTAAAGGGCGTATTTCAGAATTTTTAGGTCATAAATTCATATTTTTAAGAGCACATTTCAAGTTTTTTACGGCATAAAAATCCGTTCCCTAGTTATAAGTAAGTTATTATTGAATTGAATTGCCTTATTTTTCGCTAAGCTCCTTTCACCAACTAGCGAAGAAAGAAGGTATTCATTCCCTGGGCGACGAAACAGGCGATTTTGAATTTTGCTCAGAGGCCTCCTTTAGGCTTGAGGATCTTTTACATGCAGTAAATCTACTAACATGGGACAGCCAGCTTTACTTCCCCTCCGAAGGCAAGGCGTACGAAGGATTTTTTCGTCCACGGCTTGGATAGGGTTTGAACCCACGAACTTGGGTATAACAGTCCCATACGCTAACCGTTACAGCATCGCCGCCACAAACCACATTAAGCACTGCCCTTTTCTTTGGCGGAAAAGCCAACGAGCTGCGGCGCATGCACCTCCTGCGTGTGAATAAACGACGAGGGCTACTGGCGAGGAGGGGGGGGAGTTAAAACAGTGGCGCGACGCGCAGATCTCGGGCGAGCGGGGCGACCCCGTGTGGCGGGCGGCGTGAGAATGGGCAGCGCTTGGTATTCGGTGTTTGTTCAGGACACCTCCGCCGCCGCGCGCCCGACGAGAAACAAGTGTTCGCCTGCCCACTCGTACGTCGCGGCGGCGGCGTCGACCACCATGGCCCACGGACCACGGGCGGGGGGGGGGACGGCGCTCCTGTTAACTGTGTTGTTTCAGCGGCGGCGGCGCGGGTGGAGGGGGCGCGGCCCTAGGAATGCCGGGAACACAATCCGAAGGGCCGCGAAGAGGGGCGGGGCGGGGCGGGGCCTGGAGGTCGAGGGCCGTGGACCCCGCCGCTGGGTGGGACGGACGGACACACGTCGACGAAGGTGACGGGTAGAAGAAAAAGGAGGGGAAGGTGACGAGGAGAGGTGAAAGTGGGGCCAGAGGATGGGGAAGGGAAGAGGGGGGAGGAAGGAGAGTGGAAGATGCGTGGAAAGATTCAAAACATAGGGCGGTGGATGAACTGAAAAAATGTGACGAGGAAAGGAATCGTGGTTGCAAAGAGAAAATAAATTAATGCAGCCTTTCCTCCACGGCGGCTCAAAAAGCAGAAACTAAAAAGAGATCATAAAATCAAATCAAGAACATTACAAAAAAAAAATAGGAACGAGGTTTATAACCAGATCATACAGCTGCAACATAAATAGAGGAGGGGCTTTGCGATGTGCCACACGATATGGAATGGTGCCAGAGAAGACGCTGCAGGACAGTAGAAAAGAGAGGGTGAGTCAGTAAATGAATGCACTAAATGTTGTACGGAAGCAGATCCAAAGGGCGCCAATAGCTTCAGCGGCCCTGTGCGAAGGAAGTGGCGTGGAAACGAAAGACAAATTCACACCATTGCCTTATAATAAAAATATTCATTTCATAATTGCTCTGCAAGATCAAGCATCGATTATCTGAACTTCCACCTCCACATCCCAACAGGGTTATTGCGTTAGACTCCGAAGAGGAGATCCATAATGGAGGAACTGGTAGGGACATTTTGACAACAGGTGAAAGAAGGCATTCTAGTTTTAAATACGGTTAGATAGCGTATCAGTTACTAACGAAGGCCCCGGCCAAGTGTATGAAGATAGGAGATGGGAGAGTGAGTTTTTTGTTTTTCGAGTTCGTCAGCTATTTAGGCTATTGTTCCCGCAAGTCTATGGTCCGCTTAAAATAAGTTGATGATTGACAGTTGTGCTTCTGAAGCTGTAGCTTCATACAATACGAATATATGATTTGGTCACTTTAATAAGTATTTATTTCAAGTGCTTATTTCGTGTCCCATGCTCAGTGGTATGCAAACTGTCAACGTCGCTCCCTTCCATTCGCAACTGTCAATGACCAACTTATTTTAATCGTACCGTAGCGCACGGTACATCTCGGGTGGTGGCAGTATCTCACCATATCGATAGATTGATTGATGTTTCCGGGCGCGTCCTACTTTGGTCCCTGGTCCCGTAAGTGTAGTGCGTGTTTTTCTCGGGAGGTGGCGATGATCTTTTCCCCACTGGATGGCGAGATCTGGCGTCGACCTACCGTCGACTAGCGGGGTTTCCCCTCAACCAGATATCTCCCACCAGCGGGGCACCGCCCTAGCCGGGACAAGCTGTAAGCTCCAGACCGGTCCCCCGGCTTGTGTGGTAGTGTAGTGTATGTTAGTGTAAGTGTGTGAAAGAGGAGAAGATAGGACAAGGAAGACGAAGGAAAGATCGCGCGCGGTCCGTGGTCCGTTTGTTAGAGTACTGCTCCGGCATTCGCCTGGTTTTGATTGTAGAAACCACGGAAAACTACCGATTAGAGCAGCCGGCCGCTAGAATTCTCCTCCAGGCAGCGACTGAATTCGACCTAGCTGACAAGCTAGTGTCGAAAATCCTGCCGCCGTCGGGACTCGAATCTAGGACCCGGTCAGAGGGACTGCAATGACATCAGGTTGATGCACTGAGCCATCTCTCCCGGTGACGGCATCTACTTCCTGGTTTCCCTCCTCCAAGTATCACTCTAGGAGGTCCGCAGCCGCAACAAGCTCTAAGCTCCCGGCCGGTCTCCGGTCGCGCGTGGAAGTGCAGCGCATGCAATAACAAGTGTCGGGGACGTCAGTGACGGGTGGGGGCGCGGGGACCGCAAACGACCACCATCATCCGCAGACCTCTCGACGCCGCGGCGCGGGCGCGGGCGCGGGCGCGGGCGCGGGCGCGGGCGCGGGCGCGGGCGCGGGCGCGGGCGCGGGCGCGGGCGCGGGCGCGGCGGCCAAATCTGATCTGTTTACCAGGGGGCGCGCTCGCACCCGCAATAAGGATTCCTCCCGTCCCCTCCTCTTCTCCACCCTGCTCTGCCCTGCCCCGCGGCCGCACAATGGGGCGCCTGTGGGCCGGCGAGGGAGGGCGAGGGCGGCCTCCGCCCACGGAAACGCTCACTCACCGCTCGGCGCTCGGCGCTCACCGCGGCGGAGGGTCGCCGGGGCGCGTGGGAAGTGGCTCACCGCCGCCCGCCGGCGAGGCGCCTCTCGAAAAAGTCACGAGGAGCAGCGGACAATGTGTGAGAGCTGGGGGGGGGGATTTACTTTGCTCCACTAGATCGCCCACAAACAGCCCGCTGCAACAGGCAATAACGAAACTATGAGCTAATAAAGAACTGCCGACAATGCACTTTTTTACTTGGGGTGAATTACTTCTCTTTTTTACATTTTTTACAACTATATAAATAATGTAGGTTGGGCCTGTGAGCCGTGTGGCTGTATCTGTCTTGAGTACTTCTGGCGTTTCTCCTCGTTGGCGGAAGCTACTGAACGGAAACCCCATCTTAAGAAGAATGCTGAACATGATAAGAACTGATACGAATATGAGGATGCCTTTTTACATAATTGTAATACTACATTTGACATTCAACATACGAATTATAAAGAAAAAGTTCAGTACAAAGGGATCCATAGGCTTGGTATTTAATCTGGAATGATTTCACGATTAGGAAACATAAATCAAACAATGCAACATATTGTAAATCTTTATTTCGTATGAACAACGTAAATCAGATAGAGAAAGATTCTTCGTTCGCGCACACGACCTGCTGATGTTAACAGTGTACTGAGTAATCGATTGGAAAAGAAGGTAAAGATATTGTTTCATCATAACACGGTGACATTACGTCTTCTCCACGTGATGAAAATATCTCGAAGCACCGCTTTGTACTGCGAATTCAGAGAATTACTGATGAAGCGAGAAAAATTACGTATAACGTTTGAAACTGTAAAGAAGATTCTGTGTATCAAAGAAAAATAAATAAAGCAATCCCCTACGTACTTAGCCGATTTCCAAATAATGAGTTTTAAATACTATCTTCCCGGCGGCGAATTCTCTAGCAGTAAGAATGTAAGCACTACCACATCCTCTTTACAATGTGCTGACAGACTCGCAATCGCACACATCGCAGAGAAGAGTAAATGAAAATTTATCTGGTTAGTGTGAGATTCGATGTGGAAAAACGTGGAGGGTGGACTCGTTCATTAAACAATCCGTTCCCCAAATTTCTCACACGAAATTCTGCGAAACACCGGAATAGATTGATTTAGACCCGATGATAAGCCACTTCAAAGAACCGTTTCTACGAACCCTGGGGGGCGGCGAAGAAGTTAATTCTCGTGGAAGTGGTCAAAGACGGCACCGCACAAAAATCCCCTAGAAGAAATAAACCTTCCGAGTTCTCCCACATTGGTCGTGAAGGCTGAGTTTCCGCTGCATCACACGGTCCTACTTCACTCCTTGCCGAAGGCCTGCTTTCCTTCGGCGGAAACGGGCCCGCTCAAACAACACTTGTCAGAGTCACGGAAACCTCCTCGAATTTCGCACAGTGTGATGCTTGTTCGTCCGGACATCTGACGAGCGGACCCCGTGGCCGTGACCTTCAGCCTCAGAGGCTAAAGAGCGCGACTTGCTGAAAGCTGATACCAAAGCGGCGTTGTTTTTTAATTTTTATCTTCCAGACATCTGCTGTCAGCGTCTTTGCAACTCTTCTGAGACATATTTATAGTACTGTGTCGTAACAAAATATCATTTTAGATGAATGCAGTATTTTTTGCAGAGCAATACAGTGTTCATTTTAGGGGTCTTAATATTATTTCCTCATGCCCCACTTCACTTACAAATGAATGTTAATTAGAGTCGATGAAAATTTATTGATACAAATTGTAGAATTATTTTCAATACCATACGTACCCTCGTCGTAGGTGTTAATTTTGTTAAACAAAAAATAATTCCAAAATAGTGCAACATTTCACATTTTTTATGACCGTCAAGGAAAATTGCAAGTAGCAACTAGTAATGAAAATAGATTCGGAGTTTATAGTCCTGGTGCTACAGAGATTTCGTAGTTCTACAAGTGAAACATTTTGAGGCTGACTTCGGGTTGAGAGCCGTAGTCCACGTTTAAACACTCGCTACTTACAAACTGAACGTTTTAGAATATTCGAGTATTAGTTTACGTCCTATCAAATAATTCAGAAAACAAAATGAATTTTAATAATTAGCAGTTCTATCACAAAACATTCAAATTATACAACAGCTCGTCTCTATTTTACTAGGATACTCCATTACTCTTTAGTAGGTTATCCACAATATGCGAACTCGTGACGAAGCAGTTGTCACCTACGCATAAATATAATCTTCAAATCAATATTTCGTCTTTCTCTAATGCCATACATCTTACGAAATCTTGGAATCCAAGCCCAGACTACTGCTTTAGTTTCCTGATCAGTTGTCATTAATAATCAATGGTCAGTTATTAAGATATGTGTGATCCATTTCATCCACCTTCGGAAACAATCTCAGTTTCCGTCATCTGAGGAGCTCGTGCGTAACGTTTCGAGAGGAGAAATGCTTGAGTGCGTGTGATCCCCGTGGCGCTCGCTATGGTAGCCTCACAAAAGGGAGTTTTTGCACCCTCGAACGTTAAGTACTATCGATCTTCTGCTCATGCGCAGTGCAAGTTTCGCATCAGTTTAGTGCATCTGCGCATGCGCAGAAGATCGATAGTACATAACGTTCGAGGCGGCAAAAAATCCCTATTGTACGCTGCCGCTTATCAGCAGCACCAACATCTCCGACTTACTGGCGAACTCTGTGTCATCGTCGGGTTACCATTACCATGGTATCACCGTTCACGCCATTTCCAACATCGTAACAAAAACGTAAGGTTCCGCGGCACAAGGCAACAGATTCTCGGCTGTCCAAAGAGGCCGTGTTGCCAACATTGATTAATGGTCGCCAACGTTCCGGTTCTCATTGCGCCCTGAAAAGGGTTGCACTGTGACGACCAAATCGTTGTCAACTATACCCTATAAGACGCAGCATCCCCATGACAGCCTGAAATCCATCAACATGATCCAGGGATGGATTCGTACACATGCAGTCGCAAAAGGTGCGTAGGGCCTCCTTTGGACCAGGGTTCCTGATATTTTTTTTTCAAATTATGTTATTCCATATCTTTTCAAAATACTTCAATTTATAAATTTGAAATGTTACATTTTATTTTCAGTTTAATTTTGAAAACATATTGCTCATGGGCTCGACTCAAAAAATACGGATTTTGAGTTACTGCACTCTTCAGAACTGCACATTGATCTACTCTTCAGCAGCAAATTTATAGTACAGTTTTCCACCAACAAACGGTAGAAGTGTGAATACAAGAATGATGCTTTTTAATACACGGTAAAACGCCAAATTCATTTATCTCAACGCCAAATTTTTGAAGTTGTATCCCACGAACGATAAGTTCAATTATTTAATATTTTTAGAGGCTCCTGCTTCGTTATCTAGCCCGGACATTAATTCGACCACAACATCTTGTCCCATAATTACAACTCGTACCAATACACCCACAACCTCTTCTATTGTCACCCTCTCCGGCATCCACCCTTTTTTCTATTTCCCCTCCACAGTACCCCCTGAGGAGGCGGGAATTTATTTTTCTAAGTGGTTAGAGAGTGTGCTGCTGCCTGGCGGCTTAAGCAGCTCAGAGGGAGGGTTTTTTTTCTTTTAACTAAAATTAACTAAAACTCACTAAATTTTAGCTTAAATCTAATTTTATATTTTCTAATGTAGCACTTTGGCATATCTAACGTAAACGAATTTTTTATATTTTATTTTCTTAACACTAAGCGAAATTTTCTAGACGATGTGTTTGTAAAATGTTCTTTTTATTTATTTCCATTCACACATCATTCATTTGTTGTTTCATTACGGTTATGTAAATAATGAAACAAGAATGAATGATGCGTGAATGGAAATAAATAAAAAGAACATTTTACAAAGACATCGTCTAGAAAATTTTAATTAGAGTTAATAAAATAAAATACAAAAATTTTCGTTTAAGTTAGGTATGCCAAAGTGCTACATTAGTAACTAGAAAATTGGACTTAACCACGCCTGCCCTGCCGGATCCGGCGGCGTAAAAGCGACGACGTAGCCGCGACGCGCTCACGCAGCCGCCGTGGCGCCTGCACGGCACTTTTACGGCTTCCGGCGCGCAGGTAGGCGGCGGCGGCGGCAGCCACATGCGGATCTGAGGGCGGCCGCACCGCCCCCCCCCCCTCGCCGCCGCCGACGAAACGGAAACGCCAACAGACAACAGCGCCTCCGCCCCGCCTGGCGAGGTGTCGGGGGGGGGGGAGCGCGCCTCTCGCAAGGCTGGCTTTTATGCGCTTGTACGAGCACTCGCATGCGCTCCCGAACAGAAAAGTATAGCTGTTTTTTAACTGTCGGACCGTGGTCGTATAGAGGTAGCTACCCGGTTGCAGCGAATTTCACCGACTGTGCTGGTTTGTGCCCAGGGTTTTTGTGAGAGGCGGTCGCCGTTTGAATAGATTTCCCTTCTGAGAGACACCGAGATCCGTGTTCTATCATAAAATAAGTTCACTTTTTGCATTTAATTTTATATTATTATTATTATTATTATTATTATTATTATTATTATTATTATTATTATTATTATTACAACGAATAAAGTGAAGTTAACTGTTTGAGAGATAAACCTACTTAGAAGGGCACACAACTCAAGACTTCCGATCAGCTTTGTATTTATTACAAATTTTCCGATTTATCTTTTCCTTACATTCCGCTAAATAAACTTTTCATGAATACATCATGGAATACGACCTCAGATCCCTAATGATAAATGTTCTCGACTATTCCACACGTGAAATTAAAACCAATAGAGTTTAAATATACATATAATATGCCCCAATCTGGGCGGTGTATCTCAAGAACTTCATTACTTTTTCTATCCGATTTTTCTTGCCTCTCCTACCTACTGGCCAATCATAATCTCCGACTCGTGTATCTTACGAGGCTGTATGTATCAATCTCTGGTGCGATAAATCACGCATGTATAATATAATCTCTTTGATTTTAACCTCGCTTTCAGTTAATTCCAATAGTAATAACATGGCGAGATTCGGAGACGCGTCTAACGACCAAATGAATGAAATAATTCTTGAAGCTCCAGAAAACACGGAGAAGAATAGAAATGTTTCAGAATCCAACACGATTGTGAATGAAAATAAAGAAGTTCCTTCAACATTTAATTTTTAAAAGTGCGTGTTTAATAAATGTATTTTCAACTGAAATAATGTATGTTTGTTTCTTTAATTAATTCTTTGTTCTTCTTTTATTATTTGTTACATTAGCAGGTGGCCATGGTTGAACTAGCGAAATATGAAAGTCAATTGAATACAGTACATTAATATAATATTAATATTTGGCACATTTTGGAACTCTGTTAGACGTAATTTTATTCGTGTAATGACCTATTAAATGCCATTCGTGCATTGGAAATTCTCAGATAAATTCCAAAGCACTCCTGATATTGCCTATAATAATAGGTTTCAATTTCAAAACCAGTTTTTCCAAGTTATATCGTGTAACAACGTGAAACTCTTATTAAACGTTACAATTTATGTAATTTTCATACATTGCTTCCTTTGCAGCAAGTGAGAAATCTTGCTCATGAAACTCATATACTCTGAACAATTCACCGAACATGAGTATGTTACATTACATTACATCCTGGTCATTCATGTAGTAAAAAGTAAGCAAGTTTCTCTAAGAACCTTTCTCATCAAGTATAAAATCCATTGCAGATTAACATGCCTCAGTATAAAACCGATTCTTTCCCCAAAATCACAGAGCTTTTACAGCCTGGTCACTTTGAACTTTGATACTCGAGAAAAAAGCCCTTACTACATTCGGATGTATTAAAAATGAGCAAAATGGGCCATGCTTATGTGCATAACTCCAGAACTACCTGCCGCCCCAGCAACTCCGTGTCCGGGTTTCGAGTCGCCAATTGCGAGCGCAATCAAGTTGCAGAGCAATGAGTGTCTTCCGGTTCATCACATGTCGAGTGCCACCAGGAAATCGTTGCCTCGTTATACAGCCACAATAAACACAGTGGGGGTTCTTGAACAAGATATCTAACACGCTGCTGAGATTTTTGCATTCTATGCACATTATCCAACGGGAAAGTGTTAGGCGAGTAATTGTAAATCGATTTACAACCGGTTAAAAGTTTCGTAACTTGTTTTTTCAGTCTGCTTTGGAATAATAATAATTATGTACAACCCTACACATATTCTGCTAGACTGGGAGCAGCGAGGAAGCAGCCCTTCCACCGAACTTTCCCTGCGCAGCGCTCTTAACGCGTTCAGGGGAGATTTAATTATTGTTACTCTCATACGTGATAGCCGGGCTCTAACCTATACGAACCAAGCTAAACGTTTCAAGGACAAACGAAAAGGAATAGCGGAATTTACAAGCATCGGAATCTGGAATGTTCGTGGTCTCTCCCAAAAACGAGAATTACATTGATAGAACGCAGTACACACGACTACCGAAACAGATTCTGAAACCAAGAGGAAAACGGAACATAGGAAGACTGAAGAGAAGATGGATGGACCAATAAAAGGACGCAACGGAACGAAAGTTCTAATGTTTGTGTCAGAAGAAGAACAATATTATTATGTATATTTTAGAGCCTACTTTTGTCGACTTGCGGTGTTCCCAGGTCTGGACCTCGTTTTTGAAATGTTTTATCCATTCCTTGGGGTAAGGGAGACGTGTGGCGAACATGACGTAAACCAATCACATTACCTTGCTTGGCCTGTCAGAGCTTTCTTTCGTCACGCAGCTACAGGAACTGAAACGATTTGTATTAGAAAGCTACAGATTCAGTTTTGCCCTGGCCAGGAATCGAACCCACACCACCTCACAGAAAGCTAGCACGCTGTCCATGAATCACTCGGTGAGTTCCATTATCATTACGTCATTAAATTATATTATCATCATCTGGGTTTTCTCATCCGGGGATCAAGATTTGAAGGGCATTTAGGCATATTACGTTCCTACCTTAACATATCCAGAAACGTGCAAACAGTCCGTCAGGTTTCAAAAATCACTGTCCTTTGAGCTTTTTATTACTGTCATTATTATTACCGTTTTTGAAAATCCGAAGAAACGAATATTTAATAACATACCGCTTCGTCATCCTAAAAATGACCGTTTCAAGTCTGACGTGATATTTGATGATGGTGTATTTGAACATGTAACACTCTTCCGTTCCTATAATAAAAATTATTTTATACTGATATTGCAGGTTTGTTACATCACATAAGTTTCGTTTTATGCATGTGAACAATCATCCGTAATTCGTGCTTGTTTTTTAAACAGACAAATTGTGAAACATTTGCGTTTACATGCATCTTTCTTCCTACCTATTGAGATTTTTTCTCTCCTCACTCATTTTAATACCTGTACAAGTTGCCATATTGGCCAGCAAACACGTTCTTCCTTCAATCGCAAAACTTAAAAATATAATATGTCGAATCATTGCGCTACGTGGATACAACAACGTCGCTACCACCTGTTGCCAGGTGGGGGAGGGGAGCGGAGGGGAGGGGAGGGGGTAATTGTAAAGGCCATTGTGGGGAAGAATGGGCTCTCCGTGACTGAGCAGCCTCCGCGCGAGACGCGTTCGGCTGTTCGGCGCCACGCGCCCACCCCCGCGCTCTCGGCGCGCGCGCGGCTAACGGCACCACGCCAAAGGACTTCGAGCGGACAGACGGCGTCCGAAGAGACGCCTTCTATCCGCCCGTCCGAAGAGAATTTTATCAAAAAAAACTATTAGATCGAGAAAAACATCACCATTCGAATGCGGTTTTGATCCAAAAAGATCGGCCCGTCTACCTTTTTTCCTGCGATTTTTTCTAATTGCCGTAATCTTCCTCATTTTTGATGTAGAAATTGCTTTAATTATACCCGCTATAATTATTCAAACCTCCTCCATTCCATTGTGTTGATTACTTACCATAATATTCTTTATCATTATTCTACTTCTAGGCCTATACCCAACCCTCTGCGTTGCTTATTCAAAAAGACAAATCCGCATCCATGTCCAAATTGTGGTGAAATTATAACTACATCGCATTTATTAGTTGATTGTCCTTTTACAAGTTATCTCAGGAAAAAATTAAAACTTGATACCAATATCCATTCTCTATTAAATTCTCCTTCAGTGCGTGACAGAATTATTAAATTTCTATGCCACAAAATTAGATAAATATACATAATATAGTTCCTTTGTTTCCCATGTTTGTAATATTAAATGTTATCGTTGTTGAATGTTTTGAATTTTATTGTTAAAATGCAATGTCAAGAAATACTGCATTCTAAACAAAAATGTAAATTTTATTATTATGTAAAACTGTAAAATAGATTTTGAGCGCTTATGACCAAGAGGTTTCACAGCGATCTAAAATAAATTAAGTAAAAAAACTATCTCTGACGGGGGGCGGGAATTGAATTTTATAAATTGGGTACGCTTCGATACGAAGAGTCTCAGATTCGAGTCCCACCTTGGGTATGATGTTTTTTCTAAATTTAAGGCCGCATCAACTACTAGGTCATTAGCGACCACTATTGGATTTAAACGTTATGGTATCTGTGAGGATGAAACGATATGGTGATGATAGGGGGTGAACGGACGAACACATACAACCATGCTCGAGGCGGTACTCGACCCCGCGACCCCGCGCACGGCACTACTGGCTTAGCGATTTTGGCCACGGGGCAGAGGGGTATGGTTGTTTGTGTCTTATCTCTCATGTGTGTGTTGTCGCGCATTGTTGACGCCAGATCAGAGGACTCGCGGGCGTGTTGGTGTCTTAAGTATGGTCGAATATGCGTCCCATCGGGAGATAAAGGGTAACCGGCTGTCGGTTGCCTTTGGGAGAAAATGGTTACGTTGAGCCACTGCCACGTGCCTTAAGAAGCTAGAGGGAGAAGAACTTATTTTAAAAATTAAAACTAATTTGGCTTAATCTAATTATAGGTAATATACATCCACTTTAGCGTACCTTACTCGAATTTTTTCCTTCTTACTAGGTAATTTTCTGTTCTTGGTTCTCTATAGTCTTGAATGATTTTATTTCCTTCATTCGCGCTTCATTCATTCTTTATTTACGTGATATACATAACCATTCATGCAACTCATTCACTCCCACAGCCCAACTCTTTACATTTTGATTACACTGTCATTAATCATGTGATTTGTTCAGGCCAGAGTACGATTGGTTTGACCGAGTCTAAAACAGTTGAGCATCGCTCGAAGACTATCGCTCTGCGAAATGTGCTTTTCTGCCAGGCTGGAGCTCCAGCTGATAAAACAGGCCAAGTATCAGTCCAGGGAGATCAGTTATAGGTCAGAGGTAATTTTACAAAGGATTTAATTATATTCGTCATTGTCACTAAATGTAGCAGAATTGATTGAAATCATGTCGAAAAGCTGGTTAAAATGGAATTCCTTTATAGAGAATTTTAAATTTAGGTCGTGCATGTTGAAGGTAAAGGGACAGCTCACAATCGCAGGATATCAAAGATCTTCCCGCCCCTCGCAGCTTTTCACAGTCAATTAGCTTTCGATTACATTCACAATATACCAATACATCATCAAAGAATAATCCGTGTAAAATATTTTTAATAGAATGCCGGATATGGACTTTTCTTGCCCTATTCTAAATACATTGGTTTCACACGAACATTTTCCAGGTGGCGGAATTACAAAAAGAAAAGCGAGTACCATGGGCCCAGCATACGTTAGCGAGCGGTTGTCAAATGAATGTGAATCATTTCTACAAGTCACTAATCGGACACGGCCGTCTTCTTCGCCCATATGACTAGGCAGAAATTAGTGTCAAAAATAGCTGACTTGATTGGACACATTACAGCGTTCCTTTTGAGACGATCTAAATTTAGAAAACAAGGACCAGAATATTCTAACTGTTGTAATTGTTAGCACCACCAATAATTTCTATAGCTTATCAATTTTCATTGAATAGAACTGTCATAATTCGTATTTTGATGATTATTTTGTTTGCTGATCAGTCAACTGGCTATGTTTAGTGACATCTTTAGGTAGTCAATTCTCAAACGGAGCGGTGTGTCAGTCATTTGTGATGAGTGTATGCAGCTTCTCAGTCATGAAAAAAGTTTAAATATGACTTGTTTTTTCGGGGTAAACACGAAACACAAGCTCGCTCGCCAAAGCGAATATAAGAACAGGACTGCTTCGGAACTGAGCGGCATCAGAATTCTACGTCCCTGGAAAACGGCGCAGCCGCCGCGACCAAACGTAGTATCCGCTCGTACTCCAAGGCAAACAGGCGCTCCGCCCGTCCGCCGCAACTTACAAACATGGCCCCCGACCGGCGGCGGCGGCGGCGTCCGCTAGCCGTAAGTAACCTCTCCGAAGGACAGGCGGGCGCTCCCCGTCCATTGAGCGGCCACGCCGCCAACGGGCCATTCACGACGCCGCGCCGGCGCCGCGCCAGCGAGCGAGAAATCCGCAAACACGAGAGAAAGGCGGCGCCGCGCGCCCGCAAAGAAAGTGCCGTTGAGCGCCGAGTGGCGGGCGGGGGCGGGGGCGGGAGGGGTTTACGACGGTGTGGGTGGTCACGGCGGCAGGGCGCGGACGGAGGCGAGGAGCCGCGGTGGCGGCGGCGACGAGGCGGAAGGACGGGGAGGGAGGTGGCAGGGCGCGGGCGAGGTGGCAGGGCAGGAGGTGGAGATGTCGCGGCGGTAGCGGATGTGTCAGGGCGGGGGCGGAGGCGTCACGGTGGGTGCGGAGGTGAAAGGGCGGGGTCGGAACTGAAAGGGCTGGGTCGGAACTGAAAGGGCGGGGGTAGAGGTGTCGGCGGTTGCGGAGGTGAAAGAGCGGGGAGGTGGTGTCAGGGCGGGGGAGGTGGTGTCAGGGCGGGGGAGGTGGTGTCAGGGCGGGGGAGGTGGTGTCAGGGCGGGGGAGGTGGTGTCAGGGCAGGGGAGGTGGTGTCAGGGCGGGTGAGGGGGTGTCAGGGCGGGGGAGGGGGTGTCAGGGCGGGGAAGTGGTGTCAGGGCGAGGGAAGTGGTGTCAGGGCGAGGGAAGTGGTGTCAGGGCGGGGAGGTGGTGTCAGGGCGGGGGAGGTGGTGTCAGGGCGGGGGAGGTGGTGTCAGGGCGGGAAGGTGGTGTCAGGAAGGGGGCGAAATTGAAAGGAGGGGTGGAGGTGTCAGGGTGGGGCGATGGTGAAAGGGTGGGGCGAAGGCGAAAGGGCGGTGCGAAGATGAAAGGGCGGGGCCAAACGTGGCAGCGCGGGGACGGAGGTGACAGGGCGGGAGTCGAGTTGACGAGGTGGGGTCGAAGGAGACAGGGCGGGGAGGAGGCGCCAAGGAGGGGGAGATGGCGGGCCGGGTGCGGTAGCGAGACGACGCGCCGGCGGCGGGGGGCCGGGGCGTCGAGGTCACCGGCGTGGCGGCCCTCGAGAGCGCGCCTTCACAAGCGCGCCGTTCTTCGCTCGCCTCGAAATAGCGCACTTTCCTCTCTCGGCGAGAGGCTGCTGAAGCCTTTCAATTTGAGCGCTCCGGCGCGGCGTGGGCGGAGGGCGCCCAAATTGCCGGTGCGAGGAGCCGTAAATCTTGCATCGTGCAAGGCGATCCGTGAAGGACACAATGAATCTTCGATGACTGAGATGGACGTGGCGTGTAATAGATACTCGACCGTTACTGGCACCGTTTTATTCGTGTTGGAGAGTGTCTGCGAAAACAGAGTTCGAATTCGAGGTTCTTCTTTGGGTTGCAGTGCAGGATTACGGGACGAGAATAAAACATCTGTGAAGGATGTAAACGAGAAAAATCATCTTCGAAAGGAAATAAAAACTTAGTAATAATCATAATAATTTATCTCTGTTAAACTGTTACGAGACTACCTTGAACGAATTATACCGAAGAAAAGAACTTACGAAAGTTGTTGCAGGAAGTCGTTTAAGAAAACCGAAAAACCTTAAGAATTATTAAACTCCACAAAAATAATTCATATTCGCACCTTCCAACTCTAATTCAGAACGGCCCCGAAGCGTCCAATTAGGCGAAGAAACAATTTTAGTATGGATGTGAAGGCAGTATAACGGTTAGCCGCCCAAAGTTTTGGGACCTCCGGCGGCGACCAGCCTTTCCTGGTGGGTGAATCGCACCGGCTCATTTGCCAAGCGCCCGGGGGGCCGCGCGCCGCCAAAGGCTCCAGCGCGCGCCCGTGGCCGTCGACCAATCGCTCGCCCTCGAACCGCTCGCACTCGAACCGCTCGCCCTCGAACCGCTCGCCCTCGAACCGCTCGCCCTCGAACCGCTCGCCCTCGAACCGCTCGCCCTCGAACCGCTCGCCCTCGAACCGTTCGCCCTCGAACCGTTCGCCCTCGAACCGTTCGCCCTCGAACCGTTCGCCCTCGAACCGCTCGCCCTCGAACCGCTCGCCCTCGAACCGCTCGCCCTCGAACCGCTCGCCCTCGAACCGCTCGCCCTCGAACCGCTCGCCCTCGAGCCGCTCGCCCTCGAACCAGTCGGCATCAAACCGCTCAACCGATCGCCCCATAGGTTCCAAATATCGCTGTACCTTTTCTCCGGTTTCATATAGTGACTTCTGGCGTTTGAATGGTTGGGTCGCGGTAATCCAAATGAAAGCTAAATACCAAAAATTCAGTAACGAAGCTCCCGTTTCGATAACCGCGTACAGCTGATAAAACCTTGGCCCTCGAGCCGTGGACAACTTACTTTTCTTCCTGAAAGGCCACGAACTCTCGTCATGAAGGGCTCGCGGACCTTGGGCTAGTAGACCTCAGCCCATTGCCTCGAAAATCACAGATCTTCGCCTTATAGACCACAGAGCCTTGTCCTATTCGCCACAGCCATCGAGGGGATTTCATCGTAGTACTCGTGCCACGGACTCCCCTCTCGTGGCATGACCTTGACAACACTGCTATAACCCTTGCGGCTGGTCACCCACAGCCTCTTACTCCGTGGGCCATAGCCCGTCTCTCCAAGGACCACAGCCAGTCGCCCTATGGGTTACAGACACTCTTTCTTTGGCCGAAGTTGTTTGGCTCGTGTATACAGAAATTACTCTAAGATAGGACAAACTTGACAGGTCGAATAACAAATCACAGTCATGTTGGTTGATGACTTTGCAGGAAGTTGTGTCGAATCTCATTGCAAGTGAGCCAATTCCAATGGAACGCATTAACGAAATGAGGACATGGGCATAACCTGCAGTTATGTTGCCAGCAGTAGCCAAGCAGTTACTGTCAAAGCTGTCCCTTCTTTGAGTAGTCTCTCTAAACCACTGCAGTGGCAACTACTCCTTAGGAGCACTAGGGCGGCGCTCTCCCTTGAAAACCAACCGCAGGAAAAGCTGAAGAAAGTATTGAACTTGCGAGAAATCGACGCTCCTTTAATTTGTACATACCAGCCTAATGCTGAGAACGGATTTAGTTTTATGTGCCCGCTTAAGCGAAAGGTAAATGTTTTTGGAATGGGCCTTATAGTGGACTATGGCGAGTCCGTCCGTAGCTGGTGCATGTGAGGCAATGGAAGTTTGAGGAAGAGTGAGGATTTGGGTGGCATCAGCGAGCTGCTATTAGGGCTTTGTTCGGCCGAGTTCGCGGTTATTAACTCTGCTAATAATACCGACCCTTTCATCTGATTTGTTTTGTTTGCTGGGAATATTTTGTTTTAATTTCTTGTTATCTTGTGAGCTGGGAATTTATTTAAAATCACGTATCTTCCGTTATGATCGAAATAGTTGTCTTAGGCAATGATTGAAATCTCGATGCGAGCAAATCTGTTCTACACTACGAGCTTTAGTTTTCATCGTTCAAGAAAAGTTTTGAAGAGGTAAAATGTACGGGATAGTTGGGACACACAAGCCGCCCCTTCTAATTCGCAACCCACCATTCGCCACTGTACCACTGACATTCCTCCCTCAGGCCATTGTCGCTTGCTCCGCGGGCCACAAGTGCTCGTCTCGCGGGAGTCTTTTTTTCCTCCAAATCCCCCCCTCCCTCCCAGTTACCCTGGAGGGGGGAATTTATTCAAATTTGGGCTTACACTTTGCTCTCCGGCCGATTAGACTTATGGAGAAGGTGGAGGGCGTCGTTCGCCCTCGTCGTTCGCCCTCGTCGTTCGCCCTCGTCGTTCGCCCTCGTCGTTCGCCCTCGTCGTTCGCCCTCGTCGTTCGCCCTCGTCGTTCGCCCTCGTCGTTCGCCCTCGTCGTTCGCCCTCGTCGTTCGCCCTCGTCGTTCGCCCTCGTCGTTCGCCCTCGGCGGGCGGTCGATGATCGCCGGGGTCCCGGCCTCGACTCCCGAGCTCTGCCCTGAGCTGTGGCCTGCGGGCACTGGCCGGCAGACCCTCACGCCACGAGCCGGCCGGCCAATGGCGCGGCGCCGCTCGGGGGCTCTTCCTTATAGGAGCGCGCGGGAGAGCGCGTCCACGAAAAAGAGTAGCGCTGGGTTTGCTCGCTGGCCATGCGACAGACAGCAGACGCGGCGGCGACGGGGTGGCTGATCTCAATGGCCGGGGCGGGCGCCGGCGAGGCAATTGCACTGCAACGCGGAGCGAGACCTTTCCTCCCGTTCTGCTGCCTGGCTCCCCTCATGGAGATCGCAAATTACAGTAGGCTCCGAAACGACCAACCTAGAAGGATGCGACAAAACGACCTCAAATTGCAGGCCTCGTCCATCCACTTCTAAAATTCAAGCATTTAAATATTCCTGCATCTTTTCTTTGTCTTTCCCTCCTTCCTTCGGTCTCCAATTCTCTTTATGGGGAATAAAGAGAAGAGTGAGAGTGAGAGAGAGGGAGGGGCTCTCTCTCTCTCACTCTCGCTCTCTCTTTGGCCCTTGGCCTCTATTTTTATCTTCTTTTTCTAAAGTTTCAACTGAAAAATGTGATTGAAACATACATTTTGACAAAATGGTAATACTAGCGTTCAAAATAATTTTGTTTTTATTTATTGAAGAAGTTTGCCATGTAGAATACATTTTTCTGTGCCCAAGAAAAAGGAACTAATTAAACAAATTTCTTTATCCTTGCATTATCCTCCATTCGTCTCTTCCCTTTCTCTCAGACAGGCGCTAATATAATTTTATTTGACCGGGATTTGAAAGTAGCGGAATATACTAATACATTTTCGGCAACATAGTAGTACGTTCGCTGAATATCACGGAGAGGCGTTCTTAATATGTTTTTAATCTTAGGAGAAGTAGCACTCTGATAGCACTTAACGTCCTGGGAGTTAATTCATGAATCAATTAACGTGTGCATGTGTGAAATGAGAAACAACTTTTTTGAGATGTTTGTCCAGTACAATCCGGTTACCTCCCAAACACTTCGAATTTTGTTTCTACTAGACTTCCAGCTACATGCTCGGTCAGACGACCAGCACATTTAGAAGGCAACCACATTGATCACGAGATATGACGTGCAATCTTTTGGTTTGCCTCGGCGACTTCTGGATGTGGCTTAGTTTTGAACTCGTTTGTGCGTGGGGCATTTTCGGAAAGTTGAACCTCCTTTTAGTTCGGTTAGTGGAGCCGGCCCTCCTTTCTTTACTTTCCCGTATACGTACGTATATACGGAGTAATGTACGTAATATAGGGAAAGTTATGTAATCCTACGCGAAAAAATGGCCAATTTTCGCCAGAACAAAATTCGTTGCCGGGCCCTGATAACGAACTGGACGAAACCAGTTGCCAAATTTAGAAAAAAAAATCCCCTTACTCGTGTTGTAGCCAGAACCCCTCTTTTGTAGGTCCTTGTTATACAAAACATCCGATAATTACTTTTCATCTTCCAAGCGAATGGCGAGACGCGAGAGGAGCCGTCGCCGCCCCAGTTCGCCGCACGCGAAGGGCCCGCCGCGCCGCGCCGCGCCGCGCCGCGCAGAGTCGATCCGTCCGCGGAAATTCTTCCACGAACGCCTCCGCGGGCGGTCGGAAGCCCATCGCGTTCCCATTCCCTCCCTCCCGCTCGCGGCCGAAGGCGGCGGCGGCGGCGGCGGCTGCCGCTGCCGCTGCCGCTGCGGGGCGTGATCCGAGGTGGCGAGCGCGGGGCAAAAAAGCCACCGGCGGCCGCGCGGCGGCGCTGGCGGCGCGGCCGGCGGACCGGTCGGCGCGGCGGCGCCCCGCCAGCGGCTCCAAGCGCGATGGGCCCCCGTGGGGAAGAGACGGGCGAAAACAACTTTAAATTACCAAAACAAACACCTGTAAATAAAACTAGGCTAGGCCCAAAGAGGCTAGCCATATAATAGTTTTACGTTAGTAATAAGTTAGTTTTAATTTACTTTATTTAAGATATAGCCCTCCCCGATCTCCACAAGCCCAATCGGCTGGAGTAACAAATGTATCCCGAACATGAATAAATTCTCGCCCCTCCAGGGCAACTGGAGGGGGAAAAAAAGATCTCGCGTCAATCGAGCGACATTCGCCACTCAGGCTTCGTACAGCAGCAGGTTCTCGCTTCGAGTCAACATGGTGCAGGATTTTGTGGACTAGTTACCTCAAATATGACCATTATTTGTACAATAATTCTGGATTCCAGTTGGTGCTCCAAGCCGACGTGACGAAAAACATCATTTTCAGTAAAAATCAACGAGCTAAATATGTTTTTTGTAAGGAATGTTTGTAGTTTGGAAGTAAAGTGGAGTGAAAAAATGCTTCAGCGTAACATTAGAAATTTATAAAATATTGATCTCAACATTTGAAAAATGTCTGTCTCAACCGACACAGTAATGCCGGTATTTGTATCGACACAATAATAACCAAAATAGTTTGCAATTTTAAGCGCTGACTTTTTTTTCCCAAACGTGTTTCCAACAGGTACAGTAGACAGTTCTAAAAAAAATTAGGTCGGCCTCTATTCGCGTCTTTCCAACAATCGGGCGCTACCACCACCACCACCACCACCACCACCACCACCACCACCACCACCACCACCACCACCACCACCACCACCACTACCACTGCCTTCGCTAAACCGCGAAGCCTACCTACAGATCGTGTGGCTCACCGCCGCCGCCGCCGCCATCGTCATCGTCATCGTCGTCGTCGTCGTCGTTTTCTCGCCGCCACGCCGCTCACGTGTCCGCTGATGCGGCGCGAGCCTTGCACAGTGGCCGGAAACGACGTGCTAAGGTCCTTAGATGCCACGCGCTAGGTCAGTGTTCCCATCCGACGTTCCGCGGTTGCCGAGACAGAACACTTCCGGGAACAATTTCTGACGGTGTTGCGAGGCGTGAAATTATGAAAGGAAATAGATTACATAAATTTTGTAGATACACGTGCCGTCTTCGGTGGGTCAGGGCATCAACTGAAGTGCCTCTGAAATGGAGGTCCTGGAGTACGCGTCCTGGCAGTGCAGGATTTTCGACATTTTCTAGATGCAGTAGGTCGAATTCAGCCGCTGTCTGAAGCAGAATTCTAGCGGCCGGCTGCTCTGATCGGTAGTTTTCCGTGGTTTCTCCGACCAACACTAGGCGAATGCCGGAGCAGGGTCCTTATAAACGGGCCACGGACCGTGCGCTGCCTTTCTTTACATTTCCTTGTCCTATTCTCACCCCTTACACAATTTTACACTTACGTACACTACATTGCCAACACATTTCGAGAGAGCAGTCGTGAGCTGAGAGCTAGTCCTGGCTGAGGCTCGTCCCCGCTGGTGAGAGATACCTGGTTAGGGAAAACCTTGCTAACCAACGTGTAGGTCAGCGACAAATCCTGCCATTCAATGCGGAAGATCACCGCCACCTCCTGCCCTAAAAACATGCACTACACTAACAGGACATGATATTAGCAGTTGAGGCTCCCGAAATACTAATCAATCAATATCGGTGTTCGTACTTGTAAGATGGGAGAGCTTACACAGTGAAAATATTGTTAGTTGAAATATGAAGGAAAAAATAAAGCATTTGCCATCGAAATATTTGAAAAGTTGAAGAGAAATTAGAAGTTCGAGTTTCAGTCAGGCCTTTTTTCATTGACAGAAGTTATTTTTGCCACTCTAAAATTTTTCAATAAACAGAGCATTTGTCGAGAGGGCCAAGAAATTTGAGGAGTGATGTTAAGAATAATACGAAAGTTGGGAAACATACATATGGTTGGTTCTCCTGGGCAACTGGCGCTAATTCTGTGCACACTAGAGAGCTCTAGAGGCTCTAGTTGGAAAAGAAATTGTTTCAAATGTAACATTTTAATAAAATTCCCACTTTTATACGTTAATCAGTATTATAATGTTAATTTTATTAGAAGAGTCTCCGATCTGTCAGTGGTTATCTTATAGATAAGTAAATTGCAATTATTCTACAAAACTAGTTGCCATGGATATTTAATGCACAGGCCACTGTTATTTTATGAAGCTGTCAAAGACTTCATGAGAAAAAACTTAAAGTCTCTTTATCGGATAAATAGTGGTGTATGTATCGCGCTTAGCAAAGACGTCTGTACAGCGACTCCAGAAGAGCTGATGTCAGGAGGGACAGTCGAGTCTGGACCGACGCGTCGTCAGCACATCTGATCCCATGCAGAAAGAGCTTCGCAACAACGACGATTCACGAAAGCAGAGCACAGCGTGCATCAGCCTTCTCGTAAAGATAAGTGCGTGCCGCGTCGCAGGAGCGGCTTGGAGCCGTCCCAGGTCACAGTGTTCTCGTTGCGGTCAGCGGCGCGGGCGCTCTCACGGTGACAGCAGAGCCACGCCAAGCGAGACCGTTCCGTCAGCCGCCCGCGCCGCGCGTCACACGGCCCGGCTCACACGATCCAGGGCCTGCTTCGGAAAGGCATTTGGTTACACTTGCCATTTCGTTCTCGCTGTCCCTTCTCGAGAGGCGGCATCGGCATTTCGCCAGTGCGAGAAAAAATTAGCATGTCTAAAATCGTCTTTTTTTTAAGAGAAAGAAATCTGTGGTTACGAGGTAATCTTAAGTCAATTTTCGGCGAAATTGGTTTAAGTACTGAAACTACAAGATAAGTATCTATATTTTATTTTAGTAAAATGAGCAGATTCAAATATGGTCTCTTTAACGAGAAAAAAGCGTTGGGAAATAGCGTTGAGCATAGGAAAAAGCGTTGGCTTAATAATATAACCCTTGTTTTCTTCAAACTAAGATTTGTGATTAAAGAACTTTTACCCAGTGACCACAGAAATGTTGCCATTTTTACTAGGGAAAAAATTGTAAAGTGTGTTCACAGAATAACCATTGTAAAGAGTAAAACACTGCCTTTGACGTTTTTCTGCTTAGATTAATATGCGGCAAAATGACATTTTTTAGATGCATCGCGTTTCTTGTGAACTGACGGTATCGGTATTTGCATTCAGAACTCGGGCATAGAGATCCCGAAAATTGATTTCGATGTATGAGGATTGGGGCAGAAGTCATGGAAACCTTTTTTTTCTAAAAGAAATGTTATCGAAGCGCACAATTTTATTTGTAGCGTGAAATAAATGCTGCAGTTAGGCGTGTTCACATTCACAGAGGTCTCAGAGTGTCTCTATTAGTACAAAAAGCAACGAGAAATCGGTTGTCCAACTACCTCTGAGCGAGATGAATGTAACGTGTTTCGAGTAGTACAGCAAATACATATGATTGGATTATTGATACTGCTAATTCTAGAATCAATAATAGAATTTGTCATTTCACCAAGACCTTTAAATCTCTGCAAAGTTAAACCTTTTTTACCATAATCCATCACTATTTTTGCGAGTGCTCGTTCGCCAAGATAGCCGTTCTCGATGGGAGAAATGCTCGATAATGTCACAGGGAATTGGTGGAAGTTCTTGAGAATAATGCTCTTCCATACCGGACAGTCGCGACATGGTCACGAGGATTTCTGCGAGGACGCATAGCAACCAGTGACCAGCAACGCACGTGGCGACCTGTAAGTGTGCGGACAGACGTGGCATGTGCAGGAATCGAGCACATGCCGAATCGGGCCTTTAGAAAGGGTATATAATGCTTTTGGAACGTTGTGAACTAATTTATACTAAAATGATTTGGAACATGAAACCAGTACTGTTATTTCAAATACTTTAATAAATATGAGAATGACAATTTTGGTGCGTCGTTATATGACCATGTTCTTCATACTCTGCCCTTTCATCTGTATATTTTACATTTTCACTCGTACTCGTATTCTCACAGAAAACATAATTGCCATAAGTCATGCCCCAACCCTCGTATTTAGTGAAAAAATACCTGTTTTTAACTAAGAGGATTATAATTTTATTTCCAAGATCAGAACACTATTGGTATATTTAAACATCAGAACATTCACCAATTTCTTAATGCGGGGAGTTTCTAAGCCCATGTCGGTTCTCAGATCCTGTTTTTATAACCTGGAAACCTGAACTTTTCCGCTAATTTGACTTTTTATTATTTCCCTTCATACGGTATCCTCGAACAAAACCTGGCCTATAGGAATGCCAGAATATTTTATAATTATATAATATATGTCGCAATCCGTTTTTGGCCGTCCACACATTGTTTTTGAAAAATAATGCCATTCTTATCTGTTACTTCTATGGTTGGGAGGGAGAACATGAAGTTCGTTGTTTCATTCCGATTTTGTTTTGAAATGAGAGTGTGATAAGTTATGTTGAAGTAAAGTATTTTGTCTTACATTTTCAGCACCAAGTATACTTGTAGGTGTTGCGCGAGAGAACCTGATTATTGCAATAAAAACATAAGTAACTTGAAACCCGTTAGCAGAATGGAAATTACTCCATAATCACTACACATTTGCCATCCTCAGAAAAATCGACAGTAGTGTGATTGCCTACCATAAGAGAATGCAGCACTTCTAGAATATTAATGGCAATTCAGAAGGTAGCAAAAATTAAATATTCAAATGGAAACAGCTTATTAGATAAGTAATGGACGACTCGCGTACTGCATATTGAACGATTTTTCATACTTTCTTTTTCTTAAGAGCTACGCTTTCAGCAGTCATATTAACTACGGAACAATCGTTTCTTGCATTTTTCCCTTTGCATACTGTGCTAATGATTAACATAATGACCAAAGGTTCTATTAGTTTAAACAAAAAATGAAAGGAAAATTTCCCCGACTGGTTGCCATCTAAAAATTAAAGACTGCTTGTAACAAAATCAATGTATCGCATCTACACAGACACATATGCTATGCTGATGTTCTCCTCTGAATTAATGTAATAAAGGCAAATCTTATATGATTGATTAGAAGAGTGATATATGAAGAAGCAGTTTCAAGGCATGAAACTTGATTCTTGGAAAAAGGAAAAAATTGAAAACAAAAACGCATAACAATTCCTATTGTCCATCTTGTAGTGTTATTCCCTCCAATGCATTAGTCTCATTCCAAATGAAAAGATCGCGACCCTTTTCGCCCTATATTATCTTCGTGATGAAAATACATAAGGAGCAATATTCTGGAGATACATAGTCTGTAAAGTCAATCAATCAGAAGGTTGGTCATGCACCATGTGACAATGTTTGACCCTTTTAAAACATTTACTGATAGAAATGACACTGGTCAGCATACAAAATGGCTGCATCATTTAAACTTTTAGGAAACTAATAATATTAAGCCGATGCCACACAAACAGGTATTTTACTTCATTGCAAGAAAACTTTTGATTTGTTTGAACAGTAGTTTAAACATGACTCAACGTGAAAACCCTCAGAAAAACGGTTGCTTCGGAGTCCAATTGTGTTTTTCCTTCGGCGATCCATTTATTCAGCTCAGTGATTTCTCAAATTATCACCCGGGCATCCGGTCTTGTCGCTTGCCTCTGTCACCGCCTTGTCATGCACAGCGGCGGCGGGCGCTCGTATTTAAATAAACCGCCAATTCTCGTCCTGGTGCTCAGTGCCCGTCGTCCATGGCCGTTCCCGTCCGCTCCACCCGCCCAGCCGCCCAGCCGCCTACAGACGCCCAGCCGTCCCCACCCGCCCCCAACCGCCCCCAGCTGCCCCCAGCTGCCCAGCCGCCCAGCCGCCCAGCCGCCCAGCCGCCCAGCCGCCCAGCCGCCCAGCCGCCCAGCCGCCCAGCCGCCCAGCCGCCCAGCCGCCCAGCCGCCCAGCCGCCTACAGACGCCCCAGCCGTCCCCACCCGCCCCCATCCGCCCCCAGCAGCCCCCAGCTGCCCAGCCGCCTACAGCCGCCCAGCCGTCCCCACCCGCCCCCAGCTGCCCAGCCGCCTACAGCCGCCCCCAGCAGCCCCCAGCCGCCCCCAGCCGCCTACAGCCGCCCCTAACCGCCCCCAGCCGCCCTGCCACCCCGCCGCCCAGCCGCCCCCAGCTGCCCAACCACTACGCCGCCCAACTGCCTAACCGCCCTCCGCCCAGTCTTCCCGCCGCCTGCCGCCCACTGGTGTCCACTGTCACCCACCCCTCTCCGCCCATTGCCTCTCACCAACTCGTCGCCCGGTGCCCGCCGCCGCCATCTGCCCTCCGCGCCGCCCTGATTTACGGCGCGGTGCAGGCGAGCGCGCGCAAGGCGAAGAGCGATGGGCGCCCCATATCGGGCGGGAGACGCCCCGGCGGCACCTCCAATTTGGGAGGCGGCGATCATTCGGTCCGCTGACGGGGTCAAACGGCTGCCTCGCTCGCGCGCCCCTCTCGCGCAGCGCTCGAGCAATTAAAATGTTACTCAATTGAATCAGAACACACGGGAGAGGTGTAGGCGACATCAATCTCTTCGATTAATAGTTGCTTTAGAGAATCTAGACATTTCGACAAGTCCAACATTTTTGTGGAGGCGAAGACCTATCTCAAAACAGTTTTTGTAAATTGCGGAATAGTGTTGAGGTTCTTATCTCATTAAATGTTCTTTATTACGTGATATTTATCTACCGTTGTTTGCATATCACTAAGTTATTTTGCCGGACACTGGGACAATCGTTCTTTACTCTGTAGCTTCAAAATCTCGCAAATCGGTTCGTTTTACGTAATGCTTCTGGATACCAAATCATTTGAACTGCACCATACTGCATTTCATAAATAAAGCCCGTCTACTCAGAATGTTGCGAGATAGCAGCCGAAAGAAATGGAAAAAAATAATGTGGATTGACGAAGGTTAGAGATTGACTATTTTAAATTCATGTTGTCAGCCGATTGCATTATTTTTCTATTTTCACTCTTTACATTTAATGACTATGATTAGGAATAATTACTATTGAGCTTTTCGTTTTGTTACAAACTTATAACTCTTCCACAATCAGTAAAACAATAAAATTGGCATTTTCTTTGTAGGAAAACGGAAAATAATTTCTACAAGCGACGGAACTGTGTTATGTTCTCAAATGTTATTCAATTTGATATTAACTACTCTCCACCGTACTGCGGCAACAAGATATAATGTCTGTGTCTGTTCTGTCATCCAATCTGACTCCGACAAGAGCTGCTCAGCCAAATTGTACGAATCACTGTTGACCTTGGAGATTAAGAAATAAAAATACAATGTAACTTGAAATATGTCCTAGTCCAGAGTTACACTCATATTTAATTTCGTTGCACCTCATTTATATTCAAACTTATTCATTCCTCGCTTTGGCCTCGTAACCAAACTTCAACGAGTGTGTGTACAGTACCTGCTGTATTCGTTACTTGTAACCAAAAAAATTTCATCTTTCCCTGAAGAAAAATGAAAATGTCTATCACAACGGTTTTCTTGCATACCTCCCAAGCAACAGGAAAAATAAATTGACAATTTTAATAAATTTCAACCGAAAGTATAATTAAATTTTAAAACTTTTTTCAGCTGATAGAATGGCGGAATTATATACTAAATGATAATAAATCTGCCTCAAACTTTTGAATAAAGACGTAAAATAAAATGACGTAACCTTCGACCACTGTCAAAGATTTGAAATATAAAATAATTTCATTCCATAAAACATTTCTCATGTTCCTTACTTCCTCTCTGTGAGCATCAGAAAAAGAACGCAGACCGAGAAATAAACGAGTTATCGTGGCATGTCTTCTGTGAATCAACTTTCAAGACATAAAAATCCCCGAAGCGAAAAGCCAGAAGCACATGAACATACACGTCGCCCGCGGGGGGAGGCCCGCTAATCTTCACTGCCTGCTCCATTAGGGCCCTCCTTCGCGCCCGCTCCGCTTGCACCACCACCACCACCACCGTCTTCATCTCCACCGCAAATATCCCCCTGACACGCCTCCAGACAACCACCGCCACCGTCGCTGCCACCGTCAGTGCCACAGTAGCCCCCGCTGTCGCCATCGCCACTATCTCCATTGCACCAACACTGCCACCAATGCTACCACCAACGCCGCACTCAACGCGGCCACCACCGCAGCCACAGCCAACGCCGCCACCATCATCTTCATCACTTTCACCATCCCCACCACCACCACCACTTCTACTACCACTGTTTTCACTATCACCACCACCACGACTATCCACCCTATCACAATCACCATTACCAGTAACCCAATCCTCATCACCACCACAGTCACCACCAAGGACCCATCCGTCACCACCACTACGTCCTCGCCCTTCCCGGTAGCCAACCGGCCGGCACCCATTCCTCCGACCTGGCACAACGGCTCGACCGCAGCAGTCACTTGTTTAGTTTTATGGAGCCACCGAGATGCGCGCCCAATCGACCAAGGCCATCTCCCCCACCACCCCACCCCACCCCACCCAATCCTCCGCGCGAGAGGCGGCGACGCGGGGCGGCAAATTAACGCCCAGATAACTCTCTTACGCCGCTCTCTTCGTGGCCGCCGCCCGCGGCGTAAATTGCGGCCGCCCTAATGTATAACTTAATTAGGGAGGCGCGCCGCGCGGCGATATTTCTCACGGGGTCGACGCGAGGCGGCGCCACTTCGCGGGTCTGTCCGCCCGCCCGCCCGCCCGCGCCCGGAATTCGCTGCTCGTTAATTGGGCGCGATCCTCCAAAGGAAAAGGGCGCGTTTGGGCCCTCGGCGGCTACCACAGGCTGCGTGTGCCTTGGCACTCCGGGCCACGGGGGGGGGGGGGACGCGGGGGGCACAGCAGTTTTATTGGACAAAGGTAGGTCCAGCTGCTGGAGAACGAACGAAGAAGACGCGGTGGCGGTTTAAGGGGAAATGTTGGAATGTTAAGGATTTCGACCACATAGTTTTCAATAGTGAGAAATTGAAGGCGTAGTACCCCGAGGGAGCTCTAATAATTACTCACGGAAAGTCCGAGATTTGAACTCACATGTTCACCGACGGCAGCATTGTCCTGTGAACTCGTAAGTCATTGTGGGTGGAGAAGGGATCCTAGTTTTCCTGAAGATAAGATACGTCTAGCTGTTGAAGAATAAAGAAAATTTTCGTCGCCAAATTTCAGAGAAAAACGTAATCCCATTAAAGAGTTACTGATCATAATCGTCAACAGATCTAAGGTATTGTCATCTGTAAGAACAGTCAACAGTTTTTAGGGGCAAGAAATGAATATTTACATAACAGAACGTTCGAAAACACATTCAAATAAGCAAGATAGAAGGGAAAACTTCTGGAATTACTTTAGATGCGGTAAGGTCTATTAGAGGTCTGAAAATAATAAAAACAATAAAGACGACCAGGGAACGAGGAAGTTGTCGACATGAAATGCTCACACAATGAGATAAGAAGATACAATAAAAAAACAAAATTAGAAGACAGGAAAGCAATCAATCATCATAGAAAGAAAAAGAGAAATAACGTATAAGTTAAACATACACACACAACATAAATGGAGAAAAATTAATGAACTTGGGATTATGATGTATAAAACTTGGAGGCATTGATAAAGACTTATACTTCTGATGAGACTGGCGGAAAGTAATGACTGGGATTTTAAGCAACTGTAAACGCCGCCTCGAAGGAAACCAGGCTTTCCAAGTTGAAAAAATACAAAATAATGTGCGATCAAAAATTTGAGGGAGAATTGCATTAGCACGAGCACAACTGTTCGTGTCAATCAGAAGCTTCCCGAAGGAATATCACAGAGAAAAGGCCGCCAGCCCTGTCTTCTACCAGGCACCTCATCTCCGGAGGAATCTGGGCCGCCTCTAGCTTCCTTTGCGTGCCACATTCGCTTGTAATTTCGCCTCCGTAACGTGGTAGTTGAGCTGTATGTTGAAGCAGGGTGCGAGTCTCGTGTTGGAAGTCGTGCGTTCAAGATCAGAAGATTTGTGTTTTGAAACGACCAGGAATAGCTAGTGCAACTGTTTTCCCTCGCCTACACGGTCAATTTGCCCCACGCTGGGCTCCGCCAATGCAACGGTATTCTCTCCCTCACGTTCAATTTGCCCCTCTCTATACCTCCCTTGTTTATTTATTCCCCTTTCTCTGAATTGCTCTGTACTTTGGAGCCAATGCAACCATACCTTTCTTACCGCTATTCAATCTGTCAATGTTACTATCTGAGGGTGTTGCATAAAATTTTATTTGGGTCGTAGGTCGTGGACGGCCCCGTACGGGAAGTACCTGTAAACAACGCTTAACAGCACAGCATGCACAGGGCTACTAAATACGGAAATAAAAACATATATATTTCAAGCAAGAAAACAAGAATTTTAATTCCCCTTTTTCATTTTCTAATTCTTCCGTCAACACTACACGGCACATGAGCATTTACATACGCTTGGCAATGTGGCTATGGGTTTCTTTAACATTAACATTACCCCATTACATGAATTTACAATTCATTACTATTCCAATGGCCATTAGTTAGTCGTTTGATCGTTTATGAATCTTTAGGAATTCCTTTTACAAAAAAAAAAAAACTCAATATTATTGCCAATCAATACTAGGTACGTACGTACTTCAATGCAACAATGAGAAAAAAAAAAATGAAACCTGACAATTACTAAATACCAGCCTACAAATTATGATATTATACTAATTTCCGCTTGAAATTCCGTAAATTTCAACAGTCTCATGAATGTTTGTTACGTTTGATGTGCACAAGTTCAAAGCTGATTTTTTTTCTTTAATTATTTCGCGAGTGCGTCACTTCCCTTTCTCTCTGCCTCGTCGAAAACAGCGTTGTTGTCGGTCCGATGATCCCATGCGCGTCCACTCGCATGCATCGGATGTCCACGCACGCTCCACTCGTGCACGGGCCGGTTCTCTTCAGTAGTTCTCCAAAAAACTTGTCCAAACACTTGCATCACAAATTCACTACCAAAAATACTTCTTCTCTCTTCAAGTATTAATGCATTGCCAACGTCCGCCCAGTTATAAGTTCATCAATTACTTTAGCTCCACCGCTCAAAAAATATCTAAGTCCGAAAAGTTAAACAAATCACGAATACTACGGACGTGGGGATCACGTTCTCTCGACCGCTGACTAGACCGAAGTGTGCTCAAAATCATTTCGATTTAACATCTTGACTCGCTTATGAAAAATGCCGGCGAAATCCCTTTCGCTTTTTTTTCATTGTTGTTTCCACAAAATTTTCTAAAATGGTCATTATTTCCCGTTTTAACTTGTGTTCGTGTTCGTTCGCTTTAGCTTTTCCCCAATGTTAAAGATTTCTTGTCGAAACAGCAGTTTTCTATTTATTTCCCGTCGAAAATGTTAATTTTCTGTCGACATTCCCCAGCAGTAAATCGTTGCTTGTTTGGCAGTATTGTTAGCGTGCAATATTTATTTATTTAGAATGTTCAATGTTTTTATAACTCTCTAAACCATGTATAAATTTTGTTTAATTCCTATTACGACGATTCCCGCCGCATCTCATTGTTTAATCAGCATTTATTCGCAAAATCTCGATAATTCAAGTTAAGCCATTTGACCTGTTCGACTGGGATTTCATTCTAAATTTTCAAATTACAATTTTAAGGGAATTCGTCGTCCGATCTCGTTCAAACAAAAAATACAGCGTTCATTTAATTCTTCTTCAACTAAATGGTTATTCAAAATTTCTTTCCGCATTTGTTGACCCCATAAAAGTCTCCAGAACGATCGAAATATACCTTCCGCGGCGCGCTGTTCTTTTGTCTTGTTCATTGATTCTAATACACGTTGTGTACATCATAGACTATAGATCTTAAATAGTTATTCTTTTGTCCACTATTGTTTTGAAGTATTCCTAGGAATAATGAAATCATTACATCTCCCCCCGACCAGACGTCGCTCACTCGCTGACATCGTCACGATGAGCCGGCGTAACACCATCAGTTCGATTCCCAGTCAGGTCATTGTTGCCCGGTACTGGCAACTACGCCTTGTGTTGGTAAACACGAGCCGGTGCACCGCACTTCAACATTATCGTTCCCGCTTGAACACCTGCTTCACCATACTCCTTGTAATCACTACACTTGCTTTATCGTCGCACTTACGCGCGTCCGACGCACTACACTTCTTTTGGATATACATTCGACACTGTACGGTCGTCCGCAACAACAACAACACACACATAAAACAAAACTTATTCTAAACAAACTTGCTTTCTTGCTTATAATCTTAACACTAAACTTATAACTAAATATTTACCATGAACCATAACAAGCCAAGCAACCCATTCCCTGTCAACCATACCTATTGCTTCCCCTTTGTCCATTGCGTGTACTCAAACTACACCTGTCAATATTGCATTACACCTGTCACTTTCCTGAATTACTGTTCTATATTCTATCTTTGCCCCTTCCATTCCTACGCCATTTCTTTATATAATTTTACATTTGTCCTATTATAAGTGCCTATCTCTCTGTCATCATCTGCTAAAGACAACGTGTTGTTGTCAAACACCTCCGTAATTACATACGGGCCTTCATAAAGTGGGAAAAACTTTCGGAACAATTTCTGCTCGGACGACGATGAGTGCGGCGATCTCAACAACACTAGGTCGCCCACGTGATACGCCCCCCGACAGAAATTCCCTTGGGTCTTCTTTTGATTCGACGCCTTTTCCAGCTGCTTGTATACAATTTGGTAAGAGGTGGCGCTTCGTACTGGGGAATGTTTACGGCTTTCTGTTTTCGAGTGTCCAGGCAAATGCTTACTTTCCCATTCTTCTTTATAACCACGACGAGTGGACTCACGTATGGGGTTATTGACCTCTTAACCACCCCTTTCTCTTCCATTTCTCTGATCGCTTCTCGCACCTGTGTCTTGTACGCTTGAGGTACGGGGTATTGCTTTGTTGAAAACGGGGCATCATCCTTCATCTCTAACGCGAATCGATAGCCCTTCACCGGCTCCAGTGATTCTTGAAATATCTTGGCATAGGCCAACAGCAGTTGTCGCACCTTCTGCGGACAGTCCTCTTGGGCGACGACACCCTCCACGGCCGAGTCCACTTTCTGGAGAACCTCTTCCATACACGACAGCACCTCGTCTCCGCCTATTGTCGCAGTGTCACGTTCAGCGACCACCGAGCCACCCCCAATAGAACCTTGTGATCGTAGCGTCACTATCCCAGTACCTACGTCTACAACGGCTTGGTAGGCCCTCAATGCGTCCATCCCGATAATCAACTCACGCACAAGTCCACGGACGACTATCGCTGCCACTTCGATGGTCATTTCTCCCACGCAGAATTCCACCCATATCTGCCTTCCGGTGGTACACGCCGCTTTCTGGTTCGCCATCACGACCCTCAACTTCCTCGTCGGTAGCTCAACTAACTCTTGCCCGTCTCTTCTCACTTTCTCACAAAACTCCTCTGACACCGCGCTGATGCTACTTCCCGTATCTATCAAAGCTTCTACCTCCCTACCGTAGCTGGTGCCTCTCAAAACCAAGCATTTACTAGGTTTTGCGCCCTCGTTGTTCTCTTCTTCTCTTAACAACTCTTCGCCTGATACCATTACGATCGCTGTTGCTATTACCGTAACTAGCCCCTCTGGTTCCACGTTTAAGCCTCCGCCGCCTCTTCCAGACTCAAACGCAATCAGTTTTCCTGACGTCGCTCATGTGACCGAGGAAAAGCTCCATTCTCTCCTCCTGAACACGATATCTTCGCCTCCTGATGAGGCCGTTCCGTCACCGAATGTTGAACATTGCCTTGTGGTGGTTTCTGTTGTTGAGGTTGCCCGCCCTGCGGCCTCTCTACATTGACGGTTTTGTCACCTGCGCGCACCCCCATTGCGCATATATTCTCCGACTTCGGTTTCGTCGGGAATTTATTATAGCCGCTAGCCCCTTGGTTTTGCGGTCGATGCTCACCACCGTCCTGCTCATTTCCATCATTAATCTGGTCGAAGCGACTGACGCGTTCGATCAAGTCATCGATCGTTTCCGGCATGTTATTCCACAGTAAATTTCTGATTTGGTTCGGCATTTGTCTGATTAAAATGCGAATCACTTCGTCGGGGTTGAATTCTTCACTGCATACCTTGAAAGCGCTTACTTTTCTAGTGACGAAGTCGCACATGCTTTCGGTGCCTCCCTTCCGGTATCGTTCTGACATTAGACGGAATTTCAGCTCGAACCTATGGTGTTGATTCCAATATCTGTCCAGAAACTTAGCCTTCCACTCCCCATAGGATCGAGGTGTGGGCGTAAGGGCCTGCCACCAATATTGCGCTTTTGAACTGAGCGCTTCTTCTACGAACCGCAGCTTCATCGTCTCGGGGATTCCGTTCACCAAAAAGTAATTCTCGAGAGCAGTTAAGAAAGAGTAGGGCTGCTCTTTACTCTCCCCATGAAACCTCAGGTAATTTGGCAACGTTGGGTGGCCCATCACTACACCTGACACCCCCGTTCGCTGCGCTGCCTGCACGCGACCTTCTAATTCCGCGATTTTACTCATTAATGTTTCTTCTACTTCTCTATATTTCCCGGTTTCAGGTGCCCTCAATTGGTCGATTTCCGTCATGACCGTCGATTTAATATTCGCAGCGATGCCGCTGACGGAGCCTTCAATCTTTTCAATACGCGCATCTTGCCGTAACGATGCCTCCCTCACGCCTTGAAGGTCGTGATTAACGCTACCTAGCTGCTCGCGCTGCTGTTCTGCGGCCTGACGCAATGTCAAAATCGACGACTTAACCTCTCCGACGTCAGTGCCCATTTGTTGATTGAAAACGTCCTGAACGGCGAAGCGAGTTTCCATCTTTTCTTCTAACATACGGGTCTCGCCCTCCGCCTTCTCAAACCGTTTCAGGGTTTCGGCTTTAAACGCCTCGACTCCTTCCCTTATACTGGCCACCGCGTCGCGTAACTCGCCCTCGATCTTATCCAGCCTCCCGTTTAAGCTGTTACGTAGTTCAGCATTGCTTTCCGCCATTTTGTTTTGCAAAGCTACGCTGTTCTGTTCTAAATTCTGCAACTTGCTCTGTACATTCGCGCTGTTCTGTTCTAAATTCTGCAACTTGCTCTGTACATTCGCGCTGTTCTGTTCTAGCATGGTATTACTCCGCTGTAGAAATTCCCAAATCATCGCCAAGCTTGGCTCCGATTTGCTGCCTGCCTCTACCGGAGTTTCGACTGCAATCTGCTGCCCAATTATTTCTTCAGTTGCGGTAATCGCAACATTTTCCTCCCCTTCCACTTCAAATTCGTCCGAATTCCTCTGCTCCTCGTCCCCGTCTCGAGCAAAAATTGTTCCGAATTCCGTTTCCTCCCTAATACCTAGCGTTTTCTTACTACGCGTTTCCATGGCTACTAATTCCTTTATTAAAATTTAATTATTTCCGCCCTGAATGCTGCAATATTAAACGCAGTTTAATTCCACGCCCCACGCTTTGGGCGCCAATGCAACTGTTTTCCCTCGCCTACACGGTCAATTTGCCCCACGCTGGGCTCCGCCAATGCAACGGTATTCTCTCCCTCACGTTCAATTTGCCCCTCTCTATACCTCCCTTGTTTATTTATTCCCCTTTCTCTGAATTGCTCTGTACTTTGGAGCCAATGCAACCATACCTTTCTTACCGCTATTCAATCTGTCAATGTTACTATCTGAGGGTGTTGCATAAAATTTTATTTGGGTCGTAGGTCGTGGACGGCCCCGTACGGGAAGTACCTGTAAACAACGCTTAACAGCACAGCATGCACAGGGCTACTAAATACGGAAATAAAAACATATATATTTCAAGCAAGAAAACAAGAATTTTAATTCCCCTTTTTCATTTTCTAATTCTTCCGTCAACACTACACGGCACATGAGCATTTACATACGCTTGGCAATGTGGCTATGGGTTTCTTTAACATTAACATTACCCCATTACATGAATTTACAATTCATTACTATTCCAATGGCCATTAGTTAGTCGTTTGATCGTTTATGAATCTTTAGGAATTCCTTTTACAAAAAAAAAAAAAACTCAATATTATTGCCAATCAATACTAGGTACGTACGTACTTCAATGCAACAATGAGAAAAAAAAAAATGAAACCTGACAATTACTAAATACCAGCCTACAAATTATGATATTATACTAATTCCGCTTGAAATTCCGTAAATTTCAACAGTCTCATGAATGTTTGTTACGTTTGATGTGCACAAGTTCAAAGCTGATTTTTTTTCTTTAATTATTTCGCGAGTGCGTCACTTCCCTTTCTCTCTGCCTCGTCGAAAACAGCGTTGTTGTCGGTCCGATGATCCCATGCGCGTCCACTCGCATGCATCGGATGTCCACGCACGCTCCACTCGTGCACGGGCCGGTTCTCTTCAGTAGTTCTCCAAAAAACTTGTCCAAACACTTGCATCACAAATTCACTACCAAAAATACTTCTTCTCTCTTCAAGTATTAATGCATTGCCAACGTCCGCCCAGTTATAAGTTCATCAATTACTTTAGCTCCACCGCTCAAAAAATATCTAAGTCCGAAAAGTTAAACAAATCACGAATACTACGGACGTGGGGATCACGTTCTCTCGACCGCTGACTAGACCGAAGTGTGCTCAAAATCATTTCGATTTAACATCTTGACTCGCTTATGAAAAATGCCGGCGAAATCCCTTTCGCTTTTTTTTCATTGTTGTTTCCACAAAATTTTCTAAAATGGTCATTATTTCCCGTTTTAACTTGTGTTCGTGTTCGTTCGCTTTAGCTTTTCCCCAATGTTAAAGATTTCTTGTCGAAACAGCAGTTTTCTATTTATTTCCCGTCGAAAATGTTAATTTTCTGTCGACATTCCCCAGCAGTAAATCGTTGCTTGTTTGGCAGTATTGTTAGCGTGCAATATTTATTTATTTAGAATGTTCAATGTTTTTATAACTCTCTAAACCATGTATAAATTTTGTTTAATTCCTATTACGACGATTCCCGCCGCATCTCATTGTTTAATCAGCATTTATTCGCAAAATCTCGATAATTCAAGTTAAGCCATTTGACCTGTTCGACTGGGATTTCATTCTAAATTTTCAAATTACAATTTTAAGGGAATTCGTCGTCCGATCTCGTTCAAACAAAAAATACAGCGTTCATTTAATTCTTCTTCAACTAAATGGTTATTCAAAATTTCTTTCCGCATTTGTTGACCCCATAAAAGTCTCCAGAACGATCGAAATATACCTTCCGCGGCGCGCTGTTCTTTTGTCTTGTTCATTGATTCTAATACACGTTGTGTACATCATAGACTATAGATCTTAAATAGTTATTCTTTTGTCCACTATTGTTTTGAAGTATTCCTAGGAATAATGAAATCATTACACTAGAAGAGAAGTATTGCTTCACGGGTTACGGTCATTTGATAGCCTATTGCACAATCATATTTTTATATTACGGCATTCAATAATGAATTGGTAAAAGAACACTACTAAGCAATTATTTTGACATATTCAATTTGGCCAGAAAAATGTGCTCATAAATCAGTGATTTCACTTCGTGCCCTATACGCGTATCTCTGATACCGCTT
This sequence comes from Acheta domesticus, assembly GCA_031308135.1. NCBI lineage: Eukaryota > Metazoa > Arthropoda > Insecta > Orthoptera > Gryllidae > Acheta > Acheta domesticus. The sequence continues at coordinate 12,365,034 of JAHLJT010009436.1, forward strand.
GCCGTGAGCAGCACGACTCCTCAAGACTAATCCATTTCCAAAGGACATATCTTCAATTACTTGACATTTTGCCTTCGAAAGGAAACTTGTAGTCTCCTTAAGTGGACTGAAAATGAGGTAACTGATTTTGTGTCTCTGTAATGAAATTAATATTAGTAACCTGAAAAGTAGTTATGGTAATCGGTCGTACTCGGTCAACCAGTCAAGCTATCTGCAGCTTGACCGAGTTCGATTAAAATAGCCGAAGTTTGGGTTATAATGTAATGGACAAATTGTCAGAAACTATTTTATCATCATTACTATTATTACTCAATTAATTACTCATATTTTATTGCATAAAACAATATTAACGAAATATTTAATTTCAATTATAAACTCCGTAATACTTAAAATAAAACGCACCCTAACGGCATTGTAATGCAAGAATTTTATTTGCGTCTACCTTAATTGACAATACTTGAATAAGAATTTCTTCATTCTCAACTAGTTTAACGTAAAAGATAATAGTTTCATACTGTGAGTCTCGAATCATTATCTTTTAAATATGAATTACCAAAATAGAATAATATAAATAGATAATACGTTATACGTTTTGTGTAAGAAACGATATAACATAAAAGAATGAAGTTCCCACAAGTTACAACACTCGCAATAATTACAAAACAATCGGAACTAAATTAACAAAGCGAATGCTTGTAGTGGCATGCAACTGATACGGACGTGCAATAACCAGAGGGCCATTATGATTCATTTGACATCTGAGTCAATGAACTATTAATAGTAGTTTATGCAATTAGTTTATATTGTTAAGCTTTATTGCACGAGTACATGTTTTGAAAACGAGCGACGTTAGGACCGAATTTTCAAATTTGTACGAATGCAATAAAGCAACGTTATAAACGACTTGCCCTATTTTTTTGTATGACAACATTATAAATTTATAAGAGAATGAAACTTAAATTTGCGAAGGGCTTTCGTGTGATGTCTCGGGGATTTGACATTATCTGTGCGAGAAAACTGTGGTCGGCTGTTCTGTTTACCTCTACCTCCCCCTAATTCTCTCGCTGCGTTTGGATGAATGTGTGATGACGCAAATCATTCGTGCCGTAAAATCTAATGCGTCATTATTTGTGCCATAAAACGCCTGATTATGAACGATTTCTTGCAACAGAAAAGGTCGTTTATAATGCTGGAATACAAAAAAATACATATTTTGCATTTTCATGAGGGTCAGCTTCAAACCACTAACTCTTATCCGCGTCGTGGTGTCTGAACCACCTATCGTACTTCTTGGAAGGGCCCTTCGAGGAACCCGGATTCCCTCGCTCCCCTGCGGCAGTGCAACTGCGAAGGGCAGGAGGGCGGAGGGCCGCTGCGTCACGCGGCCCCTAATTGAGTGCCGTCAGAGGCTCCGCGCGCTAATTCTGACGCCTAATTAAGCTCGTCTCGGCCTTCGCGGCGGCTCCTGCAGGCGCACGGCCGCTTCCCTTGTGCCGCACGGACTCTCTCGCCGGCCGGCCGGCCGGCCGGCCGGCCTGCAGGTCGTACGCGAATTATTAAGGCGAATGTACACGCGTTGCTCTAGTAGAAGGAACGAATTTCTTTCTTTCAACTCTGATACAGGCTCCATCCTCTGGTACAGGGAAATAATAAAGATGTAGGGGATGGACAAAACGGTCAATTTCTCCGAGTTATCCACTCTCCTCTTCCTCTATTCTATCTTTCCTCATTTCCTTCTCTATTTTCCCTCCTTTGCCCCCCCTCTCTCTCTCTTTCGTTCCCTCTTTCTCCGGTTCACTTCTTCTTTCTCAATTTCTCCCTGTCCATCAATTTTCTATCATTCATATCATAATTCAAAGATTTACAATCTCGTTTCGGGTAAATACCTCAGCTACGGTAAAGAAAAATAAAGTATGGATTCAGAAACTTACATGATTATGTAAACCGCTGCAATCCAATTCTTATTGAATTTGGGTATGATGCTATGGTATGGATGCTGGGTATGAACAACTAGCTGTAACGTGGTAAAAAAGGAGGAAAATTTCAAAAAATAATTATAGAAATGTTGACTTCTCTTCCCATATCTCAGTCTAATATTTGCAACGATGTACAAGATAACTTGTGCTAAGATTTACTGGACAATTATGAAATGATACATTAATATTGATTCGATATTACAGAAAGATGGTTTACCTCTGTATTCGAAACATTTCTTGGCTAAAATATTAAAGAGTGTCAGTGAAATAACTGCACCATGTGCAAGACAAGCAACATTTCTACTTTGTTAATGTTTATTGTTTCAATTTCCTTTCTGTTCAGTATGTAGTACATACAATGAGATAGCCAAACATGATTTTTTTCAATATTTCTGCACGGAAACAATTGCACTTATGACATCTCAACCTTCAACAGGAAATTAATTCGCAAGTGACAATGTTCGTGCCCCACTCGAGTACGCTCTTCGATATTACTGTCCTTTTTCGCATCAACCTCTTTCGTTTTGAATCTTAATGTAGCTACATTATATTTAATAACATTATGTTAATTATGCATTGTTATTTACATGATTAATTTCCAATACGCGGAAGAACTAAAAGAAAACAATGTATCCTCATGTAAGAAGTGCTTATGGTTTCGAGAGATGTCCTCAGAAACTCGGGGAAAAAAATTAGTTTCCATTTTGACTAAAAAATGCCAATATTTGATTGCTTTATTACGCCTATTTCTGTGCGTAACGACTGAATTTTCGCACTCAATGAATCACTGCTTACGAAACAGCTGACGTCGTGAATGAGCAAGGCTCCAAGGAAGAGGGCACTCCCCGTTAAATATTTGCTATTCACGTGATGCGTTATGGAACAGCAATATTTTTACACTAAAATATTTAATTTACTACAATGTTATGCGAAAGAATTTTATTAGTTGTTCTTGAGCAGAATGCAAGCTATCTTATGGAAAACCATTTTGTGTTTGTGTGGTTTTTTTTGTTATTTAAGGTCGCATCAACTACTAGGTCATTATCGATCACTATTGGATGTAACGTTATGGTATGAGGATGAAACGATATGTTGGTGATAGGGGGGTGAAAGGACGAACACATACAACCACGCCTGAGGCGGGACTCGAACCCACAACCCCATGGTCCATGACCACTACGGCACTACTGACTTAGCGATCTCGGCGATCTCGGCCGACTTTGTGTGGTTTTGTTCAGAAGCTTTTTTGTCGGTACGGGCCATTGTGTGTCTACTGACTATGGAAATTCAGTCATTTCACATCTATTATAAGAGTACGCAAGTAAGTACACAAAAAGGGTCAGTTTATGAACATCGTATTTAGACCATTTTAAACCACACGAGTCCCGATATTCCACTACTTAATTGGCGTAACGAAAACGCGTTAGTGCAGCTCCTATGCGTCACGCAATTCCATCTCAACGAGATCCGTCTCATGACGCACAGGCGCTCGCGAGCGCGAATTTTTCACGCTCGGTAAACGAGCGAAGAAATAGATGTCAAACGCCCCATTTATCTTGTCGCATTCGCTGCATTCACGATATGTTACGTCGATAATAACCAGATTACTCTGAATTAGTTTCTACACGTATAACAACTCCCCTCGGGACAAATGCGTATGCCCATGGACAACCTTCGTGATCGAATTGTGGTTCTACAAATCACGGGCGAAGGACAACGGTGGCTTGCTGTCTGGCGGGGCTGGAGAGACTGCTGAGAGTGGGGTCTATGATACAAACTTAGCTAAACCGAGACGAAGAAAGAGGCGAGTCGCGAAGAACGGGACCCGCAAAGGTCGCATTCCTTGGCGGTGCTTTGACGGAGTTACCTGCGAGGCAATATATCAGGCGGGCAGGTTTGTGGTTTCGAAAAGGCGCGAACGCGGTTTACGCCGCCGTTTGAGAGGGTCACTTTTGGAGGCGCATCCTTCTGTGTGGAGACACATTGTTGTGCAAGTTCACGACAGTTGCCAGACACATTCTAAAGAACGGTGGTGGCCACCTGGTGGAGAAATATTGTGCACAATCGGCAGAGGGCCAACGTTGCCACATCAACCAGATTATTTAGTTTCACAAAACCTCCATGGATAAGCCCTATGTTTTGGTTTTCTGCCAAGCGCCATTCAAAACCTTCGTTATAATGAAAAACATAAATACAATTTATAATGCTCCTTTTCACATGGTTGAAGACAGACCCGATGGAAAATTTTCATTTCCCAAGAAAATGCTTGCAAGATTTCTTTTCATTGTTATGTAATTAAAAGTACCTACAAAGTTGGATGTTTATGCAATATGCAATTATGTTTATCAACATATAATTGTATTTAAGCAATTATGCTTAATAGAGAAAATACGAATATAAAATAGAATTACAGAGTGAACATGGATTCAACCGGTTGAATAACTACTAACACATGAATTTAGATGACACCTTTTGAAAGTTCGTCTTGTAAACCCAAGACAATAAGCATTTGTAAAATAATGCCAAATAGTTTTAAATAAGACGTAATTAAAATACCAATTACTGTTTATAAATATATATAAAGATGTACTGTGAATATTTTATACGCAATGCAGACTTAACTGTATATCAAATTGTAGTATTCCAATGAAATTTCTTAACATTCCTAATTCTATTCTAAACTTTTGCGACTTTATAAAATCTTATTTATTGACTGCAAGAATCAGGAATACGATATTTCACAATTACTATGATTTAATCAGCTTTATTAGATCATCTTTAGTAGTTACATAATTTTATTTTTAAATTGTGTCGTCTGGAAGTTTTAAGAGACTGGATGTATTCGAAAATACCATATTTTGCATTCGAATACGATAAATAACAATAACTCACAGTTTCTCTACCTCGAATATTTTCCTAACTTTCAACAGCGCATGATCTCCCTCCCAGAAGTGCATCATCGTGTGAGAGTGAATGGGATGAAGGAATGGTTATGTATCTAACGAAAAAAGTACGAATGATGCGTGAACATAAAACAATACCAAGAACATGCAAATAAACGTACGTTATTTAGTAGTAAGAATAAAAAGTGTGCAACGTAGGCAAGCCAGAGTGCTACGTAGTAACTCACAAATTATATTTAAGCTAAAAATAAGTTAGTTTAAGGTAATAATTAAGAAAATCTCCCTCGTGTTGCTGCTTAAGGCAACAGCGCAATGTATCCAAATTATAAAAACAAACTCCCGCCTCCACAGGAGTAATGAGGAGGGGAAATTGTAAAAACTATGATCGCCAACCCTAGCTAAGATAATGGCCTCTAGATTTAACGTTAACACCGACCGAGCCCAGCAACCCCACCAACGGCGTCGCCGCGAGAATCACGGGCAGGGGGGTGGAGGGGCGGGAGGGAGAATTTGACGCCCGCCAAGAACGACCCCGCCGCGGCGGCGGCGGTGGCGACTAACGGGCGTCGGGGCGGCGCGGGGGTGTGTCCTCTTCCGATTGTGGCCCGCGGCCCCGAATCGGGCGCGGATTGTTACCGCCGCCGCCGCCAGAGGCACGAAATCGCTGGCTGTCAGCGCGCACGCTGAATAGCGCTCGTCCAGGGCGGATGTGCACCCCGCCCCCGCGACCCCTCGCGACCGCCCTCTCGCCCGCGCCGCCCCGCCCCCTCCCGCGTAAACGCCTTACCCGCGAGGTCCTAACCGCGCTAAGCGCCTTTGAATCAAGGCGGCGGAAACCGGCTCAGAGGACAGGGCGCGCTCAAGACGGCCGAGAAAAGAGGAGATGAGGAGGAGGAGAAAAGACAGAGGACCGGAAAGAAACGAGAGAAAGCTCGCTAACGAGTGCCGGACTGGCTTAGGCCCCACGTCAGACGGTTCGCTCAAATCCCATCGCACCAATCAAACAAATACAATTGACATAGAGTGGAGGGATGCACCAGCGCCAGGGGCGCGGGGGGAGGGGGAGGGGGGAGGAGGGGGCGCTCCGATCGGCACGTGGCGCGGCCGCGCGGAAGGTGGCGTTGCGGGTTTCGCAGCCGAGAGACGAAGGCGCATTGCACTTGCGATGTCTCGTCCCAGTGGCGTAGCTAGGGGGGAGCAGCAAGGGGGGCGGCGCGCCCCGGGTGACACCATTCAACTGGTGACACCAATTAAATTATTTTATAGTTGGAATTATATAATTTAAATCGTTTACTTAAAAATCGTATATATTAATAGTTTTCTTAGTTTGAGTAGTTTGAACATTTTTAATGTTGGAATTATATAATTTTTATGGTTTAGTTAAAAATTACTTATATTAATTTAATAAGTATACATTTAAATCATAAACATAGATTATGATTTAATTGCAATTATTCTTAATTATTTACAATGTTTTTAATATATTATAAATAACTATCATGTGCAAATATGTTTGTATTTTTAATAAAATGATGTACAATCAATGCAGCAATAGATAATTTTATACTTAATTTTTGGGGGGGGATGACACCATTAGCTTCGCCCCAGGTGACAGCAATTGAAGCTACGTCATTGTCTTGTCCTAATTCCATTCCTAAAATGCGTCTACAATCGTTTTCGTGGAATCATGGCGCTCATCATCTTGTGAATGTATCTCTTGACGTCTGTTTTCCGTAGTATTCATAATTTCAACCATAAATGAAGATGCAATAATTTTCTTCTATTTCAATCGGTAAATTCAGTTTAACTCCATTATTTTTCGTAGTAGCAAAAAAGACGTTTTGCGCACGAACGTTTTTACTGGCTGTAAAATATTTTCTTTGCATCTCTTTCATAGAACAAAAACAACATGTAATTTATAATAATCGAAAACTTTTTGATTATAGGCTCGTGACTTCCTCTACATTTCTTTCAGAAAATTTACAGCTTGCATAAATGAAAAGTGACAACTATTTTCATTCACAGGTATTTTTATTGAACTGCTGTAAGTTATCGATAAATCACTTTTAAGTAAATTAGTCCATCTATCCTCACCTTTCATTCGCAGTCTATTCAGAGCTTGGGTACTCTGCATTTTTTCTTTTCTCTTTTATTCTCTTACAGTCACATAATCCAAAACCGCTAGACGCAAATGAATGGGATTACTACAAAACAAAGTAGCGAGACGCATATATCTCTCTGACGTGAATCATTCTCCGCTTGCTTGAATAACAAGAACCTGTTGGAGGAACCTAGCCCTCAAGATGCATGTCAGATAACACACTTCTCGTTACTCAACATGCCGAAAATGCTAACCCCAAGGTTTATTTTTCTAAAAATTAACTCCACCTCTCCTCGTTGGAAGGTGAGAAATGAGCGAGGCGATGGAGCAACGAGGAACGAAAACAGTACGGAGGCGAAGACTAATTCGCCGAGGGCTCCTGTTTGGAAGTTGGCTAGCGTAAAATTATACACGTCCGGATCCAGATAGAAAAGCAAAACAAACAGACGAGGGGTGCGTTCGGAAATAGACCCGTCCAGCAGTAGGTCGCCGTCCATCCGGGTGCGGTCTCTCGCTTCGGCATGCGAAGCTCTTGACACCGCAATGCACTTCGCCACCAAGTAGTTGGTTAATAATTATTACAAGTAGGTTAGGTAGAGAAAAGGATATTAAAAGGAGAATAACGGCGGGTAACAGATGTTATGGCAGCCTCTACAAACATTTTTAAACAAGAAGGATCTCAAAGGTCGCTAAGTTAAAATTGTACAATACTGCCATTAAACCGGTAGTATTGTGTGGTTCTGAAACTTGGACCCTCACGAAGAAAATGGAAAATAACCTGGCAATATGGGAAAGGAAAATATTACGTAGAAAATTTGGACCGATTAAAGAAAATGAAATCTGGAGGAGTAGAACAAATGCAGAGTTGGACGAACTATATAAAACGCCTAAGATAATTACCTGCATCAAGATAAGAAGGCTGGAATGGATTGGACATGCAATCAGAATGAAGGAAGAGAGGGCAATAAATATATTTGTAGGGAGTATGGCCGGTAGCAGGAGTAGAGGCAGGCCGAGGTTAAGATGGAACGATGAGGTGGAAGAAAATCTGAGGACCCTAAGAGTGAAAAGATGGAGAAGAAAAGCAGAAGACCGAAGAGATTGGGCTGCCGTAACAAAAGATGCCATGGCAAAACTTAAGTGCCGGAGAGCTGACAGAAGAAGAAGAAGAGGTTAGGTAGATGGTTTGAGCCATTTGGTACGAGAGCCAAAATGGTACGAGGAAGAGCGATCGCGATTGAGATTGTAGAACGCGAGGTATGACCGTCGCGTCGGAGTCCCGACAGTGGCAACAGTTGTTCAATGCCAGCTCAGTAGCTGGGGTTTGGACGAAGTCCCTGCCTTAATGGGAATCCTAGTGGCCGGCGGATCTAATCGGTCGTCTCCGTATTTTGGTTCTATCAATGCCAGACGGGTACCGAAGCGGCACCGGGAGAGATGGCGCAGTGACATCTGGTTGATGTACTGAGTCACCTCTGACCCAGATGTCACTGCAGTCCCTCTGATCGGGAGGCCCTAGGTTCGAGTCCCGACGGCGGCAGAATTTTCGACTCTAGCTTGTCAGCCGTTGTCGAGTTCAGTCGCTTTCTGGAGGAGAATTCTAGCGCCCGGCTGCTCTGATCGGTAGCTCTCCGTGGTTTCTCCGATCAACACCACGCGAATGCTGGAGCAGTACCCGAACAAACGGACACGGACTGCGCGCGATCTTTCCTTCCTCTTCCCTGTCCTATCCTCTCCTCTTACACACACACATTCACTAACATGCACTACACTACCACACATGCCGGGAGACCGGTCGGGACTTAACAGCTAATCCCGGCTGCGGCGGTGCCCCGCTGGTGGGAGATACCTGGTTGAGGGGATAACCCCGCTAGTCGACTGTAGGTCGGCGCCATATCTCGCCATCCAGCGGGGGAAAAGATCATCGCCACCTCCCGAGAAAAAAACACGCAGTACACTTACGGGACTAATGACATAAGTAGTTGACGCACCCAGAAACGTGAATCAATTAATCAATCAATCATAATCCACCAAACGACTTTCGTAAAATTTTCTTCGCCCACTAACACCCCTTTTTACACACGCTCCAAACCTCCTTTTATAGTTGCCCGAACGGCCCTTTATCTGTTTCGCATAATTCGGCGAGCGCCATCCAAGAGCGCCGCAGCCCGTACGGCCGGGAGCCGATATTGCGCTTTCCCCGCTGCGTCGGGCGCGGCGCTGTCTGTGATCGCCCGTGGTCAGCGTTAACGGCGCCAACGGCAGCCCCCCGCGGCCGCGACCGCTTTCTCCCGGCCCCAGCCAGCCAACTGCCGCGCCCTCCATCTGCAGCGCCGGCCCAGGCCACGCGACGGAGAGCGGGCTCCGCACCGCCCCCTCATCCCGTTTCCGCTCCTGCCTGATCAGTTCCGTCCTCATCGTCGTCTACCGGCAAAGAAGGCTCAGAGCATCAACTGCGGTGCCTCTGGTCGGGAAGTCCTAGGTTCGAGTTCCGACGGTGGCTGGATTTTCGACACTATTTTGCGATTTTTCTAACTTTGCCCCTCAAGGCCTGTCTTCACGACCGAATATGTCACTGTATTTCGAGACGTTCCCAGTCGTGCAGCCAGATATCGCATGATCGCGGCCGTATCAAGCAGTGCTTACGAGCATGCTACTCCTAGCGGCACGACAGAAAAAGACGCGAAATGCCGTGTGATATTGCATCGTGGTCATAGGGGCTTGTGGGGCAAAGTTACAAAAATCGCACTATAGCTTGTGAACTAGGTCGAATTCAGTCGCTGTCTGGAGGAGAATTCTAGCGGCCGGCTGCTCTGATCGGTAGTTTTGCGTGGTTTCTCCGATCAACACCAGGCGAATGCCGGAGCAGTACCCTAACAAACGGGCCACGGACCGCGCGCGATCTTTCCTTCCTCTTCCTTGTCCTGTCATCTCCTCTTACATACACACTTACACTAACATGCACTACACTCATGCCAGAAGACCGGTTGGGGGCTTAGAGCTTGTCTCAGCTGAGGCGGTGTCACAGGTGGGAGATACCTCGGGGAAATTCCTCGCAAGTCTACTTAGGTCCGCGTCGGATCTCGCCTTCGCAGGAAGATCACCACCACATTCCACGATAAAAGCATGCACTACACGTACGGGATTAATGACCTTAGCAGTTGACGCGCGCGGAATCGCCAATCAATCAATCCCATCACCGTCTCCGTCCCCATCACCACCTGCTTTCTCACCACTATCCCGGTCCCATCACTGTTTCCGTCCCCAACACTGTCTCACTTTCCCCCCACACCCTTCGTCCCTCCCATTGTCTCCATCCCCTTCCCCGATCCCGCTAGTCTTCTTCCCCACCCCGACTCAATACCCCCCCTCCCGTTTGATCTCTTTCTTTCTCTCATCCACGCCCGAGCCTCTTATAGACGCAAAAGTCAGCTTGCTACTAGATGACGTGTGGTCTAGTTCCTCGACCAGCCATAATTGGCCTTAACATTTTTAATCGTTCGTCTTAGCCAAACTTTTTACATCCTACTTAATGCCAAAGAATTGGACTTTGCCGTCCGTTGAGCTATTGTAAAGATGGAAGATAAAAGCAGTGTTCAAAATTTCTTGAAAGTAGCTTGAAAGTAGTAGGGGAACAAATGCATACCGAAATAATCCAAGTAAATTAATAAGAAAAGATAAAAGTATACATTTGGGGATCATTTTCCAATAACGAGGAAAACCCCATAATGTTCGAGATTACAACAGGTGATTAACTATTATATTCCATTGCGACTGCCAAGCATGCATGAGTCCACTTAGCATCTTGTTTCGACGACGTTTTCGAGAGGGTCACGTAATATTTCATGGAAATTGTAGCATCTGATAATTTTAATAGGTACTGTATTTCAAAATAAGACCACGAACTATTATTCTAAAATGGAATAAATACGAACAAAACATGACCATTCTTCAATATGTATTGTTGTTGAAAATGAGATGTTGACTTATAGTTAATATTTATAATGTTGACAATTGATATATTAAGGGACTACCGTTTTTATAGAAAATTAGTAAAAGTTATATTTTTGAATATGTATCGTTGGGTTCTGAGGGGGCTAAGATCTTACGTGCGTCACTGACAAGTGGGGTGAAAAGAAAATGAAACAGAAAAGCATTTCATTCCTTTTTGCTATGTTCGTAAGCAATGTTCCTTACGCAATAATGAAACGTGATAATGTATACGTACTTCAGTAGTATGAATTTAAGAGTAGTCTTAAAACGCAGTTTTGCAACATCTATGCATGTGAAATTCTAAGGAACGAACTTATCTGCACGAAGTGAACTTTTAAAGACTTCTTCGCTGACCAGCAGATTTGGAGAGGATCATTGACCTTCCAAGAAAAGTAGTTTGTAAGAAAATACTGTATATTATAGTTGAAGGACGAGAAGCTTCATCGACGATGTTTTTCGTCCACTTCCCTTTGATCCATTGAGAGGTTCCAGTTCTGAAATGACCCTTTGCTTTGCTTGTGGATAAAATTGTTTTGCTATTCCCGCACGTTTTCTTGAGTTCTGTGCGGATGTCAACGAGTACTTTAGTTAATGCGTCAGCTACTATAAAATAATATATCCCCAAGTTTTCACGGTGAGGAATCATTAAGAAGCACGATAAGACGTAAGAAAAATCTCTAGCTTGGTTTTATAAATAAATTTGGAGTCTCTCTGTAATTTCAAAATTACTGTCTTTTTGATCTATCGTTATTTACATGATCAAAAAAATTCAATTCTTTTCACGATTTTTGTCTACCTTTTTGCCTGGAATAATACCAGGCACGCCTGGACCGATGTGGATAGTTCTCGCTGAAAGGTACAGCCTGCCTAATTGTCTTGTCTTTTGTTTGTATGTTTGTTTGTCTGTAAGTAACTCAGGATAATTTCTTCAAATTACAATTTTCTGCTACATTAAGAAGAACTTGCATGTCAGCTGAAAGTGAACCGGAAATTTTAATTTGTATTGCCTTCCAAAACAATAGTCGGTATTTTACAATGGAATGGGAATTTCATTTTAAAAGTTTTGTCATATTTTCGCCTTCATTCTCGCTGTCAGCTAAATTAATTTATGTCCATAATACTTCTGCCTCCCACGGGAACTTTTCACTGCTGGCTCTCCCTGTTGGTCCGGTATGGCTCTCCTTAACCAACCTCGGCGCCACAGGCTCCTCAGGCGCGCCCGTACTAATGGCAGTGCGATGGCAGGCCAGTCCAGGGCCTTTCAACTCCCATATAACGTGGTGGAGACCATTAGAGTGGCGCCCTCTCCTGTAGCACCTTCTTACAGGAACTAAAATACGAACTGCTGCCAATGATACTTCAAACGTGTGTGGCTGCTGCGTAGGTTCGCATTGCACTCAAGCAGGCGCGTAATGGTACAAATGATAGCGTCGATGTTCGCGATTTTCTTCAGCGGTTTCTTATATGCATATATTATGAATAATTAAACATTTAGAAGACACTTTTCGTATTTCTCAGAAATAAGCCAATTGTTCTGTGCGGAAGTTGGCGAGCCCGACCAGGAGCTGTACCCAGCGACACCAGCGCCTCCTATAGTAGCACCCTCCAGCTTTGTCTCCGGTTTTGATGGAGAGTTGCGAGGCCCTGGGCCAGTCGACGCGAGTAGTGCACGTAACGCCGTGGTCAGTGGCAGTCTGCTGCCTTGGAGAGCCCCCCGCCCGCCCAGGGACAATGGGACGACAGCAGAGGTTGAGAAGCCTTTTGCCGCAAGCGCCCTCGACCCTTAACGAGGGATACATTTCATAAATGTCTATAATACACAAGTCGACATTCAGCAACCACACTTAACGACGTAAATGCACAGCTTGTCCTCCCACTCTGCATTAATGTAGATTCAATGGTTAGGCGGAAGGGCAGGCCCTAGGGCTTGAGCCTTACCATTAATAAATACATTATTATTATTATTATTATTCCATTACATCACGACTAAAGATCTTATGAGTCGGCTGAATATAAAATCTACTCCAGGTTGCAACCAGCTACCTAAGGAGCAGATTCGGTGACTATCAGTGCCTCTACAATACTTTACGCAAAATGTGGGCTGTTCCAAATAAAGCAATTTCTTGCACTTCCCAGTCTTTTGAATTACCTGGGAGTTTAGACAAGTTCTTACTCAAATTTTGCGGAACAAATCCCAGAGCTCCGATAACTATCGGGACGACCTGTGCTTTTACGCCCCACATTCGGCTGATCTCGATTTCCAAACTCTTGTATTTAAGACGTTTCTCTGCCTCCTTGGTAACGACGTTTTGATCGCAAGGTACAGCAACATCGATAAGTAAACACGATTTTTTGGCCAAATCCCGGATAACTATATCCGGTTTGTTTGCCGCTATCGTGCGATCAGTTTGAATTTGTTGGTCGTACAATATCGTACACAATCCAACAGACGTCACCGGTTTCGGTGAGTGTTCGTACCACTTGGGGCATGTGTTTGGAACTTCGAGGGCGGTACAGATCTGCCAGTGGAGGTAGCTACACACCCTGTCATGTCTTTTAAGGTATTCGGTCTTTGCTAGGATTGGACAAGCTGAGACAATATGATCAATGGTTTCTACTTGCTCCAGGCAAATGCGGCATTTGTCATCTTGGGAAATTTTGAGAACCGCTTTATCATAATGTTGTGTTCTCAAGGCCTGATCTTGGGCAGCTATTACAAGTGCTTCCGATTCTGGCTTCATCCTTCCCCTTTTAAGCCACATAAATGATTGATCTTTATTGATCTGCACCTTGTCCATTCTTTTTAGGTATTGACCGTGGAGCGGTTTGTCTCTCCACGATTTCTTTAACATTTTTGTGTCTCACACTTCATGTTTAGCAGCATCAGAAGTTCAGTGTCTGTGTTATTCGACGTGTCTTGCCTAGTTTTCTTCGCAATGTTTCTTGCTACACTAACAATGCCTCTGTTTCCCATTCTTCGGTCAGATTTCATGACCTGCCTCATTAGAGGGTCGTCTTGATGGCTGACTACATACTTACCCAACCCGACTATTGCGTTGTGCCAGGAGGCCTCAATTTGTCTGAGGCCTCTTCCTCCTTCCTTACGTGCCACATAAAGTCTATGTATATCAGCTCGAGGGTGGGAAACATGATGCATTGTCAGCAGTTTTCTGGTTTTTCGATCCATGGTGCGAATTTCTTGCTCAGTCCAGTCCACTAGTCCAAAACTGTATTCGGCTACAGGTACCGCCAAACTACCTATTGCAGATATTTTATTCCTGGAATTCAGAGCGGACTGCAGGACCAGTCTCACTCTTCTATAATACTCCCTACGAATTCTCTCTTTCATTCTGTCATTCGAGATGGTTTCACATTCTTCAATGCCCAGATATTTGTAAGTTTTACCTGGCTCAAGATCTTGAATCACAGTGTGCGTATCAATTTTCAATGTTCTCAGACGTTGTGAGTTTCCCTCTTTTAAATTGATTTTTGCACACTTGTCAAGACCAAACTTCATGCAGATGTCATTGCTAAAGTCATTCACGACAGACAGCATTTGGGAGAGAATCGCTTCATTCTTGGCAAACACTTTCAGATCATCCATGTAAAACAAATGTGATACTGGCCTTTCATCACCATGGAGCTTAAAACCAAAGTCAGCTTGCGACAACTGTCTCGATAGTGGGATCAAACTAATGCAAAACAGCAGAGGGGATAGTGAATCTCCTTGAAAAATACCCCTGTTAATCTGAATACTTCTGGTTTCTACTGCTTCCTTCCGCTGTGGATTAGTAACCTGGTACTCCACGACTTCATACTAGCCTTGCAAAACTCAACAAGTCTAGGATGAAATCGATAGATCTCCAGGGTCTTCAAAATCCAATCGTGTGGTACACTATCAAGGCCTTTTGGTAGTCAATCCAAGCCATGCTCAAATTACGTTTGCGTTCTTTACATCATTCAAGATGACTTTATTCAGTAGCAAGATTTCCTTACACCCATAAGAGCCTTTACGACATCCTTTTTGTTCAGCTGGCATTAGATGATTCTTATCTAGATGTCTATACATTTTGTCAGCTATAGCTGAAGTTATAACTTTGTACAGTACTGGCAGACAAGTAATTGGCCTGTAGTTCTTCGCCAAAGAGCTTGTCTCCCGCTTTGGGTAGCAAATACGTGATGCCGCGTGTGAGCCATTCCGGGATTTCCTTTGGGTTTTCAAAAATTTTATTAACAGCCTTTGCTAGATGAGAATGTATTGCTGTTAATTTCTTAATCCAATAAATCTGGATCTTATCAATCCCGGGGGACTTCCAGTTTCCCATGTTCTTAATTGCTTGGAAGAGGTCCTCTTCCGAGAATTGGTGAACATCTTCCACTGTTTCTACAAGTTCATCGGCAGCATCAACTTCAGATTGAAGCCAAGATGCGTCTTTGTTGTAGGATCTGCTCTCTTCCCAGATTCCTGCCCAAAATGCTTCGACGTCATCTTTTGAAGGAGTAACAGCTTTGCCATTCGGTTTTTGAGTCAGATTGCGATAGAATCTCTTCGCGTCTGTTTCAAACAACCGGTTCTGTACACGGAAATCTATTCTACGTTTGTACCTTCTTATTCGTTGAGCCCATGCTTGAATTTTCTCTTTTAGCTTCTCAACTACCATTAGCCTGCTGGTGTCATTTTCAATTTGGTATTTTTGTTCAACATTGAATATTTTTCGTTGAACTTTAGAGGTGTGCGTTGAATTAGAAGATGCCTCAGCTAAGAATGATATTTCACGCCGGGTGTCGGCTATCCGTTTCATAATTCTGTTCATCCATGGGGGTACAGAGCTGTTTACTCTGTTTGCTGTCGGCCGTCGGTGTTCTTGGCTGGCCCCAAAATTATCTGAGATACTAGATATCCAGTTGCATATATGATGTGATTGATTTCAGTAATATCTAGATCTCTGCCTGGGGTCTCCACCACCTCATTTAGACAGAATTCACTGTTTCTATCACTCTTTTAGCTTTGGCATTTTCGTATATTCTCCTCAACGGTTCGCGAGATTCAAACGGAAGTTGACTAACTCTTTCTATCTCGCGCCGAAGGAGATTTCGCATCATGTCCTTATCGTGTAATTCATTGCCAGATGAGTTTTCACCACTGACGTGTGTTTCACTGGAAAGCGATGAACCTTCCACGGGATCATCATTTTCAAGTTCTACATGTTCGTCATGTGGATTGTTCGAGCGAAGTACATATTCCGCATTTCTCTCAATGTCAGCAAGTTGATCTGCTGTGAATTTTCCACTGCTGAGTATGTATCGTCGTTGACTGGCAAGCTTCTTTGAGTCTAGGGTAGGTCTCATATCTGGGTTCCGCTCTCTCCATACCTTGAAAACTTCTATTTCAGAGCCCCCATTTTTCGCTTTTGCGTAGTAAAAGCACCACATCACCTCCTTTAATTCATCCCGGGTCCATCTCTGACGATGGCTTCGAGCTACTGCCGGCTCTGGGTCCCTGGGACTAGCATCCGTGGGATGGCCAGACGTCGACAAGGTGACATTAGCTCGGTTTCTGAGCAGGTATGGGACATTGGTAGAACAAGGCACGTTAAAATTCATTACATTGCTTGTTCTATCCATTTTGCTCATTGGTTTGAATTGAAGATTCGCAGGACGCAAGTTCGAGTTCACAGATCACACTTAACCCTCGGGTTGTTTCCTGCCATCCGTTACTGCGACCCACAGTGGCCTCGGGGCATCCCCCCGCAGGGCCCAGCAAGGGGTCCCTCCGATCGCCAGTCGGCATTACTAAACCCTACGGGATTTTCACTGACTGCTGAAGGCAGCCTCCTTCGCTGGCTAATGCAAGGTTCGGGCCTCCACTCTAATCAGTGGCCTGGTGTGCCAAACCAGTTTCTCTCCTGTACCCTCTATGGGCCGACAACAGGAAGTCCAAAGGTTCATGACCCTTCCCTCTCTACTTACTTCCCACTCTCCTCAAAATGGAGTACTTCTTCGTCTGACCCCTCACCTTCAACCCATTCAGCAAGGGAGGCCCCACCGGTAGCTAGGCTACCACTGACATAGCTTTAAGGCTCATGGGGGTACTCAAGCTCCACCACCAACTGCAAGGTCGTGTACTCCCTAGGTGGAGTTATTATTATTATTATTATTATTATTATTATTATTATTATTATTGTTATTGTTATTACTAACGACTTACGAGATTCGCGGGCCATTGTGTTTCCGTGCGATTTCACTTTTTCCAAACTCTGGTGCACGTACGAGTCACTGATAATAAATATGACGTCTCAAAGGCAGGTGAAGTCTTCGAATGTGGAAATCTTCAGAAGTCAATACGAACCACCCCAAATGACTGCTTTGAAAATCAATCTCTGATTTGCGATGTTTCTTGAGTTCACTCGTTCCCGAGACAAAAGACCACACTCGGATCAGCCGGTGACAACGTCAGAAATAATTACCGGAAGGTCATCGGAATCTCAATATCGGCAGGCGGTAGATCACGTTCATCGACCCGCCGCCGCCCCCGCCGCCCCCGCCGCCCCCGCCGCCCCCGCCGCCCCCGCCGCCCCCGCCGCCCCCGCCGCCCCCGCCGCCCCCGCCGCCCCCGCCGCCGCCCGTCGGTTTGGAGAAGAAGCGCCTGCTCGCCCCATTTCGAGAGCACACGGTTGACAAAAGTGGCCGTTTCCTCCATCGCAGTTTTATGACCGTCATTTCGTATTCCTTCCTTTTTTACCGCTCGCCGAGCAGCCCACCACGCGGTCGATAATGTCCCCCGCGGACGCCCACCGCCCTTCGGCCCATGGGCCTCCGCCCGCGCGCCGCCACGCGCCATGGACGGATTGTTCACAAACCGACGCCTCAGAACCACACTGTTCCAAGTCCAGTTTTGTAACAAAATTAGATTTCGCTTCAATGGTGTCCTGATTGATTGTTCGTGATTCCGGGCGCCTCAACTAATTAGGTCCTTTGTCCCGTAAGTCGAGTGCGTGTTTTTCTCGGGAATGGTGGTGATCTTTTCCCCGCCGGATGGCGAGATCCGGTGTCGATTAGCGGCGTTTTCCCTCTCCCACCAGCGGGACACCGCCACAGCCGGGACAAGCTGTAAGATCCAGACCGGTCTCCTGGCATGTGTGGTAGTGTAGTGCATGTTAGTGTGTTAGTGTAAGGAAGAGGAAGGAAAAATCACGCGCGATCCGTTGCCCGTTTGTTAGGGTACTACTACGGCATTCGCTTGGTGTTGATCCGAGAAACCACGGAAAACTACCGATCAGAACAGCCGGCCGCTAGAATTCTCCTCCAGACAGCGACTGAATTCGACCTAGCTGACATGCTAGTGTCGAAAATCCTACCGCCGTCGGGACTCGAACCTAGGACCTCCCGGTCAGAGGGACTGCAGTGACATCATGTTGATTTTCTCGACGATACACACGTCTTTAGTGTCGAAGTGATGAGACGATTGACGAGATCCAGAACTTAAGATTTGCCTTGGCACATCGCCATTTGGGTCGCAGTAGTGACCCCCACCTCGAAGGAAACTGAATATCCCGCTGAGGACTGAATATCCCACTACTCAGAGCTGGTAGCCCCTATCTGCGGGAAGGGGGGGTCTATCTAGTTTCCAGAGCTCTCGTGTGACGGAAGGCTTTAAAAGCCTCTGATACCGGGATGTAGTGCATGGGGAGTCCCTGCATACAAACCAATGTCCTGCCACATCCCAATGCGCAAGGGAGGGCACATAAACATGGCAATGATAGCGGTGGCGACGAAACTACTCACGCCTCGACATTCTTTCATTGCTTTCACCATTCATGATGGACACTTGCGCTTACGTAAATGTTTTTACTTTCTGGTGTACTACTTATATAATACAGAGAAAGAATTGTAATGTTGCAGCAAAAAATCGCTATTTTTCACAAAGAGACAATTTTGGGGTCCCCGATAGCGAAAAAGTGGATAATTCGTGTTCTTGTATGGAGTAAATAACTTCCTCTTGCACCTTTTGTAGTCAGAATACATATTTTGTGGGTCTTTGATAAATGGAAAATTTTGTGTTCGGCAAAATGTCTTTCTATACGTCCGTTCGCCTTTCCATCCGTCCACCTGCCCGTCCGTCTATCCGTCGTCTGTAGATCCATTTTCTTTTCTTTGAAATTCCAAGTAGTTTTATTAAAGAAACTTTCATTAAAAACTGTACGAATATCTTAATTCCGTGTCCATTAATGAAACATTGATGTTAGCGCGCAACGCGATGATAAAATTTTTCAACAGGTTAAGGATAAAAGGAACCATGAGGAAAACCAAATATGTTTGATCTGGCGTGGTGTCAGCGTGAAAGTTACCGTTTTGCTGTCTCTATGCATCTTCTTCCGAATAATTCCACTAACTTGTTCTCTTCAGTATTTCCCGCGGACATTACAAAATTTTAGATTTTTATGGATATTTAAAGCGAAGTTTTCAATGAAAAAATTATGAAGATTTAACTTTGGGGAAAATAATTTCTAAGAGACACCCGAAAACTGACCCAGTGGTCAGTTTCGTTATTCTAAACATCCAAAATTTTATTCTTACTCTCAGTGACTAGAAAGTAGATATGTCGATGTATTTTATGACCCATTTTTTTCTCTTTCGGCATTGTGTCATTGTGCTCTTTTCTTTGGGAAATGTTGTCTTAGAAATTTATTGATTCAAATCAAGAAAAAAAATCAATTGCTTCAGCACCCAGAGATACTCTGACTGAAGTACGGTGCGAAGTTTTCATCTTGTAATCTAGTAAGATATGAGTTTAAACAATAAAACAAATAGTATGAAGGATGTACCAAAATGTTCATGGAGGGAAGTTTACAGGTTTTAATTTTCTTTACTTCATCACCTCGTCACTTTTATTACTACTAAACCTCATTACAGCATTTTTTAAATGCATTAACATATATAATTGTGACTGGTGTTCTAGTGCCAGTTTTGGTATACTGACAGAAAACTATATTTTTATATTTCTTCAAATATAAGACTAACGAAGAATACAGTATTATTTTATTATGTAATTATTATTGTAGCATGATATTTAACATTCACTAGATTTATTTAATAGCTCATTTATTAGACATTTTATCAACTTAAATCATTGTGTATTTACTCTCTTGGGTTTTCAAAAGAGAGTTTCGTTTCTTTTCGGTTTATGTTTTAATATCACTTTCTGATTCCGATTAGTCCGTATTGATCGGTACGTAATGACTCACTATTCACTTCAAGCTCTAAAACATGCAAGAAACCAGAAAATTTGTCGGGATCGCCGAGAGTTAAAAATGACCATCTCGCCCCTGGAGAATCTCCCTTCGGTGGCACCTCCCCCACCACATCCCGGCGCCACCGCCGCCGCCGCCACCGAAGACCTCGACGGCCGCGGTCGCCAGCCCCAGCAGTCGCTCCCGACGGCAGCGCTCCTCGTGTTTGTTTTGGGAACCGTCGTTCCCTCCGCCCCTCTCCCCAGCCGTAGTGCTCCTCGTCCCCCTCCTGCTCCTTGTCCTCCTCCTCCAAGGCTTCCTCAACTTTATCAATTCTG
The DNA here is from genome assembly GCA_031308135.1 of Acheta domesticus. Classification (NCBI taxonomy): domain Eukaryota; kingdom Metazoa; phylum Arthropoda; class Insecta; order Orthoptera; family Gryllidae; genus Acheta; species Acheta domesticus. The sequence goes on from JAHLJT010009436.1 coordinate 12,385,575, forward strand.
TTTCCAGTCGAAGACACATGTCGTATAAGAAGAACCGCCGCCGCCACCACCACAGCCGCAGCCGCCCCGGCGGCGAGGAGGAGGAGCGGGGCGGGGGTTGGGGGTGAGCGGGGGTGGAGGGGGCGGCGGGGAACGCGCAGAAAGAAACCCCGGAGAAGAAGCCAGCCGCGAGGCCGCCGGGAGCAGCGCGAGTCGTCGCTATTAGGGGCGAGTTCGTCAGAAGAAGCCGCGCCCCGGGCGCATGTGACGTCCCGCCACAGAGCGTACGAGTCGCATAAAACCTAACCAACACGCGCGCACACACGCGCGTGCGCCCGCGAGAGAGCGAGAGCAGCCGCGCGAGCGCGCTCGCACAATTATTATCTGATTGAGAAGTATCTTTCCGCCCCGGCGCACCCATTCTCCGCCCAGTCGTACCTAAGGCGGCGGCGGGGAGGGTGCCTATCCCTCGGAGCACTAAGGAAATGATGAATAGAGTGTCTGATTGTGCGCGTCGGTTGACTGCGGCTGCTCTCTTTGTGGCGCGGTTGCGACGCGTGGGGGTGGGGAGGGGGAGGGATGGGAGGGGGAAGGGCCGGAAGCGCCCCCGAACTCCAACCCCGAAGGCCCCGCGCCGCCTCGTCTCGACCCCCCCCAGCGTCTCCACCCGCCGCGGAAGACGTGGAAGCAGAAGTGAATTTTGGCGGGGCGGGGCGGAGCGGGGTGGAGCGGGGCGGGGCGGGCCGGAGCGGGGTGGAGCGGGGCGGGGCGGAGCGGGACGGAGCGGGGTGGGGCGGGGCGGAGCGGGGCGAAGCGGGGCGGAGCGGGGCGGGGCGGGGCGGAGCGGAGCGGGACGGAGCGGGGCGGAGCGGGACAGAGCGGAGCGGGACGGAGCGGGGCAGAGCGGAGCGGGACGGAGCGGGGCAGAGCGGAGCGGGACGGAGCGGGGCAGAGCGGAACGGGACGGAGCGGGGCGGGGCGGAGCGGGGCGGGGCAGAGCGGAGCGGGACGGAGCGGGGCAGCGCGGGACGGGACGGGACTGGGCGAACCGGAAGGGGGCAGAGCGAGGCGGGGTGAGACGGCGTAAAAAAAAAAGTACGTCGATTGCGATCGTCCCAACCACTGGGCGTCCACCGGCCGGACATGCACCCGGGTAGGCAGGCTTTTGAGGCGCTTCAAATTATAGCATTTTCTCAAAACCAAATACAATGAATACACTCGATTACGGAGACACGAGTAGCATCGTCTCTACATCTACGCCATTATAATGCAAAACATGCATTCAGTACGTTGTCGACTCCACCATTGCAACTTGGATATTCAACTTTCATGCGTCGAAGAAGCATTAACGACTGAGGCAGTACGTAAAGCCAGTTAAACGACGACTATGAAACTACATTTAGTACGAATGTATTATAAAGATTACTACGCAATCTACAAGAACGTACGTTTGTAAACCTGCATTCCATCAAGATTCCTTAAGAGAAACAAAGTTATTTCTTCCTAACCCCGTTACAATAAAATAATCACATGACTTTGCGTTGGAATAAAAAAATGTATAAAACGATTATTAGTCGGCGGTTTTGAGTGATGACCCTTAGAATATGAATATCAATAGATGATAGCATCTCGGCGAGTGTGTTGTAAAATATGTCATAAATAAAGCAGATCCTGCAATACATATTTATGAGACATAAAACTTTCGGCCACAAACCAATATCTCAAAATAGCCTGTAACAAATACAAAACAAGAAATATCCTCATATAACGATTAAAAACTGTTTTGTATGACCATAGTGGTCAATGAGACCAATTGGAAAATGTTAATTCAAACATGAAATTATTCATTCGGGTAAAAAAAGCTTGCATTCAAAAAGACTATCGTGATCTTGTCAATAAAAACATTTTCAAAAAATAGAGAATTACTAAAATTAAAGCACTACTAGTTCTCAACACGCTCGAGTAGTGGTAATAGAAAAGCTTGACAGATTATTGACACATGTCGTATTGTACAGTATAAGATCCGTTCCAATCTTTTGTGGTATTGCGATTTTAAAATTTATTTTTATGTTTATATTTATGATCCCTCTTTGTTTTTTAAATGTAATGTTTTGATGGGTGGTTCAGTTTACGTTTTTTTGATAACATTTATTTATATATTGTGAGTTAATTTGAGTGGAAATATTGAGAGTTTAAGTTGTTCTTGGGGTTTTGATCTATTATCCAAACTACGAGAAAATTCTCCGATTAAAATTTAAAAAAATACGAATGATCAGACTCAAGTTAGAAGAATCCGTAAGAACTGTTAATACGACTTTTTTAAACTTGTGTCATAAATAGGCCTTTAAGTCTGAAATCACAAGGCAGTACAAAAAGCCAAAGGAGATTTCCTGCTTGACCAGTCGTTCAAGTACCTCCTTGAATGAACCCCAACCTCCCTGCACAGCCATTTCATCCCAAAGGAAGCTCGAACGCCACTTGCCTGCTCACTTGGGAGCAACGAGTGGAACCTGCCTTTTCTTACATTTCTCCGAGATAGAGAAATAAGATAGGGTCTCGTGGCTAGGCGCAGAAGGAATTTGAATAAATTAAATGACTCTCCACTTTTTAATGGTTCGACTTCTATTTTGTAGATTTTAAAAGTTCTCTCTCGTCACTGGATCGATCAAACAGAGGTAAGATTTAAAATAAAAATCTTTTCTATCTGAATAACTAAAACTCTGCGTATAAAAGACATGACAAAATTTTAAGGAATGTTACAGATAAGATATTACAATGTGATTAAATTTGTTCAAAGAAATGTGACAGTTATATTACAATATAGTGTATGTTTAATAATAAAATCAATTTCATTTTTCTCCATTATCATTCGTTTCTATCATGACTATATTAAAATCATATTGATTCAGTGATGTACGATATCTTACATACTGTGTGAATAATTCACCACGATTTCCTTCGCTAAGACGTTTTCTTTTCCACATCTTATTTATTTCTGTTCACCTACTAATACAAATCATTTTAAACCTGCAAGCAAAGAGGTACTTTTCCGTCTACTCAGAAACACAGATTATCAGTTACCGACAAGAAACAAATTTATATTACAGACCTAACAGTAACAGTGAGGTTGGCGAACGGATAATTGTTCAGGTGCTGCGAGGCACATCGAAGCGCCACACAACGGCCCTGCGAGTGATTCGCGATTCCGGGCGCGTCAACTACTTAGGTCATTAGTCCCGTAAGTGTAGTGCGTGCGTTTTCATCGGGAGGTGGCGGTGATCTTTCCCCGCTGGATGGCGAGATCTGGCGCCGACCTACCGTCGACTAGCAGGATTTTACCCTCAACCAGGTATCTCCCGTCAGCGTGGCACCGTCCCAGCCGGGACAAGCTGTAAGCTCCCGACCGGTCTCCCGGCATGTGTGGTAGTGTAGTGTATGTTAGTGTAAAAGTGTGTATAAGGGGAGAGGATAGGACAAGGAAGAGGAAGGAAAGATCGCGCGCGGTCCGTGGCCCGTTTGTTCAGATACTGCTCCGGATTTCGCCTGGTGTTGATCTGAGAAACTACGGAAAACTACCGATCAGAGCAGCGGGCCGCTAGAATTCTCCTCCAGACAGCGACTGAATTCGCCCTAGCTGAAAAGCTAGTGTCGAAAAATCCTGCCGCCGTCGGGCCTCGAGCCTTAGGGCCTCCCGGTCAGAAGGACTGCAGTGACATCAGGTTGATGCACGGAGCCATGTCACGGCCCCGCGGCGTCGGCGCGTACAGTACCAGTGCGTCACGCGGAACTTAGTCAAAGCTCACGGCGCCGGTAACACGATATCCCAACACTTTCCGGGAGCCTAATCAGTTCAATTGCAGCCAGTTTCGCGTTCATCCCTCCCTCTGATGTCCTGAAACTCGATTTAAAACCCGTTCTCCAGAGGGAGGGGCGCGCGCCGTGTTTAAAATGCAGCGTAGAACACCGGAGTGTAACCCCAACGGAAGGGTCGCGTCATTAGTGCAGGCACTTAATGGGAAATTGATTCGGATTGGGTGCGTCATAACTGACAAAAAGTTGGACCGCGATGCTTTCCTGTTTCGTAACGCCCAGAAGCCGCGATTTTAGTTGCCACAGAACGTGCTCCGGTATCTCGAAAGAATCATTAAAGTAATTTTCTGTGTCGACTTCTATCTCGCCATCGTAAATTCAGTCCACCGTGTGCGTGAAAAACTGTATTTGTTGTGGGATCGATTTCATTTAAAATATCACGCGTTATCCTCGCCTTAGTATCATGTTTGAATTAAGCGTTTGAGTATCCTGTCTCATTAGTCTTCTTCGTGGCTTTAATTAATTTACGATGACACGGCGATCGGAGTGAAAATTAATCCGCTCCCACAAAAAACTCGAAGCGTTCCCAGGAGCGAGCCAGAGGAGCAGGTGCTCTGAAATCGGTGTCGGACCTCACACACAACTCGACCATAACGCCGCCAGCACTTACATGTCGCGAAGTTCTTATCCGGAATTCGCCGACCACATAAGAACGCTCGACTTGTAACCAGCAGCAACACTGGGTCAAATACCCAAAGGCACATCCAGATATTTTTTGGGGAGAAGAGCGTCGGCCACAGGTGTAGTGTCCAGCTGACTTGATGTTCTTCATAAAGAGTTTTTTTCATTTATGCTAAATATGTAATATATTGTTATTTGTTGACTTATAGTTAATATTAACAATTGACACTGAATGTATTTCGTAAGTACAGAAAATTAGTAAAAGATATATTTTTAAATGTGTATCATTGACTTGTGGGGGTGGGGTATGAAGTCCCATAGCCTCCTTACCCCTTGTGCGCGCCACTGCAAATACCAATTGAAATAGTATAATCTAAGAAAACTGGGCAGACATCCAAATCCAATATGAGAATTGACAGCATGTTTGGGTTAGGTTTGCTCGCCAAAGAAGATTTATATATTTTACGACTTTAAGCAGACATTATATTCTTACTAAAACATGGGCTGTTAACAACAAAACATCCCGTTGCGTCATGTTCACATCATTTTTGTGCAAGTACAAATCTTGTTAAAATGTTCCACCAACTATTGATACCAAGGCCGATCTTATGAGTGGGTATGATTTCATAGTAGCAGCTGTTAAAAGATTGGGGCACGTCGTTGATCCGGGTACATTAACTGCTACGATTATTAGACCCGTTATTGTAGTAAATGTTTTATTGCGGAAGGTAGGGGTGTTCCTCCCCCACTGAATGGTGAGATCTGTCGCCAGCCTTCAGGTCATAAGCTCCCGACTGGTCTCTCCGACATGTGTGGTAGTGTAGTGCATGTAAGTAGGTATGTAAGAGGAGATAACAAAGAGTAAGGAAAGATCGCGCGCGGCTTGTGGTCCGTTATGGTACTGCTCCGGCATTCGCGTGGTATTGACTGGAGAAATCACGGAAAACTATCGATCAGAGCAGCCGGCCGCTGGCTGGAAGTCTCCTCCAGACAGCGGCTGAATTCGAGTTAGGTATCGTCCGTAAATCCGCCAGCGACGGGATTCGAACCCTGGGACTCCCGAACCGAGTCGTTACAGACAGAGGAAAAGCTGACTATGAGCTAATATCAGCCGGTAGTAGCAGTTACTGATTTTATAATATTGTTTTATTGTTAATACTAATAAGTTTCATTATTACAGGCTAAATCAGTAATAAGTCCCTCAGGGTAGCTCACTGTTAGATATGCTCGTTTCCATGGCGCGATCCAGGGTTCGAGTCCCGGTCGGGGCGCATCAGAGTATGCGCTTTCCTTGATATGTCGTAGTATCTATTGCTGTGTGACGATGAGAAAGCTCAATAGTCAGGTGGAGAAGACCAGATCACGGCGTAGGGATGTCTATGTGCTAACCACTCGTCCCCTTAACCCATGGCCGCTAGGCCGGGGCGCCGCTGGTAGGTCTTGGCCCCGTCAGGTGTTGTTGATCCACTACAGACAAATCGGTAATAAAAGCGGAGCAATTTGATTTTTCTTTCCCGAGAGCTGGTAACATTCCAAGCCGCGCCGTGGTGGGAGGGGGTGAGGGCCCGCCCGCGGCGGTGGCGACAAAGCGCGCTACGGGGACAAAGCGCGGGGCGTCGCGCACTAAATAACCGCCCGGGGGCGCTCGGGGGTGGTCCCCGCGGGGGGGGGGGGCTCGCGATGCGGCGCAGGTAGAGCCGCGCCGAGGAATCCTCCCGCCCGGACGGACGGACGCTTCATCACTCCGTCTCGCGCAGGGCCTCGCAACTCTCCATCAAAACCGGAGACACAGCTGGAAGGTGCTACTATAGGAGGCGCCGGGTACAGCTGCAGGTTAGGCTCGCCAACTTCCGCACATAACAATTGGCATGTTTCTGAGAAATACAAAAAGTGGCTTCTAAATGTTCAATTATTTATAATACATATAAGAAACCGCTGAAGAAAGCGCGAACATCGACGCAGGCTTTTGTAACATTGCGCCCCTGCTTGCGTCTGGCGAACCCACACAGCAGCCACGCACGCTTGAAGTATTGTTGGTAGCAGTTGGTATTTTAGTTCCTGTAAGAAGGTGCTGCAAGAGAGGGCGCCACTCTAATTGTCTCCACCACGTTTTATGGGAGCTGAAAGGCCCTGGTCTCGCGGGCGCGGCGCGGATTGGCGTGGCGTGGCGTGGCGTGGCGTGGCGTGGCGTGGCGTGGCGTGGCGTGGCGTGGCGTGGCGTGGCGTGGCGTGGCGTGGCGTGGCGTGGCGTGGCGTGGCGTGGCGTGGCGTGGCGTCCCCTGTCCATCCGCCCACTCACGCTCTCTTGCGTTGGCTGCCACGGGCAGAGGGACACTTCGCCTCGGCGGCGTCTACAACGCGAAGGGGGCGAGTTAAGGCCCGTTTACAATGCAAACGTAAACATAAGCATAACGCATAGACATAAACTTTAACATATGTGATAGACTGAAGTATTCACTATGTCCAACATAAGCGTAAGCAAAGATTTTATATTTTCTGTGGGTCATTCTACGTACTATTGGTTGGATGTGAGAATCAATATTATGTATATACTTATTATATACGTAAACATGTACGTAAGTACTGTGGCCCAAGAGCTCTTTACGAGCCAAGGCCTACCAGCAGCATCTCGGCCTTGCGGCCATGGATTGGGTCAGGTTAGGTTAAGTATTTTAATTTCAATAAAAATAAAAATAAATGATACTACTATGAATACAACAAAACTAAACTACAAACAGATCGTACGCTACAAACAACGCAGAAAACCGTCCAAAATCAACCAAGCAATTTGGAAAACCAGGCCTTTGTTCGATCTATCGATTTCGATCCTATTTCGATACTCGATTTTAAGTTATACGTACTGTGATTGGTTCATTTCTAATTTCTTACATAAGCATAAGCAGAGAAACTTGACGCTTGCAAGCTTGTACGTTAACTTCTTATGTGTTATGCTTACGCGAAAGCATTGTGAATGAGTCCGCTTATGGTCGTAGTCCTAACTTTTATGTTTACGCCATGCTCATGTTTATGTTTGCATAGCGATTGGGCATTTAAAATACGAAGCTGAAATTCCTATCATGGCCTGGATGGACGAGGAGGCTAGGAAACGCCACGTTTTATTTAGCCACAAGGCTCACGTGCGACATACCTTTCCTCTGGATGTTTGTCTGTCCTTTATTTTTTGTGTATGTTGCGTCGCGGAGTACCTGACTTTCTCCTGATACCATACCCGCGTAATATGCTAGCGTTCGGTGTTCGCTTCGAACTTCATCCCTTTGAGGAGCTGCACTGGTTAGGAAAAAGCCGTAGGAAAATATAATTCATATCACGGGATTTGGAAATCATCTAGCATGGGCACTAAAATTGCATAATACACGTAGACGCAAGATTATAAAATGATTTATTTAAGCAAAAGAAATATATAATATATGTTCTCCCCTTTTTAGGATATCAACGATCTCAATGTATTTTCGTTATTTTAATGAACGATGGGAGATACAATAGATTGAGAAAAGTTAATTAATATCCTAAGTGCATAAAATACTTTTTCTTCCTTCTTTTAGTTATACTTTTTTCAAGCATTACTATGTAAAATATAAGCTATAAGTAAATTTGAGGTTAGAGCAAACGAAAGTATCGCCTTCAGACCGTGGTAACACATCACAAAGTCTGCGCTGAGCAACAAGTGTAACGTGTAATGTGTATTCTAGCGCAATGAGAAATAAGTAAGAAAGAAGTCTATCATCCTAAGTGAAAACGAAAAAACATCGATCTCCTCTTGGCATGAGTTTTCAATTAAACAGATTTTGTTAACAAGCCCTATCGTAAATTAAAATTACATACTTATATACGACTGCTGATACCAGATAAGAAATAGCCTATTGAACCACTGTTGATCGACGAAACAACACATTTTAAAAATCACGTCTGTAAGACGTGACAGTCTGGTTAAAGCTTTGCCAATTTGCTTTTGTTTTCCCAGCAAAGGTGTGTAGTTTCTCCTTGCCCTTCATGTCGTGTACTTACAAAATTATCGTCATGTCGAGTACTTACAAAATTAATGTGGTCCCAAGTTTGGTTAGTAAGTGAGTGAGACTTAAAGTGAGAGAACGTGAATGAGAGAGAGAGGGAGGGAGAGAGAGAGAGAGAGAGAGAGTGAGAGAGAACAACTATCTATAACGCAGAAACAAGAGAAAAAACGTATCAATGTTTCTAATGTGTGAAGTTCAGAAAACGCAATTTAAGGTTCTGAACCAGTGGCAGTATAATGTCATCGATACACTATATTTCTATCTTGACTACTTGACCAATACATGTTACCCGCTCCCTTCTGAAAATGACACAGGTGGACATTTCAATTGTATTTCGAAGATCGAATTCGAATAATGCGAGTACAAAATACGTCTCGTTATTGGAAAAATGCCGGTATTCGATCCTGAATGATACATTTATCAAAGAGTCTCTTATCCAAATTTGAAAATCACATAAATTACATTGTGCCTATTTATTTCTGATTTCTTTAATTGTTAACATCTTGCTTACACTTATCACAAAATATTATAGGTCCTATCAATCTAATAGAAGAATCATCATTTTATCAATATTTAGGAAATACGTTATCAAGCTCCCCTAATCTTCATAGGTAAATGACGTCAATCCTTGGGTCAAATAGGATTTGTGTGTGTCTGTGTGTGTGTGCGCGCATGTGTGTAAGCGTATGTGTGTGTGCGTTTGTATGTGCGTGTGAATGTGCGTGTGTATGTTCGCGCGCAAGCAATCAAATTTATATCAGGAAGTTTAAAGGCCCGAACGTTCTCCAAGAATAATAACTATAGAAATATTTGGGAAATACGTTTGCCTGGCTGTCCTTTTCATTCCTGCCAAAGCGGGGCGGCCCTTGGCCCCTGTCGGAGAGGCGGGCCCGCGGGGCGAGGAGCGCCGGGGCGTCCGCCGGCGCGCCCGGGGCCCTGGCGGCCACGGCGCGCCCTATTCACGAGCCCGAGTGGCAATTCAAATAGATTTCCCCGTAGTTGGATTTCGCGGGCCGTGCATCAATTATGAATTGTTCATAATGTCTTGAACGTTATCGCCGGCGCCCGACGGGCCACGGCGCAGGGCGGCGCAGGGCGAAGCGGGGCTAGGAAAGGCTTGCGCAAACCTCTAGCGCTCCTCGCGGCGCGCTCCGCAAACACAGGGCTCGTTCAATTATGGATACGCGCGTAAGAACGCTGCCGCCCGCGCCGCCGCCGCCGCCGCCGCCGGATCCGCGCTCATTATTAATGGACTAGTAGAGTCCTCTGGCGGGAGACAATGGAGACGTTCTCGGCTAATTGAGCGCCCTTCATCCGACCGCCCCGCCCCGCCCCCCTCCGCCCCACTCTGCCCCCACCCCGCCCCCGCGCCAACCCTGTATCACTCTTGCCCTACAGTCAACAATTAGATTTACGATTTGTTCTCTGGAGACCGAAGAGAAAGGGAGGGCGAGGCGGAGGGGAGAGGGGGTGGAGGGGGTGGGGGAGGGGTGGGGGAGGGGTGGAAGGGGGTGAAAAGGGCCTCCGCCCGCGGGTGCGCACCCCTGAGATGAGGCGGAGGATAAGGCGCGTCGCGGGGGGGGGGAGGGGGCGCCGATGGCCAAAGGGGTGCGCAGCGAGCCGCGGTCTCGCTGGTTGTGCTTGGAATATGAGGATATCAATGATGGAAGAAGCCTCTGTTGACATCTAAAAATGGCTCTTAGGCAACTGATGCAGCGTCTGCTGCAATAGAAACTAATCAAGATGAAAGGCGATGCGCCAAATGATACTCGTTTGTAGGACAGGCGGTTTTTACACGTCTCTACCGATTATGTCGTCAGAATCTCCTTCAACTGTTACACAAACCACAAGTCCAAGTCAAGGTCTTAGGTGTGTAATTGGGTATTCAAATCCGTGTTAGAATAGAGCCTTGAAAAAATTGAAGAATAGAGCCAGGAAAATTGACAGCTGCAACATCTCACTGACTTATCATTTGATTCTCACAGATTTAAATAAATAGTTTCGAAACTCAAGTTACAGAATATTTGACTGATACTACTTTGTAGTAGCCGAGAAAAGAACATATTGCGCCAAGAAAACCACAATATTTTAAAACTGTTTTCATAGCTCTATTTGATTATACAATATTAAGGAAAATAAGGGAAGGTTGAGATGTGTAATACCTATTCATTAGTTGAACGTACATTGTGGAGTGAACCTTGATTTACGAATCAAATAATGATATTTGTTTCTGGTGAAATATGTAAAACTATAGTATCACACGTAAGTCAGTCTTAGGTCAAGATTTTGACTTCGGTCTTTTTCATACAACATCAAATAAAGAATATGACGGTCTCGCTTTGTATTCTAATAATAGTCTTACAGAAATACACCCGTAAATTAAATTCTGTTTTTCGCATTCAAACACAGTAATTAACCCCATTCCACCTTTAACAATAGCTTCTAGTGTTGTTTCCACTTAAACACTTTTTCCTTCTTTTTTCTTTTCGTTTTCTTTTTCATTCGTTCTTCTAACTCAAGTTTTGAACGTTGACAATGTCATGACTTAGATATTTCTTGAAACCGGGGATTCCAGAACATAAGTAAACATACGCAGTTTATACTTTTCATTTATCACACTTCGTGTTGTTACGATCAATTAATAAAAATGAACAATCTAAGAAACTGATAAAGTCGTTCAAAAAATACGACATAGAGAATTAATGAAAATATTTAACTACGCCATGTTCACATCATTGAAAACAAAACAATATAGACTACTGATTTTCTAGGTACAATTTATTTTATGAAGATACTGGTTCTTATTGGCGAACTATGATTAATGTAGCTGACGATCAGCTGGGAGGTATATTCCATAGTTAACACATCGGCAGCAACTTTGATGACGGTATGATTTTCACTACTTATACAAACAAAGCACTTTTGAAAGAAAAAAGTTGCGTAACAAAAATATATACATAATAGTTTGAGAAATTGTTTAACGTTGCTAGGGATATTATTGACCAGTAAGGAACAATCATGGTATTCTTGGATAACGTCGACACAGTTATTTATTTGTTACTTTTATTTTTTATTCCCAAAATATGGAATACTGATGTTCAGTGGCTCACTAAATGGGGAGAAGCTCATGATGATTCATTCCCCGCCAGAAGCCGATGTCACATAGTCACAATTTCAGTTTTTACGAATTTTCTATAGTAAAGGAAATAATTCAATATCTCCATTATTGAATACGTAATAAATAACCACAAATAAAAAAAAAAAATAAATTCCCCTTTTTAACTCGTAAATGAAATCTACCTTTCCAACTTCAATCGATTAGGAAATAAACTGTTAACATTCCTCGGCAGTAGTTTAGATTCCTGTAGGAATCCGAGAATTTTTCTTAATCAAGGCTACTTGCTTCCAGACTCATTCAAACTTCAGTGACAATATTTATATCACAATCTGCGAGGAAGTGATTGCTTATACTTGGTAACGTTAGGATGGCAAGGCACTTCTAGGGTCTCCATAAATCAAACCGAGATTCAACAACCATGTCAGTTTCACACACATGTTCCATTTACTATGATTTCACATGTAGGGGCTGTACATATACAAGTATATATTTGACGAATTCAGGAAAAATCAATATCCCTTCCTCCTCGTAAGTCACGTAACTTCCATGTATATTCCTGCCTCCTTTTGTCAACTCACGTAAGATATTTTCTTCATTAATATTACATTATACATTACAATTTGTTAATTATTTTAGTCAAAATATTAATTTAAATTACAGTTAACTAACACGACAATTCATCAATGACAATTACGATACGATTACAATCTAATTTAATGCACACGAACTGTAAACCGTATTCGTACGGTCGAAACTTTTAAAATGCTACTCTGCTAGCTGGCACCCAAGAAAGAAATAATTGAAGTTACGCAAATATTTTGGTTGTGTACGATATGTTTTATAAACGTTGAAATTGATGTGAAATTGGGAAACGCAAGAACCCTGAAAAATTCTGCTCGGTTTGTTGACCATCAATTCCCCCTAATTCGGTCGGGAATCGAATCTAGGTCCTGGCGGTGAAAAGCGCATCCGCTAGCCATTACATCACGATAACCTCTTCCTGCGAAATATATCCACAGCACCTGTGCCTACTGTAACGTCAGACTCTGCCAACACTTTTTTTGTAGAATCTTCCGTTACAATTACTGTAACTACTTTTTTTTTTGTAGTAACACTTCATTTCTTTTTTATTTTAGTGTTTATTTACATTTTTTTTGTACAATGTACTTCAATACAGTACCTTCTCACTTTGTACAAATAGATTTCACACATTTCTTTAGAACACGTTTTTCGTTCAATTCTCTCTCTATCTCTCATCAATATATCCGTTGCTAACCTCATTCTCTAACCTGGGTACATCATATGTTTCTTATTTATAAAATAACAATGTAAAAAAATGTAAATAAACATTGGAATTGTTCGAAACGTTACACTACCCAGAAAAAGCATGCCAACCCGCACCTGCTCCACCGCGGAGCACCTACTGTACCGCCCGAGGCCCGGCGGGCGGGGGCGGGGGTGGAGGGGGGGCGGCGTCGGCGCAGTGGCGGCGGCGGGCGGCGCGCGCCGGCCGGGTCGGGCGCCGCGGCGCCTCCGGGGCGTCGCGGGCCGCCGCTTATCGGCCAATGGGAGGCACCGTCGCCTCTCGCGAAGCCGAGGCCGCCGCGGCGCGGGGTCGCTCGGGCGGGGCGGGGAGGCGCGGGGCGGGGCGCGGCGTTATCGCCCGGCCAGCCGCCGCGCGCGCCGCCCCCGCGCTGTGGGCGCGCCCGCCCCGCAGGGGGACACAAAGCAGCACCGGGCTGCGAGTGGACCGTTTTCTTTAGGAGGCTTTACGACCTTGCGAGGTTTTTCGACAAAGATTTCACAGTCTTCGATTTTTATTTATTGATTAATGAATGATTCTGCGCGCGACAACTGCTAAGATCAGTCCCTCAGTGCTACTTATAGATGTACCTAATATTCCAGCCCAAGCTTCAGAAATAAAATACCTGGTTCCAATGTCTTTATGATTTGTAGAAAATAATAACCGTTGCGATGTAAGCCGACCTACGTAGCCTCGTGAGGAATTCCCCCAACCAGGTATCTCCCACCAGCCGTGCACCACCCCAGCCGAGACAAACTCTAATCTCCCAGCTGGTCTGCCGGTATGTGTGGTAGTGTAGTGCATGTGAGTGTAAGGGGTGAGGATAGGACAAGGAAAAGGAAGGAAAAAACACGTGCAGTCTGGATTCGAACCCCAGGACCTCACGGTGAGTGTAACTGCGGGAACATCAGTTGACGCCTTGAGCCAACCGTTGCCGGTTTTGCAGAGGATATAATAATCTTTTTACTCGTGCAGTCATTAGCTTCCCCTCCTCCAAACTTGGGCAAGGAGAAATTTATTCGTTCTTCAACAAGCATTATCCCAGATATTTGTTGCGTAATTGAACCACCAGCCTCTCGATTCACTTGATTCATTGATTTAATTGATTTCGAAATTGGAGAAACTATTCGCGAACCGAAATATAATCACTTGTTACTGCAAATGAATAATTTTACGATACTAATCAATACATGTGATGTAAGAATGACCTTTTACTTGGGAACGAAAAATGGGCTTTATTCTTGTACTTAACAATACAGACTTCATCCCTGAATATATTTACCCTCATCTCAAAATATTCTCTAAAAATACTCAAGCCTAAAACATAATAAATGATGTATCAAATTATATCTGTATGGAAGTCAACATGAACTTCGTAGCACATGTACCGATGCGTTTATCTAGGAGGAATACGAAACTGAACACTGTAATGCGCATCTTGGGTTGAGTTTTGTTTTTCCACTCGTAGTGTTCGAATGATAACAAATTTGAATCGATCACTCGTCACTCACATTCACAGTCCATAAATTCTTTTTCTTTTCGCCAGAGTTCGTGTATCACTTACGTAAATTGCAGTGCCTAATATGGTGCATTTTGCCATGGGTGACTGGCGTGGTCTGTGACGGCTTTAACCTCTTGTCTTTGACTTCAGAACTCACCAATTGCTTCATATTCTGATAACATAAAACTGCAAAACAAAACGCAGAAACGGTTCATCAAGACTGCAAGGCCATACGATATGCGTAATTTTTATGTGGTTAACAAATTGAATTAGTTTTACTTTGGATTGTCCCCTCCTGTTCTCGTAACTTAATTATACTAGTGTTTTGTATACAAAACAGTTTGCTCATATAATTCAAGCAACATCAGATATTGAATCCACAGGCGCGAAAACACCAAATTTATACTGCAATTCAGAGGCCCCTATTTTTAATACAGAATATGCACATGCAAGGTCAACCAAATGATAAACAAATGTTTCTGATATTATGAATAGATAATATTCTTTTTTGTGCAATATTTCTCGTTCGTATATGGAGCCTTTCACGTATTCTTACAATAATTAGAATATAGATTATATGACTATCATTTTCTAGATGTAAAAGTTTAAAACAAAATTAATACATATGTATTTTATATAACTTCTTGTTGGAGAGGGTCGGACCAGAAGTCTACTTTTTCTGACTTCGAATTCTTCTCGCTGATCTGGAGCACAACGAGGTTAGATGTCCTAACTACTCAAAAGAAGTTGCAGGGGCCATGTTATTCCAGTGTCCTACGACGATACAGAAACAATCCTACGAATAATTGAAACAGAGAAGCTTGTTTTTCAATCTGACTACATACGACACAACTGTCAAACACACAAAACTGAATCTCAACTCTTGTCACAGATACATAGTCCCCATCTGTTGTCACAGATACATAGTCCCCATCGGTTGTCACAGATACATAGTCCCCATCTGTTGTCACTGATACATAGTCCCCATCTGTTGCCACTTATACATAGTCCCCATCTGCTGTCACAGATACATAGTCCCCATCTGTTGTCACAGATACATAGTCCCCATCTGTTGTCACAGATACATAGTCCCCATCTGTTGTCACAGATACATAGTCCCCATCTGTTGTCACAGATACATAGTCCCCATCTGTTGTCACAGAGACATAGTCCCCATCTGTTGTCACAGAGACATAGTCCCCATCTGTTGTCACAGAGTCATAGTCCCCCATCTGTTGTCACAAAGCCAGTTCCCAACTGTTGTCACAGAAACATAGTCCCATCTGTAGTCACAGAGACACTGTCCCATCTGCTGTCACAGAGACATAGTCCCAACTGCTGTCACAGAGTCATATTTCCCATCTGTTGCCACAGAGTCATAGTTCCCATCTGTTGTCACAAAGACAGTTCCCAACGGTAGTCACAGAAACATCGTCCTCAAACTGTTGTCACAGAAACGTACTTTCTAAGAGTTGCCGTAGAGACAATGTATCTCAGATTCTCCACACGCCGATTCCCTCCATCAACCTCCGCCTTCAAACTGTGCTCAAGCGCTACTCTCGCAAGGCGTCCAAAGAGCATCCCCAAACCGCCGAGCCCTTCTTCTGCTCTTCAATGCTTAACTCTTCCCCTTGTAACTCTCCGGTGCGTCTCGGAATGCTCCGAAAGAGCGCGGCTGGGCGGGCAGCGGCCGAGCCGAGGGGCAGCTCCTATCCGCGGGAGCGCCGTCCCGTCCCGGGGCGGGCGAGCGCTGAAAGCGACCTGCGCGCGATAGCATCTCCGGCCGAAGGGCCCGCGCCGTCCCGCGCCGCGCCGCCCCGCGCCCGCCGCTGATTCAATTATGAGGCGATCGTACAAATGCAAATGCAGGGAACGCAGCGAGGCCCTCCCGCACTCCCTACTCCCTTCTCTCCCCGACCCACCCCCACGCACCACCCCGCCCCACACCCTCCACCCTCCCCGCCGCATCGCCACACCCCGTCCTGTGCAGTTTCGCCCCGTGCCAGCCTCGACCCCCACCTTACCCCACCTGCTTCACCAGACCCACCCCGCTTCCCTCCCGCCTCGCGCCACCTCTCCCCCCCCCGCCACCAACCGCTCACCCCCCGCGTCAACTGCCCAGTATCGTCCCCAACCCTTCTCTCTGCCCCCTCCCCCCTCTCTCTCTCCACTTCCCCCTCCATCCCCGCTTCCCCGCGCTTCCCCTCGTTCCGCTCCGCCTCGCCCCGCGCCGCGCCGCGCCCTCCCCGCGCCCAGGGCCCCTAATTGACCGTAGCGGCCACGAGACGCGACCACACGCGGGCCATGATAAATCCGCCGATAGCCCCTTTACGGGAGTAAATTAAATTTGTTTTATGCCGCGCGGCCGCGCAGCCGCGTGCCCAGGCCGCTTGCCGCTCGTTACCGTGGAACCTCCGCCCGCCCGTCCGGTCGCGGGGCGCGGCGATAGGGCTAATGCCTTCGTAAGTGGCGCACCACAAAAACCTCGGCGACAAATAATGGACTCTCAACAAGATGTCCCCTCGCGAGGTGTAGCCGGTGGAATTAAGCCGTGTTCCGCCGCCTCTCGCGGGCTCTATTATTTGAATGTGGAGTCGGGGGGCGGTCATCCTCGTAAGGATTAGAGAAGATCTTGTTAAGGGACGGGGAATTAACTTGTTTAATATGTTATTCGGTCCTTCATTCGAGGAATGTCACTAGCGACTTTTACTACTCGAGGAAATAACAGGTCTCCGGGTTTACTCTCCAGAAAATAATGGAACCAACTCATAAATGAGCAAATGGACACTGTATATTCCATTCTTTTGACGCGTAATGTGCTAATAAACGAAAGTGACGAAGCGATTCCTCTTCCTTTTTATTATTTTCTTCGGAGACGCACGAACAACCATGCGGTGCAGCCTTGCAGCTTTGTAGATATATTTTTATCAAGGAATGTGATTGTGGAATGGTAGCCAAAGACCTATCGCTATGTATCCCGTAAAAAACTGCCGAAGAAATCCTAGTATTCTCAGAAGCAGGTAAAAAAGTTCAACAAAACGTAAAGAAAAATGAAAAGATGAAGTAAAATATGAGTAAGAAGAAAAGCAAGACGGAAAGGTAAAGCAAGATGATGAGATAGACGAAGAAGAAGAAGCAAAAGAAGGCGAAAAAGAAGGAGAAAAAGAAGAAGGAGAATAATAATGAGAAGAAGGATGAGGGGGAAAAGAAGGACAAGAAGAAGAAAATGAAACGTTTTTGAGGTACCTAATTCAAACAACCGAAAGTAAAAAACTGAAAAGCTTTCATTAGTCTTTCTGGAGCAACACGATCGCCAACGAAAGTAGCGAAGCTGTGGGTGACCTCGCGTCCGCTCCTTTCCCCGAACGCGAGACGAGAGCGGCAAAACACAGAGGGCGAGAGGGAGATAATGAGGCGAGGCCCGCCCCCGCCCCCGGGACCTCGCGATTATCGGCGCCTCACGTGCCCCACTGGCGCCGCCGCTCCTCCAACGAGACGATCCGGGAGGCCGCGGCCTTTCCCCTCGCCGCAACGATCGTGTGGACCGTGACTATCGCACTGCCTCTGATTTCCAGTATTGCTAAAAATGGTACATAGCAGATCGTGTTTTACAACAAGATTCGAAAACACAAATAGTAGGATCGATAAAAAATAACAAGTCCCAAACATTGGAAAAGGCTAGAAAGACATCCAAATTATATGGAAATGAATATTTTAGTCATCAGCCTCTAGTTTCTTTGAGATTTTAGTTAGTTTGTACGGTCACCATTAGGTGTCATCTTCGCTTATTTCTGTGTACGATTTGCCTAATCTTCTGTAGATCTGTAGATACTGTCACCTTTCTCTTCTATAACGTTTTCTCGATATGTAAAATGTTTTCAATCAATTTCAATCTGAATCTGAATGTGGCAATGGAATTGAAATATCGTGGTGTTGAAGATGGAGCCTTGGAAGAAAGATATTTTCCTTTTACACTCATTTCTTCATATATGTTTTCTGGTAATTAAACTTTTAATGCTACGTCATTAATATACTTTTCATTGTATCAGTCTACGTAGTTTCAATTGCTTTGGGCTCTTCAAAAATTTATTAATTTTACGTCAAAAACAGTTAAAAACATGTTTGACGTGCTACGGGGAGAATTGAAATCTGTACGTTTTCATAATTCCGTGATCCCTATCAGAGGCCATATACAAGCTGAATTCTGAATACAGAAAAAAATAAGCGAATTTGGCAAGATTTGTTAATAAAATATTCGCTCCGATGTAATAAAATATATTTTTAAGGGTAAATCAGCTATAGATTTGAGGGCTCTTGTACCTTATCATGTACTTCGTGAAGAAATTATACTTTACTAACACGGTTTTAGAAAACTGTCTGTACAGTTATTCTACTCAAATTTTAATACCTAATACGTAATCAGAACCACCATCTTCATCACCATGTCAGCCTCGAAATTAAAATATTCAAACAAAATACCATACCCAATACCTTTTGAAAAACGTTTCACTAAGTACAGTATTATCTGAATGGGTGCAGTTGCCAGATTAACGTGCAAAATAAAGAACCCAAATACAACAATCTGTTTGGCAGTAACTTGAAGTTAGTACATGAGCAGCATATTCCCAAAAGGTTTAGTCGAAGAATTTTGTACATATCTCTGCAATTTTGTAAGGTCACATTCAAGAAGTTCATCTAATAAAACTTATCAAACATTATTCAGTGGAATAAAACCTACTCCAATCTGACACCATATCCATTCATATTCACACACGTGGCAGTTTGTACAGCTTCAACTGCATCGACAAATCACATTCCCAGTGCTAGAACACATCTATCGAATCATGTCACCGATCTTTAAATAGATATTTCGCAACACTTCCTGCAAGGACTTATTTTCATGACGTCACAACTTTAAGTCAGGAAATCGTGACCTGAAATCCGCATCGCGCACCAGCATCAAATTGCACAAACCTACTCCAAGCGTGAGCACGAGAGGTAGGTGGGTCTCGCATTGCTATCGGTTTTTCAGAACAGCAGAAAGGTCAGCAGATTCTCAGGTAAGTCTTTCAGCGTCGCCTGTCGCGAAGTCCGACACGCGGAGTTTGTCAGCGGATGGTCTCCGTGCTTTGCGGCCGCTGCCAACGCGTGCTGCTCCCATAAGCATGACATTCCCTCGTACAGGAAGTAAAAGTAATACATACGAAGCGCGTTCATAAAGTTCGTACCTTTAACCAAGAAAAAGTGAAAATATTCAAATAGCTGTGCATGCATTGGGAGCGTAATTTATTCTTCTATTGTCTGTATATTTGCTCCTATGCCGGGTGTTGGCAAAATTGCCGACGATGATCTTTTATTCTCGCAGTATCATATATCTTGCGAACTGAAAAATATTACTCATATACTCTCCTTTATTGTTATAGCGGCTCAACTTGAAATAAGTGCTTAAAAGAGATGTTGACTTAAGGACTGCAAACTCCATAGAGGTTTATGTCATTCATAAAGCACTTACTTCGAATTGTATTTATTTTATAAATAATATTTCTTGATGTATTTCTTGTTGTTCTCCCGAAAATGAATTGATCAAAAAGTTGCATGGATTCTGATCCTATACGGAATCGGAAGTCAACTAATTTTCAACTTCTATTTCAAGTTGTTCCATTATCAAAGAGAACTACTACGTCAGTTCTATTTAGTGATTACCACCCCTCACGAAAAACCGCACCGCTTGCCCCCGCCCCCCTGTGATTGAGTGTGCCACGAGGCCACGCGCGCGCGCCGGGCCGGGCCGCGCCGCAGGGCCAACGACCTGACGACTGACGGCTGCGGCGTCGTTTGTTGCAGGTTCCGGACGTGCCTCAAGATGACGAATACGGCGGCGGCCAACCTGGTGGGGAAGCTGTTCTTCAACGTGGTGCAGACCAAGTGCTTCGTGCTGAAGCCGCGCAAGGTGTGCCTGCGCATGTCGTGGTGGGGCAAGTGCGAGAAGTACGGGCTGCGCAAGCAGGCGCACCTGCGCAACAACGTGCCGTACTGAGCGGGAGGGCGCCCGCCGCGCCGAGCCGCGCGGGGAAGACGGCCACGCGGTGGAAGCACCACGCGGGGGAACTGCCGCGCGCTCACACCGCCGGTCGGTTAAACCGTCGATCTGCTAAACCACCGATCGGTTAAACTACTGATGGAAAAAAACACGATCGGTTTAACCGCTGATCGAATAAGCCACCGATCAGTTAAACTACTGATCGAATAAATCACCGACCGGATGAACTACTGATCGAATATAACCACCGATCGGTTAAACCGCTGATCAAACAAACCACCGATCAGTTAAACCGCTGATCAAATAAACCACCGGTCAGTTCAACCGCCGATCGGTGAAACCACCGCCCGACGGTCCGACCGCTTCCTGTCATCACCGCTTCACTTCGCCCCGCCCACTCGCCTCCCCCGGCGTCAGCGACGGCGGCGGCGTCGCGTTGCGGCCCGCGCTGTGCGACTGTTTGGCCGGCTCGCGCGTGGAAGAAGATGGATGGGCGACGCGGCGGATTATTTTCCTTCGCGGGAGGCGCCCTCTCAAAGGCGACGTGGGGGCCAACACGGCGGACTCTGGGAGCCTTCAGCGAGTGGGCGTCCGCGTGGCGAAGACTCGTCGCAGGGCGCGAAGCGACACGCGAGCCGGGCGCCCTCTCCGAGAACTCTGCATTTGGTGACTCGGTCGGTTGGCGTTGGAGGGGGCACGATGTGGTGTCTCTGCGATCTGCAGTGTTTGGAGGTGGAAGATCCTGTTTTGAACCTCGTCAAATTACTTTAAAGTGTCTGGCAGCAATTCATTACTCCAATCAACTCTCAATAACATTAATTAAACTTAGAATCCTTCAATTAAGGATAATCAGACCATTAAACTACGTAATTTAATGAATATTTTCGAAGAAGTGTTTACACCATAGTTTTTCATTTTACTTCTCACTTTCATTTCAATGTTTCGGATTTCAACCTTTGAATTCGTCTTCATGTGAGCTTATTATTACTTATTCAAATTATTGTAACAAACAAACTTGATCATCACTGTGTGTTGAACACGATGGATACAGTTCATCTGAAATATCACATAGTTTGGAATCTGAAACGTTCTGTAAAGTAACATAAACTATGTATAAACACTTCTTCCGAAAATCTTCATTTCATAAAAACAGTTTAGTGATCTGATTATCCTTAATAAAAGGATTTTAAAATTAATCGAAGTTAACGAACAAATACGTTCAAAAATATATTAACATTTTAGATCAATACTTCTTGAACTACCAGTTCTTACGACTGTTGTCACAAATTACTGAGGAATAGTTTACAAAAACACGATCCAATTTCGAAAACCTCACTTCAAGAAAATGATGTAATGAATTCTCCACTTTGAATAATCGGTTCAAAACAATCCTTCACTTCTATCACCACCACTGATAACTGGACCGGCGCACAATAAACTACGAGTACTTCGTTTAGTTAAAAGAACTTGTGACTTATCAAACAAAAACTGTATACGCAGAACGCAACTAAGGTTCACGAGTGAAATGTCTACGCAGTTTACAGCAAGTTTTGATATTTTTTCTAGTTTAACCTCAGAGCTAGTACTTAATTTATATACAGAGAAGAAGAAGAAGAAGAAATAACCAGCGCGAAGCCGCGCGGAGCACGCAGGTGAATGCCAGCAGTCCTGTTATCGAACAAAAAAAATCAGTATTAGAAGAGGCCTCGCAATACGAAGGTCGCTGCGCCTCAGCGCAGGGTGAAGGCACGTCGCGAGCGAGATGGGGTGTGAGCAGGGCAAGAACGAGGGCAAGAACCATTTGTAGTATACGAGCGACAGTTGCTCGTATTTGCTTGAATTCCGTTTTAGACGTGGTCTTACGGCGACTGCGCCAAAATGAAGTGCATTTGAGACTAAGAATTCGCAGTAAAATCTTTCAACTTCGGAGCATAGAAAAGCATACTTACTTATTCACCAAAACAAACAAAAGTCATCTAGCAACGGAATTCAAGCAAAACGAAATATATAGAACTGGCGCTCATATACTACACCAATGCAAGTGTTGCTTGTTTGTTTGTTTGTGATGCCCGGACACTTAAAAAGATTGTTCCATTCTAATTCGTTCCAACAGAACGAAATTGCTGGGAATCTTCTAGGTGGCACACTATAGGCTCTAGTATAGCCAGTAAATGTTGCCTCCCGTATTAACCGCCATGGAATGCCACAACAACGGACTCAGTCATGTTTATCCGTTGCTTGAAGGCGTTCCCCTTGCAGCGAATATGAGATCTCATCGACAAGGGAATTGTCGGGGATTTAATTCTGCCAAGTGATTTAGCCAGTGTTCCTTTACATGACGCAAGCACTAAGGATTTTCCACCCTTCGAAATGCTACGAACCTCAGCCGGGTTCGAACCCGCGCCATTAAGCCAACCACTCGTCTTCAGAGCCAGGGGAACCAGTGTGTATACCCGCAATACATTTTTATGAAGATTCTTCCGTGACGACTTCCTAATAAACAAGCTGCAGAACATCCTTGTAACCCGGTCTATGTTTTTGAGCTCTGAGGAGCACTCTTGTTCTGTGCTCGTCTTTTGTATTCGTATGGTTCTTGCTCTCATTTTTACACTTTTTGACAGAACGTTTATTACGTTTATTTTAATGACGTAATTAGGATACTTGATGTAAAAATTCCTTGAAATTACGAGGTACCAAATTCTGTGTCTTTGTTGCACAGCCCTTGCTTGCTCACATTTCACTGTGACCTGCTGAATCCTTTATTCCTTGGGAGAGGCCGCTTTAAGGAAGAATAGCAAGACGGCCATTCCACATAACTAGTCGCGTTTCGTCAATATAGGCCAAAGAACACTGAAATCTTGAAAATTGTTTAGTTCATCCTTATGTTTGAAATGAACGACCGCTTATCAACTAATGTACTCAAAAACGATTTTCCCCTCAAGAACCCCTCAGTGAATGTTTTTAATTAACCATATAACTTTCTCTCTTGACCAAACGTCTATCAAGATTTTATTCGATGGACTTGAGTTGAATTAATTATACAGATAAAATTGTTTCAATTAAGTGACATCAAAAATTCAAACGTGTATAAGATATTTGAGTCTCTTCAGAATAACACAATAATTTGCTTAAAAAATAATGTCTGGTCGTTCATTTCAACATCTATATAGATTTACTTAGCATACTGCAAAACTTTCGAAATACAACCTGCCACCATCTTCCTTCAATCAAGAATCTTCCTAAGCGTTCATTTTGCTCAGAAGTATACGAATATTGGACAGTGTTAAAAAAATCTCAAAAATCTATGACGAAAGCATTTGTATTATTAAAACATTGTTTTAATATTTGTATAAAATATTGTAAGTTTCTTTAATGTTTATGTATTTCTTCCTTCCCTACTTGTAAATAACACTCGAATGTTATTATTAATTAGAAAACTCTATATTCTCGTTAAAATGATGTGTACGTATGGTCATTTAATATTATTTGTTTGGTCAAAAGCAAAATGTTGAACATGTGCCAATTTGTCCAACTTTCCTTTGTGCAATGATTAGTAGTAAGATAGTTGTGTGAAGCTTTGAAAAAGCTCGTTTAACATGAACGTTCAGAGTACTCAAAAATCTCTTAATTTTAGTTTTACATTCCTCGTCTGGTTTATCAAATATTTTGTGAAATATGTTGCATTTTAGAGGTCTACTATTTAATGAATGCATTTTCTGAAGTGAAAATGTCAGTAAATACATTGTGTACATAGAGGTAAAATAAATTTGTACATATGTAAACGAAGGGAGCTATTTAAAAGGGAAGCGACTGGAAGAGTCAATTGCAACTGTTGTGCATCACCCACGCGGCAGGAGGAGGGGCATGCCAAAGGGCGTTGGATTGGAATGATTCTCGTTTCAAATCACTCGGAACAGAAAGTTTCTAAAGCCCGGTATACACGGTACAGTTTTCATGCAGATTCTCATACAGTTTCTGTAAAGAAACTTTCAGATTCCAAACTAGAAGTATAAAGCCAAAATACGCGCATACACGGTCAGCACGATTTCTGTACGTTTCGTTACAAGCCACCGCTAGGGAGTCTAACGACAAACAACTGAATTGCGCCGTCCGAGTACTTTCAGTGGTGGTATTTCTGTGCGTGCGTTCTGACTGTGATCTTGATTTAGTATTAATTAACCATGAGAAGCGTAGAGAATAAAAATAGGAAGTCAGCAATTGGGGAAAAGGAAGTTTATCACAATATATCACTTCATATAATCGAACCTTGACACACCTAACCACAAGATCCACATGGCCGATTACCGGTAGTGAATGATTCTGCCGTTAGAGGCGCTGGCGTCAAACTATGCTTTCTACACGAAAAATTATGAAAATGTTCAGAATTGTTTCATACAGAAAACGTAAAGTCTGGACTGCACGAAGAATCTGCACGAAAACTGTACCGTGTATACCGGCCTTAATACTACACAAAATGTGAAATATGTATCTTCGATTATTCTTAATATGTTTGGTCTAATGAAAAGGGATAGCTGGGTAACAAAATTTTACATTACCCACTAAATAGGAAATTAAAATTACACTTTGTTTAAATGTAGACATGTGAGCAATTTCTTTTAGGTGCAATTTTTCACATGATAATTCAATGCAGGTATCCAGAAATGCATTATTTGCCCGTCGTGATTAAATCTGTAACAAGTTTTAAAACTCATAATGTGAATTTTATCTACACAAACGCCTGTCGTTACAACTTAAGAAACACAATTCTTGATAATTTTTTCGGGTAAAAAATCCGTGCCATTGTGCGTTTCATTCTCTCATAGTCTTGTTTTTTTGTTGTTTTTTTCCAAGTGAATATTTGGATCTACTTTGAAGCCCTGGCGCCTATTACCCTCCTCCTGCCAATACTGGAAAAGCCCCCTCTGGAAAGGCAGTCCTTTGCGAACATCGTTTTCCCACGCATACGCTTCGACAGCTCATGCCATCACCGCAGCAGCGGTATCACATTCCGGGAACATCCTGAAAAACCACGTACTTACTCCACCAAGCGATGTCCACTAGTCTCAACCTCAGCTCAAAGTACTATTTCATTTCGTGTAAAGACCCAGTAATTTTTCCTAGAAATATGTATGTTCCCTAAGTAATAGTACTACGAGTCGTCCTGTACAGCGGGGGACTTTTCCACATCATAAGCCATTATTTAATTACCACTAATTCATTACCATGTGTCGAATTTCAACACACATTTTCATGGTGATAATATATCTATTTGTATATTCAAACTGAAAGCAATAATAAATGAATACATTTGTTGTTAACATGTTTATTTGCATCCTGTTACAATCGGAGACCCCTTCCGATTGATTACATCAAAACATTATTAGATTAGTTCCCCTTCATCGAAAGAACCATTCAAGAAAGGACGAGCACAAGCAAGGGCGATGACTGGACATTCCTTCCACAGCACTACCGTCCGGGATAACGAAGGTAAGTGCGTAATTTACTGCTGTGCGTTACGGTAAACGAAGAACGGAAATACACGCCCGTTCGTGATGTGTGAGGCCTACAATAAAATCGGACAGGTGTAATGAGGCGGGGCAGGCCCGCGGGGGGCAGCGCGGGCACAACGCTCTCCCCGCGCGAGCGCGCGCGAGGCCCAAATCGCTCGGCCGCGCGGCTTCCGTCACGCCCTTCCCGCGCAGCCCTGAAAGGCGGCTAACGAAGCGACGGGCAAACGAAGCGCCCGCCCGCCCCCGAACCGGCACCCGCCCGCGCCCGCCCACGCCCGCCCCCGGCCCCACCCTCGACCGCCCCCGCCCCCACCCTCGCCCGCACCCGACCCCTCCCTCGCCCGCCCGCCCCCGCCTGCTCCTGCCCGCCCCCGCCCGCTCCCGCCTTAACCTCGCCCGCCCCCACCCTCGCCCGCCCCCGCCTGCCCCCGACCACATCCTCGCCCGCCCCCGACCCCACCCTCGCCCGCCCCCGCCCACCTGCCTGCCGAACTACTTAATCTCGGGCGGCTTCCATTCCCGTGAAGGCGGGGCGGGGCCGGGGGCGAGCGCGGTATATTTACCCGCGGCCAGGCCCTCCCGGCGCGAAAGAGGGGGGGGCGGGTGTTCGCACGATCAAAGCCTCGCCCGAATATATATTTTCTTAATAAAACCGTCGGGACCCGCCTGGGCGGAAGGCGTGGGAGGGGCAGGTGGGACGGAGGAGCGGGTGGACGAGTCTATACCTGGAGCGCAAGTGCCCGAGAAGCAAGCGGGGGCTAAGGAGGGCGGGCGCGTGGTGCAGGAGACGCTATCACATCGGACACGGGTTAGGCCTCCTAGCCTCGGAGCTGAGTGTCTGAGAGTTGGCGGGGAGGGTGAGAGCCACGGTGTAAGATATATAGGTGTGTCAATTAGCTTCCTTTGGGGCAAATTTTCTGAAGACAGTTTGAGGTTAGTTCCTCGCTTGTCCGTACGGTGCGCACGATCGGCTTGGGTCGCGGTGTAAGATACACATCTTAAGGTGACATCTTAAACTGTGGCTATTACACAGTTTTACACAATATTTCCTACCCACTTTCGTAACTGTTCGCTCTAGAGTGTTCGCTCTAGACTATCACACAGTTTTACATAATATTTCCTACCCACTTTCGTAACTGTTCGCTCTAGACTTTACCAATTCCATCGCAAAACGAAAAATCTCTGACTGAAATTAGAAATCA
The DNA here is from genome assembly GCA_031308135.1 of Acheta domesticus. Classification (NCBI taxonomy): domain Eukaryota; kingdom Metazoa; phylum Arthropoda; class Insecta; order Orthoptera; family Gryllidae; genus Acheta; species Acheta domesticus. The sequence continues at coordinate 12,412,750 of JAHLJT010009436.1, forward strand.
GCTGGACACAGAGCTGTCGAATGGATCACGACCAATCACGACCTGGTCCAAATGAGACCCAAAGATCGCAGCGCATATTTGCGAGAACTATGAGAACTAGCCCCACAAAAGATTCACTTTTAGACTGGGAGTGAACACACCCATATATCTTACACCGTGAACTAGCCTCACAAAAGCTTCAGTTTTAGACTGGGAGTGAACACACCTATATATCTTACACCGTGAACTAGCCTCACATAAGCTTCAGTTTTTGACTGGGAGTGAACACACCTATATATCTTACACCGTGAACTAGCCTCACATAAGCTTCAGTTTTAGACTGGGAGTGAACACACCTATATATCTTACACCGTGAACTAGCCTCACATAAGCTTCAGTTTTAGACTGGGAGTGAACACACCTATATATCTTACACCGTGAACTAGCCTCACATAAGCTCAGTTTTAGACTGCGAGTGAACACACCTATATATCTTACACCGTGAACTAGCCTCACATAAGCTTCAGTTTTAGACTGCGAGTGAACACACCTATATATCTTACACCGTGAACTAGCCTCACATAAGCTTCAGTTTTGGACTGGGAGTGAACACACCTATATATCTTACACCGTGAACTAGCCTCACATAAGCTTCAGTTTTTGACTGGGAGTGAACACACCTATATATCTTACACCGTGAACTAGCCTCACATAAGCTTCAGTTTTTGACTGGGAGTGAACACACCTATATATCTTACACCGTGAACTAGCCTCACATAAGCTTCAGTTTTAGACTGGGAGTGAACACACCTATATATCTTACACCGTGAACTAGCCTCACATAAGCTTCAGTTTTAGACTGGGAGTGAACACACCTATATATCTTACACCGTGAACTAGCCTCACATAAGCTTCAGTTTTTGACTGGGAGTGAACACACCTATATATCTTACACCGTGAACTAGCCTCACATAAGCTTCTGTTTTTGACTGGGAGTGAACACACCTATATATCTTACACCGTGAACTAGCCTCACATAAGCTTCAGTTTTAGACTGCGAGTGAACACACCTATATATCTTACACCGTGAACTAGCTTCACATAAGCTTCAGTTTTAGACTGGGAGTGAACACACCTATATATCTTACACCGTGAACTAGCCTCACATAAGCTTCAGTTTTAGACTGGGAGTGAACACACCTATATATCTTACACCGTGAACTAGCCTCACATAAGCTTCAGTTTTTGACTGGGAGTGAACACACCTATATATCTTACACCGTGAACTAGCCTCACATAAGCTTCAGTTTTAGACTGGGAGTGAACACACCTATATATCTTACACCGTGAACTAGCCTCACATAAATATCAGTTTTAGACTGGGAGTGAACACACCTATATATCTTACACCGTGAACTAGCTTCACATAAGCTTCAGTTTTAGACTGGGAGTGAACACACCTATATATCTTACACCGTGAACTAGCCTCACATAAGCTTCAGTTTTAGACTGGGAGTGAACACACCTATATATCTTACACCGTGAACTAGCCTCACATAAGCTTCACTTTTAGACTGGGAGTGAACACACCTATATATCTTACACCGTGAACTAGCCTCACATAAGCTTCTGTTTTTGACTGGGAGTGAACACACCTATATATCTTACACCGTGAACTAGCCTCACATAAATATCAGTTTTAGACTGGGAGTGAACACACCTATATATCTTACACCGTGAACTAGCTTCACATAAGCTTCAGTTTTAGACTGGGAGTGAACACACCTATATATCTTACACCGTGAACTAGCCTCACATAAGCTTCAGTTTTGGACTGGGAGTGAACACACCTATATATCTTACACCGTGAACTAGCCTCACATAAGCTTCAGTTTTAGACTGGGAGTGAACACACCTATATATCTTACACCGTGAACTAGCCTCACATAAATATCAGTTTTAGACTGGGAGTGAACACACCTATATATCTTACACCGTGAACTAGCCTCACATAAGCTTCAGTTTTAGACTGGGAGTGAACACACCTATATATCTTACACCGTGAACTAGCCTCACATAAGCTTCAGTTTTAGACTGGGAGTGAACACACCTATATATCTTACACCGTGAACTAGCCTCACATAAGCTTCAGTTTTAGACTGGGAGTGAACACACCTATATATCTTACACCGTGAACTAGCCTCACATAAGCTTCAGTTTTAGACTGGGAGTGAACACACCTATATATCTTACACCGTGAACTAGCCTCACATAAGCTTCAGTTTTAGACTGGGAGTGAACACACCTATATATCTTACACCGTGAACTAGCTTCACATAAGCTTCAGTTTTAGACTGGGAGTGAACACACCTATATATCTTACACCGTGAACTAGCCTCACATAAGCTTCAGTTTTAGACTGGGAGTGAACACACCTATATATCTTACACCGTGAACTAGCCTCACATAAGCTTCACTTTTAGACTGGGAGTGAACACACCTATATATCTTACACCGTGAACTAGCCTCACATAAGCTTCAGTTTTAGACTGGGAGTGAACACACCTATATATCTTACACCGTGAACTAGCCTCACATAAGCTTCAGTTTTAGACTGGGAGTGAACACACCTATATATCTTACACCGTGAACTAGCCTCACATAAATATCAGTTTTAGACTGGGAGTGAACACACCTATATATCTTACACCGTGAACTAGCCTCACATAAATATCAGTTTTAGACTGGGAGTGAACACACCTATATATCTTACACCGTGAACTAGCTTCACATAAGCTTCAGTTTTAGACTGGGAGTGAACACACCTATATATCTTACACCGTGAACTAGCCTCACATAAGCTTCAGTTTTAGACTGCGAGTGAACACACCTATATATCTTACACCGTGAACTAGCTTCACATAAGCTTCAGTTTTAGACTGGGAGTGAACACACCTATATATCTTACACCGTGAACTAGCCTCACATAAGCTTCAGTTTTAGACTGGGAGTGAACACACCTATATATCTTACACCGTGAACTAGCCTCACATAAGCTTCAGTTTTAGACTGGGAGTGAACACACCTATATATCTTACACCGTGAACTAGCCTCACATAAATATCAGTTTTAGACTGGGAGTGAACACACCTATATATCTTACACCGTGAACTAGCTTCACATAAGCTTCAGTTTTAGACTGGGAGTGAACACACCTATATATCTTACACCGTGAACTAGCCTCACATAAGCTTCAGTTTTAGACTGGGAGTGAACACACCTATATATCTTACACCGTGAACTAGCCTCACATAAGCTTCAGTTTTAGACTGGGAGTGAACACACCTATATATCTTACACCGTGAACTAGCCTCACATAAGCTTCACTTTTAGACTGGGAGTGAACACACCTATATATCTTACACCGTGGTGAGAGCGTAGGCTTCCGCGGCTGGAGTCAAGTGTTTACTTGACTGAGACGCCGTGTCCGAGGCAGATGGCGAAGTTGCGGCCGGCATCCTGCGACCTTCCTCGGGGCGAATCGCAGGTGCACAGCATTTCACCTTGAGGAAGGTCGCAGATTGGCGGTCTTGGCATCTGTGCCTAAGGCGCGTCGTCTCCCGGACAGCCGAGTAAATACGAGCGGGGAAGGTTGGTCTTCTGAACCTGGAAAGAAGTGGGGGAGGGACGGGCAAAAGGAAGAAGCTTATGGCGGACGCTATGTGGACGGCGGCGCGCTCAAGTGTGGGAGGTAGGACGAAAAGAAGACGCTTATGGAGGGTGATTGAGAACTGTTAGAATGCAGGCCCGATTCCGAATCTGCAGATCAAGTGCCAGAGGAACGGAAAGCGAGTGCGAAGGGAATGCAAGACAGGCGACGCGGGGTTGTACGAGAGGAACTGGGAAACAGAACGGGGAGAAGTGGGTAGTGTGATCAAGAAGTGGCGGGGGTGGGGGGAAATAGCTTCTCTGTTTCACGGGCAGAAGTATAGATGAGCAAGGGACAAGTGCGGGCTATACTATCAGGCTATCACATAGGTGCAAGACCAAATTTATTTTCTAAAATAAATTGAATAAATAAGTAAATAAACGTAAAGGTCGTTTAATCATAGGAGACAGCAAACTGAGCACGGAAAAACTCAAGTTCATGAGAACTGGTGGGCCACAAGTGATCTCCTACACCTGAAGAATGTTGGAGAGACTGAAGGTAAGTGCCAAGGGCAGTAGTTCACGACAGGCGGCATTCAGCTCGGAAGACACAGGCACCCGGAGCAGGATACATGATCCAGGACTTATAGCAGGGCAGGACTGTTAATCTGTACCCGTTACACCGATGCAAGAATAGCCGGCAGCAAGTGCTGTAAGAAGGCATCCATGCGGAAGCCTCGCATGACGTGTTTTTCACGCTTCGATTGCAAAGCTATCGTCGTTGCTGCTTACCTAATTATACACACAACTAGGAACAATGCAGAGACGATATATTTATAGCAGGCGCGAAAGAGGATCCTCAAGAGAAGGTTATATTTGTATTTGTAAAATAAAAGTTAATGAAATAATATACTGTAAAAGTTCGTATTAAAAAAATTAAGAAACTAAACTAGTTGACAAGAAATTAATTAGTGGTGCTACAGAATGGCACAGACTGTCTCTTTCTAATTCGTTCTTTAGTCTAGGCTAGCTTTTCGATGCCCAACCCTCTTCCCAGCGGCCATCTATCGCCGACCAAAGAACATTTTCTCACATTTTTTCAACTTTTGGTCCCCTAATGGTAGAACTGACATATAACTTTAAGAATATTACAGAAGAGTAAAACGTCGCCCTGTACGGATATTTTCGTTCAAAAATTTCGAGCCCTATTTGAGAAAACGTAATGTAAGCGTTTCTGTAAATGCAAAATATGAAGGACGTTTTCACGGAAAACTTTTTGAGTTTCCGAGAAACTTAATTGGAAATCATTTGAATAATTTCTTCTCACAAATGCAATAATGTATTTAATTTCCTAGTAATGTAAATATTAACTGCGTGATTGATATTAAAAAATACATGTGTAATTCTTGAAAAAACAAATTTCATCTAAGTAGCATTTACGTCATATTATTTAGTATGTTTGGTGCAATCCGTTCAAAAAAAATTGTACGAAGTTTTCCAGAAAATGGCGTTTGAGGGTTTTTGAAAATGCAGATTTTCGAGCTCAATTTCACAGAAAAATAGTGAGACTTTGAGAGACTTCATAAGACATTTGCAGCACTACCACTCCCAAATGCATTACGTACACGAAACGTCGGTAATGTAATTATTAACGACCTAACAGAAATATCAAAAAAATGGCATGTATAATTTTGAAAAAATAAAAGAACACAGCTAAATGTCATCTTGTATAGTATCTTGGTACAGTAAGTATTTTATGTCATCTTTTACAGTACCATCCCTACCAAAAATTTACAGAAAAATTTGGAGACGTTTTTGAAATATTCTTGATTTTGATGCTTTTAATATTGCTCATATTTTACTTAAAACTTGTGCGAAAACTACTAGTAATTTTAAAAAAATGTTAATGACATTAATGAAAGAACAAACTGTGGAGAACAAACTTCATTTGAAGAAAAAAAATCTTTATCTTCAATAATTTAGTTGAAGGAAGAGGCCGAAACAAAATCAAACTTTTGCAATTTCCGAAACTTCAGACTTAAAAGTGAAAATCGGACTACGTCACACATGCAATAATCACTAAGTGTATTTCATTCTATTCTTACAAGAAATTTGAAGGAAAAAAATTAAAGTCATTTTTTAGGAAAGTTTGAAATTATCGCAGTAGTTCAATGTAAAGTACTGCCAAAATTTAAAAATCGTTTTTCAAAATTGCTGAGCTTCGAGTCGGGCCAGATCGGCACGGGGAATCGAACGGACGGACAGAGGACGGACGGACGGACGGACGGACGGACGGACGGACGGACGGACGGACGGACGGACGGACGGACGAACGGACGATCGGACGGACGAACGGACGAAAGAACGGACAGACAGACGTTTTGAAAAACAAACACTTTTTCGGTTTAAGAGGTCTCCAAGACGTGTATTTTTGTTGAAATCTCGAAATCAGGTTATCATAAATTTAATGAACAAAGAAAGTAATCCAGTTTTGAACATAGTTCGAGGTAATACAAGTCCTACTAACTAACTTTTTCATGCTATTTGTCTCTATATTGCTTATTTTATTCTTTAACTGAGGTTAAGTTACGCTTCTTTAATTACGCATAACAAATAAACATTTTATGAAAAATGCTTTTTGAACACATATTTCAACACTATTTTTAGTAAATATGATGGTAGGGATGATGCCTGAGAATTTTTCATCTGAGCCTCAATTAAAAGTTACATCATCGAACCGCTTGCCGCCAAGTCACAAGCGTCAGAGAAAAACAACCACCCACCCAGAGTCTGATGGTACTTCAAATCTGCGTCTGCAAGAATTGCAAAGGCTCGTACTTTTAGAGCAACTCACATTGGTACGAAAACAAATCAAAAGAGATTTGCTTATGTCGAGGTTAGAGCGCGGGGAAGAACTATTGCCTTCTATTAGCAACCGGATTTTCACAATACAAGAAATAAGATCGTCCTACACTGTTACTTGAATTTAATACTCTCAGGAAATAAAGATTTCAAAGAATATTATTATTTTTAATTTTACAAGTGACATATTCTGTTCCCTTTTCTCTCTTCTTTGTTCTCTTTTAAGCAGATTCTGATCTAAAACAAAATGTTCATTGTCGAAATTTATGTAGTCTGCATCTTCATTCCCAATTTCACTATAAAACTCTTCTGGAATACGATTTTTCAAAAATTTAGCAATATTGTCCAGCACACAACATGTAATAATCACTGAAGGAACTCTTTCTAATTCTATTCTTATTTTGTACAGGAGCACAGCAAATCCCTGTTTTAGCTTCCCGAAACCGTTCTATTATAACGCGCTCCTTAGCGAAGTGGTTATTGCATGTCATTTCCTCGGTTATTGAAGAATTTCTGTACTGTGTAAGCAACCATGGCGTTATGCCGTTTCCGATGTCTCCAAGTAAAACTACGTCACTTTTCTTCAGTTAATAAAAGTTAATATGATTTTTAGAAAGTGACAGACACTTGCCAAGTGAATCATTATACGTGTATCTTTTAATAAACAGTACGACTGTCTAAAAATCATTTGGAACTTTTATTAACTTAATAACTGTACAAGACGCAGTCTATAGTTCAACTTGATACGTCACTTTTCTGTTTGTTTATAAATTCATAACGGTCAGATCGTTTGAGTATTCGACTGTCATATACAGACCTGGCCACTGAGCATCTACACTAGTGAACTCTTCATTCGCATTGCATGTAGCTTGACAGTTTATGCTTGCAAAATGCTTGAGATTTGTATATTCATCGCCGTGATAAGTAGGTTTCTTTATTGGAACGTGAGTGCAATTTATAACGCCAATTGCACATGGGAAGCGATATCGTTCTGCCCATTGTTCGCGAGCATGGCTCATGTGCTTTGGAAACTTAATTCATTCATGATCTTTGTCTATCATTTTATTCTTTACAAATGTTATAGTTTTGCAAAGAGTTGTTCGGTGTATGGCCTCTTCTCTTGCTACACCTGCTTGGAAGCCAGGACCAGTAACAAAGCGAAGACGTACTAGGATCTTCTGAATGGGCGATAACGCTCCACCTCTCGTTTCGGGTGACTCTCGCCCAGGAAATAAGTAGCTACGAATGTACATTTTCTTGATTAAACCGATATAATGAAAAACAATCACTTTCGGCATATTTCATTCGCTTGGAGTAACGTTTGCGAGGTCGAATGTGCATAAAATCAGGCAAAAAAAAAAAAAATAAAAACACACTTCAAGAATGCCAAGACACTGGACTAGCACACTAAAAAATTATCAGCATTTGATTCAAAAAGAAAGCTTTAGCTGATCTTTATTCACACATTTTCAAGTATTTGCTACAAAATTTAGCTTTAGCTACTAGAAAATGCTCTTGCTGGTAAGTACTACCTTATATTTTATTCATCGAAAACGTAGCTTCCCCTTAAAATTACCAGTCAAAGATTTTGATTACTTTTTATTCACACCATCCCATGTGTGGTGGACTGTTGTATTCAAAATATCCTCTATATACTAGTCACAAAAAAATCAAATTTACTCAAAAAATGCTTATCTAACATATAACAATATGTAAATTATTGGATTTCCCTTTTTATGCTCGTCATAATAGGCTAAAAAAATATGAATAGTTCCATATGAAAAAAAAAATTACCTCACTTTCTCGTAAAATGCACGTGATAAAATGGAAACGAATACATACATCAATTAACCCCATTCTCTCAGCCTCTTCCTTGAAAACCGCATTGCAGTAACGTCAACTGTTCAAAATTACATAATGTGCTAAAGTTACGAGACTCACCCTGTGTACGTACGTATACAAGAGAGTAATTTTTAGAACTCCCAACAATTCTTAACATTTTAAAGCAAACATCTAATTGCGCACTCTTGGTCACGAGTCGGTACATTTCATATTTTATATTCCATGCCGCATTCTACGCCTCTCCAGCATTGCCCGTCCGCGTCGCTCATAGAGCCGTGGAAAACTCGTTCCCCTCCGCCTCTCAGCGACCGCCAGCCGACGGACGAACGTTCGAGTACAGTGCGATTTTTCTAACCGTGCCTCTGGCAGGTATCAGCTGTTGACTGTTTCGTCCAATCGGGAGCTTGGACGTCGCTACAGTGACGTCACTTTGATGACGTTAACGCTCCCGATTGGATGAAACCGTCTACAACTGATACCTGCCAGAGGCACGGTTAGAAAAATCGCACTTGAACGCAGCAAGTCAGTTGGGGCTCTGGTGACGCCCGAGCAAGACGCTTGGGCGTCGTTCCATAAAACTCAGCATTTTCCAATTAATATGTGTATGTACTAATATATAAAACAGGATTTTGGTATTATATAAGAGCATTGTTGGGACCCTTATAGAATCTCACAAAAGGAATATTTGAATAGAGTATAGAGAAGAGCATGTAAACTTATTTTCCGAAGCAATGGAAAGAAAGTAGTGTGGGAGTCACTAGAAATCAGAAGGGTTAAGGCAAGACTCTGTGCTTTGTACAAAGCGTATGCCGGTTATCCAGCTTGGAAAGATATCCACATCCGGCTCAGTAGACCCACGTATTTTAGTAGAGGGGATCACAAACACAAAATTCAGTTCAGGCCACAGAGAACAGATGTCGGAAAATTTTCCTTTACAAATAGAACTACGAGGCGCGTTCATAAAGTAAGGGCCGTTTGGTCACAGAAAAAAATGTACTCATAAGAAACAAATTTGATTGTCATATTTAGTTAGGTACAATCTTACTTTACTTCTCTACAGAATCACTTTTCATTTTTAAGCATTTTTCGTACCGCTGCACCAGCTTCTTTAACCCCTCTGCATAGAAGCTTGCCGCCTGAGAGTTGAACCAGTTGACAACGGCGTTTTTGAGTCTCCCTCTTCGGTTTCAAAACGTTGTCCACCGAGCCACTGTTTAAAATGCAAGAAGAGGAAGTAGTCGCTAGGTGCAAGGTCGGGACTGTACGGTGGGTGGTCAAAAAGTTCCCAACAAAAATCTTGAATTTTCTCATTGGTTTTGGCAGCAGTGTGAGGACGCGCGTTATCATGGAGGAGGATTATGCCAGATGACAGTTTCCCGCGGCGTTTGTCTTGGATCGCACGTCTCAATTTTTTGAGCGTTTTGCAGTACACGTCAGCTGTAATTGTTGTCCCACGTTCCATGAACTCAACCAAAAGAACACCGTCTTTGTCCTAGAAAACTGCAGCCATCAATTTTCGACTTGTGAACTGAGTTTGCTTAAACTTTTTCGGTTTTGGTGAAGATGAGTGTCGCCACTGCATCGATTGCACTTTTGTTTCTGGGTTGGCGTAGGATACCCACGTCTCGTCCCCAGTAACAATGTGAGAAAACAAATCATCTCCATCTTGTTGATAACGGGCCAAAAACTTTCGTCCACTAGACATTCTTTGCCCTTTGTGGTGGTCGGTGAGCATTTTTGGTACCCACCTTGCACACAATTTGCGGTATGCGAGGTTTTCTGTGACAATATTGTAAACAGTAGTGTGTCCAAGTTGAGGAAATTTGTCAGCCAGATCACTAATCGTCAATCGACGATCAGATCGCAGTGTTTGGTCCACTTGTGAAACGATTTCATCGGTCTGGATACTGGACCTGCCACTCCGCTCTTCGTCATGGACATTTGTTCGGCCATTTTTAAAATCACGGCACCATTGTCTAACCTTTCCTTCACTCATAACTGTAGGTCCGTAAACCAGGCATAACTCCCGATGAATTTCAGCAGCCGACGATCCTTTTGCACATAAGAAACGAATCACAGAACGCACTTCACAGTTGGCGGGATCAACGATGTTCGCGGCCATTGTTCTTTGCATTCACGGACAACAATACGACTTCAGAATCAAAACAAATGCCGCTGTAGCTTCGCAATGAGTCAGTAGATGGCGTTGCAGTAGTAAAACTGTGCTTCGAAGCGCCAATATTTATATATAAGCAAACGGCCCTTACTTTATGAACGCGCTTCGTATAACGGACTGGAATAAGTTGCCTGCGACAGCCTTGGAACCCTTTCCTCAAGGTGTTCATAGATTTAAAAGTAAATGATATTTGTAAATTTTATTAGTTAGTAAGTTAGATTTATTAGAATGGTTATTTTATTATTATTATTATTATTATTATTACTATTATTAATTATTGTTATCATTATTAGTATTGTAATAATTATTAGATGCATTGGTTTATAGTATTTGTATTAAAGTGTGGTGACGTGTTGTGAAGTGTAGTGCAATACAAAAGTAGAAAGAGAAGTGAAGTCAAGTGGAGTGCAGTGTATTAAAAGTCGTATATGTTATTATAAATTATCTGTACAGAAACATCATAAGTGTAGAATTAATGCGGTTATTGTTATTAATGCATTTATTGTTAACATTGTTATCTTTTTATTATTATTATTATTATTATTATTATTATTATTATTATTATTGTCTTAAAATAATTTTTAAGTTACATTGTATTTAATTCATAATTATAATATGTAAATTTTAATGTTCCGCCACCAGGTTGCATAAACCTACTTGCGGAAATAATAAATATCTATCTATCTATCTATCTATCTATCTATCTATCTAAAACTCCAACACCGTTGGACCGATTTCCATGAAAGTTGGCATTTCTACGTGTTTTATCACTGAGAAGGTTTATGTGTTGTTAATTCTGTTGTAACTCCACTACATGGCGCTACATATTCACTACATATCCACTACATATTCACGTCAAATGCAACCTGCAACACACTCGGAAGCATTTTGAATCCATATCTTTAAATAACTCCTAAAAGAGGCATTCTAGGGCCTTAGAAACTAACGTTTCTCAAACCGTAATCTACAGAATGAACTCTTCCTAAACATTCTATTACATTTTTGCTGTTACGGCGCTTCCCGATATTACCTTACCTGCTGAAGAGACGTGCAGAATCTGCAAGTAAATGTGAATCAGAGGGACAGAGAACGGCAGAGACGGACACACAGAGACAGACGGACAGGGTGAGGGAGGGAGAGAGAGAGAGAGAGTGAGAAACGGAGATGGAAGAGGGAGATGAAGGGCAGAACGTCTGCCGGGGTTTCCTAGTATGTGCTAATGATGAACTTTCTAAATCGAAATGTATTGCGAATCACTCCATGCTGACTTCATACTAGCCATGAAGATGTAAGTGTTACGCTTCCGGCACGAACAATTGTTTTATTGTACTGAATGTTATTACATCACTCAGTCTATTGCCGCAGTGCGCCACGTGCCTTGTGCATTGCTACACGAATTAGCATTTTCCAGTTGGTATGTGGAAACGATGAATTTTCTATATCACTATGCAACATGCTAACCTGATGCTAATTACAAAACTGTAAGTGTTACGCTGCCCGCATAAACAATCATTTCGTTGTGTCGTACGTAATTGCGTCATACAGAGCAACAAAGCAATTTCATAGTGCAACATAATATCCGCATCCGCGATATTTGAATTAACAATGCGTATTTGCCAATCATGACTTGTAACGTTCCTGAAATTGTGTTGCTTCGTAACTATGCGTCATTGCAGCGTAATGCGTAATGGTTCTAACAAAAACATTCATTAAAACAGTGTGCCTGTCAATAATTTCTAAGTGTGGTTAGTGCGGCATGGAAATTCAATCACTGCACTGTCATAAGCTACGTACGACAATGATCCTCCGGGCGCGATCAGTCGTCAAGTATCCACATAGCGTACCACATCACGAATTTCTTCGTACAGTATGCTATGTTCTATTTCAGCGTTATTGTGATATGTTGAATTTGTGTTTTTAACTTTATTTGTATTACCTTAAATGTTAATTGCAACAACTTCAGTCTTCAACTGCATGCACTTTCACCTAGGAAATGTTCAAGAGAAAATGCCGTTGCATAGTTGCAACTAGATTATTTCTTAGTTAATGTTAATTATGTTATTATTTCCACTCAATTTACGTCCACTGAATTCTCCCAGAGTAATGGTGGTATCCTCTGTAGATATTAACATTTACAGGTAACACACGTCTGTGCCGCGTCCTTACACGGTGGTCCTCCGAGTTACAAAACTAAGTTAGCAAGGTAAGTGGAAGTGGTGAAAAACGTTCACCCGAGCCGCTTCATCAGTCCACGGCCTCTCAAGTCATCCCCCACCAGTGATGATGCATTAAATAAACAATTTAATGTTCAATGACCTAAGCAATTTATTCATTTTTATTTGTACAACTAGGAAAACCCGGCAGACGTTGTTCTGCCCTTCATCTCCCTCTTACCCCTGCCATTTCCCTTTCTCACTGTCTCTCCCTCCTTCCCTCACCCTGTCCCTATCTGTCTCTGTCTGCCGCTCTCTGTCTCTCTCGTTCACATTTACTTGCATGTTCTGCACATCCCTGAGCAGGTGAGGTAATATCGGGAAGCACCGGACCAGCAAAAATGTAATAGAATGTAATAGAAGAGTCATTCCGTAGATTTCGATGTGAGAAACGTTTCTTTGAGGCCTTCGGTCTCAAAATTTTAGTTTTTAAAGCCCTAGAATGCCTCGTTTAGGAGTTATTTAACGATATAGATTCAAGGCGCTGCCGAATGTGTTGCGGTTTGCATTTGAAGCGAATATTTAGTTTTGTACTACAGCGCCATGTAGTGGAGTTACAACAGAATTAACAGCACATAAACTTTGTGGGTTAAATTGTATAGATAAGTTATCACGTTACAATTTCTTAGTGCGTTTTTAGTAAATCTGGAGAATTTTTTTTTCGGGAAGGTGGCCACAACACGATTCGTTCTTGTGGGACCCACCCCTGCCTCGGCCGCGCCACAGCAATCCGGGCAAGACGGGGATGAGAGAACGTGGAGCCTCCGGCGGGCCCCGCGGGGCGGGCGCGCGCGCTACCTGGAAGGGAAGGCAGCGAAGGCAAGCGAAGGGGCGATGGCGGGCGATAGCGGCGCGGGGCTTTGATGCGCGGACTGCAGGGGGCGGCGCCGGCTTTAACGGGCGCGGGGGCGTGGCGCGCGTAAACAACGCCGACGGGCGGCGCCGGGGGGCGGCGCCGGGGGGCGGCGCCGGGGGGCGGCGCCGGGGGGCGGCGCCGGGGGGCGGAAGGGCTGCCCGAGACCCGGGGCGCGGCAGGACACAGACGGAGAAGGAAGCGCGGGCCATTCCGCGCCAAATGAAATGTACGGCACTGTTCAAAATGGACGTTTAAAAAGAGCGGACAAATGCGGACGGGAAATAGCGCTTTTCCTAGTAATTAAATGATCACAGGTGTAAATGCCAACGACATCTCGCAACAAAACCAATATTTTTCCTAGTACTGTACTGTTATAATGACTTCACGCAATCAGAACGAAAAGACTTCCTTACCGTCCGGCGTCCTTCAAGAATTGTAACAGTCCGCCGTTCGCTAAGAACTGTAGAAACAAATGAGTTATAGTTAAACATGGCGTCTGAGAACTTCATTCCCAAGAAAAATGTTTTCTTATTGTGTGTTTTCGAGAATCGCCCGACTGTATTTCGCAGTCATTTCACCTTCGCATCAGAGCTACTCCCCTTTCGCTTTCGTTTTTCCCCGACCCCATTCCATTTCGTTCATTCGGTGTTTCGGAAGGAGTAAACATTTTACTTAAGTCTGCATTTATACGTATCGCAGATATTTAGATGTTCTCGCACCGGTCCTGAGAAAACCTCGAACACAAGTGAATATGGAATTTTCATAATTGTGTATGTTAATTCAACGAGGTAAACAGGTGCTCGTGATAGGTGATTCCACAAACGTTTAAGCAGCGGTTTTCAACGTGGACAGTGCTCTAAACTGACATGCAAAAAGTTTCTTGAAGAAAGAAAGAAAGTGGATAAATTATAATCGATCAATGCGATTCTTAACAGACTACGGGAAACATAGAAATCAATCCTCTTACTAAGGAGGAAAACAGAATGGGTTGGAGTCGGGCTATGCCTTTTTGGGGAGGTAGGTAAATGGCTGGAGAAAAGGTGACCCAGATTTGCAATCGGTGTGTGCCTCCTTATACAGCAGTACAGAGAGGAAAAGTATTGGAATCACTTCATCAATGCGATCACGAAGTTTCGCTCGTAAAATCCGTGTTTAAGTTTATTTTGGGCTGTAACTTCGCATACACGTCAGGACTATCAGGTTTATTAATGCTCTTCCAAATATGGATAAGATTGATGTAGGTGGCGAAGAGTTCTCCAAATTTTGTACCCGAAAACCGAGATCATTGCCTGGATGGACAAATGGATAACTACGGGTCACACATAACTGTCAGATTAGAAGCTTTTGAGCTAAGACTTGGTAACAATATCTGGAGTAAAATCTAGTTGTACCCTTCCGGACATCAGTAAGATATTTTAATCAATAAGATATTTTCACTTTACATAAAGCTTCTGTGACGTTTTAAAAACTTTCTCGAAAACAACAGCAAACATTTTCTTTAAATGTTTTGCTCGAATAAAGGAAATAAATTTATAAATATAGCACAGGCACAATTTTCATTAACACCTCGGAAATTTTGAAAATTGTAAAAGTTAAAATATTTTACAAATCTGTCCTATACCTCGTAATATAAAAGCCAAAGATTTTTCTCAATGTAACATATCTCAGTTTTAGATTCTTAATTGATGTCATGTACTTTTTAAATAAAATATTAAGAGTCCTTCAGTAAAAACGAGTGACTAAGAGAAGGAAAAGTTTAGCTATTATTATTATTATTATTATTATTATTATTATTATTATTATTATTATTAAAGAAACTTGCTAGTAAAGAAATGTGAATTGCACAAGGCCTTAATGACACTTGTCAAACTAGTGGTGCCACCAAAGCACATACTTTCTCGTACTGTTCCTAAATGCTATTACACTACTACATAAACTAGCAAAACTGTTTTCTACCAGCAAATTCTTTGCCCGTTCCGCGACCCGAAGTCAGATCCTCAGACCCAACGTGTCGGCACTCATACCACTACGACAAACAAGTGCCGTATGGGTTGCACTCGGGCAGAGGCATAAAAAGGTACATGCCAAATTCATCACAAAAATTCGGACAAGGTGTAAAAAATTTCAGCATAGATATATTTTTTGCTTTCTCATTGAAATTAAAATTGAACTAGTGACGCGACCAAAGCACATTGCATTGTTTATAAAAGCTCCGCAATATTATGCTTCTACATAAAAGAGTGGAGCCATATGGACCGGGGAATATCCATTTTCGAAGAAATCGTACGTACGATTTATGCGTTAGTATTGTTCACGCACTAACGGACAGAGGTTTAAAGACAACACTTTTTCAGTATCAGGGGACCTCAAAACGAGTATTTCCGTTAAAATCTCGAAATCGATTTTCCGCACCATTACGTAACTTTCCAAAAACTATGTATATTACTCCATATATACGTATGCATACGGGAAAGTAATAATTAATAATGGTTCGTATTCGATTTTTTCCTCTTTGCTCTTTGAGTGGGTCTACCATGCAATCACCATAGGTGCTTACCATGCTGTCCCCAATGCCAGCGTTTATGCGATGACATTACGTATATAATAGGGCCTACATTGAGCAGTATTGAGCAGTACGCAACACCATTTCCATTACGCAAGCAATTATATGTCACAAACGTTTCCTGCTTCTGCTTACTGGGTTTTTATGGTCGATGCATAAGTGGGCGGAAACAAAAAAATGTGTGAATTGGAATGCTATAACAGCGTGGAATAAAATCAAGCACAAGACTAAAATTAAGATCCTGACTAAATTCACGCAACCCAGAGAAAGAGGATGATAAAACAGACTAGTGGTGCTACAAATGACACAGTCTTTCTCGTAGTAAAGTTTTCTAATTTCCTTGGTGAGGTTGGCTTTACGGTCTTGCGTCATTCTCTTGCCAGCTGCCATCTATTGCTGCCTAAAGTACACATTTTTGACATTTTCTCAACTTTCGATATCCTAATAGTAGAACCGGAATATTACTTTAAGAATAATAAAGAAGAATAAAATCTCATCCTTAATAGCAATTTTTCATTAGAAAATTTGCAGACGGTTTTAAAATAATGACGTTTAAGCGTTACTGCGAAATTTGAAGCTCTTTTTCAGAGAAGATTTTTGAGTTTTCGAAAAACTTCATTTGAAGTCGTTTGAAGCACGACAACTCGCAAATACAACACTGCTTATAAATTGCTGAAAATGTGCATATGAAAGACGTGAAAGATACTTTTAAAAAATTACATTTGTGTAATTTTTGAAAAAACAAAAGCATTTACGCATTCATTTGATGACGCCAGTGAAAAACACTAAGAAAAAAATTCTTGGTAATGACCAGGGATTTTTTACAAAATCAGTTTGTCACTAAACTGATGTAACATCATACCATGGAGCGGCGAGTGAATGTACCTAGTAATTTTAAAAACACAAGTTCAAAAAATATGATTATTCCACAAGTAAAACATTAAATATTGACATATATCACCTGATACCAACACTACATCATTCATTGAAAATTCAAAATGTGACAATGACAACGTAGAGAATATGAAAGAGAGCATACAGACAATAAAATTCGTCACTAAAATCACTACGATATTCCCATCTGGGCTAACCGGTTCAGACTGGTTGTCAAGTTAACTTTGCTCCCACGGCAAAAAGACAATGTCACAAATAAACTTTATGCCTTATTGGTTTACATATTATTTAGAGAAATTCACCGGGATATGCATGTGAGGTGATAAATAACACCCAGTGTATGCATGTGAGGTAATAAGATGTCAAATTTGCGAACAGGGAGACATGAACTTTCAAAAATCGAAATCATGAAGACACCACCAACGGCAAGTACAGAAAATCTCTTCTCAAATCAAACGGGATGGGGAAAACCCACTGGTCAACCTGCGCAAAGTCCATTCGCGTGCGCAGGTTCCGCAGCCTATTCAAAATATTTAGTCGTGCGGTTTCCGCCGCGTCACCCGCGAGGCCGAGGTCCTATCCCAAGGGCAGGCGCGGCGTCTGTGCGCTTGCTGGTGACATCTCACGCGCCAATTAAAACCGAGCGGGCAATTACGCGGAGGGGGCGTGGCGCGGGGCGCGGAGGGCGGGGCGGGGGCAGGCGCGTGTGCGAAGGGCCGTTTCGGGGCGCCTGCGAGGGCAGTAAAGCAGGCCTCCCGCGCCCCGCTCGCGGCCGAGTCGTAAAGAGAGCCGTTTGGGCCGACGTGATGGCCCGCGCTCGCGGGACGCCGCCGCCTGCGTTTCGCGGCCTCGCGCGTCATTTGTGCGTGCGGCGCGGAGGGGAGGGTTGGGTGGGGAGAGGGGTGGGGGGAAGGCGAGGGGAGGGGAAGGCGAGGAGAGGGCGAGGGGAGGGGTAGGGTGGGCGAGGGGAGGGGAGGGGTGAGCGGGATGGGCGAGGGGAGGGGAGGGGTGGGCGGGATGGGCGAGGGGAGGGGAGGGGTGGGCGAGGGTGGGCGAGGGTGGGCGAGGGGAGGGGAGGGTTGGGCGAGGGTGGGCGAGGGGAGGGGGTGGGCGGGATGGGCAAGGGTGGGCGAGGGGAGGGGAGGGGAGGGGTGGGCGAGGGGATGGGAGGGGAGGGGAAGGCGAGGGGTGCTGCCGAGGACAGCAGCGCGTTGGCGTCGCGCAGGGGGAGAGAGTGCGGCGCAAAAAGAGGGCAGACGACGGGCACGGGGTAAGCGGGTCGGCGGCCAACGGCAGCAGGAGACACTTGTGTCCCACTTCCGCCACCGCTGTACTCACGTCGATTGCATAAAGGTGATTGCTGAGAGGAGCCGGGAAGGGGGCTCTGAGCCGCTCCAACCTTAGGTTGGGTGGCAGCCGTTGGGCTCTTGGCTTCGTCGTGGCAGTGGTCCGACATTCTGAGCAGAGGAGGGACTTGTTCCCGGCGCATGTCAGTTGGACTCCGGTACTAGCCTGGATTGCTAGTAGCTCTGAGCTGGCAGGACGACCCATTACCCAAGCATTGTATGGGGAGGTTGGCGGGAGGGCAAACTGGGTACTGGCCGGATCCGGATACCAGCCTGTCGGCGTACTTGTGCACCGTCGGGGGGATAGGGTAAGAGCTAATACTCAGGAACCAACACCGGGGACTTGGCCCCCTGGTAGAGCAAGATAATATGTTGGGATAGTAGCTCACGCGGCGTCCATACTTCCGACATCGCTGTACTCACGTCGTTAGCATAAAGATGTTCGCAGTGAGGAGACGGTAAGAGGGCTCCAAGCCTTACGGGCCTTAGTTCGGGTGGTCGCCTGTTGGGCTCTCGGCTTCGTCGTGACAGCGGCCCGGTACTCTGCGCGTGGAGGAGGGGCTCCTTCCTAGCGCATTGTGAGTGGTGCATTGTTTCGACTCTAGCAGCGACCTGCGAAGCTGGAAGCTATGAGCTGGCAGGGCGACCCGACCCAGACGTCGAACGAGAAGGCTACAGGGAGGGTAAACTGCGTTCTGGATCCAGATACTAGCCTGCCGGCGTACTTGTGCGTCAGCGGGGTGTGCGGGTAGAGGCAAAGGCCAAGGTGCCCACCCCGGGGTGAATTCCCTCTGATAAAAGACAAGTGCGAGGTAGGCGCAAACATTCGACACCGCAGTTCGGCAGACACACGACAGGTACGACAGACACACGACAGGTACGACAGACACACGACAGGTACGACAGACACACGACAGGTACGACAGACACACGACAGGTACGACAGACACACGACAGGTACGACAGACACACGACAGGTACGACAGACACACGACAGGTACGACAGACGCATACATTCGACGCCGCAGTAAGGCGCTTACGACGGACGATTACGAAGGACGAAGTGGCATTCGCCTGTCCTTCATATCAGTTTGGCGTACGCGGCATACTCAATGGATCGATGACAAGAACCCATCAGAGAAGGGAAGCAAGGGATTAGTCATCTTCACGAGGAAGCTGCGGATTGAACCCGGCGAACATGTTGGTATTTCATAGAGACATTTATTGAATTATAAAGAATATATTATTTATTTAATGTCAAAAAAACAGTTAAAACCGTATGCGACGCATGGGAGAACGAACAATTGAAACCCAAATAATAAACCAAACTAACAAAAATTCAATTTGTTATTCAATTGTTGATCATACAGAAATATTTAGAGAATTATAGTAAAAAAGAGAAATGAAGTAAAACGTTTCAAAGATTCTAACCCATAATATTTTTACTAATTGATTTCAAACCCTATTATACAACGTAAAACGTGATTTTTACTTGTTTAAATATTTAACGTGTTTTTTACAATATAAGAAACATACAATCCTTTTCTTACGTTCAGCTATAATTACCCGCTGTGCGGTCCAGTGAAATCGGAGTATCTACTACACGGCGTGCTATGGTGCGCGAAAGCGTGCCCCGAGCACGTACGTCCTCTTTGACAGCCCAGGCTTACGTGTTACCAATACCCCGTGTCACTCCCACATGCAATACAGTTCATCTCAAATCCTCACTTAGTCCTTCAAACCGTTTCGAATCGCATCACACCTATATCTCAATCGTGTTTTTCGTTGAGTTGTACCTACACTCCTAAAGCAAATAAGGTGATTTCTTGCTTTGGTTTATGAGTGCTTGCTTGGGCACTAAAGTATCGTATCCTCTCCTCTCCCAAAAATCGCAATCTATTGTGCTGTTTGTTTTGTTTGTTATTGTTTTCCTGTTCTTGATGTTAAATAAATAAAATTAATACAAATTTTTACACTAGTAGAGGAGGATTTAGAGAAGTGGTATCTTCGAAACAGCGTTATTTACGAAAAATCGAACTTAAAATATCGTCCCTTAAGAAACAATGTATCGTATCCCCCTCAAAAACTTTACATGATTCCATTATATAATCTATTTTTAAACATTATCTAAATATATACTATTTTGTATTTACGGTCTTTAATGTGAAAATACTATTTTAACAAAATAAAACCTTTTTTATTTTACTTGTTTCAGAGTAACAATAATTTTCAAAAGGTAGGCTTATTTTCGATAAAAATGGAGATATCGTATATTGGTTCTTACGCAATAATATGTAAAAAATTAAGAACTCCATTTCCACTCGGAGTGTTTAATTACAATGACATTTGATTATTTCTTCAACATTATTTAAAGTGTTCATTCAAATTTAAATGTTTCTAATAATTAAGTTCAGTAAATTCAAAAAACTTAATTGGATCCAATGGAAGTTGCCCAAAAGTGAAACGCACCTTCTTTCTGTCCTGTGAATTAAAACGTTGAACACTGAATTATTTACAATGAAATGTATTGAACTACTTACATTGAAATTGAAAACTAATTTCATTTTCAAAAGATGACGTTTGTATTCTAATTGACATAAAAGATCAGTTAATACAACAAAAAATTTTATACGACCTCGCATATATCCTTAATTTTCCAGATCAATCACTTTATTTAAAGAAACAATACGTGGCTTCTGAATGATCGTGTTGCGTTAAGAATGCCTGGAGTTGGCTCGTATCAAGATATTCAAAAATCTTTTGTGGAAGCACAGAACCCAACTTTAAATACGAATAACAAAACACGCGTCTGATATAATAGAATATACTAATTAAGAATGATATCAGAAGTGTGATACAGATCAAGAAATAAATATGTATCTCAGAAGTTCTGTACCCACACGTCACTCTGTACACGATGGTGGCTGAATGTAATCAATCACAAACACAATAGGTAATTATTTCTCGGCAGAGGCCTCTCCAGATCATCCAATTATTGATCCAGATTGACATCCTCCCACAGCACTCGTCGGGCCTCGCCCCGCCCCCGACTCGTGCCCTTTCGGACGCTGCTGCAGAGAACGGGCTCGGCTCAGATGCTATCGCCAAGGAGACTAGTTCCAGGCAGAGGCCAACAGAGCGAGCTTTAGGAGGAAACTGCGTTCATCGGAAAGAGAAGGAGAGAGGGAAGGGAAAGAAGACGGAAATGAAGAAAGAGACGAAGTGAGGATAGAGAGGTGGAAAAATAAGCGTTGATAGATGGAGAAAGAAAATGGAGAGAGTGAAGACGGAGAGACGGACAAAGACGAGACAAAGAGACGGTGGAAGACGGGATAAAGACGGTACGA
Organism: Acheta domesticus; assembly: GCA_031308135.1. Classification (NCBI taxonomy): domain Eukaryota; kingdom Metazoa; phylum Arthropoda; class Insecta; order Orthoptera; family Gryllidae; genus Acheta; species Acheta domesticus. The sequence continues at coordinate 12,434,476 of JAHLJT010009436.1, forward strand.
AGAGACGGAGAAAGACAAGATGGAGAGAAGGAGAAAGACAAGGTGGAGAGAAGGAGAAAGACAAGATGGAGAGAAGGAGAAAGACAAGATGGAGAGAAGGAGAAAATAGCAAAGATAGAGAAAGTCAGAAGGGACGAAATACATTGAGAGATTGAGAAATAAAAGAGGAGAATAACAATGTGGAGAATTAGATTTGTTCCTGGGACAACCTCAAATAATCTTTTTCATCTTCCCAGTATAGTATAACATTTGATAAAAAATTCTTACGTCTCTTGGGGACGCAATTCATATCTTGCTACATCTCAGTCACATCACGATTCTTCATGTCCTTCACTATTTGAATTCGTATTTGTCCAGTCACCGATTTGTCACTGAATATGTAATGTCATCCTATTTTAATTAAATCGGTTACTTATGTACACAACTTACACAAATTGAAGTAATTACCGCCAGTTAATAGATGTTCAAAACTGCATTGATTTCTAGAAAAGCATTTTGTATTCAACTTCATACATAATAGGCCAGCTTTGTGGCAAAGAAAATAATCATTTTGACCTCCTTCGCTTCTAAATTTGAATGTTTTAACGTAATTTTCTGCATTAATTAGTATCCCCTGAGCAGTTCTAAATTCAACCTTGGCCTTTCATTACAAACTTCTCAACGAACTTCCTCACATTTTTCAAAGGATGACACCTCCAAGATTTTCCCCTCCCCCAAAATTTTAACATTACAGTAGTTTGCTTTATTACATCAAATAATTAACTCTAAACCAATATATTACTGACTTTGTTAACTCCACAATTTTATATTTTGAAGATTTTTATAAGCTGCTAAAGATATTTTTAAAATTGCAGGAAGCCTAGTTATGTCCGCGCGTAATATACTACATTTTATGTATCTCTGAAAGGTAATATTGTCGAACAGAATTTTTTTTAAACTCTTACAAAAACAATTACAGAAACAAAAATAATTGAAAAAAAGCTATGTGAACAATTTCAATTTCAGCAATTGCATGAACTTCGGACAAATTAATTTTGTAAGGTGGTAACGAAATTACAAGGATTTTAAACATAAAAGAATTAGAATATCACTTATTTTCTTTCCATATCGGTACACTGAGAAATGCGATGAAATTATTCGGAAGGCAGCATCACCGTTCATCCATATGCAGCAGGTCATGACAAGACAACGCTCAAGGCGGTAGGAGTAATTTTCCAATTTTCTCGAGCCAATAGCCATCGGCGACAAAATCTACAAGGACTGAATTCTAAGTCAACGCTCTGTATTTCAAAAAGAGTTTAATTTTACTCAATCGCTTGCGTACGACGATGATTAAAATTTTTTTAAAAATTTCATAAATACTTATTTTGTGTGACAGAAGAACAATGGAAAATGTGCAATAACGGAACAGAAAAGTATACCAATAGCGACAATGCTGAATCTATTATTACCTTACCATGTCATTTATAAATTAAATTATTTTAACAATTTTTTCAGCGCCTGAAAAAAGATCAAACGCGTGATTTAATTATAAAGTTATTAATTAGAACATTTCTTTCAGTGGTGGTTTCTTTTAGCGGACATTTGTCCTGAAAGAGGGTTTTATGACAAATGTCTCATTGATAGGCGTGTACTTTCTAAGCATAGGAAAATGCATTCTAACCAAAAGTAATATTTTCCTAACTGGTAACGTCCACCTTATAGTTTATTTTTCTTGTTGATTTGTGATTTGGCATTAAAATCGGGAATTATTACTACAATATTACAAAGCGTTGTTCTCGTCTTTTACCACTTTGAATAAATAGAAAATAGTGACTAGATAAAAGTCTCTCGTACCGTACAAGGTTATTAAAATAGCAGTATGCACAACTATTTTAACTAAACTTAAACATATTGCACACTTCAAACGATACTGCGCTACGTCAGCTTGCCAATAACTTCAAATGAATAGAACGAAATGTGCTCACTGCTGACTTCTGGCGGAGACAGAAAGAAGTTCTTACACGATTCGTTCCATCGCCGCTTGGCGTGTAGTGTGCGCCACTATCTGTGGACTCTACTACGCTGTATTGCACTGCACTTTAACAAGATCTACTTTTCTAGATCTTGAAAGATTCAAACATTGTAAAAAAGATCCTTTTCTCATTCACATGCCTGAAGTTTACCACCATAATACCTCTTTCGTCCAGCTTTCTCAAACATTTATAACGATGAATTAACATGAATTATTGTCGGGCTCAACCTCGTATAAATGAGAATCAAAACTTCTCACACCTCCATGTTACAGTTCTTCAGTCATTTATTCTCACCAGGAATTCCTCCAATAGGCGTCTTCTTTGATCCTAAATTACCTAGCGGTATTCAAACTATCTTTTCTTCATAATCAGAGGATTATGTATTCAAATTGTAATCGTCGTTATTATAATTTATTGAGTGTAATCGATACAATTTCTAGGACAATTTTTAAGTCAATGTCGATAAACAACTTCGGAGAGATCGGATATTTAATGTACATGATATATTATTTAAGTTGTGAAAGTTGAAAGAATAACATACGAAAGAAAACTGAACGTCAGATAAAGACTAACCAGTCCGTACGATAAATCATGGATTGCAAACATTCTCGATGTTATTGTATATTTCCGCGATAATTCGTATTGTAATCAAAAGTGAAAACATCAATTAGAAAAAAGACAATTTTTAATGCGTGTAATTCTTGGGTCTTTGTCAGAATGTTCGTGAATCCTACAGACTATAAACGGCCTTACTGAAAAAGGAGATCAAATATTTTAATGCGATGTTAAAACATTTATTTAATTATATCAAAATTAATGAGCAACATTGATTTTACTATTCATATTATCTTATTAAAAACAATATTTCGTGAAATGTACCTATCCAGTCAGCAAATAACCCTTGTGTCCGCGCGGATGGGCACTGCCCATTGGGCAACACATTCTTAGGTGTCGTTCCATCAGTCACCTAGACGTAAGGCTCAGCAAATAAGAGAAGACACAACGGCTCAGAATGAAAAATGGACCTACGATAATATCCGACATTAACCGAACAAACGACAGACTCCTATGCCCCGTCATGGTAAGTCTTTAATAAGAGCTTGACATGAACTCTGCTGACAGGTAAACAAAGAATGCCATCCGCAGGATGTACTTTCTAAATGGGCAAGATCATTCTTGAAGCTGAAAGAGCATTCACACAAACGAGCTTAACATATAGACAGGTTCAAGTACATTTTCAGATATATGAAGATCTACTTTGGCAAAATATAATTTTCGGAGAAGGTTTTTATATCAAATACTAGAAGTAGAACTTTCTGGTAGTACCTGAACTTGAAGTGTAAAATTATTACAATTATAATGAAATACGTCCTTTAAAAATTCCAATTACATCTCGCGTATCTTTGTCAGCAGAAAAAAAACTTTTACAGAATGACGTAATAAAAACTAGTTTGAAACATTTTAATGATGATAATTGAGTGAAAATATGACTGATAATTCAATCCTTTCTAAGTAAATTCTAATCATCGTCCGTCGTCCGTCCGAATGCAGTGAGTCACACACGTGGTCCTGAGCCACCGGACGTTCCAGAAATGAAAAGATAGTTTTGGAGAGATGATGCATGACAAAACCAGCCACGTCACAACACACAAATGACACATTCCTACCTGAGCAGGATTCCATGTTCGACGCTCGCTCCTAGTTAGCCTTTAACGATCACAGCATTTTGGACCTGCTATTGACGCAAATATTATGGGCGATTATAATACTAAACAACGGGTAAGTATTAAAACGGCAAATAATAGTTAATAAAACTAGTCAGTTTTGAAAATGAACAGAAACAACAACACAAACAAATTTTCTTTAATTTTTTCGAAGGGCCATTAATATTTATGTTACAGTTACTGGAAAGTACAGGGGCCAAAGTTCAAAAACTGCAAAAGAGCATCGATTATTCGAACTAATTGGGACATCTACAACTACTCAAACTACAAAAGCCATCCTTAGAAAAGTGATCGTTTTAAAGAAAACTTGAGTTTTCGTAGTTGGGTAATCATTTTCATTTAATTTTTCACAATATTCGTTTATGGTAGGCCAGTAAATACTATTGGAAAGTTGTCTATTGAGAAGGCGTTGTTTTGTAGGCTTTGCTGAAGGCAGTGAAATCGAGAGTGATCATCAGCAAGAAGTACAGGTAAGCCAACACTAGCAACATTTCCGCTAGCGCTCCTCAGGTACCATTTAAAATTGTATACCTTCCCAGTGGAATTTGTGCTGGACCAACCAGAAGATTTCTTGGGGATTCCGATATGTCCCAATGTCCTTACCTATTGTGCACCCACTACTCCAATACGATTTATATTATTACCACCACCACAATCATCATCATCATCATCATGACGAATCAGAATCTAGAGATCTAATTAGTAGGCCTATACCTGTGCCAAGTTTTCATACAGACTCTAACGTTACAAAACGTGTTTAAAAAAACTAGAGCTAAAACAGCACAAACTTTCTCGCATTTTTACATTTTCAATTTTCGAAAATTTAGAGCGTTCAATGAAAATGAGATCCGCGTTATTATTTTAAGCGTGCCTTCTTCCATCCGTGAAAAAAATTGGAGAAAAAATTTAAAGTGATTTTTGAGAAAAAGGGTTTTTTTGTAAATTGCATTAATTTCAAGTCAAAATTACGCGAAAACTACTCCGTTTTTCAATACTTTGCACGTGGCCTTTTTCAAAGAGCTGATTCTTTTTGGATCAGACTTTGTCTACGGCAAAAATCTCCATCTTCAATTTTGTAGTTTTGAAATGTTAACTTTTTGCAATGTTCGAAAATACGGAGAGTTCGCCGAAAATAGGACTGGTACTATATTTTCTACTGTCCCTTGATACACACGAGGAGAAAATAGAAAGAAAAAAATCTTGTGACATTTCAGAGAGAAAAAAATTGTTTAAAAAAATTAAAAATTGTCGATATTTCACACGAAATTATGCGCAAACTACTCATACGTTCGAAAAATTTTACATAACCTTATTTCAAGATCTATCTTTAAAATAACAGCTTTCATTAAGGAAAAAACCTTTATCGCCAATATTATAGTTGTAGGAAGGTACCAAAAAAATTGCACTTTTGCAATTTTCGAAAAAATCTGGGATTTTAACGAACATGAGACCTGCACCAGGCTCTAAAGCTTCCTTTACGATACCCGAGGCCAAAGTTTAATAAAAATGTGGTGACATTTTTGAGAAAAATTTGAAAATGTTTTTGAGGTTTCATGTAGAGTGCCTCCAAAAATCGAAATATGTTGTTGAAACTCCCAAGGTCTCAAGTTCGTTTAGATAGATTGGGAAAAATCAATTTTGGAGAAAATCGGCTGAACGGTTTAGGCGCTAACCTATCAGACGAACAGGTTATACCTCGGTTTAGAGGAAGTAATTTGCTATGTGTAGCAACAAGATTGGTCCACTTTTTCGTTACGAGGGCCCCGCAATTTAAGAGGGTTCTGCCAAAAATTCGAAGTTTTCCCGCACACGTTTAAATAACTTTCTCTTCTTACCAAGTAAGTGTGAGAAAGCAAAAGTGACACATCGTGACTCTGGTGTTCAATAAGCTAACAGTTTGCATTGGTGACAGTATTAGTGTACTTAAACCAGTGTATCAGTGCAAGTGCATAACTCAATAATAGTGTATGTGAGAAAACGGTTGCCCCGACAAGTAAGTTGTTAAAACACTTGTTCAAGCCATTGTTGCTCCCTAACATTGCCCCGGAGGCGACGAAGAAATTGAAAGCGAATTTCGCTCGACTAAAGAGCAAACGTGCGAACAAAACTGCAAATTCTAGAGCAATGTTTTCAAGGTCGATGCCACGAGCAGGAGTCCGTGGCACGAGTGCCACGACGAAATCACCCCTCCACCCAGTTCTTTACCCCGCCACATGAGACAGCGCCATCACTATTGTAAAACGGCGGGGTTACTAATAGTTTCCTTTCTCGACGCTAGTTGCGCAGAGAAGCTCGTGGCAACGACGCGTGCCACTGCCACCAGTAGAAGACCTTGACACCATTGTCCTAGAACAACGACATCAACAGTTACAATGACAGATTCCACAACTGCAACAAGCAAACCAACATCACTTTCATGAAATGCATCCATTGTGGGAGGCCGCGTCTTCTGGCATCGCTGGCGTACTCCAACACGGGGATCAGCCTGAGCTTATTAGTAACAAATCTAAACGCCTTTTTAATGTTACTCCAAATTATATTTTAGATGTACAAGATAGAAATAGATTTTATCCGCTTGCACAAGAGCTTGATGATAACAGTGACTCTCCTTAAGTGCCGCGCAAAAAGTAAAGTTCTGCCAATATATCTGTATCACAAAGTAGATTATCATGATTTTACAAAGATTCTCAGGGAAAAGCGAGTATCAGATTAGGGGCCGTCCACAAATTACGTAACGCAAATTTCGAGTATTTTCAATACCCCCTCCCCCTTGTAACGCACTTCCCTCTCTCTATGTAACGCTGCGGGACGCTGCCTCAGATCCCCTCCATCCCCCTTTAGCGTTACGTAATTTATGGATGACCCCTTAGTCCATAGAAGATCGCGCGAACTGTAGCAAAATGCAAACGACAACCAATGTAGACTCTAACATCACACTTTGAGAAACAATCTGTGAAATATCATACTTACACGTTGCATGGAAATAATCTGTTGTCAGTCATCAAAAGAAACATTCCCCGAACTACGAGTATTTCTGAAACAGCAGACCCGGAGCAATGCCTGAATTGACACGATTTCGGACATAATAAAAATAATTGTCGCCAACCTTACTACGGAAGAGGCACAGAACCGCATCATTAGTCGTAGTGTCCTTTTCTAAAGATGTACCAACGAAATGAGTTAACTGTGCTTCCAGAAATCGCAGAGCAAACACGTGAGACTGTTCCTCGTACATAACCATTCCTACATTACTACAGAGACATCCCTACTACAGAGAGACTTCCTACTATAGCCCAGCGTAATATGCGGCACACCTCTTCCTGAAATCCACCAAAATAACCTGCTTTCCCACATTAAACACCTTGAGCATTCCAAAAGAAACGAATTTACCTTCAAACTTCCAACAGCATCAAATACTATTCTTACTCTCCCAACACACTCTCCACAGTCCTTGTACTTCTCCCCTGCGCTAAATATGGAAACTACAAGTGTTCCTCACTTTAGAAATGAACTATCATGCACAATCTCTGAAAATCTCGTCTTACAAACAACAAGTGCCCCAAGGCCCTTGCCATGCAATCTCTCTTAACTCCATTTGCATCCCATTTGCAAAACTCCATTGAGCAACTACTAACCAATATTGTGAGCCAAATAATGTGTTCTCTCCCACAAATGTTAAGAATCGTCCCAAGCATGACACTAAGTTTTTCTTAAACGTTTTTCAAAAATAAAATAAGTTGAAAAAACAAACGTATCTCCACGTTACCATCTCTTCCACGAAACACCACTCCACCAATTGTGAAGAATTTATCAACCACAATGTGATATACTATCCAAACAAACACAAACTCTGCAAGAGCCCAATTGGATTTACTGCAAAGTTGCATAATAAAATGTACTGTACATATAATCATATTTATAATATAATACAACATTTAATGTTGTATATATTTGTATTTGATTTCTCTGAAATCACGTAAAAGTCTTTGGGTTTAGCATTGAATAAAAACAAATTTAAAAAACCACGAGGCACCGAGGAATAAAAAATGGTACGTAATCCACTTAATCACGGCCAAATTCCGTTCGGCACCACGCATAAATAACCTTATTCTCAGCATCGTGACACAAACACTTGACGAACCAAAACCACAAATCACAAAGAATGCGGAAAGCGCAACAAGAGTAACCATTCGACAGAAACTTTGCTTTCCATTGTGCTACCAGACACACACGAAAAATCCAAATAAAACTGCAAAATTAATGCTACGCAACTTCCGCTTCAATGGACAGATTAATAATGGCGCTCCTAGAATGTGAAATTAAGTTACGAAGAAAGTAATCAAGAAGCAACACGTTGGTTGCCGTGAGAAGCATAACGTGATGCTCACTGATTTGATCAGTGCGGCTTCGAGCATCAACAGTAGATTCTCAGTCATGAGTTAAAGTTGCTCAGCCAGAGAGTTTGTCATTATCTCAACTACTGTGGCAGCAAACGCAAACATTTCTGTTGTTAATTTTTTATAATTGATTTGGGTCGCTCACGTCGGAGACGTGGAGGAGGCCCGAATGCGGAAGTCTGGCCGGCGAAATCTCCCACTCCTTGCTTATTATAATTACTAGGGAGAGGAATTTTATGCCCTAAAAATCTTGAAATATGCTTTTAAAAATATGCATTTATGGCCTAAAAATTCTGATATATGAACTTTAATATGCAATTAAAATAAACAATATATAATTTTCCGCATTAACCTTTCTTAATAAAATTCAGGAGAAGCGTGCTTGGAATGAATAAATTAGAATTTTGTGCTAACAGAATATATCCCACCTTACATCGCGGGAGAAGTAATTAAAGTAAATATTCACCTCAGTGAAGTACATTGTATGTCTTGTTGAAATTCTTCTGCTTGGTTTTAAAAAATATATATGAAGTAATTTCCTACCTTTGCACAAGTATTTTATCATCTACAGAAAAGAAAAAAATCGCAAACTGTGACAACCTCTTTGTAATCGACGAAAGCTCACAAATAAATACATGTAGATCGTATGAGAAGTTGAAATGTTTTAGAGATAAGTCTTTATTTTAATGAAATATGCAAAATATGCCCACACGAATAAGCACCAACAGGAAAAATCGGCCAAATTTGCACTAACATATTAATCTACATTGCATCCAATTCTAACCAAACATCATGAAATTTCACTTAGCTATGTCCTCGAGCAATGGACAAAAATATGCAAGAGCATATAAATCCGCTCCCCAATAATTACATATCGTTGTCTGCACATTGCTCACTACTCCTGCCAACGAAGATTCCTCTCAAAATCCCCAACTACCCCTCGTCCTCTCCACAGCGGAATGAAATTCCTCCTATGAACGGCGCCAAGTGCTGTTTAAACGACCATCGTAAGTGATAGTGCTATCCACTTCAACCATTTCGACAAGAACCCCCAAGACCAGCATTTCCATACAAATTTTCACATTTTTTTCATTTCATAACTTATAGTACGAAATATTTAAGAGAAATTAATAATTACTTACCTCTGAATTTTTCTTAGTTTTCGTTTGAATAACACTGCAATATTCACACGGAGATAAGAAATGAACACGAATATAATCCAGTACATCACACACCAAGGAAACACTTTGCTTTGCACATATACCCCCTCCGCAAGAGTAAAAGCTCTTCATAACACTATTCTTCCGGTAGAGTAAGTTTTTGTCGGCCAGTGCGAAGGGAATTTGCTGGCTAGCAGAAATGTATAGAGATGTACATTTATATGACCGATAAAAGCAACGTCATCGAGAAAAACCACATTACAACTAATTCGTCCTCAAAAAACTGTTTTCTGCGACCAGTCAAAGAAATCTGAGCTCCAGCCACATGCCTACTTTCTGGCCCTCTTCCACGACGAAGATTTGCAGCGTGTCTTCAGACAAATCATTATTTCACATGGAAATTATCGCATGTTGTGATTTGTTGATAACGTACCTCAATCACTCTTCGTAAACATTGTAGCATAACACATATGTATTTGTTATTAATCCTCGTATCTTATAAAATTCACCTCACAAAGCGAAAGAGAAAAACCTTTCAGGTAACTTTCATATGTTTAGAGTGACGCATTCTAAGGTTCCTTTGCAATATATTCCATGATAAAACCGTAAAATACAAGAATAAACACAATCTTCATCATTACCAGATTTCAGTCACGTCACGAAGGAAGGAAAGAAGGCAAACGAAATAGAAAGCTGTTTGAAGGCAAATGTGATCCCAAATTTCATTTTCTGTAACTGCTCATTCATGGAATAATTATTACAGCTATAATTCTACCTTCATCTTTCACTTGCTTACAGTTATTCTTTTCTCCGAATAGCTAATTTTAAAAGACTGGCATTTTTATATTACTGGTAAAGAAAATATTATATCACATGGATCAATGTAAGTAAGAATAAGTACAACTTACTCTGATTTATGTGATGTAATATTTATAATTTATTAGTTTTCATGGTGACAATTCTAGTAAAATTCATCAAGTCAGTTGAAATTTTGACATTTAATCACAATGGAAAAAGTAATTTATAATGGTTTTAATTCAAAAGTCAAATAATTGTTGCAGAATGTTAAATCAGGAGAAAGTATGTCCTAGAATATTTTGTCTACAACAGTATTTTAGATTGATTACATATTCAATGGTTACACCTCCATATAAAATATGCAATATTTTATATCGAGTCAGCTAAAGTGCCTAAAACAATTCATCAGCAATTCATTTCCTAAATTGTTTGGATTTGAAATGAATTTTGTAGTTTTGTGCTACAATCATGCTTATTCAACATGTCAGTGTACTTCAGATATTTAAAAAAGCACTATTGAATAAGTATGCTTGCCAATTTTGTAATTGTTAGCAAGAGGTAGTTGTTTTTTTCCTATTATTCCTCACCAAGGTGTTTTTGGATTTACTGTCAACTCCCTCCAAAACTCATCTCCTTTTTTCTTGTGGAACCTTTTGCATTACCATCTTGGGAATCAGTACTCATAATAACAGGTTGCAATTTTCTGAAGTATAAGCCTATCTTGCATACCTAGAGTCAACTATTAACAAGAGGAACAAATTAAAACAAAAATGAGTGAAATCTGAAAGAAATGCAATCAAACGTGAGAAAAGGAAAAATCTGTTTAAAATTGTTTTAATTGTATTTCATTGTATGCCCGAAATTTATTTAAACTACTACATGGAAAAATCTTTTGATGATTTTTTTTTATGATATCATGGTAAAATACATCAGATATGATGTATCATATTTTGCAAAGGTAACAGATACCTATGACAAATAATGTCAATCTCAAAGTAGATGTATTCCCATATTTGTAAGTTAAGTTGACTGAAATGAACTCTGAATATTTTTTAACATTACTTTTAACAACCTCAATTGATACTTAAGGTACCTCTTAATAAACAATCTCAGGGTCAGATTCTCAGAAAATGAACATTACAATTACAATTACAGGCATATCTAAGTTCTGCTTAAGATAACCATCAAGATATTAATTTTTTATTTTTTAAATGCTGTATTACATATTAGGTAAACATTTTGATAAAACATCTATTAACTACTAACTTAAAACTTTTTTTTATTATACCATAATATATTAATATAATATTAAAACTTTCCTTCCTTTTAATGTAAACATTTTATCTAAATTAGATATTTTTCACATATCATATTTCAATCTTTCCTGGTTTTCACATAGTTTGCAGAAAAAAGTACCTAGCTCTTGATTTAGGGTTCCTTGTAAGTACTAAGAAGCTACTGCACCTATAGTCTAGCAAACAAAGAAACAAACTAAAAAGAAAAATTTAAAGCAATAACTTTTACACTTTCTAATTAAAAATCTTGTTGATGTACTATTTGAATTTTTTGAAAAATTTAATTTTTTCCTATACAAAATGATTTAATTCTGAAATTGTTGTATTGAAAAGCTTTGTTTTGTATTCTCTTTATTCCCTACTTCAAAATTTGGTATCCAAGCCTCATGCTCATTTGGTCCATTTATAAACCAAATAACTTAAGGAATGTTGATGATGAAAAGCTGATAAAAGTAATCAGCCAATCACAGATTTATCAAATTGTCAAGCCATGGACTGTATGCTGCCTCCTAAGTAAAATTTTCCAACATACAGGAACATAAATTGCAATAAATATTTCTAACAAGACCTTCATACACAAATAATTGCTAGCCTAAAATCTTGAACAATTTGAAGTGCTAATTCAAGCCAAATCTATGGCAAAAGTCTGTAGATATTATTGATAATTATTCATTGGTTTGAAACCATCTATTAAAATTATTTTGTTTACTTTCTAAACATTCAATAGCAATTGATAGGCAGCAGAACAAGACTTAATTCTTATAATTTGTTTGAAATGACTTTAAATGCACTTAGAAAAACGGTATATAAATGAACTAAATGTAATACATACAGAATTCATTTCTGCAAATGCGGAGAATGTGTGAGAGGTAACAAATAATTACAATGTTGTGCAGCCTAGGTGCAGTTTGCTTTGACTCAAATTTATTATAATTAGTAACAATATGATTGTGTGCTGAATTGTTTACTTCTCCGCTCTAAACAATCATAACTAAGATTGATGACATAGATCATAGGTAATTTACATCAACAAGATTAAAGGAATTTTCCTCTCTTGGACTAAAAGTTGAAAGGGCAGCTAAATTGTCTTCTTTCTATTTGCAAGAAGTTTTGAAAGGAAAGAACAATTTTTGTTTTACTTGGATATTCATCTACTCTGTCATTCATTAATAGGCCTCTTATTTACTTTTCATCCCACTTTTCTCTCAATCCACAAGCAAAAGGCAGAAGATATAAACAGAAGTTTGTGTAGGGTTGTTTTCTTTTTCTTCTCTCTCTTTTTTTTCATGTGAATATGTAGTGGATATGTAGTGAATATGTAGCAGAATATGTACAGAATTACCAACACAAACCTGCTCGATGAAAAAACAGGTAGAAGTGCCAACTTTCATGGAGATCGGTCCAATGGTGTTGTAGTTTTGCTCTTACATACATACCAACATCTCGTTATCTATATCTATATCTATCTATCTATCTATCTATCTATATCTATATCTATCTATCTATATCTATCTCTATATCTATCTATCTCTATATCTATATCTATCTATCTATCTCTATATCTATATCTATCTATCTCTATATCTATATCTATCTATATCTATATCTATATCTATATCTATATCTATATCTATATCTATATCTATATCTATATATATCTATATCTATATATATCTATATCTATATATATCTATATCTATATATATCTATATCTATATCTATATATATTTTTTTTTGTCGTTTATACACTTCATTAAAACTTTACCCTTATTGCTCTAGGTTATTGTGAGCAATGATGGCAATAATTTCTAAAATTGTTTAAAACTATTGCAAAAATTCTATGCCTGTATCTATAGAAGTTACTATTTAATATTATTAAAGTCACCTTCGATATGCGGAGGTCCTAGTGTATTTTTCAAATTTTATATGGAAAACTAGTATAATTGACAATTTTTATCCGAGTCTTTGGATTGTACAATGGTTTTAGAATTATTTACGGTTTTTCACTTTAAAAACCTTATTCACTCAGATTAATGAATGATGCAAGTAAATTAAAGCATATTACAACTGAAGTCATATGCTTACAACACTAAGGCAACATGCTTACAACATTGCCCTTCATCAATTGAAAGATTATTCAATTGTGTATTGAGGGTGCGAATTGGCAATTTTGTCCAAGGAAATGGAGGGGGGGATAATCAGTAAAATTACATGTGAAAGTCTTGGTTATTTATTGTAGTCTGAATTAATCCAAGAATCTAGGGAACTTTTTCTCAATTCGAACGCCTTGAATCGATTTTAAAAACTGTGAAAATTGTTAACAAATCACCTAAATACAGGTGTCCTAGGAAGGGATCAATTATAAATACTTTTCCAGCTAGGACATCAAATTATCACGTGGGAGAATATCTGGCTTCAATTCCCCCTGCCCTGCCAAATTTGCACCCTGTGGGATTCTGAAATAAAGAACACGTGTCTTAGAAACTAATTATTTTATTAAATAGAATACAAAACTGTTGAGAACACATTTCCAAAACTAATATACATAATGTTTGATGTGGAAGACTATTCTGAGCGCAGGAATGATTTGATTTTGTAAGCAATTTTTGTTCTGACATTCCAATAAAGAATGATAGTGCATATTCCACATTAGCCACTTTCATTGCATGTCAAAAGTATCACAGATACAGAATGAAGTCTTAATTTTTAACTATCAATTCTCTTTTTTAATTCCTCTCATGTTTTGCGTCATCATATGACCAAAACCATTTAATTCCAATTTCACTGAAATGCCAGACATCAGGTTGGCCAAAATGAAACACATTCGAAAATTTACTCAAAGACCATTGAAAAGGTTGGGGCTGCTTTTCATAAATAGCAACATCATTTTCTACATCATCATCACCATTCTCATTCTCAATATCATAAGCAAGACTTGGACCAGAGATTGCCTGAAAATCAAGTTGTTGTGAGTTGCCAGATATAATTTTGGTATCAATAGCTCCAGCAGGTTGTGGGAGAATGTTGTTCAGATCTGCTCGAGGAGCAATAGCAAATAATGGGTTGCTTCTACTCAAAGGATCAAAACAAAAGTCATTACTTCTCATTAAATGAAATGCTGTAGAAATATTTGTGACCTTAAAATGATCCCTTTTAAAAATTCTGCCTACAGGAGATTTTTCATGAGAATAGAGTAATCCATATTCTTTTTCCATTTCTGTGAAATGCCCTTTGATGAGAATATCCTGGAAAGAAAAATAAAAACTTACAATAAAAGATAAAAAGACAAATTTGTTACTTTAATGGCAAATGGCTACATCTAAATGTTTTGGTTGGAGCACTGTAAGACATTTTACAAATGCATTTGTAACAAGCAATTCTCATTAATAATAATTTTAATCTTTAAGTTTCTAAATCAATTTCTATTCATGCACAACTCGGTCAAAATTTGACAACTGAAGCTGTGATTTGTGTAAGATTTCAAGAAATCAAAGTTTTACCTTATGGAAAGGTAGTCCACCATATGCTGCCCAGTAAGAAGTGCGATGAAGAAAATTTGTTTGATCTGAAGAGCGATGGAATCCAGGATATTGTTCCCAAACCCATAGTAAACCTTTAGGTTCACGAACAAAACGTTTCTTTCCATGTCTAATTTTGTGATCTTTTGTTGAAGGAGTTTGAAAATTTAATCTGTTATAATCAACTACTAGCCATTGCTTATTTCCTGTTCCACTGTTGAACCTTAGCATAGTGATTCCCCACGTTCGACCACATGTTGCAAGGCGATTAGCACTCATTACACGTGGACCAAGGAGCACCTGTGGAAATAACAAGGAAAAATTATAATATAAAGATTAATGTATGTCTGTGATGAATTTGAATAAGAGAAGACCATTAAAACAGACGTACAATCATTCTATTCTCTTAATAACAATAAAACTATGTAAATAATTAGATGTTGCCACACTTATAATTGTTTTATACATCAATTTTACATCTTAGTTCTCCTTATATTGTAAATTTTAACTTGTACTTATTCAAGTGTTCATCTTGTACCCAAGGATGACCCTAAATATGCGTTGAAACTTAGTTCAATTGGGAGGTTTATTGTTATTACTAGTATACAATGATTGTATGTATTTTAATGGCCTACTCTTATGAAAAATAATAATATTTCTAGAGGGTTACCCCCATTCAACATTTTAGAATCGACTGTTTGCCTCACCTTACCAACAGGATCAATCAAATTCCACAGTTCTTCATTGTAATTATTAATTGTTGTTCCACTAATCACCAATTGATGCTTGGTGGCTTTGTCTTTTGATCCAGATATTGAATAGAAGTCATCCTGAGAAAAGAGTACAGCAGGATAGGAAGAGAAAGAAATGACTTTTCCTGGAAGTTCAGGAGAATTTTGAGTAGATGTCAAATGATAATGAAATTCATATTTTTTCATTATTCTCTGCATAGCTTGATACCTTTAAAAAAGCAAAGAACATTCACTCACAATATGTTTCTTTTGAAAAAGTCATGTTATATCACATGCCCAGAATTTGCAAATCATTTATATACAGGCAAAGGCAACCTACCTTCCACCAGTGTTATGAGCAAATATCAGACGATGGCTGCTAGGTAAAAGTTTAATGAATGCTGAAGAGAAAGAACCAATAACAGAAGATGCAAATTCATTATCTTTAGTACCATTGAATTTTTGTTCCAGTTCAACTAGGTCAGGCATAATATTCATCCATCTACAAAAACATGAGAAGTAAATTTTTGCATTAATATTTATGAACTTTATTTACAATGTGTGGAAAGTTGATGGATTTCTAACCAGGTTCATCAAAGATACAAGACTATAATAACACTGTACATTTTCTTTTTGGATGATTCTTGAATCTGATACTATGTTTCAGTTAACAAAATTCCACTTAATCAGTGATTAAATAATATCAAATTACCTCCTTTTATTACAATTATAATCACAGCAAGTATTGTTGTAAAATAATTAAAATTTTCTCTGTTGCAAAAAATTGATTACATTTCTATATGCAAAATTACATCATCAGATTCCTCTTTAATATAATATTTACTCTTAATAATTCCAATTTTAACAACGGTAAATAGATGCAACTTTTAATTACAAAAATTAAATTATCTGTCTGGACATCAAATTTCAAAGAAAAATTTCTGATTGAATTTATTCTGGGATCATCTTAAATTGTATTAAATGAACATAGTATAAAATAGAAGCATTTTTAATTATATAATTTTTAGGATTTACATGTCCCTTGAGAGTGAATTACAGCAAGAAAAAGTTTTAATTTTTCTAAAATAACTGAAGGGCTCAGGAAGCAAAAATTAAAATCATTTGAAGTTTTTTTTTATTTTTTATTTTTTTATTTTTTTTTCCAGCATGTGTTGATTTAAGGAGTTTAAATAGACTATATAAACATGACCAGGAGCCTGTTAAACTATTTTGGTTATCACTTTGCATGAACAGAAACCAGGAGACAAAAATTATAGAATCACAAAACTAGAATTTTTAGGGTAATTATCCTTTATATTCAAACCCTTCAAATTTATCTTTTTTCCCAGACTTGCATATTTTTTCATACTTCATACATATTTTTCTCACATTTTTTTAATATTCACCATTGCTTAAATATTTGAAATCTACAATGAGAGTGGAAGGAAATCTTGCACATTTCAGTATTGAATGACAGGATTAAAATTGTTTTCTTACATGAAATCTTCAGAAGGAATGTCCAATTCTGCTCTACTTCTTTCAGCTCCATGCCTAAAGCCATGTTCAAGACCTTGAAGTTGCATGATGTACAGATGAACCTAGTGAAACAGTAAAGATTTAGTGAGATAAAAATTTTACTTCAGCCAAAAAATATTGATTTGGAGAAATTAAAGCTTGAAAAAAAGAAATACTATTGATTTTATTGATTACCACCATTAAAAAACACTGTCTTTTACAATGTAAAACTTTAATGTGAAAACTTTGTCAGCGACTACACAATTATGTGATACCCAATGCTGTCAATCCACTGGTTGACTTGTGTCATGTTCATAAGAGATCTTGAAAATAATCACAAAAATCACCTCAGAGATTCAAAGAGCTAAACAGTTAATATTGACATTTAAGCTCTTCCTCCTATATTACACCTCATTTGCGACAGGTGTAATAGAGGTCTTTACAGTTGTAACAGTAGTCCTTAAGCCAACTTAACTAGTGATACAATCAAAACCAGTTTCAGATTGCTACATTTGCCACCTTAAAAATTAAATGATCTTTGCATTTCTCTAAAATAGTGGTTAGAAAGATGTTTCTAATTTAACAAAATTCCTTCCAATGTTTCAAAATTAACAATATTCCTTCAAGTTCTTTCTAAAACATTGTTAATTTTGAAATAACACATAAATGGGTAATAAAATTATTTAAATTAGTAAATATACTGAAATCATCATAAACACACTTTTTCAAATAAAATCAAAATACTAATACTGAAATAAAAGAGTTTGGGGCTATGACTGAATAACAAAAAGAGAACTAATTGCTCATTCAATAAAAAATTAGAAAGTTTATAACAAAATCATGGGATTATACCTGATGCCAGAAAGGATCCTTGTCCTCCTGTTGTTTTGAAGTTTCTGCTGTCCATTCCCAATTTTCTTTCACAAAAGCACGTACATCATCACAAAATTGTTCTCTTCCTTCACATGTAAAACGAACTGTGTTGAACCAATGCCAATAGATTAATTGCCATGATAAACTTCCTTCCAGAACACCAGCAGCAAATGCTTGATACCAGTCAGGACTGTCAGGATTAGTTTGAACTTCAAAAAAAGCCCACCTGAAACAAAATGTTTGAAATACAAAAACTGAAAGAAAAAAGAAAAACATTACAAAATGCATTGATAGAATATGGACCACAAATATGAATTTATAAAACCCTTTATGAAAATAAATTATATTTGTAGTTACAAGTAAATTAGAAGATTGTAATAGCATCATACCTCTAGATTTTCCTATAAATTGGAATGCTTTAAAGCAAATTGATAATATAAATTAATGATTTTGAAAATAAATATTCTCAGCTTACATTTTATAAGTTTAGCAAGTAGTTTGAAAATGATTTTCATGGAAAATATATTTTTTTTAATTACATACCCACTATTAGCAATGTCAGTTTTGTAGTGGGCTCTTGCAACACCTCGTGGAACTTTATTTAAGTCATTTCCTTCTCCCCAATAAGAAACTTGAAAACCCAGTTCTTTAGAGTAAAAAACAGTTGCAGAATAAATTCCATCTTCAAGGGGTCTGAAAAGGGAAAGATTTTAATTATTTATTGAAAACATAAAAATATGTTCATTCATAAATTATAATTTTTACATGATAATTGTTTGTGCATACACTGAAAGCAGGAAAATAGGAAAACTTACTGTTCACTTTCTCCAAAGATATACACAATGATCCCAAGAGCAACCATTGCTCCTAGGATTATTGAGATCACCTTTGTCTGATACCAGGATGCACCAATTACTTTCAGCATGTTGACGAATGTTGATAGTGATGATAATGAAGAAAAGTACACTGTGAAGGAAAAGTAATTCACTAGACGAATACGAATATATTTTACTCTTATTGGGCATTCAATATAGAGAAGATCTTGACCGTGACCTCCTGTATGGCGCAGTGAAAACGAAATGTTTACATTGTCAGCCCCCATACGATTAAGCAGAGCTTGTGAAATTTAGTGTTGCGAGAGGGCTATAAACAAAAAAGACGAGGCGGATACGCTATTTTTGATCAAGAGGTTGTGTTTTTGGAATATCCGCTTAGCACACAACCATCACGCAAAAATTCCTGAGATATTCTGGAACATATTTACATCTGGGAAAATGCGCAACTGACTTTCATGTAATATACGCACTGCGACTTCAAACAGTTTGACCGGTGCGTGAACAGTTCCCGCTCTTCGCTCTAGTCTTAGAAAAATAAATAAGGAAAACTACAAATAAAAGCCAAGACTTTCCGTCATAACAGTAACGTTAATTTAAAAATCTATACATTTAATTTTTTCTAATAATTCAGAAAATTCAACATAATATAGTGTCGTAAATCCAGTGCCACTGATATCTTTTAACGCTTCATTGAAATGACACGGTAATTAATATTACTAATTTCCAATAAGAGAAGAAAGTTAAAGAGTTAGAAATTACACTTCATGAAGTCACGTTGTTTAAAACAGGCAAAATTAACTTACCCAAACTACGATGCACCCAAGCCAGGGAGGCGGCTACGAATTATTGAATTTGGAGCTCCCACCCAAGAGGAAACTGCGTTGGAAACAACGAAACATCGTAAAACAAACGAAGGGCTCGTCGGACGGCCGGCGGGGCTGAGTGCAGAAGCACAGGCAGGTCCTGTCAGAACACTTGGCACGCGAGGGCGCGCGACCGCCTTCACAGCCAGCGCCTCGGCGAATGCGGCGCCGAGAGAGGGAACGCAAAAGCGGCCTCGACATCTCCAAAAAACATTTTCGCCAATGGCCCCTATTTTTATCTCGCGTACTCCCGGAGGGTAAAGCGCCATGCTCTGGTCAGCGAGACGTTCGTCGCGGGTGCCGAGGATTAAACCGGCAACGACATCCGCAGTTCGCCACAACAAAATCAAACACGACCCATCTGCCCCGGCGGACGGACGGTCGGGTGGGTGCACACGCGTCCGCCCACGCCCCGTGCCGGCCGGCCGGCCGGCCGCCCAAACAACGCGAGCCGAAATCGCGTAAACTGTTGCCGAGGATGTCGCGTGCTTTGTTGTGCTCTCGGACCACACGAGATGACATCGCGTCCCCACAGAGCTTTCCGCGCGCTAGACGTCTCCCGAAACAGCTCGTTTGCTCTTCCAACAACAAATCACGCGCCCACAACAAACAGTCCCGTTCGGTGTCACTGCGCCACACAAACCACAACAAAAAAAACACGACACTCACCTTGGAAACAACGCCAAGAGCCCCAGGATGATGTTGCCGATGGCCGGGACTCGTTAACTTCCTAATCGTTCTCAACCCATCGAATAAGGTAGCTAGTGGTACCTCCGCTAGCTAAATATTTGCGTACTTGCGGCTCGGCGCGCACCTGAAACAAAAGAGCGCTAAATCAGTCGGGGCCGCTTGCGCAAGGGCCGTAAGTCTCCGGGCGGGCGCCATGCGCCTCGAGGGAGGCTCGGGTGCACGCGCACGCGAGCGAGCGAGCGCGCGCGCCGGAAGAGCCTGATGCGTATGGATGGGCGCAGGGAGGCGGTCACCGCCCTCCCACCTCTCGTGGTTGCTGCTGTCCTCCCAAACAGTCGCTTAGGAGGGCCCAACGATTCTCTGGATAAGGTAAGGGAGCGAATCTTCTACATCATTAGTTCGTTCTTGATTGATTGATTGATTGATTCGTGTTTCCGGGCGCGTCAACTTATTAGGTCATTAGTCCCGTAAGTGTAGTGCGTGCTTTTTTCTTGGGAGGTGGCGGTGATCTTTTCCCTGCTGGATGGCGAGATCTGGCGCCGACCTATCGCCGACTAACGGGGATTTCCGCCTCAACCAGGTATCTCCCAACAGCGGGGAACCGCCCCAGCTGGGACAAGCTCTAAGCTCCTGACCGGTCTCCCGGCATGTGTGGTAGTGTAGTGCACGTTAGTGTGTGTGTGTGTGTGTGTGTGTGTAAGGGGAGAGGATAGGACAAAAGAGGAAGGAAACATCGCGCGCAGTCCGTGGCCCGTTTGTTAAGGTACCGCTCCGCTATTCGCTTGGTGTTGATCTGAGAGACCACGGAAAACTACCGATGAGAGCAGCCGGCCGCTAGAATTCTCCTCCACCCACTTCTCGTGTTTGCTGCTGTCCTCCCAAACCGTGGCTTAGGAGGACCCAACGATTCCCCGGATAAGGTAAGGGAGCGAATCTTCTACTACATTTTCTTGTTACCAAACCCACGACACTCAAACTTATTTACGCACGAGGTTGGTGAAATGATAACACAACGGGAAGTGTCTTTATTCTAAACATATCTTCTGTAACATCCTGTTACGGAAGAAAGTTCAGAGGCCTGATACGTAGCTTTCTTGGACAATTATGAAATGATTAGCATTCACTTGATAATATGAGCTCTATGGTGGTTTGTCTTTACTTGCCTTATGTAATCGTGGTAAAAACACCCATCCTTATGGAAAATTCGATCTCAATTCCAGCGCAAGGCCATCTCCATCCATACCATGGCGAGTGAGATATTAGAAGTGGGGTTTTATTTATTTATATTAAAATATATTTCATTATCAAGTCTTCTTGGGGAAAAACCCATGAAGTAAATTATTTTATGATTCAAGGTATACATTAATAAACAAAAAATCAAATTTCTTTCATCGGTTTTCTTTTAACGCTTTTTACTTTGTAATTCGTGAAAAAAATACTTCTGATAAGGACCCCAGATTGTATAACTATCTTAATTCAAAAAAACTTCAAATCACAAGAAAAAATATTGGTATAGTTTTGGATCCAAAGTATTTCTGGTACATTTTAGTATATGTAACTTAAATGAAAACTGATACAGTCACTCAGAACAAATTTCTGTTGCAGTTGCCTTCGGGAAAAAAATTGCTTATGACAAAGAAGTAAAATTTTCGAAGTAAAATTTTTGTTCCCAGCAACAACTTTTTCTCAAATGATATTCCTGTAGAGACCATCTAAATGGAAAATAATGCCATTCCTCTCATTTCCTAGTTTCGTCAACGAATGACGCGCAGTCATTCCGTAGTTACGGATAATTTAAATCGAAAATATAAGAATACTAGTTTGAAACCACAATCTCCGTAGTAAATAGAACGGAAACGTAATCTACAGATCCTAATTACTAAACTACCTCCACAAGCTATTCTCAGAATATATTTCAACAATTTGCAAATAGAGAATGGGATTAATTGTAGCAACGTTCTCGATGGAGGCACACAATCAGCACTAGAAAATGAACATGATATCCTTAGATCTGAAACTTGAACAAGACAGCGAAACATTGGAGATCTGATTACCAATGAATAAATCACAAAGAATGGAGTGTAGAATGTTTCAGAAATGTGTTCAAGTACAAGTCACTTAAAAAAATTTTTAAAAAGCCAATCGACAACCAGTCAAGTTCAATAGTAACATTTATTGTTGCTTCACCGGTAATTTAGGAACATTTAGATTCAAATTTCACGTTATCGAGTAATCTATTTTATTAACAACTATCGCAGAAGCTAATTCAAGCGAAAACTCCAAGAGTCAAGTTACGAATTTGTTAAAGTACTTTCCGTAACACAGAACCGTTGTATCAACTGAACCATAAGAACGAAAAGCTACTTAAGCTACTTACGGGCTGTAACACCAATAACTGTTGGTATTTGCTGTTTATCGGTCTATTGACGTTAATAATATTTATTTATTTTCGTCATGCAACTCCGTTATATATATTGGACACACTAATCCTCCGGCTTGCCTTATTGATGTTCCCACCCCTTATATGTCCCTATTATTCATATGGCCGCAAAAGAACGACAATCCCTTTTTTCTCGTTGTCTATAACAGTCCATGTAACATTGCCCTTTCGGGGTGTTTGGAACTAATATTAGAAGAAATGAAAGATAACCAGTAGTTTTCAAAAGTTTAATGAACAAAAAGTTTTACATCAAAATGCAATGAAGTATAAACATTAATCTAAAAAACTCATCTGGAAAGTGAACATTTCCTATCGTTCATTAAGGCGCTGCTCGATATCACGTCAAGCGGCGATCGTTGTGCCACAGAAGGAAGCGTCGTCCGTCTAGCCACGGCCGACGGCCGACCGAACATGTCCTCGTCGTCGTCAAAGCGGCGGAGGGAGCGGGCCGGATGGATCCAAGGCTTCGAGTACCAGCTCGTGATGCTCTCCGCCTCGTCGTCCCAGTCTCTCCTCTCTCCCCGTTTGCTCGTCGAGCCGCGCCTGCGGACGGCCCTCGAGCTCGCCGAGAGGCATCGGATGCTGGGCTTGTTCTCCACGAGCACGCCGCACGCCGGGTCCCCGGCCCCGCCCAGCACGGTCATCCCCCTCTTGGTCGAGTAGCACACGATCACCAGCACCCGCGGCGCGGACGCCTTGTGCAGCAGCACCACGCCGAACGGGAACTGGTACGCCACCAGCAGCGAGTCGAAAAACTCTGGCGTGACGCTGTGGAACATCTCGCCGGAGACGAGCACGAAGTCGACGCACATGTCGTGGTAGCAGCACGCCTCGTCGCTGGCCAGCGCGTCGTACAGCTCGGCGTGCAGGCCCAGCACCCGGTCGCCGGCCGGGCACGCCCCCTCCGGCCGCTCGATCACGTACGTGACGTCGGACGCCGTGCGGCCGACGGCGCGCGCGCGCGGGCGGAAGGCGGCCTGCGCGTCCGCCACCAGCGGCAGCACCACCAGCTCGAAGTACTCGCGGATGTAGGCGCCGCGCCCCTCCGTGAAGCCCACGGGCTTGGCGTCTGCGTCTGCGGGCGGGGCGCACGATACCACGCCCTCGCAGTGCTCCTGGATGCGCTTCAGCCCCAGCAGCTCCGCGTCCTCCTGGCGCGGCGGCCGCAGCCGCTGCACCACGGCGGCCGAGTGCTGCTCCACGTCCGACTCCCAGTGGCCGAAGAAGTAGTCCACGAACAAGCGGGAGATTTTGTGCTCCATGTTGTTTTTTTGTTTTGTTTTGTTATGAGTGATCGGAAGATAAAGGGTCAGTAAACTCACGAAGATACTGAGATAACTATAATTTAGAAATTTTGAATTATTGCCGTTAACTAGTGCCGAAAAAGTGCATGACTGTTGCCACGCAACTAGCAATACGCATTGTTATATATATATATATATATATATATATATATATATATATATATATATATAAATGATGGAAAAGTTAATATTCCCAGTAAAAATAATATGTTCCAAGCCCAGTGTTGGTTTCTGAGGGGAGAGAAGGGAGGAACGTATTTTTTTCCCGCCTAGTTGTAATTACAAAATAAAATACGTACTTTCTTTGATGTTAGAAGGAAAATGTACAATTTTTTAAATGATAATTATGAGGAAATTTATTTTCTCGTAGTTAACCTTATTCGTGCTTTTATGGTACGCAAGATCACAATCAATTGAAATCACTCTCAGCAAGAAACCTTCTCAACGCTCAAAGAGGAAACGTTTTTTAATGGAACAATTTATTTATTTATTTATTTACGTCAAAAACAGTTAAAAACTGTGTGTGTCGAGCTATGGGGACAAGTGAAATGTGTGCACATTTTCATAATTCTGTGATCTCTATCCTAAACCATATTCTAGTCGAATTTTGAATTCAGAAAAAAAGAGCAGTTTTTTTTTCAAATTTTATTGACAAAATATTCTCTCCTATATAATAAAATTATTTTCAATGGTAAATTAGCTATGAATTTGTGCCCTTAACACTCATCAAGTTCTTCATGAAAGAAACTATATGGCAGAAAGGGATAATCTTTCCTTGAAGTGACATTATTGGCGTGTTTTGGAACAAAACAACAACAACAACAACAACAGCAACAACAGCAACAAACGCGCCATGAGCAATGAGCATCACTCCGGTAGGCAAGGGCCAGAACAGAGGGTCAGTCTTGGGAAGAGAGGCAGGCCGGCGTAATCTCACAATTTGGGTGCTGGAAAACCAAACTGATTTCTCTTTTATCCCACCGCATGTCGACGCATATTATAATTTGATGTTAAATATGAAGTACCTTACGCAATGGCTTCTTTTTTCCCCTTAAAAAACTTGCACGGGCCGCCGCTGTCCAAAGCACTTTGCTTTGGAGTACATTCGCAGCTGAAATTATGCAAATTGTTGAAGTTTGGGAGATCAAACCGTCAGTTAAAAGCCTACGAAAAACTGAATAATTTAAATGTTTTGAAAAGGATTAAATATCATCGAGGAAAAAGTTTAGAATTATGGTGGCTCTCTGAAGTTTCAAAGCTCATTTGTTTGCGGTTTGCTTTGTGTTTTTTCCTTGTTTGCTTGCATTCGTACGTACGAGTCCGTGTCGACTTCCGTTATCTTTTCCAGATACCGAAGTTCCGCGTTAGAAAATTATTTGTTTTTGCCCATTTCGTTAGAACAGCTCTCTGTTGGTACGGTGTAGGATCTTCATACGAAAAAGTTGTTCTTACCATATATGATTCTGGATTTATTCGTAAAGTATATATTAAATAGTTTGCTTGGTGTTTATACTTTTAAATGTCCCTAATGTATACCAACGCTGTCGAAGGTACAGATGAAGGCAAGTAAAGTGTGAAGAGATATAATTAAAAAGAACGAATAAAGTGAGAATAACAGACATATTTAATGTCTGTTAAAAATGGAAGAGAGTTTAAGGAATCTTGAATTCAGACGTTCACACAGTGCGCAAATATCCATAGATCACACATCTCACAATATACATGTTATCTGAATCGCATGAACATTCCTAATATAGTGCAATAAACTGTAATTCGCGGAGGGAACATTGTTTACTGTTGGTATCCATAGAATTAGGGATTTTTAATGTTAAATACAGTTCATTTTTAAAAATTACTTTTCTCAGGAATGATTACCCCTTTTCACTTCAAATTAATTCAAATCCTTTTCTTCCTCCTTTGCGCTGCGAAGCAACTCTACTTTAAATAGCTTAAGTTATAAAGATTGCAATTTATGAACAAAATCTCGTAAACATTTTTTTCACATTTTTCAAATAATATCGTTGACACAATTTTATGTTAATAAAATGAAGAGAAAAGCTTGATACGTTGATGATTTAAGATTTAATATAGTTAAGTTTACATTCGTCATAATGGGGTAAAAAGTACGAGACATACGTAGGTCCGTGCACTCCTCCAAAA
Source organism: Acheta domesticus (assembly GCA_031308135.1). Lineage (NCBI taxonomy): Eukaryota > Metazoa > Arthropoda > Insecta > Orthoptera > Gryllidae > Acheta > Acheta domesticus. The sequence goes on from JAHLJT010009436.1 coordinate 12,460,795, forward strand.
AGCTTGTAACTTTAATTAAATTAAATGAGTAAATTTAGAAACATTTTCTCAAAATAATACTGCTGTATTAAGCCCCAGAGAACGGCATTACAAAAAGGAATCCACGTTCTAAAAAAAATTGTCATTTTTCTTGAATTCAATCGGGGAAGGTGGTCGAAAGTGAAATTGCCCTCCATCCCTGAAATACTTTGTGGACCCTTTCTTTGTATCAAACTCGTGGAAAACTGCATCAGCGCAAAACGGGTTCATCGGAAGAGGTCAAGAAGCAGGACAAGAAATCACAGCAGGATCAAATGAGAGAAAATGACAAGTTAATAATTTGTTTCTCCTGAATTATTAATTAGCTCAAAAACTGGCTTGTTTCATTAGATTGTTATGGTAGTTAGGGCAGTTTGATATAAAGCTGGTATTACCTCAGTTGTTTTGAAAAAAGGTTTTGCCCAATAAAGGAAGGTAAACAAGGGCTCTGGAGGGGGAGGGGAATGCCCCTCCGCCTGGATCCGCCAGAGGCACTGCAGCGACATCCGTTGGATGTCCCGAGGCAACTCCATCGGTCGTCGGGCCTCGGCACACGAGCGACGGCTTCTGCGTTTGGGAGCAAGTGGCCCTCTCCCGTTCACCCCACTCCCCTACCCCCTCCGCGCGCAAGGGCCAGCCACTTCGCGGCACTCGGCGCGTCGCACCTCGCATCACGATCCCTCCCTCCTCGGCCGCGTCCGCGACCCGCCCACGTGACGGCTACTGCCCGCCAACCCACCCCCTCCCCCACCCCCTGCCCCTCGCCCTGCCCCTCGCCCTGCCCCTCGCCCTGCCCCTCGCCCTGCCCCTCGCCCTGCCCCTCGCCCTGCCCCTCGCCCTGCCCCTCGCCCTGCCCCTCCGCCGCGGTCGCGTGGCGCTCCACACGACCTCACCCCACCCGCACGCGCGCGCGCGCGCGCGTCGCTCCTCTATCACGCGCCACGCGGCGCGACCGCTGGCGCCGATGGCGGCGAGACTGCGGATTTCTACGCGCGAAGCAGTTCTTGCCTCGGAGATCACCACTTTGGCAACAAGAATCAATAGAAATACCTATTACAGCTTCAGTTGGTGTCACCCGGGGCAAAACTAATGGTATACCCCATCCCCCCAAATTAAATATAAAAAACTATTAATTAATAGTTTATACATTTTTAATATAAAACATTTCACATGACATTTATTTATAATATATTAAAAAACTGCATTTAATTCAGAATAATTGAAATTTAACTTTTAAGTAAATTATCTAAAACGAAGTATAACTAATTAACAAGAGCATGTTTTCATAAAAGTATTATTTTAAATAAATCATAAAAATTATATAATTCAAATTATAAAATGTTCTAATTGGCATCACCCCTAAAATGGTGTCACCCGGGGCGGACCGCCCCCCTGCCCCCATCTAGTTACGCCACTGATTACAGGGCTGTCCAACTTAGAAGGGCTTATGGGCCACCTATCAAATTCTAGTGAAGCCGCACCCTAATTTCAGATTGTTTCTACCCTAACTACTGAGATTATACTGAAACAAATATACATATTAGTTACGACTTTTATTTAACGTTAATGATTAATGCACATACAACGAGAAAATTAATATATCATTAAATAAAATAAGATGAATTGTGCAATTGTATTGTATTTGGTTGGCATAATAAAATGTTTCAAAAGTGTCGCGGGCCCCACGAAAAGGTTCGGCGAGCCGCCAGTTGGAAAGCCCTGACCTGTTATCTTTCCGAATTGATTTTTTTTTCTTCCTTCATTTCGCTAAATAGAATCAGCGATATCGGGTAAATTTGTTTCGCTTCTCCAAAAATATGTGACAAAGTATTTCATTTTTTATATTTTTTAACGCATAACTAGCATAGAGGGTAGTTACATAAAATATAATTAAATGGTTTATTATGGTGATAAATAATTTCTGAATCTGAAATATGATCTGAACGAGCGAGAATCAATAAATCCATTCTCGTTGCAATTGAATAAACTTAAGATTCTCCTACTTTTCTTACGCATAAAAAAGTGGAGATATCCATTTTGTTACAATTATTAATGGAGTTTGCAAGAATTTCGCAATTTACCGCATTCGCCGTAAATGCATTTAATGAATACATAATTATTAAAACATAACATCGTTCGGGCTGATATTTAATATTTATTTCAATTTCAAAACATATTGTTGGCATTTCTATAGTTGGTGACCACCGCTAACTTGATGCAATTAAATGTGTAGAATGCATATTACATTTTCTGGAAAGAGATATTCTCGGGAAAAGTAAGAGAAAAGGCTCCTGAGACGCTCCTGAGACTAAAAAGCAGTCTCTGGGTGGGGAAGGGACTTTGGAGGAAACATTATTTGGAAATACTAAGGTATTTTGATAACAAAGAGAAAAAATAACTTGAAAATGAGAGGAAACGTGAAACCGAGGAAATTTGAGGAGAATGGCAAGTTTGGCAACATAGAAAGTGCTGAAGGAAAGAGGAGTCGCAGATTATTACCGAGATAAGTACAGCACACTAACAGACACTCAACAGCAACATCTCAGTTTATTGAGTTTACATATAGTATTTGTGTTAACTATAAAATGATGACATGGTTAGGCTAAGCTATCATATTTTACGGTATTTTGACGATTCCTAAAAGGATCTGATCTCATTTGTCGGCACGATTCTTGATTCCCTACACGCAGGTAAATAAAAATCCCTTCACTTACTGGCTACTTTTCCGCGTGATTAATTTAACAGAAGGATTAGCTAAAGAACACCATTGCAAAAGTTACACCCGTATATTTACTCAATATGGCCTTCGGCTTTGAAACCTGAACTTCCAGGTACGTACAATGTACGTATGTTGTTCAGCATCTTTTCCAAGACTCAACACTCCTAAAGCCATAAATACTATTCTGAAGACGGTAGAATTCCTTAGAACGTTTCTTTGTGTCCTTTTCTCTTACTTTTCCCGAGTATATCTCTCTCTCCAGATAATGTAATATGCATTCTGCACTTTTAGTTACATCAAGTTAGCGATGGTCACCGACTATTAAAATGCAAATAATAGGTCTTGAAATTAAAATAAATCTCAAATAACTACCCGAACGATGTTACTTTTAAATAATTATGTATTACAAAATCTTCCTCTGCCTATAGCAAAACGCAAGTGATTTATTTATTTTATTTATTTATTTAGTCAAAAAACAGTAAAAACTGTATATGACGTGTGGGGAAAGAAATTTATCTGCGCACATTTTCTTGAGGGCCAGAATTTTATTAAAAAAAAAAAATTAATTAGAAAATAATTATTTTAGAAAAATAAAGATATTTGAAAAATGTTTTTTCCCGAGTTATAGAAAATCAATTTCAACTGTAAATGAACTACAAGCAAAAGGAGTGCTCAACAAAACGTGCGCACAGTGAAGCTACATTTACGTCCAGAAGCAAAACAAGGGGCTATCTCAGCATTTGCTCTATGGATCAGGGAAACTGGACAAAAACCTGATCGAGATGGGGGTCATTGACCCGGAAGCTGAAGTACATTACTTGTTACAGGCGTATTAAATATTTTTTTAAATGTATACAATGCAAACATAAACTAATTCATTATATATCTTTGTTTTGTTACATTATTTTTCTTTTTCACGATCAGTATAGTCTCTAATTGTATAGAAACAGTTTTGCAGCAGAAAAGATTTTACTTTTAACTTAAATTTGTATACCGACTTTAATTGTTTTATGTCATCTGGCAATGCGTTGTAAAGTAACGTACATGTATTGTATGTTGATTTCTTGTACTGAGCTGTTGATACTGACACTTGATGCACGTGATTTCTACGGCGTGTGTTGTAATTATAAATATGAATATTGCATGAAAATATGTTCCCTCCGTTAAGTAGGTCATTTTTGACAAATATTACAGATTCGTAAATAAATAGACAAGGCAATGGTAGGATTCCCAGCTCAATGAAAAGAGGCTTGCAGGAATCACGTGGAAGGCATTTTTTCATTATTCGAATAATTTTCTTTTGCAATCTGAAGGTCTGAATACTACAGGATGAGCTTCCCCAGAATATTATGCCATATCTCAGGCGGGAATGCACATTTGCAAAATAAACGCAACGAGCTGATTTTACCGTGAGATGGAACAAAATTACGTGACCGCTGAGATTCTCGGAAATAAAATCATTATCACATTGTCAGCGCCTGGATGTGTCAGTGTGAAATCACTGAACGCGTTCCTGTCGTTATTGCAACCTCTGCAATTCTAGTTGACCTCCATCCATCTGATCAACTTATTACTCATTGTCCGACGCACTCACCCAAGCAAGTTCTCTGTGCTATCGGAAGGGGGGAGACTTGGGTTACAAAGATCAGAAGGTTGTAATGCATATGCGAAAATAGAAAAACTATACCCACTCACAAATAGTCACTCTAGACTAGGCATAGAATCTTTATTCAGTGGATAGTGTCAAAAAACTTTACTCTAGGTCGCTCAACAGAAAACAAAATAAATTCAAGGTACCCAAAGGACACACTACGACCACCATAGGCACTCTTCAATAAGCATAAAAATTAAAAAGAAAGGATTTTTAAACATGCAAGCATCTCATTAAACAAAAGCGTTTTACAAATTCAAAATAAAAAAATTATTCTTAATTAGGAGAAACCTTCCAAAGGTAAGAGGGAGCTTCGTATAAAATGAACTCTCCACCTGCTTATGCCCATATACCAGTTCTAGTAACACTGCATTGAAAAACGCTAAAATCTTATGATTGACCTGATAGTAAATAAAAATGTTTTAAAAACAAAAAAAGTTATAATGCAGATGGAGATTTTTCACATTTCTTCACAGGACCACGTAAGCCATCCGTCACATGAACCAAACGGCGACTTTAGAAAAACCGAAGTTTCATTTCCGTACATGTGAATGGTATGATTTTCATTGTATGCCCACGGTAAGTCATGTTTCAGTACCCATTTAATGATTTTCAGTTCATTTTCCCATACTCACTACTCCATAAATTCCTGATTGAGATATACCGTAATTCATATTCCCAATGTTACAATTGTGACAAAACCTAATACCGTTGCCAAGGAGGTCGTGAACAAGGGTGGCTTCAAGGTAGGGGAAGAGGCAAAATTTGCAGAATATAAATAATATTTTAAAATATTGTATAAATTTTCTTGGAAATTAATACTTTGTCATCTTATATTAATAATATTAAAATAACCTTAATAAAAACAACTTTCAAACGTTTAATGTTTTCAGCCTTGTCTTCGAGTAAGTTAAGAGTATTTCTCCAGTAAACAATTTATTGTAATACAAAGATCCAGGTATTTTTTAACATAAATGTAGCGGAAAGTATTCTAATTGTTTATACACGCAAAGTGTTTTTTAATTTTGTTTTTAAGGATATTAATAATACAAAATGTGTAATGATCAAAATGAGGTTATCCAATTTTTATTTAAAATGTGCCATTTCCTGATCTATAAAGTGGCCACTTTTGAAATATTTTATGAAATTGCTCTTCGGTCTTTATGCTTACTGGTTGCGTTACTGGACTCTCCTCTTGGAATCCAGTAAAATCCATTACTTCGACCATTGGGCACGCCAATTATTCTAGAAGAAATTATTCCCATTAATTTCACAAACTTGGGTGAATTTATGTTGGGGGCCGCTCGACTCCGTACTGTTTTGTCATTCTGCCAACAGGAAACGCGTTTGCATGAAAATAATTTATTTTTGTTTGTTAAAAATCACAGAAAGAGTGACTTCAGAACTTCCATGCAAAGGAATATTATATGCAAGGATTATTCCTTGATTAAATGATGGACTATTTGCGAGTTTAATTAAATGCGTGATAGAAGTTATGAACACGGGTTCTGATGATGATCAGTTATTGTGGAGAGTTCGCTTACGGGGATTACTTTAAATGCCTGCATCAAAGAATTCATTTCAATTTCATCACATTTTTTCGTCATGATGTATATCAAATCTTATAATATTTTTTAGAGACTACATCTGACCAAATTAAACTACTCCTGGAAATTGTCCCTAACCTCCAACTGCACTCGCTGAATTGACACTTCCAAGCATCAAGCAGAGTTGCAGCATCCAACCCAAATTGGCTGGCAGATGCAGATGCTGATGCAGATGGCATTACGCGGAACGAGGTGGTCTTCGGCGATACTGAACTGTGTTAGAACCTGTCACAGTCGTTCGCTGGCCTCGATCGACTATACTTCGGTTTTTCTTTCTTGGTGCACGGGGTGTGTGTGTAAAAAATGGAATATCTCACGGTATTTCGCGTCGTTCTCGGTTGTGCCGCTAGGAGTCGCATGATTGCGACTGTATCGAGCAGTGCCGGCGATCATGCGATTCCTGGCGGCACAACGAAGAACGACGCGAAATACCGTGAGATATTCTATTTTTTGACATAGCCCCGTGCGCCAAGAAAGAAAAACCGAAGTATACACCACGGTGCCATCAGTTGTTCCTCGCCCTCTACGCGTACGCCTCTCCCCGCGAAAGCGAGAGCGAGAGCGAGAGCGAGAGCGAGAGCGAAAGCGAGAGCGAGAGCGAGAGCGAGAGCGAAAGCGAGAGCGAGAGCGAAAGCGAGAGCGAAAGCGAGAGCGAGAGCGAGAGCGTGTTCGCACGTGCCTGCGCCGCCGTGCGGGCCCCCCAGCGGCCCCCCGCGCGTGCCAGCCGTGCCACATGCCCGCGAGGGACGAGGTCGCCACGTGGAAGGCCGGGGTCACCCCCTCCCCCTCCCCAACCCCCCTCCAGAGTTTCCTGCCGACGTGACGGTCGCCTTACACATTGCCACCTACTATACTGCGATTTCCGTAACTTCGCTCCTGACAGGAATCAGCTGTTGACGGTTTCGTCCAATCGGGAGCTTGAACGTCACCACAGTGACATCACTGTAGCGAAATATAAGCTCCCGATTGGATGGCAGCGAAAAGAGCTGATTCCTGTCAGGGGCAACTATACAAAAATCGCAGTATAGATACTGCTGGGAATGCACGTTAACGAGAAACTGAAGTTAAAAAGAAAACGCCATTCCGTTGTCAAGCAGGAACGATATTCACTTTATCACTGGAATATTATTTGCACATATTTTCGGTTCTTCTACAAAGCCTCGGAAGTTCCCTCGCCAAAAGTGCTGGTAAAAGATAACAATTCAACAGTGCGATTGTTACAGTGCTTTTTAGAAAGTTTTAAAAATCCGCTACGCCTCGAATTTTTCTTGCACACTAGTTAAGTCGTGTCAAAATGCCCCGAATATTAAGTTTAAAACCGATATATATTCATTTAATGTTCTATTAATGTGAAAAACAATCCCAGATTTGTTCGAAAATTGCACACAAGTTTCGATACTCTCCTAGAAAATTCCTTTCCATGCAATCGACATTCTAGGAATCTTAACTTTAGTTCACAATATATTTATAAGCCGTTTTAAATGTTGATTGAATGCCCAGCAAACAATGATATATTCAAATTAGTAGATAAAGCTGTGAATTTAATGTATTCAAGATAGTCAGGTATTAATGATTGAAACCATTATAATTGCAATAATTATTTTGTAGACCATTATATTGCATACCATTATTATTGCAGTATTTCAACAATCGTGATTTATATTAGGCTATCATCTCCAGTAGTCCAATACTTTCTTTCTGAATGTCATCACTCCATAAGGATGTCAGGGTTACTAATGGAAATTTATGTAAATTATCGGCATTGTCTGATCCAGGCATTCTAACTGCCTATTTACATTGTCCTTTAGAGTTTCATAATTTATCCACAGTCATTACTCGTTCCACGAAGTATCTTCCACTGGATCAAAGGTCTCAAGAATTTCGAAAAATAAACACAATTTATCTTGGGAATATTTCATCCAAAGCAAGCGCAACAAACAACCGAATTCGAAGAACACTTGCGGTCATCTGAGAAAAGTGCATTTTTGCGACTCCACAGTTTCCACGAATAACGCACTGGGAATGTCCTCCTCACCTGTTCCTGCGTCAAAGGAGATTCTACGAAACCTCTCAGAACGAATTCCGAGAACATTCCTCGGCCTGCGACAGCGCCGGAGACAAGTGCGTCCGCTGCAGGAGAAAGATGACGGAGGTGCCGACAAGTGGATGTCTCCTGTCCCCCACCCCAACAACGGCACGCTTCAGACCTATTCGTGTAATTACAATAATATAAGCAGTAATTGGTCCAACGCCCGAAGGGAACAGACAAAAGTCTGGCATTGCGCGCATTACAGTGCTTACGCTTGGAAGAGGCATCATGGGTCCAGGATGAGACTGAAATGTCGAAAGTGGTTACACAGTAAGTACATTTCTGGCACTATTACAATTATCTTACGAATATGGCTTTTTGTGGGTATTCCTTGCTCTTGTGTTGACCACGAATCGACGTTTTTCCGTTGGCCTCTCTCTCTCGTGACGCTTTCTATCCTCGAGACAAATGACGTTATTTGGCCCACCGCGGACCGAGCAATTAGGCTCGCTCCATTAATTTGATTAGCGTTTCTGGGCGCGTCAACTGCTATAGTAATTACTTCCATAAGTGCAGTACATGTTTAGCTCAGGAGAGGGTGGTGGTGGCGGCCTTCTCCGCTGGATGGCGAGATCCGGCGCCGATCTGATCTACTCGCCGACATGCGGGATTTTCCCTAGCCCGATATCTCCCACCAACGGGACCCCGCTCAGCTGGGACAATCTCTACGCTCCCGACTGGCCTCCCGACAAGTGTCAGGGTGTAGTGCATGCACGTGCATGTGTGTGTGTAAATATGTGGGAGGATAAGGAAGAGGAAGGAAAGATCGCGAGCGGTCCGTGGTCCGTTTGTTGCTCCGGGATTCGCCTGGTGTTGATCGGAGATATCACGGAAAACTACCGTTCAGAGCGGCCGGTCGCTAGCATTCCCCTCCAGACAGGCTGATTTCTACCTAGCTATACTGCGGTTTTCGTAATTCTGTCCTCGACTGAAATCAGCTGTTCACGGTTTCATCGAATCGGGAGCTTCAACGTCGTCATAGTGACGTCACTGGCGCGAAATATAAGCTACTGATTGGATGGCAGCGAAACAGCTGATTCCTGTCAGGGACAAAGTTACGAAAATCGCAGTATAAGTAACCTAACTAAGCTGGTGTCGAAAATCCTACCACCGTCGAGACTCGTCCCTTAGGAGGCAATGCATCGACATCAATTGATACTCTGAGCCACCGAAGCAGGTGTCCGGCTCTACTCTTTGCATCTCGGGTGTCGTGGGAAGCCCATTTGCACCCTGCTGCCGCGCCCTTCCGGCATCCTGTCATCACGGCACGCGTCGATCGTCGGGGGGAGGGGGAGGGGGGTCGGTGGACCTTGGGAGCAGAGCGCGCGCTCTCGTCGCGGGAAGCTGCGCCCGGTGAAGCCCCGTGACGTCAGCTGACGTCACTTCTCGCGCCGGCGCGGAGCGGCGCCGCGGCGGCGGCGGCGGCGGCGGCGGCGACAGCTTGGAGTTTCACGGCAGCGTTTATCGCTCAGACCCACGGCCGCTGTCGTGCGGGTCCCAGTGCGCCTCCACGTAGGTAGAGCGAGCTGCTCCATTAGAGAACATTTGGCACATGTCTGTTCGGCAAAATGTGGGTATAATTTTTTTCCTCTTCACTCCAGTATTTGTGTGGTAGGATATTTAAGGAACTTAAGAAATACGATTTCGGTAAACGATATTGACAGAACTTTTTAATTTCAACTTAACGAGAAACGTTTTAATGATGCAAAATTTGTCATAACATAATACTAAACTTTGTTGTATAAATCACATTATACTCATTAAATGAATGGTCGTTTTTAAAGCAAATAGATCATTTAACCCGAACTATTTTCCACGCTAAACAATGCGATCAGATGGTTTTGTAAAGGAAATCAACATACTCATTCATGCCAGATAATTCACATCTCTCATCTTTACTTCCTTCGTCCATCCGCTGTGGAGACTTAAACGTACATTTTGCACGTTTCTCGGCATATTTGTTGCAGATTAACTTGCATAGTTAACGCTAGTCCTCTTTCCGCTCTTCGAAATATTTACTTTTTTTCCTTCCATAATGTCTTCTCTTCAACATTGCGTTTTAATTGTTCCAATTCTTCTATTATAACTCCCATTACGGCAACAATGAGCGTTTTTACAATATTAAGAGCCTAAGACTTCGTTTTTACAATATTAGTCCACAATATTTCATTTAACTAACATTTTCATCCGTAAAGAACTGTGCAAATCTGTCGAATGCAACAAAATTTCGAGTAAACATTTAATTTAACACAAGTTTGAATATTAATTTCAAAGGGGGAAAAAGCTTGTTCGAATATAATACTATATTAATTCAAATTATTCGATTTTAAATTAGGCTGAGTTTCGTTCATCGATCCACTAGAGCACGCTGCTTTATCCGTCAGTTTCGACATTTGAAATAACAGCGGAAGTTTCCAGCATTTAACAGCAAATTTGAAAATCTTTATCTGGTACAGACACTGATAAGTTTTTTTATTACATTTTAGTATAAAATCCTCAATAATTTCCCCACAATTCAAAGATACCATTTGAGTTTTAATACTCATCCTTTCCCCTGATTTCGGAGAGAAAAATAATAGAACTGGCAATGTTCATAGAAAATTTAAATAATCTTCATCTATGAAGTATCGATACAAACTATTCCCACTTAGATAATACGTTTTCTGGTTTGCATTGTCGCAGTGTGTTCAGATCTTCATGATACATGACTTGGACTTTCATATTTGTCCATAAAGTTATACAAGCGATGAAAAATTGGATGACCTTCGAGGTGATGCATGTTCAAAAGACTGACAGATGAAAAAGCAATGAAAACGCCATAACCAGACGAATTACGTCAGCCGGAGCGACCAGGCTTAAGAGATGCACCGGACCGAACAGAACGGGTTGCGTCATCCAGCTATAAAAAAGCCTCGCTTCTGATGCGTCGGAAGGGGTTTGCTGCACGCGTTCGAGGACCAGCACCGATGTAATTGAGATGACGTCACACGGTGTTTATGTTGCATGGAAAACGACCAGGGGAAAACCAGCCTGGCATTTTTGTTTTGAAAGCTAAAGCCCCTCCTAAGATTTGAAAGCTAAAGCCCCTCCTAAGATTTGAAAGCTAAAGCCCCTCCTAAGATTTGAAAGCTAAAGCCCCTCCTAAGATTTGAAAGCTAAAGCCCCTCCTAAGATTTGAAAGCTAAAGCCCCTCCTAAGATAAAAAAATTAAAAACAACAATAATCCTAACAGTAAGTAATTTTCTTCTCGTTATGGATGTCCCTTGGGATTTACGAATGTTAACTGAATTAACTCTGCATTTGGATACGCGATGAATAAGTGGTGAAGTCAAACTTCCGTACATCGCAGTGCACGATTATAAACTCATTACTGATGGCAGTAATTACGTCGCCACTGTAATGATGAGAAGTTACTAACATTGAGGCACATTTTAACATTTTATTTATTTATTACAAATCTTAATTTTATAAACTGTCCAAACTATCAAGATCCTGCCCAGAAAACTGGGAAAATTTGACTTCAACACTTATGCACTGTGCATATACAGCTTTATGCAGGCATTTTATACTTCAAATTGGATTGTGCGCGTTTTGAAAGTATAGTACGTGAAATACGGCTTGTATTCACTTCTCCGTCCTTAATTAAACATGTTTGTTTATACATCCACTCGTAAGGAAAGCAGCCTTTGCGGCCTATGTGCTCGATACGGCAGAAGCCTCCCTCCCCTCCTCCTAATATTTAGTATGGCGGTAAGTGTTCTTTGAGCTTTTGGGCAGAAAGTGTGAAGAGCTGTAGTCTTGTGCGGGTCCAGCTCGCAGCCATCGCGTCGTCGTCTGCCCCGCGGTCATCCACCCCGCTGGCCGTCGCGGCGCGCTCCGGGAGGCTGAGGCCACGTGCTGGCGGGCTCCTGGCGGGCCAAGCATCGCACCGCGCCGCGCCGCCGCCGCCGCCGCCGCCGCCGCCGCCGCCCGCGGTTACGTCGCGCTACACGTCAGTGCGACGCGTTACGTCACGCGCCGGCACGTCATCTCCGGGTGGGGTGGGGGGGGGGCGACGGCGGCGGCGGAGGCGGCGGCGGCGGCGGCGGTGGTGGTGGTGGTGGCGGAGAAGACGGCGGCGGTGGCGGCGGCGACGGCGGCGGCAGCGGCGGCGGCCGTGGTGGCGACGGCGGTGACGGCGGCGGTGGCGGTGGCGGCGGTGGTGGCGGCGGCGGCGGTGGTGGTGGCGGCGGCGGCGGTGGTGGCGGCGGCGGTGGTGGCGGCGGTGGTGGTGGCGACGGCGGCGGTGGTGGTGGTGGTGGTGGTGGTGGTGGTGGTGGTGGTGGTGGTGGTGGCGGCGGCGGCGGTGGTGGTGGTGGTGGTGGTGGTGGCGGTGGTGGTGGCGGCGGCGGTGGTGGTGGTGGTGGCGGCGGCGGTGGTGGCGGCGGCGGCGGTGGTGGTGGCGGCGGCGGCGGTGGTGGTGGCGGCGGCGGTGGTGGTGGTGGCGGTGGTGGCGGCGGCGGTGGTGCTGGTGGCGGTGGTGGCGGCGGCGGCGGTGGTGGCGGGGGGCGGCTTGGCTACGCGTGGGATGGGCCAGTGCGAGGCAGCGGCGAGGGCGGCGGCGTTCCTTTATCGGAGCGTTGTCATCGCAACCGCCGCCGCGTCGGGGTTAACGCCCCAGCCCCAACCTCACTCGCAGACGATTCGCGAGAAGTCGCGACTTCCACTTCGCTATTCCTGAATTGCGAGAAAGCTATTTTCTGATTCTAAGAATATTTAACATGTTGCAGTTCATTCAGTTTCATTAAGACAAGGGCTTAATTAGATTATTTTGCATTAAAGGTACCTAGCTGAAATATGGATAACAAATAAAAACTAATAATTTTGGTAAGTACAAAGAAAACGTCTGAATGTGAACCTACGGATTTCGTTTACTCAACATAGGAACTCACGCTACAATAGCATCATTACGTACTTCTAGCCAGATTCACCTGTGTTAATTAAACATGAACAAATGGTAGTACGTCTGAACCACTGAACAATAACATTCACGACGTGTAGTGTCATTTTTATTGTCGAGCAAGTTGCTTCTGCCCATAGCATGTCGTTCTGTCTGAACAGTAAGAGCGAGGGAAAACCCACGACATATCTGATCCCGGCCAGCCGTCCGCCTGGTGACTCAAGGCCGATGAGAACTGGAACCCGAGCAGGAAGAGCGTGCCGGCGCGGAGTTTGGACAATCTGGACGCACGGCTCTCCTTGACAATGCGTGACTTCTAGCGCCTTCCCTCGAGCGACAAGTACTTGGAGTACAGGGCCAAAGGAAATGAGACGCAGACATACCAAACGTTTAGTCTCGAATGGTAATTTGACGCCCAGGTTTTCCAGTTCACGAAGGTGCCCCTTCTCCGGCTACCTTGTGTGCATATCCAGAAGTATATCACATTCTAGTCTTCATTCTTTGTGCCCTTCGTGCTCTCCAGCAATGGCGAAAAAGAAAAGAAATGGATTATATTTAGCAATTATCCAGAATGAAAACTCCTTTTTAAATGTGCCACCAATGATTCCATCCAAACGAATCTCATAACTATACTAATTGCATGGGAACAATGTTCTGAGCAGAAATGTGTAACTGGAGCGGGGTCAGAAAATGCCAATGGTCAGAAAAGTGTGGTAAATGTTTACGTCTTACAGAACTTCAACAAGAACTTACCAAATAGGTTAGGTTATATTTTTTTATACAAGTTTACTGCATTAATTTCAAATATAAACAAAACAAAAGTAGCCATTAGGTCCACATAAGAAAGATTTCTATAAAAAGATTATCAGGAATAGTTTTAAAATTTCTTTGCACTTACGCACTTACTCTGCGTTTTGTGAGTGAATGATTAAAATATAAATACTTGAAATTGTTAAGAAAGAAGACGAGTTTCCCGAATTGATAGAGATGTGGCAGTAACATAAATTCTTGCATTTTTTTATAGTGTCATTGCGCCATAATTTGAAATTGCATAGTTCACTTGTAGGTAAAAGAGTTAGAAGGAGGGTTTATGGCTGCAGATTATTTGACGAAATCGAACATCACTAAAAATAATTCGTATATTTCTGTAACACGCAAATTGGTCTCAAACACGAGGAGTAGGAAAATGCTTTGGCCTAATGTCAGTTAACGCACAGCATGGTGAGCCATTGGGCAAGCAGAAGTGTTTGGTGAAAAAATGGATACAAACTTTTCACATCTGTTGCTTACGACGGTTTAAACCAGGCTCGATCTTTCCATACGAACTCCTCCCTTTCTCTTCAACATTTGCATACAAGCGATATATCCTTCCACAGACACTGCTCCAAGAACTTAGAAAAAGTTTCCGCGAAATTTCGTTCTCGCATGCATGAGTGACTTCAGAGGCGGGAGCATAGTCTAAGATACTACAATTCCCCTTGAAATATCTGCTATACATTAAATATATATAATTTTGATATACGTTGTATAAACTCTTCAAAATTAACCATTTGTCAATTTATTTTAACACTATTGACATAAATTTAATTCGAGACTGGTACAGCTTAAATTCAAAATTGTTGGAACAGCATTAAATGATTTATAAATACAAGATTTAGGCACTTTTATCACGTGAAGTGCACAGTTCTTTATTTTCCGCGATTGTTTATTATACCTTTCTCCGAATAAAATTTGCTATTATTATGACTAAATAATATACTATTCGTTGAAAAATTCATATTTAGAATTAAAAAAACTGTCATTACATTTCAGAAAATGGCCCCACCAAAACACATTCCGGAGCCAGTTTTGTTCCCGGCCGATATAGAGGAGGTACGCTAGGAAGGGACCAATTTGACATCTCGAGAAACAAATGAATGCCGAGAAGAGCGATGTCATTGTAAGAGATAGTGATGAAAACCATTTACTAATGAACTAACTAAACAAACGCATATACGAATTGAATGCATGGACCTGACAACATTAAGGGTCATCCATAAATTACGTAGCGCTAAAGGGGGGAGGAAGGGGTTCTGAGGCAGCGTTACATAGAGTTAGGGAAATGTGTTACAAGGGGGAGGGGAGTATTGAAAATACTCCAAATTTGCGTTACGTAATTTGTGGGCGGCCCCTTACAGTTATGTTGTCAGCAGTAGCCTGCAGTAGCAGTACCCGTCAAAGCGGTTCCTTCTTATAAATCTCTCTAGATTCCACGCTTCGAGGGCTGGCGCGAGTGGTCAAGAGCGAAGTGGTCAAGAGCGCCACGGCCTCTTCACAGGCGCCCCGGCCCGCCCCGCCCCGCCCCGCCCCGCCCCGCCCCGCCCCGCCCCGCCCCGCCCCGCCCCGCCCCGCCCCGCCCCGCCCCGCCCCGCCCCGCCCCGCGTGATGCGCAGACGCCGCTATTTATATGCGCTCTTGCCCGCCGCCTCTGCCGCGACCACCGACGCGCGTATTTTCGTCAACACGCGGGTGGCGCCGCTCACCGAGCCGACAAGGGCGCGCGCGTCAGCCCCGGGCGCCTCAACGTGGAACCGGAACCACAGGGCGGTTTCCCTAACTCTGCTCCTCAAGTCCCTATGGCCGTGATGGAATATCACACGGCATTTCGCGGCTTTCTCCGTCGCGCCGCGAGGAGCTGCGTGATTGCAAGCACTGCTTGATACGGACGCGATCATGGGTTATCTAGCGGCACGACTGAGAACGTCACAGACATATACCGTGACATATTCCATTGTGAAGACTGGCTTTGAGGGGCAAAGTTGGAAAGATCGCAGTATATCAATTTGTGCCGACACCGGCATTGGATGTGGAACCGTGAAGGAAATGCGTTTACGGTACTTTCGTTTTTGTTGTTATACCCTTGAATATGTAATATCTGAGTATCGATATCGGTGTGATAACAGGATAAAAGAATCTGGATAATCAGCATCAATTGTCACAATTTTAAAACCGCGCCAAGTAAGTTCTTTCTTTCCACTTCGTCTCTTCAGAGGAATCCTTTGTCAAGTCAGTAGGAAATTCATTTCCTGGTGTCCGCATGTGTGCGAGTAAAATTCTGTCATGAACTTTAATTTGAAAACAGTATTTTATTTAAAATGTCTTGAAAAGAAAACCAGGGAAGGACACACACGTGGCATGCATCCACGGAAAAACATTTTCAAATCAGACATTTAAATATATGCATGCGTGTATGTTCTCGAGATTGTGTTATTGACTTATCAATTCCTTGTTCTGTTGTTGGTATCATCATACATCGTCGAAATATTCCAAACCACGATATCCTAAGAGGGCCGTTTGCAACATGCTTCCTCAATAGATTACAACAATCTCACGCTCGATAGTAAGTCACCTGCCTATGGCGGTTCAGTTGTTTGTACTTCAGTCAACATTCGCGTTTTTACTACTAGCGAAAAGCTTCGTGAATTCATCATTAGTCATATTCACTTGTCACGGCTATTCCAGGCACTTTTGTTATCGGCATTCAGGAATGTGTTTATGTGCATTCAGGAATGTACAGAGATAACGGAACCATCTACAATGAGCTCTGCTTTAAGATTTCCATTCCACTGCTAGAGATAGGGCTTAATCGATGAGAGATTCACTACATACATGATGTTGATAAACGCACCGTGTTAGCTACGACAAGAACATGTCCGGCCCCGTGGCGAAGATCGCTAAGACAGTAGTGCCGTAGTGATCTCGCACCGAGGGGCCGCGGGTTCGAGTCTCGCCTCGGGCATGGTCGTATGAGTTCGTCCTTTCACTCTCTATCATCACCGTTTCATCCTCATACCATAACGTTAAATCCAATAGTGGTTGCTAATAACCGAGTAGTTGATGCAACCTTAAATGACAAACAAAAAATCTACATATCCACCAAGTAGTAATGGTAAGTAAAATTTAGTAAAATGTCAAATCACAGACTCTTTGTAACTTAAAAACGCAATTCACTCACTCACGCTTCTTTAACATTTACTCACTCGCTCGCTCAGGGAGGCAAACTTTTCTTTCTACAAGAAAATAATTAATTTAAGACATTATTAAATTCCTCTGCGCAATTATTCAGTTTTTCATGCCCTTGTAATGATCCATATAACACTGTCGCGCATAGATATTACGTATTAACTATACTATTCAATTTTTAGCGGAGGCAAACGTTTCATAACAGTTTTGTAGACGTCACTGGTATTTTTATACTCTTACTCCAAATCGTGTTTGCAATCACCGTTTGTCATTTCACTACAAAAATTTTACAAAATCTTTAAATAATTACTCCGTATGTCACATTAAGAAAAGGGTTTTTCGAAGGGCAAATGATTCGTTGGTTCACTAGCACTACACAACTACACTCGCGTCCCCGCACTCTTGGGGCATGCAAGCACACACATGCACACGCGCGTACTCGCGTGCGTACACACACGCTCAGATGATAAGACTATTCCGAGCGTCTCGTACACTTGACGACCTGTCGCAACACTAGCACGGATGTTCTCTTCGCGCACGGTTCTCCTCCAACAATCGTCGGCATTTTATAAATACGGTAGTATCCCTCGCCTAAAATGAAAATTCGGAAGTCTGAAGCCTGACGATGAAGAGTCTTGCCATTTACCTCACGAAACGCCTTACCTCCTCCGAGGCAACGTGGACACGCGCTGTGGCCGAGGAAGCCGCTGGGGGAGCATTCGCCGATCCACCGCCACCAACTGCCCCTCGCCTCCGCTTCAGCCCGCCCGCGTGCAGCATTTGCTGAGACTGGCCGCGCGCGGCGCCGGGCGCTTCGCACTGCGAGCGGGGCCCTTGGCCCTTGGCCCTTGGCCCTTGGCCCTTGGCCCTTGGCCCTTGGCCCTTGGCCCTTGGCCCTTCGCGCGCGACTGTTCGCGAAACGCGCCGACGCCACGCGACGCTGGCAGCGGCAAGGCGACGGCGGAGGCAGGCAGGCAGGCAAATGCCAAGCGGGAAGAGACAGGAGCGGGGGCGGGGATAATAGGGGGAGCGTGGGAAAGGGCAGGGTGTCATCGGGAGCGGGGAGGCAAGATGGTGGCAGGATGAGGGGGTACGTGGAGGGGGCGAGGCGGGGTGGGGAGGGGAGGGGTGGCCGGGAGGGGAGGGGAGGGGTGGCCGGGAGGGGAGGGCGGGGAGGGGATGGCGGGGAGTGGATGGGAGGGCGGCTAGGGGAGGGCGGGGAGGAGAGGGATGGCGGGGAGGGTCGGGGAGGAGAGGGATGGCGGGGAGGGGAGGGTGGTGAGGGGAGAGGAGGGTAGGGAGGGGTGGGCGGGGAGAGGAGGGGAGGGAGGGCGGTGAGGGAGGGAGGGCGGTGAGGGGAGGGCGGGAGGGGAGGGGAGGGCGGGAGGGGAGGGCGGGCGGGAGGGGAGGGCGGGCGGGCGGGAGGGGAGGGGCGGGCGGGCGGCGAGGGCGGAGAGGCACGGACAACGGGCGACTGGTGTCAGGGTGGCAGAGACTAACTGGTGGCGGTGGCGGTGGTGGTGGTGGTGGTGGTGGTGGTGGTGGTTGTGGTGGGTGTGGCGTTAGCCAAGGTGGCAGTGGGCGCGCGGAGCGGCGCCGCCCCTGGCGGTGATTCAGCCTCCGGCCTTCGTCGCCCGAGGCGAGCGCAGATTCCTGTGGTCGGCGCCCGCCCTCCCCGCTCAGCCGTGTGTGGCGCGCGCCCACAACAGAACGCGTGTGTTCCCAGCCGCTCGGCGTAAGGGAAACTCCAAAGAAAACTACGCAGAATTTACAAACAACATTCTTCGTCACTTGTTTTCTACTCATCCATACAATTTTACAAGCATTTTATCAATTATCGTCTTCTTTGTCTTTCTCACAGTTTCTACGGGGTCGGCGCTAATGGCCGAGGGCTCAATTTGTATTAATTTTTCCGCCACTCGATTTTTATACAGATTTGACAATGTTTTTACGACCCGATGCCCTTTCTGACGCCAACCACAAGGGACGCGCAAGCACCATACTCATAGACAACACAATCACGAAACACAACTATGTCCGAGGTGGAATTCGAACCCACGATCCTTCGGTCCAAGATCGCCAGGGCACTACTGTCTTACCGATCTCGGCCACCCGGAATCGGCACTAGCATTTTATCAACATAAAATACAAAAATATTTCAGAAAAGTGAATTTATAGTTCATACACAAGATTTTCCTACGCATTCGATCTTGTGATATATTTGGCACATTTACTAGTCAAGAAACGTACATGATAAACTCATAGATTAGTTTCAATTTTGACTCATTATTTCTAAACGATATGCTGTGTTGGCTCGTGACTGTTCCTATTTCGCGGTGAACACGTAATATTTTCCCAGAATTCCTTGCTAGGTCGTATAGGTGACACGTTTTTGGCACTCACAGTTGTTATTCGCCAGTGTAAACTTCGACCAACTTACAGTAATGTTGATTAGTAACATTTTGCCATTTGCGCACGTTGTATTATCAGGCCGACTATAAGATATTCTCGTGTGTTTTCACTTGAACAATTTAGCCATTAATTTTACGTTGTATTTCTCTTGCCTACCAAATATTATACAATATTTTTTATGGAGGAGAATCTGTAAAAAAGTTATGAACGCACTACCGTGCTTTCCGTAGGTTATATCATCTTATAATATAACAACTTTGCCTTAACGCTCTTCACTGCTTAATACTACGGTGTGACTAACAATCATGCTCCCTGTTCAAACCAATAATTTGAAAACTTCTCTCTTTTCATCGTATCCAAACTTTTCTCAACAAAAAATAATACTTCAATAATTGAAGTTCGACGTTACATAAATTAATGCTACTCGTTAGATAAGGAATGTTTTTGTTAGCTGAGGTTCCCAAAGAAAGAATATATGTATTCGAAAAATGAAAGGAAATTTCATTAAGTTATCATGAATTTCATAACCGTATGTAATGAGCTATATCTATAGATATTAACGTGGAGTGATGTGGGAGAGGGGCTGATGTTCTTAGGAAGCTGTGCTGGTGGGCTCAATAAGAAACAGATGTTTTATGGGTGAACTAGTGGGAGAGCTTCTCATTAACGACACTCATTGATTATTTGTTTTTCCTACCTTCCTCGGAAATATACTATATTTGGTCTCCTTAGAAAGAACTTCTCAGATCTGCAACACTTTTAATAAAGCAGAGAAGCTTATAGTTCGAGCTCGTAAGTACGAAGGAATTTATCCGTAAGATAACTACGCCTACCACAACAACGACACTGCAGTGTTATATCTACTAAGTTGTAGCAAATAACAGCGCCTCGATTGTCTCGACTTGTTTAGACAGCAGCAGGTCTCAAACAGCAGTGCGTTTGCTCCCCACCAACACATGTTGATAAGGCGACACAACGACTAGCAGAATGAGAAACGTTATCTCCCTTCATGTCATCTCACACTATCCATCTGTAATATCCCCACTAAACCCTAATATCATACACAATTAACAATTTTGTGAGGTGAGTAATAACTCACCTCACAAAATATTCTCTCTCTCTCTGTGATTGTTAACACCTGAGTAAGACACTCTTATCAACTTAAGGCATTTTTTCCAAGAATTCTGTAGATGTATTCACAACTCTGTAGGACCTCCTGGTGGAGCAGATAGAAATAAATAAAAGAAACGTTATCAGCTAGTTCTCTGCAAACAAATTACATTCGCACTTTGACATTATCAGATTTCCCTTACAGGCGTAAGTCCCCGTAACTCGAGTAATTCATTTCGTTATAATCTTCTCAGTTTCCAATAGCATCGTAGCGTAATTTTAGCTTCTGAACACACACATTAACCTAAGAAGGATGTTTAGGGACGGTTACTACTGGATTGGAGTTGTTCTGATGAAAAAATGTAGTAAAATACGTCCTTCTGTGTTAATGTGCATCGAAACAGTGACCAATATGACCAACAGTGACCAAATGTTTGAAGACCTTTTCTTCCCTAGTCTTGTTCAAATGTTGCGTCGGCAACACCAGTGATATTTGTTCATATTCTGAATCTTTTGTAAGTTACATTACAAATTTTTGGGACCAAATCATCCAATCCATTAATATTCAATTCAATATTGACCCTATTAATTAGACTGTGGTACGTTTTGGAGATTGGAAACGAGGGACAAAATTAAATACAGACCATGTGGAATTAACTTAAAAAGAATATGTAAATAAAGATGATTTTTTTAATATCATTTGAATTCAATTAGACTATCATAAATAAATTAAGCTACTAGAAGGGGACGGTTCGGATTAGTAAAAAAGAAAATAACTACTTCGTTTGCAAAACGCTACGCCTTAATCCACGCCTGAGCAGGAGGAAGAGAGTATGCCCTCACTGGCGCACTACTCAGGCCCACTGTATGGCGGGACGGGGCGATGTCGCCCAGCAACAGGCCAGTGCAGCGCTTGTCTTGTCTTGGCCGGCAGCGGCCCCCGCACCTCGCCTCCGCGTACGACCACGCGAAGCGAAGCGCCCGCACGGCCGCGCGTGCAATGGGAGAAGGCGGCGACGGTGGCGGCGGCGGCATTGGCGGCGGCGACGGTGGAGGAGGCGGCGGAGTAGGCGGCTGAGGAAGCGGTTGAGGCTGCGGTGGAGGCGGCGGCGGCGCAGGTGGAGGAGGCGGCGGTGGCGGCGGCGGCGGCGGTGGCGGCGCAGGCGGTGGCGGTGGCGGTGGTGGCGGTAGAGGAGACGGCGGTGGCGGCGGCGGTGGCGGCGGCGGTGGCGGCGGCGGTGGCGGCGGCGGTGGCGGCGGCGGTGGCGGCGACGGTGGCGGCGGCGGTGGCGGCGGCGGTGGCGGCGGCGGTGGCGGCGGCGGTGGCGGCGGCGGTGGCGGTAGAGGAGACGGCGGTGGCGGCGGCGGAGGCGGTAGAGGAGACGGCGGTGGCGGCGGCGGTGGCGGTAGAGGAGACGGCGGTGGCGGCGGCGGTGGCGGTAGAGACGGCGGCGGCGGAGGCGGCGGAGGAGGCGGCGGTGGCGGCGGCGTCGACGCAGCAGCGCACGCGCGGCTCTGCGCTGCGCTCCGCGATCGTCTTATGCAAGTCCGCCCACCGTCAGGGCTACGGTTCCCGCTGCATAGACAGACGAGGGCGCCCCGCGGCGGAGCACTGGGTCGAAAGGCGGCGTTGACTCGCGCCAGTCAGATGGCTCTCAACAACTTCCGTTGCCACAGCAGCGGCTCTCACTGGGAAGTCCTAGGGTGCAACTCTCCATTCTGCGGGATTTTCGAACTTCGTGACATCGCGGGTTCGAATTCAACCACTGTCTGGCGTAGAAGTCCAGCGGCCGGCTGCTCTGATCTATAGTTTTGCGTGGTTTCCCCGATCAAACACCAGGCGAATGCCAGAGTAGTGCCCTAAGAAACGGGCCACAAATCACGCGCTATCTTTCCTTTCACAGCATTCTCCTCTCCTCGCCCTCATTCTCTCAATTTACATGTACACGCAGTTCATTCCCAAACATGTCAGGAGACCAGAGCTTGTCACGGCTGAGGCGGTGCCCTTCTGGTGGAGATATCTGGAGAGGGAAACCCCGCACGCCTATCTGTAGGCCGGCGCCGGAGCTCGTGTTTCAGCAGGGGAGGAACACTTCATCCTCCTGGGGTGGAACTTGCAGTACACTTACGCGACTTATGTCCATAGCAGTTGACACGCCCAGAAAAACATAGTCAATTTCACGAAACTCATTTTATATACCTCGAGTCCCTGTAAAGCAATAATAATAATGGAATTGGGATGGAATAATAATAATTGGAAATTGAGATCAGCCGAATGTGGCGCTTAAAGTGCAGGTCGCACCGATAGTCATCGGTTTGCTCCGCAAAATTTGTGTAACAACTTAGCTAAACTCCCAGGGCATTCAAAAGTCTGGGAAGTGCAAGAAATTGCTTTATTTGGAACAGCCCACATTTGGCGCAGAGTATTGTAAAGGCACCGACAGTCCCTAGATCTGCTCCTTAGGTAGCTAGTTGCGACCTGGAATATATTTTCTATTCAGCCAGCTCGTACCATCATTAGTCATGATGTAGAGGATAATAATAATAATAATAATAATAATAATAATAATAATAATAATAATAATAATAATAATAATTAGTCGGCCCCCTAGCCGAGATCGCTAAGGCAGCAGTGTCGTGGCAATCTCGGACCGCAGGGTCGCGGGTTCGAGTCTCGCCTCGGACATGGGTGTATTTGTGTATGTCTATATGGGTGTGCCGTCCTTTCACCCCTCACTACCATCATTTCATCTTCCATACCCCCAGGGATAACAAACCTGGGAGATAAAAATGGGATTCAGCTAAAATGCTGATCCCTCCCCCTAAGAATGGTTCATGTCCTGCCTCCGAGATAATGTTTCTGAGCCCCGGAAAAAGGCAGCGTGTACGCGTGGTCCGAGTTGGCCTATACGCCAGCAATAATAATAATAATAATAATAATAATAATAATAATGATGATGATGATAATAATAATAATAATAAATACATAATGATAATAATAATAATAAATAAATAATGATAATAAATAGTATTAATAATAAATAATAATTTATAATAATTATTATTTATTATTATGTTTTTCAGGCACTTGCATCCACGGCACTGGATCCACTGTCCCCAGAGTGGAAGCTACGAGCGTCTTTCGAAGGCTGGCGAAACGCGTTCGCTGCTGTTTCTCAAGTGCAGCGCAAGTGCCTGACCAGCAGCCGCCTACGCTTGCATTTCTATTTCGAGAAAATGTGCACTTGCGTTTTATACGCACGATCTCACACCTCACATTTCAGCTTCAACCATTCATCTGCGCGAAAGCAGGAGAAAGGGAATACCCAACGGTCTTGTATCAACACGTGCCCAACTACTTCTGCAAGCAAAGCAAATTCAGAGGAAAGTGTACGGTTGTGTAAATGTGCTTATGCACATTAGAATATTGGAAATGGATAGTCACGAATTGAAAATATATTGTGCTCAAACACGTTTACACCATTTTGGCAACAATTCATAACAAAACCCCATCTGACCGTTTGTTAACCAACAAAGTATGTGTCACTTATTTAGTTCATCATCGTTCTTCATCCCAATGGGTATTGTAGATCGCCTATACGATCGTTAAATTTGTCTCGAAGCGCAATTTTCGAAGCGCAGTCGTTTTCGTAGTTCGATTTCGTAGCTCAGTGGTGCAGGCAAAACAGATCACGAAAAGTCTAACAATTGGTGCAAATACAACACACCTTCCCGCTGTTAAACCATACGATAGATACTGAGGTATCAAAAATTAAATCAAAAAACAAAGCTGTCACAAAGAAACAATAATAGTGGTTTTCCGAAGTTACACGAAGCTTCTATTAGTAAAGGCCGATGGTGATAAGTTACAACGTGGATATCATTTCAAAAAATGCTTTGAAAGATACCTGCCAAATTAGAGAATACCTTTATCCAATTCATTTCACACAGGTTTCACTAGAAATATTGTGACAAGGCATATCTTGCGGGTCGCTATCAGCTACGTTATTTCTTCTACGAAGAGGTATTACAATAAAACAAGACATTGTAGATCGACCTGAGTCGACGTACCTACAGAAAACATCTCGAACGGTTGAGGAAAACTATGAGCCTAAGGAAACAAGCATGCCTGTCAAACTTGACTGTTAGGCAAAAATTTCATCGTAATGTTTTCGAAATCAATCACAATGGTGAAAAACTAAATCGAAGGTGAGAGCTGATGACAGTGAATTGAAACTGCAAGTTAACAATAAAAATACACTACTCACAATTTTACTTCGTCTATAAGTCAGATAATTCTGCACATGCAAGATCTGTTGTAACATCGCCTCTTCAGTTTTATAGCGGCATGATTAAGCACACACTCGATCTTCGAACTCAACAGTGATCTCACGTCTGCGTGCGAATGAGGCCTGCCGTTCGGTACAACAGGCGCACAGAGGTGCGACGGCGGGAGAGGTGGATGTGACGTTTAAGATGACAGTAGCGTACTCTGAAGGTGTTAAGGTCGGCGAATGCCGAGGACTATCAAGAGGCTTCAGAGACGGTACAAACTTCCAAAGCTCCACTAGGAAGGACTTAGGGCTGTTCGGCGGCCAGTGGCGGAAAATCGGAGATTGTAAGGGAGAGGGACGGCTCGATAGATTGGGAGGAGGTAAGCCGTGGCAGGAGGTTGGAGGGGGGCGGCGGCCAGCGGGGTGGCGAGGGGGGCGGCGAGGAGGCGGCGAGGGGGGCGGCGACGAGGGCAGCGGCGGCGAGGAGGGCGGCGGCAAGGAGGGCGGCGGCGAGGAAGGCAGCGGCGAGGGCGGAGGCGAGGGCGGCGAGGAGGGCGGCGGCGGTGGGCGACATGGGTAGTTGAAGACGCGGCCGTAAGTCAGAAACGGGAGCGGCGCGCATAACGCGTTGAGCAAACGACGTCGCGACGGTGCCACCGCGTACTGGGTGTGCGGGCACGCCCGCGGCACCTCACGCGACCGAGTCCCCTCGACCAAGCGGCAGATAGTACCTTTACAGCGTGGCGCTGGGTGCGGGAACTTGCGCGCAGAGTGGGGCAAAGAAACAGCCGCTTAGCAGGTTCTGCCCGCGATGGCCGCCAGTGTATTAATCGGAAATTAATGCATTGTATGTTAGTACATTTCTAAACAATTGCGGTTTCACCGATATGCGCCGCACAACCGTAAAAACGCATTTACGACAATTTAACAAAACTGTATAAACCAAATAATTAATATTATTTGCAACGCTGATGCATCTGTCTTAAAACACATTTCAAAAGTTGAATGTCAGTGATATGAAAACGGGCATTTTAAAAAAATTGAGAAATCTACAAAATTGTATATATCATGGTAATGAGGGTAATGTTCAACTGAATGAAATAATCGCAAATATGCTTATTATTAGTATACAAAAACTTATCAGCAGGAGGAAATGAATTTCTTAGCAATCTTCTAATTTTCGAGGAGTTCTTAAAAATAAAATGAGATAAGGAAGCAACATATGAATTAGGAACTATTAATAAAACATGATGGACTTTGAGGACTGAGCCCCATTTGGAAAATATTTCTATTTCTCATCAGATAAGATTAATTCGTTTGTAAGGTTGAGGTATCTTCTGACCCGAAATAGCAAAGATGAAGTGGAGACAATGGAATGTATTTCTTTTTATTATCAGGAAAAGAATCCTCTGATTAGAACACGTCAAATACAAATGTGTTTACGTCATCGTCAGTTCCAGGAAACTTACATTAATACATCATTCATTCTCATCCCTACAACATTAAACTCCAGGTAAAAATACCTGGAGAGAGTATATCAATAACGTAACAATATTTTAAATGATAAATTCATGAAAAGAAAATTTTATATCCAATTTATATTAATATTGTGATTTTTACTTAAATATTATATTCATCTATGAGACTAATCTAATCTAATTTAATCTAATAAGAGACACCACTACCCCATTCCTACATGAAAAGTTCCCAGTATTCCCTGATTTCCATTTTACGTGGGTGTTGGCTGAGCATATAGCGATCACTTGCGGAACCCTGTCAACGTCTCAGGGAACCTTCGGGTTCCGCGGAACCCAGGTTGATGACGCCCGCCCAGTGGCACTGCAACTGCCTGAGTAGGCGCAACCAGGCGAGCGGCAGCGCGAGCAACCGCTGGAGCCCGGTGCGGTGGGACGAGTTCATGTGGTCATGGGTGGGGGCGAGCAGACCGAATGAAGGCGTGAATGATGAGCGCAGGTGAGTGTGGTCAGGCGGGAGGATGAGGGCTGAGGCTGATGTGGTGGGACGAGTTCATGGGGATGGGGGCGAGCAGGCCGAATGAAGGCGTGAATGATGAGCGCAGGTGAGTGTGCTCAGGCGGGAGGATGAGGGCTGAGGCTGATGCGGTGGGACGAGTTCATGGGGATGGGGGCGAGCAGGCCGAATGAAGGCGTGAATGATGAGCGCAGGTGATTGTGGTCAGGCGGGAGGATGGGGGCTGAGGCTGATGCGGTGGGACGAGTTCATGGGGTCCTGGGTGGGGCGAGCAGGCCGAATGAAGGCGTGAATGATGAGCGCAGGTGAGTGTGGTCAGGCGGGAGGATGGGGGCTGAGGCTGATGCGGTGGGACGAGTTCATGGGGATGGGGGCGAGCAGGCCGAATGAAGGCGTGAATGATGAGCGCAGGTGATTGTGGTCAGGCGGGAGGATGGGGGCTGAGGCTGATGCGGTGGGACGAGTTCATGGGGTCCTGGGTGGGGCGAGCAGGCCGAATGAAGGCGTGAATGATGAGCGCAGGTGAGTGTGGTCAGGCGGGAGGATGGGGGCTGAGGCTGATGCGGTGGGACGAGTTCATGGGGATGGGGCGAGCAGGCCGAATGAAGGCGTGAATGATGAGCGCAGGTGATTGTGGTCAGGCGGGAGGATGGGGGCTGAGGCTGATGCGGTGGGACGAGTTCATGGGGTCCTGGGTGGGGCGAGCAGGCCGAATGAAGGCGTGAATGATGAGCGCAGGTGAGTGTGGTCAGGCGGGAGGATGAGGGCTGAGGCTGATGCGGTGGGACGAGTTCATGGGGATGGGGGCGAGCAGGCCGAATGAAGGCGTGAATGATGAGCGCAGATGAGTGTGGTCAGGCGGGAGGATGGGGGCTGAGGCTGATGCGGTGGGACGAGTTCATGGGGATGGGGGCGAGCAGGCCGAATGAAGGCGTGAATGATGAGCGCAGGTGAGTGTGGTCAGGCGGGAGGATGAGGGCTGATGCTGATGCGGTGGGACGAGTTCATGGGGATGGGGGCGAGCAGGCCGAATGAAGGCGTGAATGATGAGCGCAGGTGAG
This sequence comes from Acheta domesticus, assembly GCA_031308135.1. Classification (NCBI taxonomy): domain Eukaryota; kingdom Metazoa; phylum Arthropoda; class Insecta; order Orthoptera; family Gryllidae; genus Acheta; species Acheta domesticus. Next base: position 12,488,669 of record JAHLJT010009436.1, read on the forward strand.
TGTGGTCAGGCGGGAGGATGGGGGCTGAGGCTGATGCGGTGGGACGAGTTCATGGGGTCCTGGGTGGGGGCGAGCAGGTCGAATGAAGGCGTGAATGATGAGCGCAGGTGAGTGTGGTCAGGCGGGAGGATGAGGGCTGAGGCTGATGCGGTGGGACGAGTTCATGGGGATGGGGGCGAGCAGGCCGAATGAAGGCGTGAATGATGAGCGCAGGTGAGTGTGGTCAGGCGGGAGGATGGGGGCTGAGGCTGATGCGGTGGGACGAGTTCATGGGGTCCTGGGTGGGGGCGAGCAGGCCGAATGAAGGCGTGAATGATGAGCGCAGGTGAGTGTGGTCAGGCGGGAGGATGGGGGCTGAGGCTGATGCGGTGGGACGAGTTCATGGGGATGGGGGCGAGCTGGCCGAATGAAGGCGTGAATGATGAGCGCAGGTGAGTGTGGTCAGGCGGGAGGATGAGGGCTGAGACTGATGCGGTGGGAAGAGTTCATGGGGATAGGGGCGAGCTGGCCGAATGAAGGCGGGAGTGATGAGTACAGGCGAGTGTGGTCGGGCGGGGGGATGAAGACTGACGACTGATGCGGTGGGACGTGTTCAAGGGTGGCAGTGAGCTGGCCAAATGAAGGTGTGAGTGATGGGTGCAGATGAGTGCGTTCAGGCGGGGGAGCGCGCTGGTGCCCGGAGCGGTGGGACGAGTTCAAGTGTTCATGGGGATGGGAGCGAGCTGACCGAATGAAGGCGTGAGTGATGAGCGCAGGTGAGTGTGGTCGGGCGGAGTGGAGAGTGGGGGCTGGGGCCTGGTGCGGTGGGACGAGTTGAAGTGTACAGGGGGACAGGGGCGAGCGGACCGAATGAAGGCGTGAGTGATGAGCGCAGGTGAGCGTGGTGGGGTGTGGTGGGGCGGGGGGCGCCGCCTCCGGTTTGGCCGGCGGCCCGCGGAGAAACGCGCTCGTCTGCTGACCTCAATCGGCGCCGCCGCGGGGCCTGTGATTGTTTCTCGCGGAGCGGAGCGGAGAAACCGTTCCAAGGTTGCCACCTTTCGTTGCACCGGAACCTCGGACAGCCGCCACTTCCTTCTCGCCGCCTTCGCTTCCTCGTGTGTGGAGAAGCTGATGTCGGATGAAATATGTGAAATCGTGCGTTTTCCAGTTTCATTCCTTTTCACAACAAAGGTCGTGTTCGTTGCGGTTTATTCTAAGCGTCATTCTGGTTTGTGGTTGATGCTCGTTATGGAACTCACAAGACGAAACCTCTTATTTGTTCGTCAATTCTCATATCTACCACCTATTGCTTGTTTTTTTGTCTGCCCATCCGTGAAATGTACGTGCACATTTTCTCCCATCACTACATGCCAGTTTTAGAATATTGTCCATTTCTTATTTTCCTGTTTAGACCGTACATTTTCATTTCAGTCACAGTTTTTAGGTTACTAATAAAACCGCTCTCGAGTTTATTGACTAATCTGAAATCGATAAAAAATTAAATACAGTTATAACAATAGGAATATAAGCAGAAAACATCATATGATTCTAGAAAGTATTCTTTATATAGGTGGCTGAATGACTGTAGGAAAAGAATAAGAAATAGTGGTACAATGACCGAGCACTTTAACTACTCTGTTTGGTGTATTCTCGGAACTCTCAACGTCAGTAGATTCGTAGAATATTACGTAAGTTATCTATGAATCAACTGTTGGCAGGAGCTGGGCGCAAATACTCAGCTCCTGCACAGTGCGCACTAGGCGATAAAAACCGGCGCCATCCTGATAAGTGTGATACCGTCTACGCTATTTTCCCTGAAGGCGTTTCTACAGGGGCCTATTACCTTTGCGAAATACTTTCTACTCTCTGACGCCTCGCTTAAAAGTGAAAATGAAACATTAACCTACATGCGGTTTCCATACCCGCGCGTCAACATTACATTTCTAAAAAGACTTAGTTTGGGGTTACTGTAGCTTTACTTCTTTGAATACGAGAACTTCAACTCGCAAAAGAAAACTATCTTATTTGTTCTTACACATTGCCACTGCCACTGCCGTTTCATTTACGTGCACGTTTTCTTCGCTAATTCATATTTAATTTTTTCATTACCATAATAACAGTACATGGAAAGTATCTCGCATTTTCATAGATCGTGATCGTTAGTCCCATTTCAGGCGGAAACCGGTGAATAGCGGAAAGCGCACAGGCTCCTTGCGGCTCGAGCGTACCAGTGATGGTGGTAAGTTCGATCCAGCTGGGGTGCCAGGAATTTGCTTGGGGCGTTAAAACATCGGTGAGTTGGTAGATTCTGCGAGAATCGAACTCGAATGTTATCTGCTTTGCTCAATGGTTTCTGTGGTTTCTTTCATCACTTCTAGCAGAATTTCTGAGCAGCACTCTACACAACGGGTCTTGGTCCGCGTACGTCTTTCTTTTCCCACTAACATCATAATCTTCATCATATCATTTCCCCCAAAGTGAACTTGGGCTGCTCTCATCGATAGTTTTCAGTGGTTTCTCCGGCGAAATATCAGGCGAATGCCGGAGCAGTACCCTAACAAACGGGTAGTGACCCCGCGCGATCTTTCCTTCCTCTTCCTTATCCTATCCTCACTCCCTACACACACACACTTGCATGCACTTCACTACCACATATGCCGGGAGACAGGTCGGGAGCTTAGAGCTTGTCCCGGCTGGGGTGGTGTCCCGCTGGTGGGAGATACCAGGTTGTGTAAAACCCTGCTAGCCGACGGTAGTCCGGCACCGGATCTCACTATACAGCGAGAGATATTACCACCACCTTCCGAGGGAAAGCATGTACTTCCCTTACGGGACTAAATAATTTAGCAATTGCCGCGCTCAGAATTACTAATCAATCAACCGAACTAGGGCGCCGCGCCGTAGGGGAAAACACCCCGTTTAACCCTATCCTAATATTCCCTCTCATAACAGGCATTTCCGGCAGCGAGGCCTTGCAGTTTTGGTGGCGATTCTGCAGGACTCGTTCAAGGAAAAGAAGCGAAAGGCGGTTACCGCGGAGGAGTGTTGAGTTTCACTCATCTGCCTACTGCCAACGCCACTACGTTCGTCCCAAGGTCAGGCGTTGACGTGAATACCTGCTCATTAGTTTTGCTGATACGGAATAACACGACAGCATGACAAAATACCCGCATCGTCTCAAATTGTAATTCGCGTTCATGACAATTTTGGGGGGTCACCGAAGAGAACAAACCTGAAGGATTTCTTCATTGAAGAAATTAGGTGAAATTTAAATAGAATCTTAATCTAATTAAAATTCATAATATTTTAATTTGTATGTTATACTTCAACTCTAGCTACTCTGTAAAATAAAATAATTCTTCGAAAAACATTGCTTTAGAAAAGTAGAAAGTACAAACATACGTGTGGAACAAAATAACACGATGTTTGTTAAATAATTAATGAAATATAATTGGCACGTCAGAAAACGTTAAATCATATGACATCTCTTCAAACGCAGTATGTTTTGTCCCGGGTTATTACTTTTGATCCGTTGCTCCTCATATAATCGTCTAAATAACTGCTTTATTTATTTTATTTTTCATTATTTGCGAGTTAATTGCAACTTAGAGTCGCTTGTCGCATCCTAGCTTCCATAACTGCTTTATGACTACACAAATTCTAGAAAACCCGTTTCTGAACTTTGTCGCCAACCTTGCCTTGCCTTCGTATGAGGAATGTCTAAAGCAATAATTTGCAACGGATCGCTCAGTGTAGTTAAAAAGCGAGGCCTGCTCGCTTCGCCGCCCCCAACTCCTGAGCCTCGGGTCGTCACCAGCGATGGCTCCAGCGGAGATAGAGCAGCGATACGTCGCGTCGCCAACGCCGCAGTGCTGGGTGGAGTGAATGAAAAACTCCCCGGCCGGCGGAACGCCTTTGTCGTGGCGGAGCGCCAATGACCGGTGCCGCCGCACGGCCGAACCTTCCCCTACCGACCTTGTCCGCCGCGCCGCCAGGTGGCCGTCTGGCTATTCCCGCCCGTGGCCCCGCCCCGCACCGCCCCGCCCCGCACCGCCCCGCCCCGCACCGCCCCGCCCCGCTCTGCCCCGTCCGGCCCCGCTCCGCCCCGCTCCGCCCTGCCCCGCCCCGCCCCGCTCCGCCCCGCCCCGCTCCGCCCCGCCACGCCCCGCCCCGCTCCGCCACGCCCCGCCACGCCCCGCCACGCCACGCCCCGCCACGCCACGCCACACCCCGCTCCGCCCCGCCCCGCTCCGCCCCGCCACTCCCCGCCACGCCCCGCCACGCCACGCCACGCCACGCCACACCCCGCTCCGCCCCGCCCCGCCCCGCTCCGCCCCGCCCCGCCACGCTCCGCTCCGCCCCGTCCCGCCCCGCCACGCTCCGCCCCGCCCCGCCACGCTCCGCTCCGCCCCGTCCCGCCCCGCCCCGCCCAGACACCCGGACTTAAGAGGAGATTACTCTAATGAAGGCTGCTGCGAAGGATTAGGATTCTAGAGAGCGGCGGGAAGCTCTTTGTCGGCAGGTTGCTGCACACAAGGCCTGCCACTGCCCAGCTCAACTGCCCAGTTCTTAACATTCCTCCATTCAGTAGACTATGAAACATGAAAGTGTGCTTTAATGGGCGCTCTGGACAAAATTTCTGTTAGCATAATCTGCCCTCCAGGATCTACCAAAAAAAGTGTGCAAGTAAAAAGATCAGCCAAGGGTATGGCATTTTTAATATACGATTTGTACCCTATTTAGGCTTAAATTGTGCACGTGGAAACAGGTAACTGCTAACGGCGGATAAAGTCCTCAATTCAGTTCGACAGATAATAAAATTTGGAGTGAATGAGGCGGCAAAAATCAAACCAACTGGCGCAGGGACCTGGGTCGCCATTGAAGCCTTATCACAAGTTCACCTAGTTACGGTTGTATACATACACCACGATTAGATTTCACTCCCAGTTTAGGTCACTGCAAGTCAAAGAATTAATTGCTTGTTTTACGGTCACTGCAAGTGGCAAACCTATAACCCCACGCAAGATCACGATATTCCAGAGTACATGTTCGACGTAAGTACGAAGCGAAAATAATTAAAAGGTCTGAACAGCGAGACAGAAGGAATGAAAGAAATCGCAATATAATGGAAAAAAAGTTCTAATCCCTAATCGTTCCCAACGTGGTAGAACCGACTCAAACCAAGAAAATGAAATGGCATATTCTTTTCTACTATCTAATGCAGAATTGACGCTTCGACACACATTTTCCAGTCGGCAACAAGGTTTTGGCCTTCGACCTCCGCAATTATCAAACCTATCCTGCGCTTGGATAGCAAAATTTCAAAACGCATTATTGTGGGAGTGTCTAATCATCCATTCATTGATGTAATAAAAACTGTGATATGAAATGATGTGAAAACTATGAAATATAATAACCTATTTCATTCCCAATAATTTCATTGGAGACTAATTTCGTATAATTTACATGCAGTCCAAAAAGAAATTATATACTTCACCTCAGATGCAAAAATTTACGCATGGTGAACTTCCTTGAAATTCTCTGAACTGGAAAGAACGTATGCGAGTTCGACGTGAATCACAGGAATGCTTCAACGCTCTGCACAGCGCACAAACTTGTTTGAAGCCTCCATGCGATTGTAAACAGAATAAAAAGAAAAGGAAAGGATTGTAAACAGTCAGAAGGAAAATCACGGGGGAGGGCAGAATCTAGACCGCAAATCATTTTTTCCTAGTCATTTCTTGAACCGTGACTCTCCCCACTACAAGAAATAATAATCTCAAGAAATATCTGTCAATATTTACCTACCCATGTTGTTCTAACTTTGTTGAAAGTCCTGGTACGAGTATCAACGTTTGTAAAATATAATTATTATGGTTAATTAAAGGTAACAAAGAAGTGTATGATAAGGAAAGTATTTTCTTTGTGTTAGGTTAATACTAGAACAATGTTCATTACTAAAGAATAATATTGATGTCATGTCTTTCTAATGAATTGGATGAATATCTTCCGAATCGCATGGGAATACTGTTTAATCAAACTCGAATGACATCGATTCGCCTACGTGTTAAAAATCCTTCCAAGCCCAGGCGAGAATAGCTCGTCCTTGCCTAGCGGGATGTGTTGGTGCCAAAATCAACCGATCTGAGAAATTTCCTCACGGGAATGATGACAAAAACGTGTTTATCCAGGACGATCGGAGCACAAGCAAACACATACACAGTACTGGGGAGAGTGGGGAAAATGTTAAAGCTCCTCTGGAAACAATCAAGGTCTCTAAATTTGTGGGACGTGTTCCCCCTGAACAAGTGAATAATATACACAAAATGTATCAAGGTCTTTCACGATGAAAATTTGATGTTTCGTGAAAAGATTCATGTCGATTTAGTTTGGATTATTTGTCAAACCGAGTATTTAAGTTACGCGACTGCAAATGTTTCGTAGTCCGAGAAGTCCTAGATTTGAGTCCCATAAGCCGCAGAATGTTTGACACGAGCTTAAGTACTATATGGTACAACCGGCCGCTGAGCACGCTGCTCTGGTGGTTTCCGTGGTTCTCTATCAATTCCAGAACGTCAGAGTAGTCCCTTATGAAACAGGTCACGGATCGCGCGCCCATTTCCACTCCCGTACACAGAGCTGGGAAATAGATCGTCGATCCTCTCTATTCCCCCGATCTTAGCAAGACTAGCAAACTGTGACTTCGCGGACCACAACACGCGGAGGATAACGCCCACGAGGAAGGATGTTCATTCGCCCAAAAGGAAGTTCCGGAAACGACATCGGTTACGAGGAAAATGGACAGCGCAATCTGCGTAGAGATGCTAAGCGGAAGGACGGCCCGGGAGGGCGGGGATGGAGCGGGGGTGATGGGCCGCGGAGGGCGGGGGATGTGGGCAGGGGGTGGGGCCAAGGCGATGTGGCCGGGGGTGATGGGGCGGGGGGAAGGAGCGGGGGGAAGGAGCGGGGAGGACGGAGCGGGGGGACGGAGCGGGGGGACGGAGCGGGGGGACGGAGCGGGGGGACGGAGCGGGGGGGACGGAGCGGGGGGACGGAGCGGGGGGACGGAGCGGGGGGACGGAGCGGGGGGACGGAGCGGGGGGACGGAGCGGGGGGACGGAGCGGGGGGACGGAGCGGGGGGACGGAGCGGGGGGACGGAGCGGGGGGACGGAGCGGGGGGACGGAGTGGGGGGACGGAGCGGGGGGGACGGAGCGGGGGAGACGGAGCGGGGGGGACGGAGCGGGGGGGATGGAGCGGGGGGGACGGAGCGGGGGGATCCCGATGCGGTGACTCATCGGCGCCCAATCTCCTCCTCCTGAGTGACGCCGGCGGACGCCGGCGCCGCGGCGCTCGATTGCGGGACTTCCACGTGTTGCGCAACGCGGGCGGCGGGCGGGCGCGCGCGCTGCCAAACGGAGAGCGGCCCGCGCTCCAGAACCTTCCGCAACGCGCGGAATTCCTCCGCATCCGAGCCCCACGCTCCACGCCCACCGCCTGCGGCAACGCTGGCACGTGCCCAGCCGCACAGCTCGACCCATAAGTGCCTGCCTAAGGTCCAATCAACGACTAGGTCATTAGCGACCACGTTTTAACGTAACTGTGAAGAGATGAAATGGCACGGTGATGATAGGGGGTGAAAGGACGGATACAAATACAGCCATGCCCCAGGCGGGACTCGAACGTCTCGGCTACCGGATCGGTTCCTGCCCGTTTTTGTTTTTAAACAATATCCCGCCTTATATCGTTCGTGCACAAGGAAAGTGGCCTCTCAATTTTTTTTTTACTTGAAAAACGTTTAGAAAGTTTACTATTTTTACAAATAAAAATAACTATCATGAAAAGGAAAAAGACATTTACAATGACATTTACAAGACAGCCGAAATAGAAAATGGTAAAACACTGTCTGGCTGCGACCTACAATGTTGCGCTGAAGCAAAAATGTTCACCTCTAAAATGACAATTTTTTAAATGAGTCACTTTTCTTGTGCAGCAACGATGTGTGATCAATTTTCAGTTGTATCACCAATTGTAAACACTTGGGGCACGAAGTTAAGTACGCAAGATACTTCAAAATCTTTCACGTCCCATACACTGGAACATTTTAAAATATTTCGGGCAGTTTAGACTTCAATTTTCTTTATTCAATGACTTCTGTATCTTTACCGGAAATAAAATATTGACTACGGTACTGTGGAAATTATTGATAATGATCTATCGAAATGGCATTTATCTTGGCTGCAACAAGCCTCAAAAAGGCGAAATTAATAATTGTCCTAATAGTAATATGAACACTTACGAGGACAAAACGAAGATGTGTTCGCGTATGCATGGTGAAAGAAAACTATATTCATGTTCTCTAAGAAAATCACATACATAAGTGAAATATCGTATAGTTCTGAAAACATCAGAGACAAAGAACTGAAATCGATGTAAAAATGTGATTCGATTATTTTTTAATAGACTATTTACGATTTTAAAAATGTAAAACAATGACATGCTAAGAGATTGCAAATTGCATTGCATGCAATCATTCAAAACTAAGCAATACTATAGTCATTTCATGTGCTCTATTGTGACAAAGTAAAGAAATATTATGCAGTAACAACTCAGTGCAGGTAACTACAACAGGTGATTGTATCTGTTTACTACACAGCGTACAGCAATTGCACACTTGTTGCACAATGTGATGAGAATTTTAAGTACACCTAATTCAATTCACATTCACTCTAAGAGTTGCACGGCATTTACCTCTCAAACAATGGATTTTGTAACATATTTCAATTCGACATTTTTCTCTTTCGTAAGTTACATTAATAAAATGAATGCAACACAATGAAGTAGGTTGTTGGTAGTTTTTTTACGCCTTTAATTGAAAGCAATTAAACCGAGTTCCAATATATTTCATTGTTTATTCTGTAAATGTGACAGAAATATTTTTGCAGAAATGAATGCAAACGAATCTTGACAATGGCCAATCTTGACAAGTATTGAAAAGCTCTGATATTAAACAAACAAAATATAGATATAGATATTTTAAAATCTACTGTAACTGATTAAAGTATCTATTTATTATAGACAGTCAATTTCCAGCAAATTGTTTCATTAATTTGCTGGAAATTCATTGTTTATAATAAATAGATACTTAAATCAATAACAATAAACAGACGGTCGTAACTGTCATAAATATAACAAAAAATATATTGTTCTCATTTTGGCGACTTGATTTCCACGCAAGTTAAATGTACAGCAAGCACAATAAAAACGAACATCGTATCGAATTACTTCAGCTTATAAAATGTGTTGTAAACGTACGGGAAAGTGCATGGAGTGTGCAAGAGCTGTGCCCGGGCGAGCCGCACGGTGGCGGGCGGCGGCCCATTCAAACTCGCGCGGGGCGGGCGGGGCGCACTCACCTTGGGGCCTTCGACACTCGACCTCGAGCGGCGCAGCTCTTGCTGGGCGCAGGCGACTACATTCCAGCAGCGAAGGGGGCGGCGGGCGGTCCTCGGCGGGCGGCAACTCGGAGGGCGCGACGGAGAACTCCTCGCGCTGGGGCGGCCGCGGACGGAATGGCGGAGCGCGCCCTCGCGCCCGCCGCCGCCGACCCGGCCGCCCCTCCCTCCCCTCCCCCTCCTCCCGCGGCGCGCTGGCCAGACGGAGACGGCGCGCGGCGGCCTTGCGCGCGCCGCCGCGCCGCGCCGGTCACGTGATCGCCGCGCCCGCACGTGGTCGCCGGCGAGGCGCCGCCGCCGCCGCCGTGTTATCACCCTCTTGTTATATGCCCGCCTCGTGCTCTTTGCGGCTCTGTGCGACCTGTCGCGCCCTTGGCATTCCGGAACCCTCCAGCGCCTCCCCCCTCTCCTCGTAACCTCCCTGGCTGCTCGAATGCGTCCTGGGGTCGGGAACTTGCCCCCAATGACAGGTCCAAAGAGGGGAATGGTCGTGCTCGTTCTACAGGCAGAGTCACCTGCTTCCGGCGTATTGTAATCCAGTGGCGTGGCTTTAGTTGGTGTCACCTGCGGCGGAGCTAATGGTGTCCCCCCCATAAATTAAATATAAAAATATCTATTACTGCATAGATTGTACATTATTGTATTAAAAATACAAACGAATTTTCACATGATAGTTATTTATAATATATTCAAAGTTCTGCGTAATTAAGAATAATTGCAATTAAATCATAATCTATACTTATGATTTAAATGTATACTTATTAAATTAATATAAATAACTTTTAAGCAAACCATAAAAATTATATATTTCCAACAATACAATTTTCAAGCTACTAAAACTGAGAAAAACTAACTATTAATATATAAACGTTTTAAGTAAGTGATTTAAATTATATAATTCCAACTATAAAATAATTTAATGGGTATCACCCCTAAAATGGTGTCACCCAGGGCGCGCCGCCCCCCCCTGCCCCCCGTAGCTACGCCACTGTTGTTATCAACACTCGTATTCCTTGTTCCAACCTGACTCCCGTGTCTGCGCCTTCTCGGCCTTTCGCGCTCTTGACATTCCAGATCCCCGCCCCTCCACCCGTTTCCTTCCCGTCCGCCTGTAACCTCCCCAGCCTCCCAGGGTAGTGAACTTGCCCCCGATGACAGGTCCCCGGTGGCGGCTGCTTTCCGGTTGGGGGGGGGGGTCGCCGCTGCCATAGACTAAGGATGTTACATCTTTACTCTATGACGCTGCTGACGCGGTCTGTTGTCACATTCCGCCAGACGCCTCCTGCCCTCGACTTTGCGGTTCCTCGGCCTTCCCGTCCTTGGCCCAACCCAACCTCCCCCTTCCCCTACCCCTACTTCCTTTGACTTGCCCAAGTCTTCACCTGCAGCAGTGAACTTGGCCCTGACCCTCTGACGAGTCCCCGGCCGGCAGAAAGTGTAACTATCAGAAACGCCTCCTAATAAAAACAAATAACCGTGACTTATACAGCGATTTTTCTATCTTTGCCCCTCAAGGTCACTCAAATCCCATCTTCGCGATGGAATATGCCACGGTATTTCGCATCTTTCTCAGTCGTTCCGCTAGATTTCGCATGATCGCGACCGTATCAAGCAGTGCTTGCGATCATGCGACTTCTACCAGTAAGACCGAGAAAGATACGAAATGCCGTGTGATATTCCATCGCAAAGATGGGCCATGAGTGGCCTTGAGGGGCAAAGTTAGAGAAATCGCAGTATAGTGAAGTTCATTCAAAATTTTTGCATTACTTTCTTTAATGCAAAAACCAATTCCGTAGTATTGGGAATGTATTTTATTAGGACAATTTAAAAAAATTAAATCTTTATCGCATTAACCTGTTATTTGTTTTTGAAATGAAAATATTCCATTTTGAAATGTTCATTATTATGAAAAAGCTTCTTTTTTCAACGGAATATTACAGTATACACAGTTTCTCTGAATTGCCACAGCTCAACTGGAGATTTAAAAAGGCTTTTCAAAAGCCGATTCCTTGCAGAAAAAAAAAATAAATAAATGACACATTTTACAGATGTTTTACCAACAACATATTTTATTCGTTTAAAACAAACAATAGATTATGTTCATGGAATATCATTTTCAATAAATATAACTTTATTCGCTCCCATATACCACGCTTTATGAAAACCTTGTTTATAATCTTACCTGTTTTTTTTTCGTTTGTCACAGCTGTCCTTCCGAGTTCTGGATTTTTACTCCTCAGCAAGACTTTTAAAATTTCAATACATCACAAAGCCTTTATATGTGTAAGGAAATATTTATTCTTTTACAACAAATTTCTTTCTACCTAGTACGTTTATAGTCGTTACTTTGCAGAAATGTTACTAATTGAATAACATTTCGTGACTATAATTCCCTCCTTTGTGAATTCTGGCGATGGGTCTTTATTTTTGTTAGCTACGTTTAGTATTTTGAAGTCCATAACTGTGGGCTGAAGTTTTATTTAGTATATACATAAACTTTGAGTTGCAATTATGTCCTAGTAAATTTGTATATTTTCGAGTTGTGCAGACAAATGACATTTTGTAAGGGGATCTGGTTTGACTGAAAGTCAATTGTCTTCTCTAGGAGAATGTCTGGCCTTAACAACTTCCTCATGCGTCTTTGTAACGAACTCTCCTCCCGAAACGTCTAGCTCTGCAATTTGATACTCAATTCGCCCACTCTAATGTATCACATTCCACATTCTGTGGCAATAGTGACTTCGCGAAATGTAGATACCGAGTATGATGGACCTCCGTGAAGATGGCCAGAAAAAATCTCAAAATTCAAAATTTTTTATGGATACGTTTGTCCACCGTTTGACCACATTTGACCACCCTTTAGAAGATTTTTACCAGCCTCCGTCCACAAATTAGAACAAAAACAAATTTTTCCGGCCAACTTCACGATTTGACGAAATTACAAGATTTTGCCGAAAATATTAAAAATATCGAAATTTGAAGTGCGCTTTTGTTTGTCCATCGTTTGACCACCTTTAATCACTAACTACATTATTTTTACCACGTTTCCTCCAGCAGATATTCGCGAAAAACGTATTCCACTGCACCCAGAAACCGTGAAGATGGCCAGAAAAAAGTTTTAAAATGCAAATTTTTTTGGTCGATTCGTTTGTCCATCGTTTTGACCACTTTTGACCACCCTTTAGAAAATTTTTACCAGGCCGGGTTCAAAAGTTATAGGCAAAAAAACGTTTTTTCCCGCCATTTCTCAAAATCGACGAATTAGCAACAATCAAATGAAAAATTCGAAACTTTTAATTTGCATTCGTTTCTTTACCTCCTAATGACCTCTTAATCACCTTCAGACGTGCTTTACCACCAACGGAACAACCCAAAAAATATTTCCAAAAAAGCGTGAAGATGGCCAAAAAATAATTCGAAAATGCAATTTTTTGGGCTAATTCGTTTGGCCATCGTTTGACCACGTTTGACCACCCTTTAGAAAATTTTTACCAGGCCGCGTTCAAAAGTTAATGCCAAAAAACGTTTTTCCCGCCATTTTTTCAATTCGAAAAAACAAGAAACACGCAGAATTTTCCGTACTTTTCTAACCTCTGCGTTTGTCCATCTTTGGAAAGTGATTGCCCATCACTTAAAATTCATAAGCTACGTGTATTTCCAGAAATACAGGCGAAAAACGTATTTTTCCACAATTTTTTGTAAAATTCCTCAAAAAAACAAAAAATACATTCAAATTATATAAAAATACATTCGCATTCGTTTGTCCATCGTTTGACCACGTTTGACCACTCTTTAGAAAATTTTTACCAGGCCGCGTTCAAAAGTTAATGCCAAAAAACTTTTTTCCCGCCACTTTTTCAATTCGAAAAAAAACAAGAAACACGCAGAATTTTCCGTACATTTCTACTCTCTGCGTTTGTCCATCTTTGGAACGTGATTGTCCATCACTTAAAATTCGTAAACTACATGTATTTCAAGAAATACATGTGAAAAACGAATTTTCCCACCTTTTCTTGTAAAATTCCCTCAAAACAACAAAAAATATATTCAAATTATATCAAAAATCATTCGCATTCGTTTGTCCATCGTTTCATGTCGTTTGCTTAACCTTTAGAAAATTTTTACCAGCCTCCATTCATAAATTTGAGCAAAACAAATTTTTCGGGCCAAGTTCTTTTCTTGATGAAATTACAAGATTTCCTTGGAAATATTAAAAATACCACAATTTGACGTGCGCATTCGTTTATCCATCTTTTGATGACGTTTCCCTAGCGTTTAGAAATTTTTTACCAGCCTCCGTTGAGAAAATAGAGCAAAAATAAAGGTTCGGGCCAACTTGACTGTTTGAAATTCAGTCGCATTATTGGAACATGATTGAGCTGTATGAAACGCACTATTAGTTGCCGAATATGTTTTAGTAGTTGTATGAAAATAATTTGTTTTCGCACGTAATCTTGTAGAACTTGTAACGTGTTTCAGAAAATAAGATGACATATGCGCCGCTGTGACAAAATTATTTTCTCAGGAGTTAAGTTTCGTTACAAGTAACGAAACGAAAGTCTGCGCGAATTTAGTTTTGTTACAGAAAGAACAGATCGTCTAAGACAGTTTCGTTTCGTTTCTTTACTGAAATGAAACAAATGTGATTTTCCTTTTCGTGGGTAAGAAACGTTGTTTCTTTATTTAGTTTCGTTATTAATATTTGTAGAAGGAGAAGTAACGAAAGTCGAGAGAGGGCCATTGAGAGGAGTTGTACACCAGACTACATTTCTGTACTTTATTTTTGTTTCAGAACAGAACTACTTAAACACGAGTTATTATCTGTACGTTTTCCTCTTTTTTAAAATTTATTTATTGCTTGTTGGGATGTACATAGATCAGTACAACACTCTTTCATATATGTTGATGACTTACTACTAACTTAAACTATGCTTAACCTAGTTCTACTATTGCTACTACAATGGGGTAGATTACTCATAAGAGTATCTACAGATCACAATTGTCTGAGAATATTTTTAGGAAGGAATCGAACGGGTATCTATTGTTTATTCTGGTCTGTGTGTTGTTTGTTGAGGCTAAATTGTATTGTTTGAGTTGATCTATTGAGTTTATGTTAGAGTAGAAATTATTGGATAGGCGTGCTATTTGATGGATGATTGAGTTTATAAATAATTCACTATGGAGTTGATGGTTTGAAATTAACCATGGGGCGTTGGTGAATATTCTGAGGAATCTGTTCTGTAATATTTGTATTTTATTTACATTGGATGGTGCAGCATTTGTCCAGATGGGGCAAGCGTATAGCATTATGGGTCTTATGATAGTTTCATATAGTGTTATTGCATTTGTTAGTGAAAGTTTGGAAGTTTTATTAAGTAATTGCTTGAGTTGGATTAATTTGATTTTAGCCTGTTGTGTTTTTATATTGATGTGGCCTGTATTTCTGGAAATATACGTAGCTTACGAATTTTAAGTGATGGACAATCACTTTCCAAAGATGGACAAACGCAGAGGTTAGAAAAGTACGGAAAATTCTGCGTGTTTCTTGTTGTTTTTTCGAATTGAAAAAATGGCGGGAAAAACGTTTTTTGGCATTAACTTTTGAACGCGGCCTGGTAAAAATTTTCTAAAGGGTGGTCAAAAGTGGTCAAACGATGGACAAACGAATCAACCAAAAAAATTTGCATTTTAAAACTTTTTCTGGCCATCTTCACGGTTTCTGGGTGCAGTGGAATACGTTTTTCGCGAATATCTGCTGGAGGAAACGTGGTAAAAATAATGTAGTTAGTGATTAAAGGTGGTCAAACGATGGACAAACAAAAGCGCACTTCAAATTTCGATATTTTTAATATTTTCGGCAAAATCTTGTAATTTCGTCAAATCGTGAAGTTGGCCGGAAAAATTTGTTTTTGTTCTAATTTGTGGACGGAGGCTGGTAAAAATCTTCTAAAGGGTGGTCAAATGTGGTCAAACGGTGGGCAAACGTATCCATAAAAAAATTTTGAATTTTGAGATTTTTTCTGGCCATCTTCACGGAGGTGTATGATGGTCGTAATACCTCGAATATACGTTTGTACACAGAAAATTATATTAAATTACAGAAATGCTTAAAAACCTACGTTATATTCCTTGCACCTTCATTACTCATGGCCATATTTTGTCAACTCCATTGATTTATTGGAAGTAATAATTTCAAAATCATTACCACATTAGCAACGAACAGACTTATTTAATAAACATCATTCGACAGCTTGAAACCATGACTCAAGTCTCACCTCAACTAGAGGAGGTTATGCGCAAGTACATTTATTCAGAAAGTGGATTCCTTGAAACCACGTGAATAATTAACATCATAACGCATTTATTGGCTTCCAATCGAAACTAATGTTTGACATGAACATAAGAGCAATAGACTTAAAAAATAACGTCTTCTAAAATATCATAAAACGTTCTAATTTTTATAAATAATTAAAAAAAACAATTGTGTACAAAATATTTTTCAGATGGCGAAGATAATGACTCATTACTTTCGCTGCTTTGTTTCCCAGCCATATTTTGTGAATGAAATGTGAATTCGTCATTCATGCGCAAGTTAAGAAGTTCATATTGTGTCTGCCCTTGTACCCACACAGACCTTACGCCCGGCGGAAGGAGGGTATGAAAAACGCGAAACTAGAGCTAAGCTTTGCGCAATTGAACCCGTGTCCCACGAAGAAACTTTCTGTCACGGGTGTTGTTCTTACTTCTGGCTGTTGTTCACGGAGGGAAATGTTGTAGTAGAATATACTAAATATGTTTAGTATGCGATCGTATAGTAAATACAATTATTCGTGTAGTAAGATTCACTAAACATGATTTAGTTTCGTTCAGTAAATCTGACAATTCATAATCGTAAGTAAATTAACAAAGAGAATTGTCAGTAGTACTTGTTTCGTAGATAAAATCATTTGGTGAGATCTACGTTTCGTATTGTCACACTTACTAAACACGTTTAGTAAGCAATGTATACTAAACACTATTTAGTAAGCGCGCGTTCTCAGCAACCTGACCAATTCGAATGGTTATACGAGCCCGTCTGAAGTGTGAGAATTGAACGTTGTATATAGAATCATTCGCTATATAAATGGCGTGTTTAATATTTGATTGGTTTTCAATAATTATGTTATATTCTAAACTAAAGGTAGAAATACCTCGATAGCCTAAAGTCGGCAGAAGCTGTTTGCGCGGCAATTTAGGCAGCTTATTTTCTTATCAGCCGAAAGAGGAGAAAAAGGGAGAGGCGCATGTGGATGCGACAATACTTCAAACAAGGAAAACACGCCATTATTCGCGATTTGCGGAGCGACCATGATGTATTTAAAAATTTTACGAGAATGACTCCTGTCGATTTTTCACTGTTGTTAGAGCTAGTGAGAGGACGGATTTCCAAACAAAACACGGTGATGAGTGCAATTCCAGCCGCAATAAGGCTTGCAATTACTCTGCAGTACCTGGCCACCGGTGACTCTTACTCTAGTTTAAGTTTCACGTTTCATGTATCGAAACAAAGCATTTCTGAAATAATTCCTGAAACTGCAAGGTGCATCAAGGAAGTTCTTCAGGATTACAAAAAGGTAGGCCGTTTTTCTAAAACTTTTTTCTTTATTTACTGTTTATTTTACATATGAAATAAATAATCATGATCAGGAATTGATATAACGGTGATGGAGGAGGAGGAAGAAGAGGGCGAGGGTGAGGAGGAGAAGGATTGGGGCACAGAAACTATTGGAACTGTAGGATGCAGGGCGGAAGAGGAGGAGGAGGACTGGGGCACACAAACCCATTGTTCATGATTGTATGTTTTCCTCACTTCACTCAATTGAAGTAAATGTTTTTAATAGTTCTAATTGTGCTATGTTTTTTTATCTTTCGCTCTTTAAATTTTGTATTTTTGGGCAATTAACTCCCCAAAACTGGAGTATTCCGATGTGGGTCTCATCATAGAATAAGCTGCCTCCATTATCTCATATGCCTTATCTTCTTTCTCATCTCTCTTCCTTTTCTGGGACCTACGATGGGGGGGGGTGTCGATGTATCCATGCATGGGCTGATTTGTGAAGACCTAACTTCTCCTGTCCCATCATCCTTCTCTTCACTTTATAGTACAACCTGCAAAAATTAAGAAAATTTTATTTTTTAGATGCCAGCTAATGAAGAAGAATGGGAAAAAATTTCTGAAGATTTTAACAGGAAATGGAATTTCCCTAACTGCATTGGGGCAGTAGATGGGAAACATGTTACCATATAATGTCCAAACAATAGTGGAAGCACATTTTTTAATTATAAAGGGCATTTTAGCATTGTCCTTATGGGGGTAGTAGATGCCAATTATTGCCAAGGCAGGATAGGCTGCCAAGGCAGGATTTCAGATGGTGGCGTTTTTAAAAATACAGAGTTCAGTAGGAAACTTTCCAATAATGAATTAAAATTTCCAGAACCAAAGCCTCTTCCAGGGCGAATTTCCCCAATATCACCTGTTTTGGTAGCAGATGATCCTATTCCCCTATCCCCAAACATCATGAAGCCCTTTAAAGTAGACTTGAACAAGGGTCTCCCAAGAGAGTTTTTAATTACAGGCTCAGCAGAGCCCGACGTATAGTGGAAAATTCTTTTGGTTTAATGGCATCAGTTTTCAGAATTTTTAGAAAGCCAATGGAACTAAAATTGGAGAATATAATAGATATTACACTTTTTTGGGTATATCTGCTCAATTTTTTAAGAAAGAGTGTGTCATCAAGAAGCAGATATGCTCCTTTAGGTGGTCTCGATTCTGAGAATATTAATAGTAGAGAAATTATATTGGGGTCATGGAGGGAGATTACAGTAAATGACACAGGTCTGAGACCTCTAGTAAATATCGCAAGAAGACCATCACTCCATGCAACCAATGTTAGAGATGAACACTTGGAGTATTTTGTGTCAGATATGGGATCAGTGCCCTGGCAACATATATATGTGAACTAAGCTTTTGTAAATTGTTTTTTATTTAACCTTTATATATATTTATAATCACATAGTTGTCAATAAAATGATACTTCCAGAGAATTTATCGGATTCATTTACTCCCACTGAATCTCTTGTTTCATTCATTTACTCCAGGACAAGAACAAGAAACAGAAGAACATCAGTGGTTCAAAACCAAACCACTTGAAAATGTAAATATCATTTCCTCCACTCCCACTTCTCTTTTTGGAAACTTTATCAAATTCTTTGCTGAAGTAGGAGCGGAGGCTTTTAATATTATTTTTAACTTTCACAATTCCACAATTGTACTTCAAAGCTAACTCGTTCAATGCATCTGCAATAATATGATAATTAATAATAATTTTCAAATATGTGATTTATTTGATAATTTTCAGTTTACTTTTAGAATCTTACCTTCCCTCAATTGCTTATTACAATAATCTTTTTTGAAAGAATTCCATAAAACCTTTCTCCCTGAAGTCGTCAATGAACTGAAGAGTCAGCTCTTTGTTTTCAAGAGACATTCTGAAAATACAAAAACTTGAATGAAATCTATTGCATTTAATTGTTTCAGCTGTATAACTTATTGAATCAATTTCAAAAATTGGCATTACCGTAAAAATAAAATAAGAATTAAGGAGAACAAGATAGACACTGCAACACACCAAACTAGAAACAGAAATAATCACATGTTCATTTTTACTAGTTACAACCACGTAGCTAAATCAATATATATTGAACATTGATATTTACTGTAAAAATGAAATGAAAATTAGGGAGACAAAATAGACACTGCAACACACCATAAACAATCACATCAAACACCATCAAACAGAAATAATCACATGTTCATTTTTACTATTTTCCACTATATAGCTTAATAAATTTAAATAGAAAATGTATATTAATGTAAATATAGGATAAAAGAATAATATGCACGAAATTCACAATAGAACACTGATGGACACCACACAATAACTCGGAAGATTACCAGAAGATTACTCAGAGAACTCGTATGGCTCGGTATTTTCGGATGACTTCGCTGTAAAATATACGTTCTTTGAAGGAAGCGCACGAGAAAGACGAACGAGATTCCCGTCAGCTCTGGGAAGTTTTCGCTATTGCATGCGTCCATCGTTTTGACGAAAGGACGCATGCCCCAAACGCAAGCGCTGCTTGCGCTAGACGCTTGCGTTGGACGCACGCGCAAAATAGAACGAAAAGACGCATCGTGTGGACGCGGCTTAACAGATATGTTTGCCGAGGGTCTGGCAGGTAATCTAGGTTAAGGAAGTACGAGTCCCAGGGGCCGTAGGATGGGTGACCGCTCCGAAACCCCAGTTGCTACCTGCCTGAAGGGATAGAAAGAAAGCATTCCCTCTTATGTTCCGTTTAATTATTTTCACTGCAATGTGTTTAGTAAATTTTACTCCATGTATTTGTCACCGCGACGATACGTTTAGTTTTCTCCCCTAGATGCCATTCGTCACGGGGTACAACCTGTTCAGTGAACATTACTATAAGTGCATTAGTGTGTTTGACTAAATAGCAGTTTCGTGAACGTGACTAAGCACATTGTCCTACGAAAATATATTTTACTGTTTAGTTGAATCTACTTCGTGATTAATTGTATGAACTAAATATTTCTCTCCGTGTTCTTGTTCACGACTGTTGTTCTTACTCCGTTTTTTCCAATTTTGTAGTTTACTATTTATTGATGTACCTCCTTCAAAGGAACTAAAACGCACCACAACTTAGAAAGGTTAAAACAATTGAACAAATGAGCGTTGAGAGGAACAAGTGTCATTATATTATGATGTACAACTTAACTATTTACTGTAGATTTCATCTTTAAATAAGACAATATAACTGAGATTTAGACGCATACAAATCCAAAATTTTGATTACTATCTTTGGGATTTTTAGGCACATGTGATTTTATTTTCTAATGCAGACTCTTGAAATTAATTATGAATATATTTCCTGCGTTTTTGATATGTATAGTGCCTAAACCAGTAGTCCCTAGAACATTTATAATGCTTAAAGTGCGTATTTCACCACTAGGACATAAGGAAGCGTCATGTAAAAGACCAAAAATGTCTTTTCGGTGTGATTGAAACCACAGATCCTGACCTTCAAAGCGTTCCTGGACAGAATTACAGATTAAAGCTGAAATATCTATTCAATACAAATCCCTGGTTATCGCGCTTCGCGTCAGAGAAGAGACAAGTAATGCACTAATCTGTCATTCCAACATTGAAATATAAACTATTTACAAGTTGTCATAAATCGATCGTTATCTGCGTTTAAGTTGGAAAAAAAATAATTGATGTGTTAGCTTCTACATTTCTTTTTTTATAGTTCCCGTTTATGTAGTTTAAAAAACAGAATACGTAAAGTAAAATATATAGAGAAAATTTATTCTAATCTCAGTTTTATGGGGTATTTACGAGATTACATATTTTTACCTTATACTATAAGCCTATTTTAGGGGTATATAATAGTCTCTAAAATAGTATGGTTAGTGATTAAGCCTTTGTGCTATTTTAAACATAATTTTAAGATATCTTGATTGAGGTGTACGATTTTACCTTAAAAAAGAACAAATGAATAAATTTTTAACAATTTCAGATTTGAAACATCAAAAATTCCACACTTCTAAATAAATGCATAAAATAATCTTTAGTGTATTAAGCAGTGAGTACGCTGTTTGGGATCTAATCGAAAATGAATCCTATTCTTGTCACTGACACCGGGAGAGGTGGCTCAGTGCATCAACTGACGTCACTGCAGTGCCTCTGACCGGGAAGTCCAAGGTTCGAATCATGACGGCGGCAGAAATTTCTACACTAGCGTGTCATCTAGGCCGAGTCGCTGTCTGGAAGAGAAGTTTCGGGGCCGGCTGCTTTGATCGATAGTATTTCATGGTTTCTCTGATCAACACCAGGCGAATGTCGCAGCTGTATCCTAACAAACGGGCCACGGACCGCATGCTATCTTTCCTTCCTCTTCTTTGTCCTGTCCTCACCCCGTACACACACACACACACACTAACATGCACTACACTCCCACACATGCCGAGAGACCTAAAGCTTGTCCCGGCTTAAAGCCTGTCCCGGCTTAAAGCTTGTCTCGGCTGGGGCGGTGCCCCGGTAGTGGGTGATACCTGGTGGGGAAAACCCCGCTAGCCGACGGATATCGCCATCCATCGGGGGAAGACCACCGCCACCTCCCGATGAAAATACACTCACTCCACTTACGGTACTAACGACCTCAGTAGTTGCTGCGCCCGTAGTTACTAACAATCACTGACTGACAGCCGGGGGCTCCTGGTGCCCCCGCCTTTGCTGTTGTGTGTGGAGATTGGAGATGGGTTCACGGCCCCTTGGGCACCTCGCGTGGCCACAGCCCCTCTGCAGGTAGCACGCAGGGGGCTTAGCCACCGCCGCCACCACCGACTCCTCTGCCAATATCTCGACGCTGCCACCACTTTTTTCAGTTTTTTCTTCACCTTTCTCCTCTCCAGTAATCCTGCTGAGGAGGGAATTTATTGAAGTGGAATAGGAATACAAGCACTACATTTTGCAGTACGGACAGGGCCTAACTTCAAGTATATTATATCTATCTTAAATTATATACTGTAACTAATTTTACCTGGCCTCTTTGGACCTACTTTAGTTTGACATAAAATTGTTAAAATGATTTTATTCAGAAAGTTCTATTGTTTGGAAAGTTCTTCTGTCATCTATTTTCATTTATATTACAATCACGCTCTCGTTCATTCTTAATACAAAAAACATTCACTCACGCACGCACACAATACAGCGCATCACTGTACACCAGGGCCCTTCAACTCCCATATAACGTGGTGGAGATCATTATAGTGACGCACTCTCCTGTAGCACATTCTTAGAGGAACTAAAATACGAAATTCTTCCAACGATACTTCAAACGTGCGTGGCTACTGCGTAGGCTTTGCGAGACGCAAGCAGGCGCGTAATGCTGCAAAAGATAGCGTCGATGTTCGCGCTTCCTTCAGCGATTTCTTATAAGTATATATTACGAATAATTGAACATTTAGAAGATACTTTTCGTATTTCTCGCAATTTAGCCAATTTTTAGGTGCGGATGTTGGCAAACCTGTACCCTTGCGCCACTAGCGCCTTCTATAGCAGCACCTTCGAGCTTTGTCCCCAGTTTTGATGGAGAGTTGCAGGGCCCAGCTGTACACTATCCTAAATTTTTATTCCTCACGACGCCCACTTCATTCTAGTCTGCCACCACAAGCACCGCCGTCACCGCCGTCACCGCCGTCACCGCCATCACCGCCGCCCCGCATTCACCTCCGCCACCGGACTCTTCCCCTTCACCGCACCTCTTCCTCCCCCTCCACCGCCTCCGCCCCTCCCCTCAGGGAATTTGGGCGTGGGCGACCGCGAAGGGGCGGCGGGCGAGGGCAGAGAGTATATATGGGCGAGGGCGAGGGCGGAGGCATCAGGCGGGCAAATTCCTCAGCCCCCTTCTCCCGGTGTGCGGCGCCTTCGCCCCTTGTCATCCCTCCCGAAGGGCACGGCCGGCTGGGAGCCTTCAGCCTGTCATACGTTTCGCTTACTTCACGAAAAAAAGAATAATGTCCCATAGCGCAGAACAATTAGGAAGCTGGCTTTTAGCACAAATATCGCTCATCCACACGTGTAATTCTTGTCGGTAGTGGCATAAAATTGTTAAAGACCCACAGCACCCCAAAAAATTCAAAACTGGTACATTCGATTCGTTTTTATTTAAAAATCTCGAGAAGACTTGTGAAACGTTCGGGAATTTTTACTCCTGTGGATGAAAAAACTTGCAAACTATATCCTCATCAGTAGTTAATTTCCTCTTCATAACGATGTGACGTTTTACTTTCTCTTATATGTGCGAATACATTGTATAAAGAAAGTAATGTTGCGGGAAGTCATTTTAGATATTTAAACGAAAATACAGGATTAGGAGTCCGCTGATAACGAAAAAGGTGTTTTTTTGTTGTTGTTTTTTTGTTTTGTTTTTGTATAACATCCGTCCGTCTGTACTAGTGCATGTATGAGTTCGATATATCTCCAGAAATGTACACAATTGAAAAATATTTGTATTTAAAACATCAAGGGCTCTCGATTATAAAGAAGTTTGAGCTTTCAACTCAACCTAATTTCGTGATTTTTTGCTTTAAATGAGACGAAGTAGACCCTAGATGAATTATCGTGTTTTCATAATAACGGATTATTATACAATAAGCAGTAAATTCTTAATACATAGAAATTCATGGAATGAACGTCAATCTGTCATTTCTTCATTATTTCATTGTGTGAGTTGTAATCGATTTATTGAAATCATTTGACATTTCGTCTTCGAAAAAACATACGAGTGTAAGGTTGGGGATAGAGGAGCGAAAATAGCGAGTTTTCCAAAGGCCGAAGAGTGTTTTTAATTATAGTGAATATATGTAAAACTTTTGTAACTTTTCTGTAATTCCTTCCTTTACTTCAACGCGTTCACAAGGGTTCAGTTCAAATTTATTTTCGAAAATGACATACTACGCCAATATTAAATTCTTTTCTCAACGTAATTTGTACCTCAATTGAATTCGTTTAGGGCAGAATGCGAGTAACCCATAAAAATGTTTAAAATATGTTCAAATGGTTGAGTATCATTCCAGAACTACTTTGGCGTTCAAATATTATTAAAGTGCATTTGCGCGTAGAAAATATAAAAATAGGTAATAAGGTCAATATTATGTTGTGTACTTTAGAGGAAAGAAGTAAATACTTTGAATTGAGAACAATAACGACAAATAATTTTTAAAAACACTTGCGTAGAAATTTGTGGGAGCAACACTCCCCAAATCATAAACATTCTTCAAATATCTCATCAAAAATTAGCTAAGTTATTAATGCCTGGATTAATGTTGCCGCAGGTCGAGCGCGCTCTTGTCGTTGCACCTGTGTACTCAGGAGTATTATTGGAGCCAAGTACCACTCGTACTTTGGAAATTTGCAGATTAATCTCATTAAATTCAAGCTTTACCTATGAACGTTTCTATTAAATTGTCTTCAATCATTCGTGTGGTCGGTGCGCTCTCTGGCTATGCATGGTGCCTCGAAGAACTCAAAATTATGCATTGTCAGTTGTGATATTTGCGTCCTCGGAGTTGACCTATTCACTACAAATTACATATGGGTATATGATATAGCTTTCATAACGAGATGATTGTAATTATTTCACTTTTCTCCCTGAAATGTTAGTAAAATTTTGAATCAGAAGAAATTTCTTTAAATTCCAAATAGAAATCAACTTCAAAATTATTAGGTAGAAGTAATCGTCATTTGTGAATATTATTTGTTTAAGTCTAAAAGAACAATAACAATTCATCGTAAAAAATATTGCTTTTAAAAAAAGAATTACAATATTTATTTTTTACGGGCAAAAACATGTAAAGGCGTAAAATTCGAAGTGAAAGGTGGATTTCATTTGTTGAATTTCTGTTGTATATAGAACCTTATAATGATATTTAACTAGAACAAAATTTAATAATGTATAAAATCAAACTTTTATTTCTGTCCACTTTTGTTTGTTGAAAATGTACTTTACGCCAACACATCACGTTACACCATCATTCCAAAATAGTCAGAGATAGCAGTAGAACGTAATGTGATATAGTCTCAGGCTTGTATGTGTTACGTATAGCAGGAACGCAAAGAACGAACGCAATGAACTATTATTAGGGGCTGAATGGTAAGTCAGTGTATGACACTAATGAAATGGGTTGATGCACACTTTCATTTATTTCTGCAGTTAATGTTCGTACACCTTTTCGTAATTGGATGTTCATGTAAAGTGGTATTTACTTTACTTTACGTAAATTGCTTTTTACTTTCTCGCCCGTAAGAAGGGACTTCGAAAGAAGAGAAAGTTATACAATGGTGATCAGGGAAACAAGAAAACGGCGAACTTTTGGCAGAAAAAATTATTATTGCTGGGCCCTGGTTTACTTTCTCGATGTTGCTGATGCAGTATAAAGTATTGTAATGCTGCGAGAAAGAACGGCGAATATCCGACAAAAAAGTTCTTATTTTCAGACCCTAGTGACGAAAGAGCTCTTGATCCTGTATATAGTCAACTACTTTCTCTAACATGTTGTGGGTCAGAATTCATGTTTTGGGAGTCCTTGATACCGAAAAATCTATTGACGGCAAAATGTCTGTCGGTCCGTCCTATGATCAACGCTACCGCCTAAACCGTTCAGCCGATTTTCTCCAAAATTAATATTCCTCAATCGATCTGGACGATGTCGCGGTCCCTTGAATTCAAAACCGATGTTTTAATTTTGGGGTGTATTTTTCATGAAGTCCCTGGGTCATTTTCAAAGTTTTCAAAAAGAGACACCAAACTTTTGGATTAAATTTGTACCTTGGATAACGTAAGGGTCATCGAAGAGAATGTTTCAGGTATGATTTTCATTAAAATCATTACATTTTCGAAAATTGCAAAAATTCAAAATATTTTCGGCGTCTTCCTCCAGTTCAAATATTGAAGAGAGATCTTTTCCTTATTGAAATTTGTGCTTTAAATACAGATTTTGAAATAAGGACCTGTACATTTTTTGGAAATGTTAGTACTTTTAGGATAATTTTGCATGAAATATAGGCAATTTTTAATGTGTTAACATTTTTTTCACAAAAACGGCTCCTATTTTTTATTAAATTTTGACCTCGGATCGCGTAAAGGACGCATAAGAGAATGGTGCAGGTCTCATGTTCGTAGAAATCCAATTTTTTCGAATCTGGTGTTGATCAGAGAAACCACGGAAAACTACCGATCAGAGCAGCCGATCCCTCAAATTCTCCTCCAGACATTCGACTGAATTCGACCTATCTGACGACCTAGCCAGTGTAGAAAATCCTGAATTCGAACCTAGGACCTCCCGGTCAGAGGCACTGCAGTGACATCAGTTGATGCAGAGCCTCCTCTCCCGGTGTCAGTGACAAGAATCAATCAGAGCAGCCGGCCACTAGAATTCTCCTCCAGACAGCGACTGAATTCGACCTAACTGACAAGCTAGTGTCGAAAACCCTGCCGCCGTCGGGAGTGGAACCTGGGACTTCCCGGTCAGAGGAACTGCAGTGACATCAGTTCATGCCCTGAGCCATCTCTCCCGGCAAGAAAAATTGCGGAGGAGATTAGCAGAGAACTTTGAAACTATGATGGAAAAAGATCTCTTACATCTTTGGATGTTAAAAAGACGAAACAAACAATATTGGCAAAGAATGGACGATTGTGTATATACAATGAGAAAAGACTGTGTCTTGTTAGGTTTGGTTTATGTTATTCCGTGCCAGTATTTTCGCCCGCAAGATGGGAAGCTCTTGTAAAACTCACGTGGTGAGTTATTCCACATAAGTTCAATTGAACATCTGCACTTCTTAACAGGCGTCTTTAATAATCCTTCCAAATTGTTCTACACCTCGCTGCACTTAACCATTGTCGCCCCATTAATTTATTGAAATATTCGGTCCGTGTTGTTCTTGGTCCTCCTCGTCTTCTGCTTCCGATGTGTGGATCCCACATGGTGGTCTTCTGAACCCATCTGTCTTACTGACGTCATGCGACGTGACCCGACCATTTCCATCCAATTCTTGCAGCCTGCTGCGCAACGTTCTCGGAGAATGTGATAACTTGGAGTCTTGCGTTCCCTCTGGCGTGTTTCAAGTACTAGGGGTATCAACTGATTTAATTAAAAAAAACTATCCCGTTACTTCCTTCGTACGCAATACCAAACTCGATATATGTATTAAGAGATGGAAATAGAACATCCAAACGCAATAAAATTCACTTCATATCCTTGGAATGTCGGAGAACTTGAACAAGGAAATCCTTCGTTGTATAAGATAGGTTTTCAATACGGAAGATAAGTCTATATGGATGTTAAGTTAACTGAATACAGATTGTCAAGAATAAGGATTACTCTTGTTTGTTTCATTCGCTGCTGCAATCGAATCTGTTCAATAGGAGATGGGTTTCTCCAACATTTCAACACGTAACATGAGAGGGTACCAGGTAGGTGCTAGCCGAAAGACAGACAAATGGATAAAAGCAAACACGTTTGTGACCAAGAGTTCTAAAATGTATATTCCAACAAAAAAGTTTATGGTTATAATTACACAATGTATGTAATACTTCATATCTTAAGAAAGTGAAAAAAAAATTACCAAGAGTCTACGAATATACAATAGAAGTTTGTGAAATTATCTTTTTGTACTGCACAGTGAAGACATTTCCTCCTCAGTGAAGACTTCCTTTTCATTTTTACACCGCAATTTCCTGTGTCCCTGACGTCGTTAGGATGTATATAAGAGGTGTGTTATCACTTATCAGTCACAATTTGCAAAGCTTATCTTGCTTGTGGTTTGATCTCTGCACATGACCCGGATACTCTTAAGATGTACGAATTTTTTATAAGGTGATAAGCCATATCCACTGGTTCATTTAATTTTGAAGTAGAAATTATTGTGTCTAGTAATGGAATCATCGTACAATAATATTGTGATTCCTACTAGCATCAACTTGTATCGCAACCACTTTATATAATTATGAGAGTTTAAAAAATTACATGATTCAAGAGGTTGAGTCACAAGACACCTTTCAATTAACATCTACTGTTGTAATATTAATAATGACCTTCTAATTCTGTTATATGTTAATTAAGCCGACGCTAAAAGCAATTAACATTTGCTCCATTTTCACAACGTGTGAACATTAAAAACAGCTCATTATTAATTGGATGTAATAAAGTATATCTCTTTTAGTAATGAAGTGCGCAGTGACATTGGAGTATAAATGAATTCACTATTTGCAACCGAACGACTATGTAAGTAATAAACCTTCCATCATCTTGATCATTAAGAGCAAATCGATTAGAGACAATGGTTTGTCATTTATTAAATGAATTTGGGTCTCCAGAGACATAAGTGTATATGACCGACGGCCTCTACTAGGCGTCACTACAAGATTGCAGTATCTAATTATTGTAAATCGTCTCCTATATTATTTCAGTAGTATACCTTTCCTTTACGGCTCTCACACGCAACCAATCTTTATAAATGAGGTCTCTAAAGAAACATAATTTCACGGAGACGGGACGAATTGCACTTTGACTACAAAAATATAAAGGATTTGTTTAAAAAACGCATATAAATATTCATGTCAAATGCAACTCGCAACACTCGCCAATGTTTTCGAATCTATATCGTCAAATAACTCCTAAACAAAGCGTTTTATGACCAAGCTGTTAAAAAGCGACCATAAATAAATAAACTAAAAAAAAAGCGTTTTAAGGACTTAAAAACTAAAATTTTGAGGACAAAGAAACGTTTTTCACACCATAATTTACAAGAAGAGACATTATTGAACATTCAATTAAATTTTCGGTTCGGCGCTTCGATACTACCAATGCCCTTGTTGCTGGTAGCTAGTTTTTGTGACAACAGGCTTAGAAGGCTTAGATTCCTCCATTTTATATTCACGCTTTCTGTATACACCGAGGTTTGTGCAGTGCGACGAGGGTTATTTGCATAATCATTAATTCAAGATTTGCTCTCCACCACTAACTATTATAGTTGCTTGATATCAATGAAGATCGTTTCTTATGCGTGTAGTGAAACCATTCAATTAACGCTTTGCCGTGGTCAATAAGTGCTGGGTACCTAATCGTGAATGGATGTGGGTGTACAGTGTGTTTGTGTTTTACCTGTACCAGTATTTTGTTATCAGCAGTGATTCGATGAAAGTTTAAAGTCAGCGCGTTGAGACACGTAGCTTTCTCAAAAGTAAAAAGCTGAAATTTTTTTGTGACTATCACGAAAAGCTAAAAGCTAACTGTCAAAGAATATTTAATAATTACATCAAATGTTGTCTTTAAGGAAGTGTTACGAATTGTTCCAAGAAAACTCTTCATAATACTGAATAAACCTTTATTGAAAATTTCTTTTAAACATCAATTGCATTGTTTTTTATTTGATATTTTGTTAGTACATTGCAAGGTACCTTAATACATTTTAAACAAATAAACACGTTTCGTTAGCAACTTTCCCTCTTAAAATGGAAATAGAAGGATAGGGATGAGTGTGGGGTTTAACATACGAGACTTCCCGCACGGGTACGCGGAGGTAGTAGGGGAAAACTTGTGCTATGACACAACACAAAGAACGAACTTTTTAAATTAGCTAAAGTAAAATAGCTTGAAATAAGTGAAAAACAAAAATCAAAACGCGCTAGCCCACAATAATATATGAATTAATTCAAAAAGCAACCAAATTTAAATTTACAGAAAGAATAGCACAAGTCACTCGACAACCACACGATCGCAGTCCAAACACACTATTTAAATTTTTGCGGTATCTGGAAGTATGTACATCAACGCCTAGATGCAAACTCATATTGTAAATAATACACCGTTTGGTATTAAACTCAAGGTGTGGGTTCGTTAAGATATTCAATACGCAAACATCGTTTAAGCATCAATTTGTTCCCATGTACCGAAGTGAAGTCTAAGCCTACTAAATTGTTTCTAATGATAAATGATATTCCGTACTCAAAGATGAAAATATTAGTTTGAATATTTTTTGGCTCGGAATTGCTTTTCTTGAGGTACGTAAGAACGCAGAAAATAATCCAATACTTTTTAGTATACAAATAATTTTTTTCAATTTTCGCACCCCAGCAAGCTGGCGCTTTGACTCTCCAAAACCCCCCTCTGTTCTTCGTAAAAAATCAAGGACGGTTAAACAATGTTGCAAAGAATAGGGTTGTACTTGGCCCATCCGGTATTTTCGCACTACTTTACTAGGCTTTCTCAACAGTAAAAAACCTTTTCTAATATTTTTGAGACTATCAATGAAAGCGAAAAACTAACACGCAAGGAAGATTGACTAATTTATTCAAATGTTTTTTTTCAATGAAGTATGAAATGTTCCAAGAACATCCCTCTATAATAATACTGAATAAACTTTTATTGAAAATTTGTTTCCAACATCAATTGTATTGTAATTTTTGTTTGATATTTTGTAAGTTCATTAGAAGTTACATTTATGCATTTTTTAAACAAATAAACATGTTTCATTGACAACTTTCCTTATAATGGAAAGGAAAGACAAATGGATAGGGAAAGGGTGGGATTTAACGTGCGAGAGGTCCCGCACGGGTACGCTAGTAGTAACCTAACACAATAAAAATATTTTCCAATGTTCTTGATCATTTTCCTTTTAATCTTATAATTCAAAGTAATTAAGCTTATTTCATATTTTTCAAATATAGTTCTCGCAGAATTTTACAACTGTTCTCATAAAGCAAATTAATTGTTTGTTAATGTCGTATTTTCTCGATAATAAGCCCCACTTTTCTCTAAAAGTTTAGCAATCAAAAATGAAGAGAGGGATAATACATGAGTATTTCAAAATGATACGAAACAGTTTTTTTTTAATTTGTCTTTTATTTTTCAAACAATATTACAAATGGATGAATATTTTTATTTCCGACATCTCGCCCGCTTCTTAGGATTAACTGTCAATGAAAATTGCAAGGAATTCGCTGTTTTAAACCATATATTTTCAATGAACAACCTAAGATGTCACAGTAAAGTTTTCCGAAATTTTCTCCCCCAAAACTGATAAGAGAGCTGATATGCCAAGGGGGTCTACATTTGAGAAAGTACTAAACCAGTTGGATGACTCTTGAGGGTGCTGAGTTACTTGTGCTGATTTTGTTGAGGTAAATTCATATTAGTTTAGGGAATAATGAAACATTTTTAAAATTACTGAACCATTGTGCAATAATTCTTTCAGAGAGTATAGTAAATACTTCACATCTGTTGTTCGTAATTCTGGCCTTTATTTTAGAGAAATAGTGAAATAAGTCCATACGTATGTGTTTGTTGTATTCGCACTGTAGTGAATCATGTATTTGAACACTGATAATAATGACAATGAAAAGAAAGGAGTATGAAGTTCATACAGAAGTTCACTTGGGAATTGCAAATAAAGCGCGAGAGAGCTTAAAGCATGAAAAACAAGCTGATGGATTTTGCAATGTGATTGACCTTGCGAAATCATTGCCATTTCCCTAAATTAACGTAATTTATGGCATATTAAAGAAAAATTGTGTACGTGTTCAACGTTGAATGTCACTTCGTCAATTATCCTCTTATCTCTTATTTAACTTTATTATTAACTACAAAGCAATTCCTTGGATTCCTACTAACACTTCAATTACCCATCTTAATTACAACTAGATACTAAATTAATACGGAAATCACATATTTTATCTATAATTAATAAAACCAATGTCAAGCTTTTAAAACTAAATCCATTTCTGAATAAAAATTCTCACCTCTCTGTAGATTCTGCATTGACTATATTTAAATACATAATTTGGCCTTCATTAACTTATGCATGCCCCATTTGGAATGGTGCAGCAAAATTACATTTTCAAAAATTAGAGGTTATACAAAATAAATATTTAAGGAAAACATTGAAAGAACTCTGGTTCATAAGAAACGATCAAATATTACAGGAACTTGGTATTCTTGCTCTAAAGTCCTGGATCCTTCGTCTCTCAAATAAATGTTTTGCTTTCCTTCTTTTTCTCCTGCTTATACATCTTTTCAACTATGAAAAACAGTTAATACTTTTCTGCGAATTAAATCACATTTCTCAATAGATCTCTTACATCCTCCTTAGCCAACTTTTCTCCCTATATCTATTATTTATTGTATACAATTTTCTTGTACTATGTTGAATTTGTAAACACCGTTTAGTTTAAAGATCATTATGACTCTTCAAAATCAAACAAAAAAAAAATTTCACATGTCAATAGCATGTTTAGAGGTTACTCTTAAGTTTCTCCTCTTATTATTGAAGTTATTGTAATTGTTAATACCCTTGAAAGGTAAGTTTTTGTCGAACAGCGATCAATAAATATTAAAAAAAACTCCTTCAATAACAACAATGGACATATGTTAATGTGGGACGAAACCCCGCTAGCCGATCGTAGATCGGCGCCAGATTTCGCCATGCAGCGGGGGAAGATCACCGCCACCTCCGAAGAAGAAAAACATGCACTACACTTACAGGACTAATGACTTTAGCAGTTGACGCGCCGAGAATCACTAACAATCAATCAACGAAATCGAAGAAGGAAAAAGTGCTCAAGAACTGCAGGCATATGTAGTGAAGCATCTTGAAATAAATGTGAAGAAATTAAAAAGAATAATTTTGTATTCTGATTACTGGGAGGATAGAACTCCAGCATTAATATGGTCGACTGAGGTCCTTACACATTGTGAATTATAAGGAAAAACCATTGTTGATGCTTGATGGAAAAAAGTGTTAAATGGGTGGTGACAATTAGATGGTTGTGAGTTTAGTGAACGGTACCACATCCCATTCTGATTAAAGAAAACCGTAACTCTGACATTGAATTCTAATCGCTAAATTCAAATACAATGTCTGTCAAGTACTCTTGCAGTTGTTAAACAAAATAATGTATTCCTATAGAAGGCACCCAAAATCAGTTCATAAAAATAAACTTATGACGGATTACTACCATTTATTTCCCCAAGTCGACATGCTGATTTCAAAAACTTGTATGTAATGCTTGTAAAGTAAATATTTGACCTGGGCAAAACATTGACATCATCGGTGTATTGACGTTATCGGGTATTGGGTACCGGGTATTGACTTCATTGGTGAATTCGCAGGGTGATGAACCTCGTAGACTACGAAACTTGTTACGTACGTTGCAGTTAAGTCTTATTTCTTCCCCCGCATTGTTTGTAGCTTTCATCTTCAGAGAAGAAGCATTGTAAGACCAGTTTATTATTAAGTTATTCAATTTATTTAAATAATGTCCCTGTAAAACAATTATTTTTTTATCAGTGTTTGATGAGGTCTTATGTAAGTTACCATTTCAATCAAATAGTTATTTACCTTAAGTATGTTTTATATTTCCCTATTTCAATAAAAATTCAATTTTCTCAATATCATGGTTTTGGACTTTCACTACTTTTGGCCCATGCTCCTCAAAAGATATTTTTAAGTTGTCTTTTATATTTATATTTATGCACAACCTATTACTAATGCAAATAATTAATTGCTCTCAGAATCGACAGAGCGGAGATTATTTTTGCAAGTCGTTTATTTCAGTTTGTTTCCTTACTATTCTCCTTTTCTCATTTATTTACCTCATCTCATTTTTGTTCTTGATTAGGTTTGTCCCTTTTTCATCTCTTAAGGACCTCGCATGATAAATCGCATGATAAATCGCATTTTATTGCATCATCGCTCAACCACGGCCTCAGCCATATTCGTTGGCGAAAGTGTTGTGGTGTCGGGTGCATAAGAATCCAATTCTTTCGAATAAGGAAAGCGTGTATTTGTCCAAAAAAAATCGGGGACAATGGCCGCGCAGACGGACGCGAACTTCCCGGATGGGGCGTTGTCTCCGCCGCCCTTGCGAATCGGCGTGGCTCCGCTCCATTCCCGACGCCCTCCGCCTCGCCCTGCCTTCGGTTTTGCAGAAGCTGCACTACCTATGGTTCGATTAAAATAAGTTGGCGATTGACAGCTGCGAATGGAAGGGAGCGACGTTGACAGTTTGCGTACCACTGAGCACGTGTTCCCAGGACACGAAAATAAACTCGTGAAATAAATATGTATTAAAGTAACCAAATCACACACTCGTATTAAATGAATCTACAGCTTCAGAAGAACAACTGCCAATCACCAACTTATTTAATCGGACCATACAGTGTGATTTTTCTAACTCTGCCCCTCAAGCCCCTAGGGCCTCGATGGAATATCATACGGAATTCGCGACTTTTTCTGTTGTGCCGCTAAAAGTCGCATGATCGCAAGCGCTGCTTGATACGGTAGCGATCATGCGATACCTGGCGGCACGGCTGAGAACATCGCGAACTACCGTGACATATTCCACCCTGAAGACGGTTCTTAAGGGGCAAAGATAGAACAATCGCAGTATACTCAAGTTTACTTCAAATCTCGTTTTGTTAGGACCGGGAGAGGTGTCTCAGAGCATCAACAGATGTTACTGCAGTTCCCCTGACAGGGAAGTCCTAAGTTCGCGATCTGATGGTAGTGGCAGGATTGTCGACACTAGCTCGTCAGCTAGGTCGAATTCAGTCTGGAGGAGAATTCTAGCGGCCGGCTGCTCTGATCGGTAGTTTTCCCTGGTATCTTCGATCAACACCAGGCGATTGTCGGAGTTGCCAATACCCTAACAAACGGGCCGCGCGCGATCTTTCCTTCCCCTTCCTTGCTCTATCCTCATACATACACTAACATGCCCAACACCTCATACATCACGGAAGACCGGTCGAGTATTTTACAGCTTGTCCCGGCTGGGGAGGTGTCTCGCTGTTGGGAGATACCTGGTGGAGTAAAATCCCGCTAATAGGTCGGTGCCGGATCTCGCCATCCATCGGGGAAGGTCCCGCGATGATAAACATGCACTACACTTATGAGACCAATAACCTTAGCAGTTGACGTGTCTGGAATCACTAACAACCAATCATCATCTCGTTTTGATTGGCACCAGAGAAGTGATGAATGAGGTTATTTCGACGGCAGTCAAGTCTGAAACTTATTTATTTTATTTTATTTATTTATTTACGTCAAAAACAGTTAAAAACTGCGTATGACGAGCTATGGGGAGAAGTGAATTTTGTGCACTTATTTTTCGATAAAAGTTATTCTGCGGGAACCAGCGTTTCTTCTAGTAAAATGTTACTACTAATGTTCATTACAATATTTAATTAACATTTTTTAATAAGGGGTTGAAATTGCGGAGCTCAAGGAAATGCGCGCAGATACTTCATAGCAAGACGCATCTCCCAGCAGTGCACCTAATAAGCAAGCGTTAATGTCCTCATGGCGCGTCATGGGGAAAAGCGGAAAATTTAAAAGTTCTCAGAGAAAGTATTCGATAATGCTCTAAACTTCCATGTAGACATTTTGGAACATTACTTTAAATACATGTTCAGTTGTTGTTCTTAGTTTCTAATATTAACCGTAATTCTCTAGCGTTATATTGTTCCACATCCCAAACCACTCTCTTCTGAAGGAATTCGATTATATCAATGGGATATTTTAGCCGTGTGAATGATGCACACGTTTGATCTACCGAGGATCAAGCGAAAATTTGCTAACCAGTTTAGAATGCCTACCTTTTAAACTTTGTATTCGATTTTAGGGCTTATGTCAGCTCTCAGAGAATGTATTGGTTTGAACATTTTGTTACCCAGTACATTACCAGAACAGAAATACACAATATAAACTGTTCTCAACAAGAATTAAAGTAATTAATACAAAAACTCATTTGTCCTTACAAACGGTAGTCAAGGTAAGATTGTTAACTAACTCGAGGCTACCCGGTACTTTAACGTGCACAGGAAGCCGCATCATATAAATTATGCACATTACACCTTTTATAACAAAAAATTGTACTTATTGTTACATAGTACATTACAGAAACAGAAATACACAACATAAACTATTCATAACAAGAATTAAAGTAATTAATACAATAACTCGTTTGTCCTTACAAAAGGTAATCCAGGTGAGATTGTTCACTAACTCGAGGCTACTTTAACGTACATAGGAAGCCACATCATGAAGATAGTGCATAATATTATCACAAAAACACATTTATTTCATAAAAATTGTACTTATTGTTTTTGGTTGGGTTTGGCCCTGGCACAACCTGCATCTGCAGCATTCTTCTGCTATTACT
The DNA here is from genome assembly GCA_031308135.1 of Acheta domesticus. Lineage (NCBI taxonomy): Eukaryota > Metazoa > Arthropoda > Insecta > Orthoptera > Gryllidae > Acheta > Acheta domesticus. The sequence goes on from JAHLJT010009436.1 coordinate 12,524,940, forward strand.
CGAGGAACTGCGGAAAACCTCCATTGCCTTCTTCAGAGGGAACGTACCTCCATAGAACAGGTTGCGCTCTCTGCTGGCGTTGCGAAGAACCTGTTCGTCCGAAGCTCTGCCCTAATGCGCCCCCCGTGACGACGAACCACATCAAATCGTGGTGCGCTCGTCATGTAGATGGTAACGCTTGTATCCTCTCCCTTTGCCGCATTTCAGTACCGATGAATAGCTGACAATGTATGTAAACTGGTTATTGAGGAATGTCAATTAAATTTCCGTGTTGTACGCGACACACCCAGAGCATTAGTGAACTTTTGTTAAATGAAACAATTTTACTTGCAGGAATTCCATGATTCAGAGGTATAGGTCATTACGAATAAATTTCGTTGTTGAATCTCGTAATGCAAACATTACGTTAGGGTTGGAAAAAAACTTCCGTAAAAGTGCCGCAAACAGGTGGCGAAAGAGCCACAAATGAACCATTATTCACATTAAAAGTATAGTATTTATCTTGCACAGAGAAAATCAGTAGAATAATAATTGACATTATAAAGTACTCAGCTACATGTTACTCTCAATAAAGCCAAAAGATTACTGATGTTATCTTGTTTTGTTTTCACTTCTCATTCATCTAAATAATTAACACGATATTAAAATGAGTATCAACATGTTTAATGTGAGGACGCGTACACGCCTGTAAATAATGTGTCCATTGTAACACAAAGAACACACAATCCAAATATAACTTTTTAATACCAAAATTGTACAGAGTACAAATCAATTATTATAAACGAAACTTAAAATATCGGATTGTTGCAAATGAATCTTTCGATTTCGAAACGAAACTTCAAAAGAATTTTTATTCATCTAAACACAACTGCAAGATCGAATAGTGGAAGAATCAGCAATTCTACCGATCAGTCAATACCTTCCTAGAATGAATAGTCACGTTCGGTGTGGTGTCTCAGCATTTTATCAAGCGGTGACGAGAATTATATAATATCCGTTTTCCGTCGCTTATTTCCACTGTATCAAAAAACGGACCGTATCGGTTCCGAGAATGAAAAGAAAGGCACACTTCCAGGTGACGACGCGACGTGTTTTTCACGTTCATTGGGGACTCCGTGATCAAATTTCCTGTAGATCTAGCAACTAACAGAAAACTAGACTTACAGAAAATTGGAAATCGTATGTATCAATGACATGATCACGTCCCTCACATTTTGGCGAGGGTCATACACTTCTAATGTTCACCGCTGGTAGTCCAATGATGCATTTTCCGCGCGGTTAATTTTAAGTACCGTGCCGTCGCATCAGATTGAACTTTTATTTCAGATATTTCTTGACATCATCATCTTGATATACAGGATATTTCTTGATATATTTTTTAAACCAGACAGTAAAAAATGAAACAAGTCACACTTCACTAAGGTGTATATTTACTTCAATTATTTATCCCGCAAAGTAAGCTAGGTTATCTTGAAATTCTTTTGCAAGGCTGTCACTTAGATTGATGTAAAAGTTCAAAAAGATCCAAAAAGATTTCAGACAGCCATAAATAAAAGTTGTTAATTTTATAAATATGAAAAAGCCATAAATAAAAGTTGTTAATTTTATAAATATGACTGTCCGAAATCTTTTTGGATCTTTTTGAACTTTTACATTAAGCTAGGTAATATTCTGTTTGCACAAAAATATATCTTTTCATTCCAAGCACGCTTCTCCTGAATTTTATCAAGAAAGGTTTATACAGGAAATGGAATATTGTTAATTTTAATTGCATATTGAAGTGCATATTTAAAAATTTTTAGGTCATAAATGCACATTTTTAAATGCATTTTTAGGGCATAAAAATCCTTTCCTTGATTACTAATTTACTAATGTATTACTAATGTCCCAATGTGCGCAGAAATTGTAAGAAAAGTACGAACCTCCGGCCACCTGAGAAGTGTCTGTGGATTGGTTAGATATCCATGAACAAATTACAAATAAAAAAAATTAAGTTTCGATTTTGACTGGCAAATGCAAATGAATAGACCATCAAAAAAACAGATGTGACATTTAAATACACCAGAGGCTACACGTACACCAGAAGCTGTAATGTTAACCGAAAGTTTCATTAGAGCTTCCTTTATCATCCATTCGAAGAATAGTAGAGACACTTTTCATTTCATTGCTTTTTTGAGCAAGCAAATTTCACTTGGGTTTTGCGGTTGCAGAACTTGTCCTCTGCAAGAGCGACTGTTATCTTCAAAACTTATTAATTTGCTGTGTAACTAAGATGAGTAATCTCAAGTACTGAATCAAAATATTTTATTAACTATTTTATTTTGTGATTTATATGTTGCACGAAAAGGTACCAAAACATATTAGGACAGTACACATCACATTTCCAGATTCTGGGCATTCGTTCTTGCCTCGTATTCGATTTTTTTGGACGTTTAGAGTAAGTTCTCACTTGCATTGGAGTTTAGCATGCATATGAACAGCATTTTACCAAAATGTGCAAAGGACAGAAAATTATCTGACGATCACTGTATTCCAATTTTCTTGGGGATCATCACTATTACCATGAAAATCATTATAGAAATATTGAGTGCGCGAAATACATTTACAGAAGTTCACGTAAACTACGAGTAAATGTGCAGTTCTGGAAACCTATTAGGTGACTTAAAGTATCCAAAGTGTCTCCAACTGGAGATAAATGTCTGTCGAACTCAACCATACGGTTGTTTCATCATCAATTCAAAAATTCAAGTTTTTATACATATAACCTGAATGCCCTTAAATACAAATACGTAATATTTTATTGCAACATTTCACAGATATGAAACGAGAAAACCTGCTTTTCCTTTTGTGAAGAAATAAACCCTCATGAATAGAACCGCAGCAGTTGATGAATAGAATGGACTCCAGCAGGTTTTGTGAGAACGAAATGAATCATCATATCTGTGTCTACGCTGTAATAGTTTTTCTCATTGCTATCGTACGCTTCTGTTTTCTCTACGATTAGGCAAGATAAACTACGACATCAGGTGTATTTCTGTACGTTGTAATTCAGTTCTCGTTTTTGTTGCGGTGACTTCTGGCCGCATCTGAGCACTTCTTGCTAGTTCAATTTAGATAAAATGCTGAAGATAAATTACTTGAAATTAAAAACGCCCTTGTTTAAACTTAAATCATCAATATTCCGACTAGAATTCCCAACTCAGTGATCTGGGGTTCTGGATTTTCTTGAAACATGCTTGAATCATAATCTCTCTTAATTTTTTGAGTAATTTTATTTAAATAAATAAATAATAAGTAATAAAAACTTTCACTTGTATGTTTTCAACCCAGAATAATTTTCCATTATAATTTAAGCATGAAATCTAAAGTTTTAAAAATATATTTAACAGAATATTCTTAAACGACACTCCGAATATTTTGTATAAAATTGTCCTTACTCTAAGGCAAAGTGACACTTCAGTAAAATTGCGGAATTGTTCTATAATTAAATGTTTCCTTGTTGGAAAACGGTGCAAATTCTCATAAAAATATTTCACATCAGAAGAAAAAGAGATTTTAAACATTAAATTCTATAATTAAGGGGTAGCAAGCCCGTAACTGAGGCTCCTCCGCCGTATTTTGCTTCCAATTGATATACATGCAGTAACCAGTTGAAACTGTTATCTATATTTGCAATAGTTAGAGACCGGAAAAATATGTAGAATGAAACGTCAAAATATGAACATAAATATGTAATGAAAACTGTAAGAAGATGTAATATATTTGTAAAATCGGACATAATATGTAATTACTAATAGTAGATAGTTTAATTTTCAGTAGGATTCCATTATATCGAGGGTATTATTCTTTAATAAGTACTTATTGACATATTTCATGAGGAATATGTGACTTCACTATCTTTCATAAGAGATAGTAAGTATTTCAAATACTGAAAAATATTTGCTTTTATTTTGAAATCACGATCTTGCTCTCAAACACACATATTTTGATTGAATAAGTTTATAAACATATATAGGTATGCTTTTCTTAATATAGTTTTCCAACTTCAAGAATGAATATTCTTACATGATACCTCTAGAACTATTGACAAATATTTCTATTAAAACTACTCTGAGAAACTTCCTTATTTACAATTATTGGTTACAAAAGTTTTCTTGATCAGTCATTGTTTTATCAATCACTTTGGAATAAATTGTTTTCTAAAGTATTGAATTCTATACAGATAAACAATTTCAGAGAGAATTTTCATTTTATTAAAAATGACAACCTTAAGAAAATAAATGTATTAGTTTATTACCGTGTTCGTTTCCCTGTCGGGGTGTCTAAGGTTTTCAACAATTTCAAAATAGTAGTGTTACAGAATTGCGCACACTTTCTTGCGCTAGTTAGTTTTCTAATCTTTTTAGTCTAGGCTAGCTTTTCGATATTGCACCATCATCATCCCAGCTGCTACCTATCGGCAACCAAACGAAATTTTCAAAAGTATTTGGTCCCCCAATTTTTTTAAAGAAAAGTATTAATTTTTCGAGAAACTTTGTAAGGCATTTGAAGCACTTGCACTCACACATGAGATAATGTATATAAAACGACGGTTATGTAAATATTAATGCGGTGCGAGATGTTTTCAAAAACTTACATTTGTGAAATTTTGAAGCCATTTTTGAGAACATTTTGAAAATGTTCTTGATGTTTCGTGTTAGGTACTCCCAGAATTTAAACATCAGTCTTTAATTCATCGGGCCACGAGATCAGCCAGGTTTATTGAGGAATAACAATTTTGGTGAAAACCCTACTTACGGTTTAGATGCTAGCGTTGTTCACAGACGAACACACGTTTGCAGACGTTTTGCCGTCAACCAATTTTTCGATACTAAGGACACCAAAACGTGGAGTTTGAATACAAAACACGTTAGAGGAAGTAATTTGCCACTCACAGGAGCAGGAATTATACACGTTTTGGGTGACAGGTACCTGCAATACGAATTTTTCTGTTAAAATATCGCCGTATTTTGCTTCAGCACAATATAACTTTGCCTATATTACGTACATAGCATGCGAAAAAGTAAAATATTAGTTTTATTTATTTAATTATTTTATTTTAAGTCGCGTAAACCAAGAACGTCATTACTGGCTAAAACAATAATTAAATGCAATTAAAATGCCTCGAAAATACCAATTCTTTTAGACTTAGTCTTGATAACATGGTGATGATAAAATGGCATTCATAAAAAATATCTTGTATCTAAAAAATGCTCATGTATTTCTTTGATAAATATTTGTAAAAGATTTCCAGTCTTAAAGTTTTAGGAGTAGCATTTTTCAACAGTTTCCTATAATAATCGTCGCATTTAAAGAACAGGAACTGCCGTCTGAGTTTCTGGAGTGATACTGATTGCAGAAAGTACTCATTAAAAGGACATTACGTTGCACTGCAACCCCTCTTGGTTCGGTGTTTCTGATGCTGTCTTCAAGTAATCAACAAAACGGAAGTGGCTGAAATGATTACCCCCAGACTGCACCTGTAGCCGGAAGTCTGCGTTAAAAACCAGACCATTTTGAATTTACAACTGCCAAGGGGTTGTTCACCTCCGGTTTGAAGCAGACTGTTGTCATAGAGGAAAGTACACGTAATAATTGTGAGGTGTGAATGCCCTCACCACTTTATAACCGAGAGTTTCCTTTACAAATCTCTTTATCTCCGTATTGGAATTTTTCAACTATAATTGTGAATTTATGAAATGTTTGAGGTTAATATCCACTGGTGACATTCTTTTATGAAAAATTACTAAATTTCTGGGAATTCTCAATTAAAATAATATAATTCTCCCTTCAATTTCATCACATAATATCCGTAATTTTATTAACTTAATTATGATTAGAAATAGGAGACCACAAGAGAAGTTCCCAGCAAAATTACAAGAAAAATAATTCAAGTATAAATTATTATTTAATTTTTCCTTGAAGTGAAGATATTTGCGTTCCCTCTAAAAGTGTTTTTTTAACTTAGTGGTAAGGAAAAAAGCTCACAATTATTAATAACTATTCGAGAATCAAAAATGTCATGCAAGTGATAAAGCCATTTCCCTTCAAGTGGAATTTTAATTTAAATCTGAAAGTGTAAGTTTGGAATTGCATTATTACTACTCTTTTTCACTTGAAAGTACAAACTCCCATTCTACTGTAGGAATAGAACTTGGCAGAACTTGGATGGCTATGAGACAAGCAGGATGTCAGTCGTCATTAATGATGTTAATTACTGAGGGACACGAGAACCTCCTTGAGGAAATACGCTTGCGTATTGAAAATTACAGCTAATCACATTCCAAAAACGCATATTTACCTATTTGAAATATAAGCTGATTTTTGGAAATAATTTACCTTCATTCCCAAGCCAAATCGTTGTTTTTACGCAATTCTTATGCATAGTTACTGCTTTCCTTTCCCGTATCTACAAAACTAATTCGACACTTGCGAGAAAATTCATGATGTTAAATAAGATCAAGCAGAAGATAGAGGAAGAAGGCTCTATCCATTATGAGATATAAACTTTTCTATTTAATGTACAATTTGTTTTTTTATCAAAAACTGTAATTATTTTATTTAATTCAGCTCATAAAAAATTATTATTGCCACAAGCTTCTTTTCTCTCCTGAGGTCATTATAATAAGAACGACTTTTATCAATTGACTTTCACTAAACTTTGTGAACGTTTCCCCTCAGCGAACCGAGGACGTAAGGTTAATAAGAAAAATAATCACGCTCAACGCGGTGCACAACTTGTAATTGAAAAAAATTACAAACTGTAAGGAAACTAATTTTATACTTCCTAAGAAACTTACATAAATTAATTGAAAGACTTGTGATCAGACGTCCTATGCCACATTTTGGCAAAATTCAGATATTGTCATCTCGTATAAACATGTTCTTCATTTGTGTCGCTGTAAGTAGTACTGAATTTGGCAGAGTAATCAACAAATATTGTTATAGATTCCTGATTCAGTTCTAATAGAAGAAAGAATGTGATAAATTTTGCCTAGTAACTATAAATTAGTCTGAAGACCAGTGGCGGATCCACGGGGAGGATGCCTTTTTTTATTTGCTAAAATTTATTTAAATATTTATTTATGTTATAATTACGTAACGTTTTGAAAAATAATATTGTATAATATCATATATACACCACAAAAATAATATACAATATAATAAATATGTTTATTATTTAATCAAAATCGATGATACCCCCATGAGCGGCTGGATCCGCCCTTGCTGAAGACCTTGCGCATAGAATTGTGTGATATCGATGCCGGGTAGTCCATTTACATCTTACTGACGTGAAAAAGTTTCAAAACTTCGTTTTCGCGAAACATTACGTTCAACAATCTCCGTCGATTTAATCTTGCCCGATCTTAGGTGAAATGGCCAGATGTTTTCCCTCAGCACAAGAAAATTTTAGTTACGACACCGGACTCTCCAGGCACGTACCCAGGGGAGGGGCTCGAGGGGCTGAAGCCCTCCCCGAAATTCTTATCTTTCTTTCATTCATTCATTATTTATTTATTACTTGAAATTTATCCAAATATATCGACATGTGTAAAAGTACAGACAGATTTACTTCAAATGAAGACATTCTTCCAAGTTTCCAGATACTTCTTCGAGGCTTCGTTTCCATCCATGAAATGAACAAGTTGGAAACTTTAGCTCCATACTTTGACATCAGAACATCACTCTCTGCAGTAAAAGCTGAGTATGAACTATGGTGTAAAAAGCTTCCACCATAGATGTTAACCTCGAGGTGCTGAAAGTCTTAGAGAACTGCGATCCAGTATATTTACATACTATTAGATACTTACTATCTTAGCTACCTTGCCAGTAACAAGTGCTAGTGTGGAGAGGTCATTTTTCTACAAAGAAGAGAGTAAAAAGTTGTATACGTAGTGTAATGCGTGATAACAGACTCAGTGCACTAGCCATTCTTTCAATTCATAGGGATATCACAGTGGACAAAATGATTGACGTTATGGCTGGAAAGATCAAAAAATTGCTTTTGCAGTTGACGCCTCCCGTAGTTTGGATCATTGGAATAGAAAATAATAAATTAAATATTGTGTTTAAACTTTCGAAATAATGTTATGTGGAAATGATGTTTAAATATGTTTAAAATCAAGTTGGCGTTTCATTTTTTAAGAGCATCTCTTTTAAACAAACCCGATAACGATATAATAAATCTTGCATTATCCATTTTTTAAATTTTGGAAGCCCCTCCCGAGAAATAACCCTGGCGACGGCCCTGCGGCCCACCCATTGCCCTCCGCCGCACAGTGATCAATTTTGCTTCGCTAGGTGGACAAAAATCATTTCTCGAAATCCGGAGGTCATAGAAAAGCGAAATTTGGCTGAGACACTTAGAAGATCAATCAAAATGAACTGACATATGTGTAACGTCTATTGTGACTGTTGCACTGTAGTAATATTTATCGAAAACTTTTCTGTATAGATATTTGTCGCAATTATAAACGGCAGTCATTTTTTTTGCCAAACAGAATGAGGTAATACTAAATAAACATTTTTTAACTTTCACCATAATCATCATTGGCACTCCCACGAGCAAGCGCATGCAGCACTCAGAGCTGCGCCTTCGAAATATACTTTGTTTTAAAAGACGTGAAATAATACGAAAAGTGATCTGATTATCTAAGATACTTCGTTATGTATGTTTTTCTTTAATTTGAAATAATACTAAAATGTTATTTTTGAAAAATGTTTTGTAATTAAAGCATAAACCACAAAACAAAAATTGGAAGAACAAAACATGGAGTAAAATTGTGGTTATGCGAAACCATGTCTAATCTATTCCAACTTCGTGCTACTTTGCGCCTGCTGGAGGATAATGCTAATAGTATTAACTTACATTAATAGTTAAGAACGATTTTCCTAAATATATTCGTAAATTTCATGGTGGAGTAACATTAATGACATACTTACCATGCCGCCTTGGACCCTCAGAACGTTGTTATTCAGATTCACACTCTGAAAGGTCATTATCTCCGTCAGAATCTCCAAGGTCTCCGACAGTTTCTTCCAATTGTTTAGGTAGTGTCAAAAGAGAGCGTACTTCATCTGACAGACTTTTATTGTTTTTCTTAGTAATTTTCCTTAAACTAGTGATGAAGGGGTCTGACGAGAGAAGCAGATTGTGAAGTATGTCTTCATTTGTATTACTTCGGGACATTTTTCGCGAGTGGTTTTCTCTAAACTTTCTGTATTCCTTGTGTCTTAGTTCCTGAACATCTTCCGAGAGCTGTCCAATTGGCAGTAGCATAGAGTCTATAACATCGGCTCCGTGAATTAGTATCTTGTGCAATGTGACAGGCATATGGAACCATGGATAGAGACTAACATACAATTCTGCTGTTTTGTAAGTGTAACTCCTGAATGACGGCACATTTATTGGATGCCCACTTGACATGGCAGAGAGAATAGTTGAGAATCTCTTGATCAGTTCACAGTCAATTCCTGTTATCTCAGAAGACTTTTCGGGATTTTCAAAGAACTGTCGTGCAGTATTACCGTCATTTGAGTTTCCACCTCCTTGCTTTGGCACATCTACAATCAAATGCATCTCGCTCCAAAATTTAGCCTGAATTTCTTTTTTCTGCGTTCAACATCTGCCTTTTCTTTTTCTCCAACTGATCTCCATTTTCTAGTTTCCAACTTATAAGAAATGTGCAATAAGCACTCAAAGAACCTTATACGAGCGTGGAGAAGAGAAAGGCCAAAGGAAAAGCTTTCTTTCTTGCATTCGCGTTTTTTAACTTCCTCTAGATCATTCATAATTTTGGCGAGGCACCACAAATATAACACACTTGCTGGGATGAGCTATTCATTAAACTACAGCAAACTTTACCATCTACCATTGTTTTCATTAGAACGTGTTTTACTTCAATTTTGTATTCACCAATTGTTACAAGTGTAGGTTTGAGTTGTGTTATCTCCTTCTCTATTCGCAGAAATTCTTCCCTGATTGTTGCGGATGTTTCTTTGATAAATTGGAAACGGAGCGGTCTGCAGTACCGAGTAGAAGATTTTCTAGGATTATCCCAGAGAATTTCTTCAGATTGTGCTGTTCTAGCAGACACTTGCAGAGGGACAACGCTTGAAACGAACATATCCGCATCTGACGCAGCAGTTTCTCCCTCCGAGAAATGTTGCTTGTAGGTGCTGTGACCTCCACTTCCGTCACAACCCCATTTCCAAAACATATGCAAGTTTTTCTCAGTTTTTCCATCACAAATTTTCAAAATATTGGTAATGATTTCCTGGATTTTGCACAAACGCGTTAAAGTCAGATCTAAAATGTCCTGAAGGTTAATTTGAGCCAAAGAATCAGTTACAGTAACAGCCGAATTATCTGGATAACATTGAGTTTTTGCTTCTAAGATTTTGTAGTAAGGAGGATAAAGAAAACATTTTTTCTGAGCGCACCTTCTCTTAGGGTTATGTACGCGTTGCGAGTCATTTGCATGTCTAACATTAATCCTAGTGCTTCTTCAGGAGAATAGCATTCCTGCTTTGATGCATTGGATTCTGCTGCTCGCTTCATTCTACCAGGGTCCTAGTAGTACTAGTTGACGCCTGTTCTATGACATCGGCAACCTTCCTTTGTCCACTTAACCGAAAACTACGTTGAACGGCAAATGACAATTCAGTGGAGCTTCTTTCAGATAATATGTCGCTGACCTTTCGCTTCTTTCCTCTTTCGCTGCTTTCGTGAAAGAGCTTCTTTGGACTTCCTCGTCTCATTGTGGGGGTTTTTGACAATTCTGATAAACTGAACTCTTCACTAAGCCATGCAGAGAATTTATTCGAGAGCTTTGTTTCTGTTCGGTGACACTGTTTCCAGCGCTTTGCGAGATTGTAACTAAATGTTCTAATTTTTTTGCGAATTTCCTCCTCAGTTGATTTTGACACTTTTTCAAGTCCTAATCGTGATATAATATAATGAAATAAATGATTTTTAGTTTCAATTGTTGTGACATTCTGAACGCCAACTTCTCTACGCACGAACTCGAACAATTCTCTTCGAGTGATAGCGCCGCGCGAGAGTGCAGTTCCTACAAAAGAAGAGCATATCTCACAAAGTTGCGGATAGATGCACGAAATATTGTACCAGCGCAGAGAAGAGATATGTGGTAATAAGTCAGTACAATTTTGAACGCGAAAATAAATGAGCTTTTTTTTGTAGAGCTACATGAAATTTGAATCATATAAAATCCATCTACATAAAACATAGTGTTAAAAAAATTTTTTTTTCAGTACAATTTCGGGAAATATCTTCAAAAACTTGTGTTACCAGAGAGAGACATACCTGTGTTAGAATGTTCCATGGCGACGCAGTCGAATTTAGGCTTGCAGCGGTCAGTACAGACACTTATTCATAAGCTTGCTGAATCGCGACTGGAGATAGCATGAGCGGAGGCGCACCGACGGCTGACTTCTGGACGTTGCCACATCGTACCCATTGGTGTCAGTGTGTTCACGAACACGTTTTCGTGTGCTCTGGTTTATGTACTTCGAAGTAATATCGATTTTAGCCCTTTTCAAGGAAGTTGATTTTTGCATTTTTGTCCAGCTAGCGACGCGAAATTGATCAGTGTGCGCCCGCGTCCTGCCGGTTCGCGCGAGCGAGCAGCGACCCCGCGCATGGTCCGCCGGGAACCAGCCGCCGCGCCGCGCCGCGCCTCTGTTTATCGTGCGCCCGATAAAACTTGGAACAACATCCGCGTCGCGCCGGCCGCGCTGCTTGCTTCGCCTACGCAGAGTGTGAAATTTTCCACTATAAAGCCGTCTTGGAACCTTCCTCAACACGGTTACCATTGACGTCATGGGGCGCGTAGGAGATGGTTCCGAGTCTTCCGCAGAAAAGTTTGCACTCAGCTCAATCTCGTGTGACGTTTTAGGACGGTCGTTGGCCTCCTCCAAAAATCACAATAAAAATACTTTCTATCTTTCGGGAAGAAAGAGAACGCCTGTCACCAGAGTAACTACTTGAAGCAGTCATATACTCCAAGCCTTATCAACAGGAAATTATAAAAGTTTGCCACAATACCAATATATTTAATAAAATTTTATTGACTCCCTGTGCATATTAACGTACCAGCCATGATTGGGTGACACGTTTTTGTATTAATAATTATTTCCTTGTTATTGTAAACACTATCGAATGTAAAATCAAATGTAGAAAATACTGAACAGTCGCTAAGAACCATGTGTTGATGCGACTATATTAATAATAAAACTAATAGTGCTATATAATGGCTCAGACTTTCCCGTATTCCTTTTCTATTTCCTTTGGTCTCGGCTAGCTATTTGGACTTGATGCCAGCTGCCACCTATCGCCACCCTAGGTACATTTTTTTTTGACATTTTCTTAATTTTTCGGTTTCTTAATAGTAGAACGTTTTTGAGGAAATCTTGTTCTTGTATTTTTTTTAATTGAACATATTGCACGCAACGATCTTAATGAAAGAACTTGCTATGCAGAACCAATTTTACTTGAAGGAAAAATCTCTATTTTTAATTTTGTAATTGTAGGAAGAGGTCAGAGGAAATTCAATCTTTTGCAATTTTTGAAAATTCAGAATTAACCGTGAAATTAGATCCTGTGCCACCTTAATACGTGTATTTTACTCTATTCATACAAGAAATTTAAAGATAAAATTAGAAGCCATTTTTGAGAAAATTTTGAAAATGTCTGGGGGGGGGTCATGCAAAATACCAACAAATTTTCAAGAAAGTTTTCCAGAATCTCAAAGATTCAGCTGGAGCCTGATCGACAGGGGTTTCTTCAATTTGAAATAAATCCTATGTATGGTTTAGGCGCTAGAGGTGTTCACAGACGGACGTTTTGCTTTCAATTGGTTTTTAGGTATCAAGGACCCACAAAACAGGAATTCAGCCTATATCCTGTATTAGGGGATTTTTTCTTATTTTAGCAAGTGAATTTATCCACTTTTTCGTTATCAGGACCCGGCAATTAATTTTTTCTACCGAAAATTCGCCGTTTTTTCGTGCAGCATTATATAATTTTCCCTATACTACATATATTACTCCGTATATACGTAAGTATACGGGAAAATAAAAATATTAAAAAAAACCTGACCTGATTAGCAGCACCTTGAAAAATACGAGAGAATCAACGGTAGTTTGCTCAATGGTAAGAAAAATAGATTAACTGATTGATTGTGGTTATTGATGTTAAGGCCATCAACAATACGTTGTTCAATGATTACGGGTTGACTCGCATTTTTAAGACGACTTCTTCGCTACATAAAAAATAAGAACTTTAAAAACTTCTTACCGAGAGACTTTTCACGTTAAGCCACGTTTTATTCCAGAACAACCTCTTCAACATTTGATCAGGTCAGAAGCAGATATCTTTATACGACTAACAATAAGCAATAAGACTTTCAGAATCGAAAACAGACTGAGCGTTCGATGTAAACATCCCTAGTTAGTGTCCAGTATTTTCTTTGTGGAGTTTACTGTGAGATTCGTGATTGCTGAGAGCTCGAATGACGTCATATTTGACAATGGAAAAGTTGTTTTGTGTTTATTTTCTGAAATGTTTTCGAAACTATTACTGTAGCTGTAACATTTTAAACCCTAATATCGTATTACATCGTGGCATCCTCACTGGTCACAATTGACAACAATGTTATATTACTGTGAATATTCTGAGTATTCAAATATTATTTCTCTTCTTCCATTGCATAATACTCGTATTACATGGCTGAAGTTCGTTGCATAATGATAGTCATTATAGTAGTACAGTAATAAGACCAATCACTGAAAAGTTTATGGTTGAGAAATAACCAATCATTGGTGATGTTCTATTAAATATTTCATTGGGCTGTGTATCTTACAATGCTGAGACAATTCGGGGAGGTATAAGGGTAAATCGGATATGCCTTCCAGCCTCCAAAACTCGGAAGAAAATCAGAATATCGACGCCTCCTACGGGGACTGTACCCGTTATTAAGCTTATAATAAATAAGGATAGATAATGAACTTTGATGACAGTTCTCTAATAAACTGAATCCTACCTGTCCATTTGAAGTCGTATTGGGTTTATGCTTAACCAATGCCACACCTAGGAGGCTGTCCGGTAGATGGCGTTGGCTGTATATATAACATGCCAACAGCCACGTAGCGTTTCGATGTAAAAGCTTAACTCACAATGGTTATTATTTGTCGTAGAAAACGTACCATACCTATGTATTCTCTTTCTGAAAACTGTTTTAACATTTCAAATACGCTATGGAAATATCATCTGCTGTCAAGGTATTTCAGGGAGAAAAATCAGTAGAGGTCAACTACACGTTTTTGAAAAGTGCTGATATACCATGGCTTTCTTTTTGGTTCAAAGGGAAGTGGCAAAACCTTAAAATTTAGTTGCAGTGTCTGAAATCACCTTAAAACGATTGCAATGCTTAACTTCATTGGTGCGGTCTGGAATTCTATGTACACTACGTATTTCGCATAGAACTTTTAATTTTTTTGTATCATTTGCTTTCAAATGCGTCGTTGTAATCTAACTTTTTTCTTAAGTTGTTTTTTAGAATGGTTAGAAAGTGAGTTTGCAGTTAGTTACAATATTCATTATTCAGTCGAAACAAACCTACCTTTGTAGGCGATCGCTGCACGCAAACGGGCATCGGAGAAACGGGAAGGAAGCCTCTGAAAAGATCTGCTGTGCGGTTGCCTGGTGCCCTTGCCCGGCAGTGGAGGCTGAACCCGTCGCGACCACGCGCCCTTTCACTCTTGGGGTGGGGAGGGCGGGGCGGTGACGGGGGAAGGCGGTGCGGGGCCGGACGTGGTGAGCCCCGGGCGGAGTCGTGAGGAGCGGGGTGTGAAGGGGAGGGGCGGGGCAGAACAGGACGGGGCGGGGTGAAACGGAGCGGGACAGGGCGGGGCTGGACGGAACGGGGCGGGGCGACGCGGGACGGGGCGGTGGGAGGCGGGACGGGGCGGGGCGAGGCGGGACGGGGCGGGGCGGGGCGAGGCGGGACGGGGAGGGGCGGAATGGGGCGGGGCGGGGTGGGTTGGGTTGGGGCGAGACGGGACAGGGACAGGGCGAGGCAGGATGGAGCTGGACGGGATGGGGCGGGACGAGATGGGATGTGGCGGGGCACGCGTGACGGGACGGAGCGGGGCGGAATGAGACGGGACAGGGTGTGGGGGGCGGGGCGTGACAGGGCGTGGTGGAGCAAGACGGTTCCGCGAGGAATAGAGCCGTGTGGGCGGTGCGGGGTAGAGCATGTAGAAGCCCAGGCGCGATGGAGCGGGGCGGAGCGGGGCGGAGCGGGGCGGAGCGGGGCGGAGCGGGGCGGAGCGGGGCGGAGCGGGGCGGAGCGGGGCGGAGCGGGGCGGAGCGGGGCGGAGCGGGGCGGAGCGGGGCGGAGCGGGGCGGAGCGGGGCGGAGCGGGGCGGAGCGGGGCGGAGCGGGGCGGAGCGGGGCGGAGCGGGGCGGAGCGGGGCGGAGCGGGGCGGAGCGGGGCGGAGCGGGGCGGAGCGGGGCGGAGCGGGGCGGAGCGGGGCGGAGCGGGGCGGAGCGGGGCGGGGCGGAGCGGGGCGGAGCGGGGCGGAGCGGGGCGGAGCGGGGCGGAGCGGGGCGGAGCGGGGCGGAGCGGGGCGGAGCGGGGCGGAGCGGGGCGGAGCGGGGCGGAGCGGGGCGGAGCGGGGCGGAGCGGGGCGGAGCGGGGCGGAGCGGGGCGGAGCGGGGCGGAGCGGGGCGGAGCGGGGCGGAGCGGGGCGGAGCGGGGCGGAGCGGGGCGGAGCGGGGCGGAGCGGGGCGGAGCGGGGCGGAGCGGGGCGGAGCGGGGCGGAGCGGGGCGGAGCGGGGCGGAGCGGGGTGGGACGTGGCGGGGTGTGCTGGGACATGGTGGAGCAAGACGGATCCTTGAGGGATGGAGCCGTGTGGGTGGTGTGGGGCGCAGCATGGCGGAGCGGGACGGAGCGGGGTGGAGTAAGCGGAGTGTGTGGAGCGGGGTGAGTCGGCGCGGGATCGGGCGGTGTGGGATGGGGTGAGCTGGGGCAGAGAGAGCTGAGGCGCAGGGCGGAACGAGCTGACAGCGGACAAGGCTGACGCGGGCGTGATTCACTATTATGGGCCAATCAAGGGAGGCAATTGCCGGCCGACAGAGCACACGCGCGGGGCTCTCGCGGGCGACTGCACCTGGGCGCCACTCACAGCCAGCGCCCCGCTCCATCACCCAGGTGGACTGATGAAAGCGCAGCCCGTTCTTAGCACGTATCGCAAGCATTTGTTTAAAACTTTTGTATTAAGTTCTGAAATCTATTAACCTTTTCAGACCTGGCATACTTTCCCATATTCATGATATTTACAGCGTCTATAAAAATTCTAATTGTTGGAGATAAAAGATTTTATCTTTAATCATTTATTTATCTTTCATCATTTATTAGCATTTATTTATTTATTATATATTATTTATCTTTCAAGAAATTAGTCTCTTATAAGATATCTTTATCACTAATCCCAAAAGAATCAGGTCTAAAGGGGTTAATATTTCTTATAATGGCAAGGGTATTAGTTTATTATCCTTTTCTTTTTCATTTCTTATACTTAACGTTACAATTAGAGGAGCCCGTTCTTTGGTCTTGCTTAGGGACCCTAAACATTTTATGCGGACCTAGTTTCAATGGATGAGGAAGAGTGGCGTAGGATACTTATTTTTTAGGTTTTGAGATAAAAGTGGCCGCTGTATAACCTCTTCAAACGGATATCGCCATAAAGAAAAAGTTTACAGTACACAAAGATTCACTCAATTTCAATATTTATAACCAAAATGTCCATCCAAATACATGTCCAAAACCTATATTATACAAAATGTTCAACTTACGTGCAGTTCAACTGTATAAATTTTACTATAAACTTAAATACACTTTTCAAATGGTACGAAATTCCGCCAACATATAATTAGATTTCGTTGTTTGTTTGTATACATTAAATTTCTGGTGATTTTCTCTCTTGGTTACGTTGGTATATTTTATTCTGAAAGGGTCTAATATTTATGTGGCCTGCTTGAAATTGGAAAAGTAAAATATATTTCTACTGTTGTTCTTCTACGATAATCTGAAAATATCTCAACACGAACGTATGATTTGGGCCATTCTAAAACGTCGTCAATATTCATATAATATCATGATCATCTGTAATCAATACCAAATGTCAATTTCAAGAAAGAAATAATTCCATTATTGTTATCTTTATAAAATAATATTTAGAGAGATTTTATTTAGGGTTGAATTTTGGTGAATGTTGTTGATATTAAAAATGTGGTTAAAGTACTTTTATCGTCTTCTTCATTTGTGGGCATTATTGCCTTGAACCTTTTCAAAAGGACAGTCTTTGATGTAAGATTTCTGAGCGTAGGAGAGGGGGCTTACGCCTTTATGCCTATTTTAAAATGTATACTTTTTACTTTTTGGTTATGTAGTAACTGATGGAATTCATATCAGTGTCTTTTATTTTAAAAAAATACGTTGATATCACATGGAAAGGAAAAAATACACATAGGCATTTTCACAAATATAAGTTTATATTCATAAAATTATACATTTAAACATACATGTTCAATATGCAACCACTTTACAGAAGAGAGCATCTTGATAAATGCGCACATTTCTATTCACAAGTACATGGTAATAATTATTCTGAAATACAATTGCAATAATCGCTGTCATTGCTCTCTTTGGGATCTTTGGTATTCGTATCCAGTCTGTAGATGCGGCGGAAGTTGCCAGAATCTTTTACAGTGTCACTTGTGCCGCAAACATAACACTGTACTGCACTGTTCGGCAGAAAGTAATGTAGTTTTTTGAAATATTGTGTAAAATTACTGAAAATTTTCTCCCCTCTTTACAGAATGTAAATATTCACTTTCTCAAGTAGAAAATGTTTTGCTCAACGATAAAAGTGTTGGGAAAATTAAGAAGAAAAATATTAACAGAAATAGCCACCTTAATAACTATGAAGCAAATGAACATAGTGAAATATTGGTTACGAATGAAACGTCACCCAAGCGCGGAGAGCTGAGCTAATAATTTTCGTTAAAGGAAACTACGTTTAACTCACCTATTACATTATCTGAATATTCCTTGTAATTATTGCCAAATTGAAAATTTGAAACATCGCAATTTTTAAATAATGCCCTAAAATATATTTTCAAATCAACTGAAAACGGAATTACGAATATTTGTTAACGAATATTCAGATTAAAAAAATATTTGAATGTCCATTCCATTTTATGATAAAGAAGTGTTTTCCATGTAAAAAGGTAACCTTCATTTCTCAAGAAACTACGAATCCTCTGCCAGAACGGCGTTGTACTGAGTAAAAGCGAGCGCAGACCAGGCTACAGTCCCTGGATACAGAGAGTAGCGCAACCGCCGCCATTTAATATCCACCCACCCGACAGCCCCGTCAGGCAGCAATCACGAACTGAATGGATATTATAACAATTGGTGACATTATGAAGATTTTCAAGGATATTAATACTAGTTTGGGGTAGATTCACGATTCTCAACATAAGGAATATCACGCAGTTCCAATTTTCCTGACAACCGGACATAAAATGGCGGGATCGGTGGAACAATGGAATGCGCTCCTCTCCGTACCTAGGAACTGCAGACCAGGCTCACTGCCAGCGCCATCTGCGCGAAGAGTTGCACCGCGCGCCGCGCAAACTGCGCAGCCGAGTGCGTTATGACGAAACGATCTGCCTCCTCTCGGCGAGGTGAAGGCTGTTAACCCTACTCAGCAGAAGGCGGCGCTCCCGCGTCGCCTTCCGAAGCTGCCTTTGTCAGCTGATGCCGCCGACGTCGCCGGCGTCCTCACACGCATCCGGTTATGCGAACGCGCGAGGTCCGCGTTGACGCGAAATGAACCACAATTGGAAAAAAAGTCTCCGTGATGATTAACGACGTGTTACATTATTCCGGCCGCTGCGACAGACGTAAACACACACCTCGTGTGCGCTTGTGTGAATGAAACCGCGGGTGCAGAGGACGCGTGACGTCGCGAAGCTCATTTTCCAACACGCTCACTCTCTGAAAACCGCACTAATTGGGCTTAAGAGCGACGTATATCTCATATTGTTGATGCGAAACAGAATCGTTAGCGAAAGGAAACGAGGACCCGTGGGAAGAGTTCTCAAGAGCTCTCGTGCTCTTCTTCAGACACGATGAAGCGCACGTGAAAAATGGAAACACGGAGAGGGTAGCGGTCAACGACATGTAAAATGTTGAAGGAACCTTTTGCTATCGTAATTGTTCCGCAAGAAAAGTGTTAGCTCTAAAGCCATCTTTTGTCAAACCGCAGTGTTTGAGGGTCTTTTGTTTAAAATTAGAGCTACGAATTTTGAAATCGTTATTGTGAAGATTATGCTTGACTGGAAATGGTCATCATTTTCAGTAATGAGTGAGGGCTGAGCTGAGGCAAACTAAGAGAAAGAAATTTCAATTAATTAAAATAAGTATATTTATCTGACATGAACTTAAATTTCTCTCCTTCAGTGACAGCGCAATAATGTTGTTTCGATAACAAAACACGTGAATTCAATAACTAATTATTAATTTCAAATCCAAATGTGATAGAAATGGATATTTTTAAGGATTTCTGAAAACTAACCAATACTAAAAAAAGACAATACCGATGAAAATGTCTAGGTCTGAGTCATTCGCTTATATGTATGTTGTCTGTGTGACTGTACAATAGTATGAATGTTTCTTTACTCGACTTATATTTTACGACTTATATTTACAAATACCGGCAAGTTAAATCATGAGAGAGCTAATGGACATTGTCCAGTAAGGCAAACACACGACTATCAAACGCGTAGTTAAATAATAGTAGTCTTAAGAGTACCAAGAATGGGACGATTCTGTAGAATACAGACAGAATCGTTTACCTATATCCCCGTGACTTAAAAGTGAATGCAAATATTGTAATAAAAATTTGATTAAAATACAAAATTTGAGGAAGATAAATTATATCCCTCTGATTTAGGCTTCACTTTTTCTAGCGATAGCGTGTACTGATCAACCATAAAACTTATTTGTTTCCTGAAGTGAACTGAAAGAGATGGGAAATAGAGGAAAATGGGACGGTGAATACTATATTCAATTCCATTTTTTTGTGCGTTGAAAGGCAAGAACATTTTGTCACCCACAAGGATGCTTAGCTTAGAGAGATGCAAGCCACAGATCAATGAAGGAAAAGAGAAGAGCGAGAGGAGGGAAAGGAAAAGTGTGTGGTGTGAGGTAAGTTTCACTCATATTATTCTGCCTTCTCACTCAATTGTCTTTGGTCCAAGTGGAAGGTTGCTCTTATTAGAGAGAGGTGAATCACAGATTAAACACAAGAGGGAGAAACGAGATGGGTTAATTTCACTTTCACTCTTCAATCCCCTTGCGGCCTCATCTTTGGTTCATGCGGAAGATTTGCTTAACTTCCAGCCAGGTAAACCGCAGATCCAGAAAACAAAGAAAGGGAAAGAGGAAGGAAATTCGGATAAGTAAGAACAGGAGGATGCGGATGAGAAGACGAAGTGAAGTAGATTCACTTACACTCTTCAACCTCTATAGGGTATCATCTTTTGTACACAGGAAAGGGTTGCATAACTTCGACAGAGGAAAACCTCTGATCCAGAAAACAGAACGATAGGGTGGAGGAAAAACAGAGGAATATGGAAGAGCAGAGGAGTAAACGCAGAATGAAGAGGTGAAGTCGAAGTGAGGCTAATTTCCTTTTCACTTTTCAGACTCCCAATAGCCTTCTCTTTTGTCAATGCGAAGAGTCGCATTTTCTTCGACAAAGGAAAACTGAAGACCCAGAAAGCAGTAATAGGAGACCGAGGAAAAGCAATAATAAAAGGAAAAGCAAGATGAGGAGTAAGAACAGGAGAAGGAGGCGGTGAAGACGAAATGCATGTTTTTCGCTCACACTCTTCAGCTTCCAGACGGCCTGACCTTCGGTCCCTGCGAAGACTTCGACAAAGGAAAACCGCAGATCCAGAAAACAGGAATAGGAGGCAGAGGAAAAGCAATAATAAAAGGAAAATCAGGATGAGGAGTAAGACCAGGAGAAGGAGGCGGTGCAGACGAGATGCAACTTTTTCAGCCTCCAGACGGCCTGACCTTCGGTCTCTGCGAAGACTTCGACGAAGGAAAACCGCAGATCCAGAAAACAAGGATTAGGATGAGGAGGAAAGGCTGCCTAGACCCAGCGCCAGATGTAGGTGACGGGCGGGAAGGTCCAGAGGTCGGGGTGGCCGACGTGCGGGGTGGTGGCGCCGAAGTCGACGGTGCTCCACCGGAAGGGCGGCAGGCGCGCGTTGTAGACCGGGCCGGAGCGCGCCAGCATGACGAGGCGCGCGGCCAGCGCGGCGCTGGTGATCTTGGTGTCGATGGCGCCGTGCGAGCGGTGGCCCAGCGCGCCGAACGGGTACGTGCCGTTGGCCGGGTTGAGGTCGCAGCGCGCCGCGATGGCGTTCTCCGCGCTGTAGGGCGGCTGGCACGCGCAGCGCGACAGCGGGTCGCGGCGGAAGTCGTTGTACTCGAGCATGGCCAGCATGGAGCTCAGGTCGCGCACGCGGCCCTGGTCGCGCTTGAAGATGAGCGCGCGCGGCGTGCGCTCGTACGAGAACCTGCGACACACACGCACCGCACGGCACCTTCGAGCCAAACATCGTCGAAAAGAAAAATAATGCTTATTGTAACAAAACAATGATGTATAATGAATTAGTTTACATTTGTATTGTATACATAAAAAAATTAATACGCCTGTAACAAGTCATGTACTTCAGCTTCCGGGTCAATGACCCCCATGTCGATCAGGTTTTTGTCGTTTCCCTGATCCATTGAGTAAATGCTGAGACGGACCCTTGTTTTGCTTCTCGACGTAAATGTAGCTTCACTGTGCGCACGTTTTGTTCAGCACTCCTTTTGCTTGTAGTGGTAGGAGTAGAACTGATGCTCGTTACTATTTTTTTAGCAATGCAGAAAAATCAAATCGGCAGTTCATTTACCGTTGAAATTGATTTTCTATAAATCGGGAACAAACATTTTTCTAATTTTTATTTTTCTAAAATAATAATTTTTCTAAATTCTTTTTCCAGTTTTTCAAATGTTGCTAATTTCGCGTTTTTTTCTTTTTCTCCTGGGCATCAAGAAAATGTGCGCAGATAATCTCTTCCCTCATACGTTATAAACAGTTTTTACTGTTTTTTTGACCAAATAAATAAGCATTCAAGGTCAAAGGGAACACGATTCCGGTTCCAAAAGTTATTGTCAGGTGTTTGTTCTAGGGAGGTGAGCAATTTAGGCCTCAATGATCGGGCAGCTGGGACGGCAGCTACTCTCTACTAAAGGGTTGTATACATCTTGGGCAAATTAAAACGAAACATTTAAAATATCACCACTTCATGATTGTCTAGAAAAAGCAAAGAATCGCTTTTGCCCTCCAACATACTGGTAGACATGTCACTAGAAAAGGAGGAAGAACAAAAAGGAAAACAGTGGATGGAAAGTGAATGAGAAAGTGCGAATTATGACTCCCTCTCATAATTCCCTTCACAAGAGAATATGAAGCATCACCCAACTGATTTCTTATTTCCTTCGTAACCACAATCCTCTCAATCGAGGTATGTTATGCAGTGTATATCGAGCTCTGTATCCTTTCCTTATCCGTTTCCGTTTACTTATCCATATCCCCTTCGTATGATGCATCATGGATATGGTGCAAAATTTTGAAATCATTAAAACCCTGCTCTTCATTATCATATTTCAAGCACTACTACAGAATTTCTTCATTATTCTACTTAATACTGTATAGTTTAAGGACTCATCATCAAATTATTAAAAAGAGCGGAAACTTTTACTTACAAGGGCAGCAATTATTTGTTACGTCACGCAACGAATGGGTGAAATCTGTCCTTTCACTGTTTTTGCTTTTAAAAAAAATTCTGATTTCATTGTAGTTTTCCTTCAGAACGAGGATCATATGTCCTTTCTTCGAAATTACCTTTTCCCTTGAATGTTGCTTCTTTTTGCCCTTAATGTCAGCTGTCAGAAACGAAAAACCACTGGGGCGAAGCATCAGCGTCATTTCTGGCATACATTTATGCCTCCGTCTACGTTAATATGAGGCACTGAGAGCACAAGCGGACTAACCCACATTCTTTGTGAATGTGAGTTATTGACATTAACAGACAACATAATACGATATTTAATATCGTATTACGTTCTCAATTAATGTCATAATACATGGCATAATGCTAGTCATAATACGATATTAATATCGTATTATGTTATCAGTTAATGTCAATAACTCACATTCACAAAGAATGCGGGTTAGTCCGCTTGTGCTCTCAGTGCCTCATATATCGGTAAAAAGCGATCGTGCAGTTGAATGACTGCGCGATAGCGGCCACTGCACCTCATGGCGGAGCGGGTATCCTTTGCGAGCGGGACGTCTTAGTGCAGGCGTCCCCAACCCGATGCCCGCGGGCACCATGGCGCCCGCTGCTCATAAAAGCCGCCGCGGCGCTGTGCGATTGTACAGGTTTTCACTTTTTGGAGAAGTATTTGATTTTTGGTTAAACCTTTGTTTTGGCAGCAAAGACCCATGTTCCTTTAAGTAAACATATGTGAAGTAAGATATTCACTAACGATTGTCGCGTCATCAATGTTAATAAATATTGCCAATTTATTTTACATAAATATATAAGCAACTATTTTCATGTTTAAATTGTATATTTTAATTAAACATCGGTTTGGCACATTTTGTGTATTATTGCCAATGTCCAACTACAAATATGCCTTGAAAAAATTAATGGTGCCCGCCGCCTCATTGGCATTGTAGTACGTGCTCTTAAGTGCAAAAAGGCTGGGGACCGCTGTCTTAGTGTATTTGTTGCGCAGCGCGCCACTGTTTCAATCGAACAAAGCAACTGGGCTTCCCATTGTCCGGACCTCAGGAGAGAGCCATACAGGTTCGCTCTCTCTCCACACATTTTATTCGAAAAGGTAGAATTCATGCATCGTTGGAATACAACCTATTTCCAACTATACTGCTCGTTGGCGACTTGTTTTCGTAGGTATCAAGAGGTTGAACGATCCACTAATAGATACGATTGCAGTGGAACTTCATTTTGGAATTTGAACGAAACTGAAGTTGGTGAAAGAAATTAACTTGAAAATGTAGGCGGAGCACTTGGGTTTCCGATGTTTACAGAAATAGACTGATAAAACAGCCTATCTCGCACACAATTTGTACACAAACCTTCCCCAAATACAAACCTTTTATAAACGAGGTAAAAACCCCAATTATCAAAAGAGAATTTATAATAGATATCCCTTTCATTCATTCTACAAAATGTTCGCAAACCTGGAATAATACTTATCTGAGGTGTTTCCTGCATCCTCTTCTGCTATATTTTTTAAATATTATTTTTATATAATTGTAATGTGTATAATTTTAAGTTAAAGTTAGTATAAGATAAATTACGATCATCAAACATTTGCTCAGTTAATATGTAAACTAATAAAAAGTAATATGTAATTTGTTGTAAGCTCCCAAGTTTTAGATTTACTACATGTAATAATCTTCAAGCCTAAAAGAAGCCTCTGAGCTAAATTCAAAATCGCCTATTTCGTGGCTCGAGTAATACCTTTTTTCTTCGCTAGGTGGTGAAAGGAGCATAGCGAGATTAACGTGGGCAGACGGAAGAGCGGGCCTGATAGCCCGAGTCTCGCCACGTACAATTAACTCACAAATGCTGAGATACTCTTGTTTTGGTTCTGGGTAATGCGTACTATATTTTGTTTTGCTCCTGTAATATGTTACTGATCTTGACGCAACCAAATTGAAGTATATAAGACAGAGGTACCAGCTATGGTCTCTTTAAGCAATTTTCTTTATTAAATTCAAATATTTGTTAATTTCTTGCTTTGGAGGACGGAAGGAACCTGAAAAAGTTCAAGTAAACATCTGGAGATTGGATTTAGAATGTAAGGAAAAATATCTGACATAGTTTTTCAATAACACTTTTTTAATAAAATCGTTTAACTTTTCTTGATATCTACTTGATATTTATCTTCCAAATAAATTGAATATTAAATAAGTAGTAAGTTCCACAAAGCATTTCTGGTGTAAAATAGCGTATGGAAACAGGCTAATGGCATTGGAGCCAGATTGTATGTTCTTAGGAGGCCATAGCGTGTGCAGTAGTCATGGCGCCTCTACCCTAAGAGATAATCAGGAGAAATACGAAAATCTCCCGACGGAATCGTTTTCCGAATATTCCCGTTACTCTTATGGTCGGTCGCATTTTCTCTTGCTTCGCTAAGCATCTGAGTTAAATAATAACTACTGACCTACTTCTGGCTGCGGAAAGGGATGTAAGCGCGTACCCCTCAGCCATTCTCATACTTCTACTATGCATCGTGTTTCCCATGTTATTAACAATCCAGACGGTCGCGACACAGCCCCACCGTGAAAACGTTCTTTGAAATAGTCACGTCATAATAACACATCACATTCAAATCAAAGAACAAACTCGGTAATACTAACACAAAAGAAACGACATGGGAGTGACTACGGACCGCAACCCTCAAAAGGACTACTCATCATTATACTCCGAGGAGAAGAAGAAGAAGAAACGCGTGATTCCGGATTCATTACATTTGCACCGTTGCATTGCACGGCCAAGTGCATCTGGTGCGGCGGCGCTGGGACCCTCCGAAGCTCCTCCGCGGCGTCGCTGCGGGGGAAGACTGCACGCGCCAATGCACCACAAAGGCGAGCGGAATCGAAAGTGCCAAAACAATAGAGGAAACGAAACAATGGGAGAGTGCGGAAACACGCCCGTGGCCTTGTCGGGCTACCTCCACAACCCGCGGAGACAGTGGACAACGTCGCGTGGTTGCCAGCAACTCTTGCGTTTCGTACACCGCTGAGGGGAGGGGCACCTTTGATACGTTCTTTTGAAACCCTTCCCCTCGCCTCGTGCTGTGGCTAGTCCGTGGAGACCGGAAATTGGCGATTAAAGGTCCTTTAGAGCTCAGTTATGCGCTGACACGGTAGTCGCTGCTCGTGGGAGTGGACGAATACTCTCTGACAACAATGTGTGTTAGGCATTTTGAGTTCTAAAACGGTCACAAATAAGGGGGGGGGGAATAAATACAGATCTAATTTCCTGATTCAGTCACTATTTTCAGACCATGTCCTAGGGAGGAAAAGTAATAAGTAAATTATCCTGGAAAATTTCCGCTCTGCTGTCTCATCGATTCTTCCTTCCCACCAATTTACCATTTCAAAAAATTATCATCGTGCAACATATACTTAACTTGATCGAATTACAACAAAAATTACGAATTCTTGTTCATCGTCTCCTATTACTTTCGGTCAACTAGGAAATATGATTCGATCGTGTAATGTTACACCGAGTTAGAATAAACGAGAAGTCAAGACACTTTTTCAGTCAACTGAACAAATTAGTTGCTTTTAATAAAACGCCGTCAGTTGTCTTTTGAGGCTAGAGGTAATGGAACATACACTTTCTTCGAAACAATAGAACCTGATTGCATCAACCTGATGTCACTGCAGTCCCTCTGACAGGGAGGTCCTAGGTTCGAGTCCCGACGGCGGCAGGATTTTCGACTCTAGCTTGTTAGCTAGGTCGAATTCAGTCGCTGTCTGGAGGAGAATTCTAGCGGCCGGCTGCTCTGATCGGTAGTTTTCCGTGGTTTCTCCGATCAACACCAGGCGAATGCCGGAGCAGTACCCTAACAAACGGGCCACGGACCGCGCGCGATCTTTCCTTCCTCTTCCTTGTTCTCTCCTCTCCTCTTACACACACACTACCACACATGCCGGGAGACCGGTCGGGAGCCTACAGCTTGTCCCGGCTGGGGCGGTGCCCCGCTGGTGGGAGATACCTCGTTGAGGGGAAACCCCCCGCTAGTCGACGGTAGGTCGACGCCAGATCTCGCCATCCAGCGGGGAAAAGATCATCGCCACCTCCCGAGAAAAACACGCACTACACTTACGGGACTAATGACTAAAGTAGTTGACGCGCTCGGAAACACGAATCAATCAATCAATAGAACCTGATAATGTTGGGTTTATTGGCCTGCACTTTTATGAATTAATAGACCCTTCTAATCATAGAAGATGCATTTCAGTGCAAGCATCAACTTAATATTAAATTGTCACACATTTGCCTTCTACTAATTTGCGTGTATCCTCATCTGCAGTTTTTACCATGTATCCTCATCCGTACTCAAACCTAAGAGGACTATGAATTGCAATGTAGCCGACTAAATGTCCAGTGTGATTTTTGAGTATATTCTTGTTCAAATAATATAACACGTAAATATTCACACTGAAGTATAAGTTCGAAAAATTGCCATTGAAGAGTCTGTAAACAAATTATCTCTCGTTAGATGAGGTGGGTTTATTCAGAATGTCTTGCCAATCTAATATCACTAACCCTTTCAAGGGAACTGCAGTCAAATTTACAGATTTAAATTATAATGCTCTGGTATTCTCGCCGGATTTGTGATGTTGACCTACTTTTTATAACGCATTTAGTTTTCCAGTACCGACTTCAAGTTCCTTCATGTCACTGCAATAGCTTTTCTTAAGGCTCCCAGAAGTTCTATAAGAAAGTTTCATGAAATCGTTAACTGTGCTTTGTGACGTACCCTAGGAGAAGGTGAGGTAAAAAGAGTACCCTGATTAGGTAATTTTCCCAAATAATTCCTTGGAAGCTGCAAAAACTTTGCACAAGGAAGACTCTGCCTCAAACCTATCCCAAATACAGTAGGGATTCTGAAGTACCTAATTAGGGGCTACACACTATCCCACAAGAATCTGAATTCACGACCGCGATGTTAACGGCACTACCGGAAAACGCTACTTCGCCACAGCCATTTAATTCTCTCTGACTGAAGAATAATCCCATTGGATGCAAAACGCGAACCATCTCGTTGTTCTCACTGCTGCATCTGATGCATCACGTGCTGTTTACCATATTAGGTAAGGAGGGCATCGATAACCGTGTTGGCGGTGGCGCCGGGGCAGAACCCAGCCGCTACTGCGCGGCATAATGAGCGCGGGGGGGGGGGAAGGGGCTGCCGGGTAATTGGGGCGGCGCAGGCGCCCGTCGCGGCGATCGCCGCCTCCGCCAGAGGCAGCTGGCGCTTCAGACGCCTCCGCCCTCGCCTCCACCTCCTCTTGCCTTTGGCCTCCTCAGCCTTTAGCCTCCTCAGCCTTCAGCTTCTACCGGCTATCGCTTTGGTCTCTTTCGCCTTTGGTCTCTTTCGCCTTTGGCCTCCTCCACCTTTAGCCTCCTCCAGCCTTCTCCGGCTTTAGCCTTTTTCGCCTTCAACCTCTTCCGCCTTCAGCCTCTTCCCGCTTTAGCCTCTTTCGCCTGTGGCCTCCTTCGCCTTTGGCCTCCTTCGCCTTCAGCCTCCTTCGCCTTCAGCCTCCTTCGCCTTCAGCCTCCTTCGCCTTCAGCCTCTTTCGCTTTCAGCCTCTTTCGCTTTCAGCCTCCTTCGTCTTCAGCCTACTCCGTCTTTAATCTGCTTCGCCTTCAGCCTCTTCCTCCAGCCTCTTCCGCCTTTAATCTGCTTCGCCTTCAGCCTCTTCCGCCTTCAGCCTCTTTCGCCTTCAGCCTCTTCCACCTTCAGCCTGCTCCGCCTTCAGCCTGCTACGCCTTCAGCCTGCTCCGCCTTCATCCTCCTTCGCCATCGCTACCGCAGCGGCAGATGACGCGCCGCGGGCGGGCGGGCGGCGTGGCGTGGCGTGGCGTGGCGTGGCGTGGCGTGACGTAGCGTGGCGTGGCGTGGCATCGGATCGCGCCCGTCCGCCTGAGCAGCTGCCGCGCGCGCGCGCTCGCTTGAGCACGTGCCCCGCAGCTGGCCTGCACTGGCCGCCTCGCCTCGCCGCCAATTTGTGGCATCGGCGGAAACTTGACGAGTGGCCGCGCGGCGCGGCACGCCACGCACCACACCATTTACACGCGCGACCCTCCCTCCGCGCGGGAAGCAGGAAACGTGTCGCTGTTCCTTTACTACCGCATCGAACGCCCGGCTACGGGAACTGTGCGTGTGGAAAGTTTTCATTCAAAACGGAAGGCATATCAAAGATATTTGGGTTCATGTAGCACTTTGTGATATAAAATTTATTTTAAAGAATTTATTGATACCCGACGGTTTTGTTGTTCACTAGTAGGAAAACGCGTTCGCCTAGGTGTTCTCTATTACTTTTAACATTCACAAATCGAGACACACGAGTTTTATTGATACAGAAATTTTTGAGTAATTCATGGAAAGGTTAATCCCAAATCTTCTTGTCTTACTAACGTATTGCTAAAATATAATTATATTATATTTGGTTTGATCTTTTATTAATTTTTCATCGATTGGGAAATTGAAAAATAATGTTGATATGAATAAAATGTCATTAAAGAGAAAAGCATATTATTGAATTAAATTAATTCCGTCCTACTTATTTGTTTTCAAATGTAATATTCGGTTGCTTCAAATTCGAAGAAAATTAAATTCAGTCGTTAATTCATCAAATTTAGTGGTTTACTTGCATTTGTAATCTTCGACCGAAAAAACTTTCCGGATTAATAACTTGTTACAGATCTCTTCATTTTTTTATTTTCAGTATTCCAAATAAAATGTTCGAAGACGAGGGCTACTTTTTTTCAAGTTCCGATCGGTCCCAAAATTAAAACCACAGAGAAAATTTATCGACTCAGTGCGCAGATGTGTTGCAAGTGCAGGTGGTGACACTCGCTTCCTTCCCTTATCGCCTGCATCATGGACGTCTGCACGTCCCGCTTCAAAGTTCCTGCAGCATTGACACACTCTTCTGTCACTCGTGAAAGTTTCACCGTATACATTACTCATTCATCAATGAATTTCGGGTTGCATTGCTCTCCTCAGCATTTAGAAATCGAACGACAGCACACACTCCGCGCTGGCTGAAGACTTGTTATGCATGTTAACGTGCTCACTGTGCTCTCAGATATGACAACTACGACGTGACGTGATCGATGAGCATTCTAGAGTCACTGGGCAACACATCTGCGCGCAGTGTCAAAGCATTTTCACTGTGGTTTTCATTTCGCGAGGGATCGGACCTTGAAAAAAGATATCTCTCGTAATAATTCACTCTCTTCTCTGTGTCTCACTAATTTCTCTGAGAAAAAGTGAATGCTTCAAACGTTGCTTCTGATATTACATATTTGATATATTCATGGCACTTAAGTTGAAGCCTTTTGATTGTATCCTTCTGGAATCCAAACTATCAGCAAAAGATACCTCTTGCCATCAAAAGTGAAGTTCCTAACTTACGCGATTACAGCTTTGCAAGGCTAACAGAATGTGCCGATGGAATTCCGCCAACGTAAGGCTAGCCACGCCGTTATTTTGTCACGCACACATAAACACGCTATGCAGCGGTTTCGTGTTCTAGCTAACCGATTATATTCTTCCTACCTGCTCAAGACGCGATGAACGTCTTAAATCACACGCGCGATAACTAATGCAGGAATATGAGTTAACATCTGCGCCACATGGCGTTCGAAGCACCTCAGTAGATAGGCTCCCTGTAATTAACATTTCCTTCATTTTTTATTCAAGCCCTCTAAACATAACCTCTAATAATCAACTTCCTTAGTTTTATGTCAAACTTCAACTCATGCATTATTTCAGGTTTTCTGTGAACCCTTGAACGAAATGATGTAACACGAGTCTTGAGATGGAAACAAAGAAGTATGGATGATGCAGCATAAATACAAATAATAACAATTCAACTCACCGGGAACCTAAGCTCAAGATTTATGAATGAAGATTAATAGCGTGAGTACAGGACCGAGAACTTATTTCAGCTTTAATTGAGACTTCAAGAAGGTAGTTGTTCTTGGCTTTAACATGACAAACAAACGAAACATTGAGAATGCCTTGAACGTGCTCAGGTAAGGTAATCATCTTAATGTTGGAATATTGATATAGATAAGCCATGGGAATTTTTATTCGCTAATAAAAATTATCTCTGATTATCGTATTATATTAGTTTATATTAAATTAGCGAAAAATAATTTCATAAAATGAAATGTCATGCGAAATATATATCAATATCTATATGCTTTTCCGAAAGGGAATCCAAGAGACGAAATTTTAAAAAATCGTTTTTCCGAAAAGTTATCGAATAAAAAGGGATCATGCAGGGAGGGGGACTTGCAGCTTGTCTTCATTTAATTCTTTGTACTTAACACTTTTTTGTTTAAATGTAATGGTGGAACTTAATTATTAAGAAGAATTTGACGGCCAGATTCATCCCACATCTTTCACGTTACAAGAATCATTTCAAAGAGAGAATATATCTCACCTATTTCGCATTAACGCATAAACTGACGGAAAACTAAGTAGCATCGCGCCATTTAACAGGTGCCATTGGTTTCGTTAGCCATCCAGAAACTCGGGAGAAATACAAAAACGATAGAACAGTTTCCACTAAAAAAAGGAAATATTTCGTTATGTTAATCCTTAATTTCTCATAACTGATGTTACGACTACATTATCGTACCCAGTATGTAACTGTTTACGACAGTTGATGCCATGCGACGAGGAAGATAGAAGCTTTCAGTGTTCACGTATGCCATTTCGGAACAATCAATTTTTGTAGCACCTGGACCCATTTTCCACACGCTCGGCAGCAGCACTTTGTATGCTGTAGCAGGTCTTTAGTAAATGAAGAAAGAAGGATAAGATGGAAATACGTGAAATAGCCTATGTTCTAGGCTTGCGGAGCCGAAAATAGGTTCCGTCCTTGGCTGCCTGAAGGATTCTGGGGCCCGTGCGGTGGATATATTCTGACGCACAGCCCGGAAGAACATGCACAATACGACGGGCGAAAAAGAATTAATCTAATACGCTATGATCATTTTTAATGTTAAAAGAACGTATGTACGAAGAAAGTGGGGGATCTTTTATCATAGTTTACAAAAGACATCTAGTGGAAACCTGTCAAAATTTGACAGTAACTGGAAAGAAAACCACACAAGCGACAAACCTAAGAATTTCAAATATCTTCCCTCCTCCCATGTTTCCCATGTTTACTTTTGTCGCAAAGATAATGATCCAATGGTTCACAATAAATGGAAAATATTTTTGGTTTCGATATAATTGTTTAAATGAATTCCAGAAGTGAGTTCTGAGAATTTTAGTTGTACTAGAAGCAATGTCTCACTCAGAAGCACTGTCTTCAGAAAAATACCACTATACTACATGAAGCCAATGAACCGGTAAGTGGATCGCAATGTAATTTTTCTGGCTTATTTGTAGGCAAAAGTTCTGTATCAAAGCTCACATACATAGTATTTAAAAATATCTATCATCTTCGTGAATAAGATATCCTTTTTCTGTTGTACTGTGCATGCGTGCATAGTCATGGCCTTCGTAAAAATAACTCCAACCTCATACTCACATCCTTGCCTACGCCGAGCGATCAGCGTTGAAAAGAACGTTATGGAACTTCGAAACTACGACTAATCACAATAGATCTACAATAACTTGCAGAAGAAAATAATGAACAAATATCGTCAGATAAGAGTTAATTATATTGATTTTGAGGTATTATTAGAAGTTATTGTTTTTACTTCAAAGCCTGTTAATAATAGCAAGCGATAACACGTCTAGAGTCTCACTGCTTTCATTTAAAGCAGAAATCCCAAGATTTGCTTGAGTAGAAAGAATGGTTTAGAAAAGTTAAGAACTTTAATTCGTAAATTAGGGATGATTGCCGGTTTTAATGAATCATTCGAGAATCGCGAGTGAATACTGCGTGGATTTCTTAATGTTTTACTAAGGTGAAATACTGATAAACAAACGAGAGCTATGAATGAAAATTAAAGTGTATATTAAGCTTTTTATGTTTTTAATGATTCGAAATAAATCTTGGCACTTTAATAATTTCTTACAATACGTTTTCTATTACTTTTTTTGTTTTCAATATTTTTCAGCACACAATCACGCCCGACGTGCCATTGCCCGCGCAGCCGACAAGAAAAGAAAGAGTTTTCTTGAATTTACAAATAAGCTTGACTTTCTGGTTGCCGTACAAACATTTTTCCTTCTAGTATTTACAAGTCACGCATTACTTCTCTTGTATGACAGACACACATAGAACGTGCCCTAGAGCTACTTATATTTTATAATTTGTGTAAAGAATACGGAGCTCCGCAGAACGCACAACTATCCCATTCCGGCGCGAGTTGTCTTGTTAAGTCAGTTCATTAGTGGCTTCTAGCGCAAAGCGTGACGAGTTAAACAAAAGGACATTCCCCTTTCAAACGGCTCCCGGCAGAAGGGAACAGGTGCTGGATTGTTCCGGCGAGGAAGGGCGCGAGGGCCGGCGGTCGAAGGGGGGGAGGGGGGCGTCTCCCCCCAAATTCGTGAGTCGAGGAGAAGCTCCGGGCACCGACACGCGAGACCTTCTCACAACGCCCAGGAACGCCCCATTGTAGTTTTGTCACATGGCGCTTGAAAGAAAAGGAATGCGCCACAACTAAACGGTATCATATGCACGTGAGTATTGTGAGGACAAGAACATTTTTCTAGTTGAATAGCAAGGATCTAGTCGCGAATCCTTGATGTGGCCACTGAGGTGACCTTATAAAGGTTCGTAGCAAAAGATTTCTCCAATTCCCATCACTATGTGATAACCTTTTAATTTTAATGTTTTGATTCCGCATTAATTATCCGTCGTCATATCTAATCGTTTTCAACGTTGCTAATAACTGACATCGAAACCTTCTGAGAAAGGTGGGAGGGGGAGCAAGAAAAAATACCATGGTATCGAATACTTGAATCACACCGGATAATTACATATACAGTTGAGTTCGTATGGTACTTCAATGGCAGCAGTGAAATCATTTGAACTTAAATTGTGTTGAAGAGATAACATCCATTTAACGAGTAGAAGTAGAAGTACAGGCTATTTTTAAAAAAATTTTTCAGATAATGTAATGTGTAATTTATAGCAAAACCTATAAAATCTCAATTTATTACCTGCTAGATAATTTAATTGTAAATGTTTTCAAAAATTTAATAAATCCTACATTTCACCTAAATTTAAGAACTAACATGCCTAATTTCACTTTCTAATGGCACAGACCACATGATGTTGGTGAGTAAATTAAGTGATCTGATACTTCACTTTCCAGGATAATTATTAAATCGCTCGTGGGCTGCAATAGTGGCACAACGCAAAAAATACGATTTTTGACTTAATGCTCTCTCCAGAAATTCACATTCGTCTACCTTCCAACAGCAACAGTACAGTATTCCACAAACTTACAGTACAGGATTCCACAAACAAATGACAGACATGTGATTGCAAAAATAATGCCTATCAATACAAGGTGAAAACTCCAAACGTATTTATCTCAACACCTGTTTTTTAGAGTTGTGCCACTATTGCATCCCACAAACGAAATAATGAATGATTATTTAGATCATAAAACATGAGGCGTAGTGATTTGTCTTTTCCCACCACGCCACAATGACAAAGGAAAAGAGTCCATTTCTTCCGCCGACCAAGCAACCCTTGCCGCCGCAGCTGTGCCCGCCTTGGAACTATTTAGGCTGGCAGCTTGCTTACACTTCCATTTCATTACCACAGTGACATGGAAGGGCGCATTCCAATGAAAGCCTCATTCAAAATTAAACGTAGACGAGAAAGTAACGTCAATGCAAACTCTTGGGTCCATGCCATTCGATGGAACCATTATGAACAGGGAATGTTAAAGGAAACATTAAAATAAACATAGCACGTAACCCTAAAAGTTCACAATCCCCAAACGCTCGTGTTTAGGTTAATGTGGTTTGAGAACAAAGTTCTTCCAAGTAAATTGTTCTGTAGCTTCCAGAAATTCGATCGATTTTGAAAGACAGAAGCCATAACAGTTTGAAGGAACATAATTTGCTATTCTTGATTATCAGTCATTAAACGTTTCATAGAAGCACTCATTGCACCCAAATCATTGTAATGACCGGTCCCAATTTATTTAATGTCGTTCGATTGTATACTAGATCTCGATGCCGAGAATTTATTGTATCGATAAGTTGTTACACCGATAAATGGCTGTCTTCAAGTTTACATTCGGTGTCAAACTGAATGAGATGGTCATGATTAAATTAAAATCACACGTTTATCTTGGCACATCTCAGTTAACACTTTCATGAGTGAGTTTTACAGAACGTGAATCAAAATTGTATACGCCAAGCACTAACGTTACAGGCTGTACGCATGCAGAATCTCTCACGTTACGTTAAATAAATTTCGGACTACAATGTTGATCCTGATTTATCAGGTCCTGAAGAGAGTGTGATAGCCATACGTTAATGGAAGTGGTTCCAATTTGTAAAGGCAGCATGTGCGATAGTGATAATTTAGTTAAATAACCAAATAAATGCGAAATGACACATAGTACAGACCAATTAGCTGAGCGATCCTCAGAATTCAGAAAGAGAAAGAGAATAGTATACTTTTGCCTTTTAATTCGGAATAATTATCATGCACGCTAAGCATTAAGAAGGAAAACGATCTGCAATCAGCACAAGAATAATTAAATTGTAATGTGGTTGCCTATCAGCGTTTTACGCTATTTTCTAGTTTCACGCTCAGCACTATTGTGGGTTAGCCTTAAAGCGTTCCATTGACATTCAAATTAGGTCTGACGAGCTGGCGACTCGTCAGTTGTAAATCTATCACCACTGTTACCTTCTACATTGTTTCCACAATTGATCTTTTACAACCGCTGGATCGCAGGCTCGTAAACACTAAGCTCAAGTTTATTTTGGGGACATTTAAGGGCGATTCATAATCAAGCGAAGCTCGATGAGCCTACATAGCGTCGGTTGCAAATCTATCGCAGATGCTACCTGCTTCATTCTTTCCCAACGGAGAATAATGCTGCGAGGATAGACACAGCCCACGCAAGGCATGCCCCTTAAGCCAGGCATGACCGTGTATGGCAGGGCTCTGCTAGGGCACGCAGTGCCTGCGGCCAAGGGAAGTCCGATCTATCTCCGATCCGATATCTCAGGGGTGCACAGTAGGAGGTCATGACGAGACGCAAGAAGATATATAACAGGGAGTGGGCTCTTGTTTTCTTGTGCAGTGAAAGCGGAGGTAATACACTTTATTTAATATGCCGAATGCATTTAATTTATGTTTATTTTCAATAATAGTGTCAGTGGTTTTCTGAAATTATGACGTGTAACTCGTTCTTCACTTAGTATATATTTTGGTTTGCATTTATTTTCTAAAAAAATATTCATTTTATTTATTTGTAATTAGTGTTAATAGTTGTCGTATATTGCATTTTCTAACACTAAGTAGAAATTTGCGTTAATGTTTCGTTTCTGTAACGATCAATGCTTGTATAATTGCAGTTTTTGTTTGCAAGTCAATTAAAAGTTGGTAAAATTTAATAAATGTCTCTTCATGATATACCAACCCGTGTGTTTGACCCAACTCGCCGCATTCGCACGAAGCTTTCTCGCCCCTGCTTCCCGCCTGTGACACGAGTGACTGATATCGCCGCGTGACCCAAACCTTTGCGAAGGCCATTCGCCTACTCGTTCGTCTGACGGCCCTGGTGTATAGGATCCTAAATTCACAATCAAGACAAGCTTGATGTGCCTGTCTCGCCCCGGTCGTCAATCTATGGGTGAACGTTCCCGATCAACGTTCGCTCAACGGGAAACGATCACTAACACCGGTTATAAATCTGTCCCAGCTGCTACCTGCTTCATTGCTCGCGCAACGGGGGAACGGATTGACATAATCAATATTTATTTTCTGACTATATATTATTTTCAATTTTATCAGACTATATTTATTTATTTTGATGCCTAAAGATGGAAATAAATAATTTCCGAAACGTTGCGTTTACTATGTATCACATTTAATACTGTTATAAAATGGACGGAGTTATGCATCAACCGGCTACGCGCCATTTTTGAAAAAAATAAGATATGGACGCCATCAATTGCATTGGACCATGTTCTACTTGTACGCAAAATTTTGGCGCCAAATCTGTAAAAATAGCCTCATAATTGATGAAAAATGTAAACGCTATCAGTCACATCGGGCATTTTATGTTTCGCAACATCCGGCTATAAACCTAGGTCTTCAAATCTGCTCTTCATAATTTCACATTATGCAGGTAAGCGCCAGATATTCCACTCATGTTTGTGTAGTTTGGCGCTTCAATGAATGAAATAATTAAATTACAGTTTTTAGATCTGAAAATGTAACGAAACCTTTGAACAGAATTATCTCAAAACTTGTATGATATGTCGCATAGCCGGTTGATGCATAACACCGTCCAAATAGTAAGATTTTTTCTGTCTTTAAATAAATGACCAATATAGTCTGATAGGGAGTTGCGGTGGCTCAGTGGCAGGACTTCCTGACACGAAGGACCCAGGTTCGAATCCCGGCGTGGGCTGGGATTTTTATCAGGTGTTTTTCCCTTCAGGGCGGCTCTGGGGTCGACTCAGCCTCCTTTCCAAGTGAGTACCAGGATCTTTTCTGAGGGTAAAGGCGGTCGGAGCGTTGTGCTCGCCACACAAATTCTTCCTTGTGCCGACGGCGACGAAAAGGTGGAGCCCTACCTTCACCTCCCCTTTGAGCAGCGGTCCTTTTTGCACTTAAGAGCACATATTACAATGCTAATGAGGCGGCAAGAACCATTATATTTTCAAGGTATATTTATACTTGGACATTGGCAATAACACACAAAATGTGCAAAACCAATGTTTAATTAAAATATACAATTTAAAAATGAAAATCGATCCCTATATTCTTATGTAAAATAAATAGGCAATATTTATTAACATCGATGACGCGACGATCGTTAGTGAATAGCTTACTTCACTCATGTTTACATAAAGGAACATGGGTCTTTGCTGCCAAAATAAACGTTTAAACCAAAAATCAAATACTTCTCCAAAAAGTGAAAACCTGTACAATCGCACAGCGCCGCGGCGGCTTTTATGAGCAGCGGGCACATCTAAAACGGTTCGCGGGCGCCATTGTGCCCGCGGGCATAGTGTTGGGGTCCCCTGCACTAAGACGTCCTGCTAGAACCCTTCTAGGATTATTAATCATTCCATCATCTAATTGACTAATTCCTAACCGAAGATCATTAATATACCCGCTCCGCCATGTGAGGTGCAGTGGCCGTTGCAGGGTTACCACGGAGCTCCGCTATCGCGCAGTCATTCAACTGCACGATCGCTTTTTACCGATATGTTAACGTAGACGGAGGCAGAAATCTATGCGAGAAATGACGCTGATGCTTCGCCCCGATGGTTTTCCGTTTCTGACGGCTGAAATAAAGGGCAAAAAGAAGCAACATTCAAGGGAAAAGATCATTTCGAAGAAAGAACATTGTGCCCGCGGGCATAGGGTTGGAGACCCCTGCCTTAGGGCCACATTGTCCTGTGTGCAATGCACAGGGGATACCTTTTTTTTTGTTACGTATACTCTGGATAGAAGAGCTCGCCACTCACCAGTCGCCGAACTTGTCGACGAGCGCCTGCGTGCCGGAGGCGAGGAAGACCTCGTGGAAGGAGGGCGCGTTGTAGGAGGGCCAGTAGGAGCGCGCGCGCAGGGCGTCGGTGCGATCGGAGGCCACGACGAGCCCCGGCAGCTGCTCCAGCACCCACAGCAGCCCCGAGGGCAGGCGCTGCGCGCGCGCCGCCGCGCCCGCCGCGCGCCACCGCGCGTAGTCCACGATCATCCACTGGTTGTTGTAGGTGCCGCTGTTGTAGTCGCGGAAGAGCGCCGCCCACGCGCGCCCGCCCGCCGCCAGCCGGTTCGCCACCATGGAGCGCACCGTCTCCAGCACCTGCAGCATCACCCGCCAACAAGGATTGCACTAGCGTACTCGTGCCAGAACGCTTGCATGCTATACCCCACCCTCTTCCTTATTTCTCAGTTTCCATACTAAATTCAAGACTTTCTTATTCTCCGTCACTTGTTCTATGTCGCCTTGTAATTGATAACAATATTAAAAAATATTTCTACCTGTTCGACATGTTTGTCTTCCAGGGGTTTGGACATTAGAAATACATAACTGGCGATTTGATACTCTCAGGAACCTGTAGTAGGAATTATTAACAACTAAATTTTGAAAGGAGGTTATGCTATTAAAAAAATGAAATTTGTAAATAAGATGTTGAATTATAAACAGCCGGTTCGCCACCATGGAGTCTCCAGCACCTGCAGCACCACCCACCGCTTCAAAAACAAGAATTGCACTAGCGTACTCGTGCCAGAACGCTTGCATGCTATACCCCACCCTCTTCCTTATTTTTCACTTTCCGTACTAAGACTGGAATATTTTGTCTCAAGATCCTCTTATGCCTCTCGATCCTCTTACTTGTTCTGTATGCCACCTTATAATTGATAACAATACAATGTACCCTTGTCAATACAAACCATTTTTATTTAACTTTATTATCGAGCATAGAGACCCACGCTTCGTTTAGGAGTTATTTAACGATATCTTTGCTTTGGTTTCTTTAATATATTTATTTAAGAGAGTGCTGGTTATTGGCCAATACCTCCGAGTGTCGATTGTGGGGCTGCCATCATTCGGCCTGGACACTGGCGTAGCTCGTTTAGATTACGAGCACTAGCGTGGGCATTTCCTCCCGTTGCTAATCATCTGTGAATATGGTTACCCCGCCAATACTCGGTTGCTATTTCCTCGTGTGTGTTAACAGGGCCCACCCCAGGAAGGTGAGGTCGGCATTTGGTTGTGAGAGGCTGTAACTTGCGCATCAACAACCCTTAGACCTCCATTTAACGATATAGATTAAAAAACTCCTGACGTGCGTTGCGGGTTGCGTTTTGTATGAATATTTAGATGCGGTTTTTAACAAATCCTTCATATTTTTAAAGTCAAGGGGGCAATTCGTTACGTCTCCGTGAAATTCTCTTTCTTTAGAGACCTCATTTAAAAAGATTGATTTGCGTGTG
Organism: Acheta domesticus; assembly: GCA_031308135.1. Classification (NCBI taxonomy): domain Eukaryota; kingdom Metazoa; phylum Arthropoda; class Insecta; order Orthoptera; family Gryllidae; genus Acheta; species Acheta domesticus. The sequence continues at coordinate 12,565,096 of JAHLJT010009436.1, forward strand.
AGAGCCGCAAAGGGACTCACACAACTACTATTATATTATACTACTGAAATAACTTAGGAGACGATTGATTGATTAGTTATTCCGGGAGCGTCAACTGCTAAGGCCCAGTCCTTAGTACAACACATGTTTCATCGCGGGAGGTGGCGGTCTCCCCCCCCCCGCTGGATGGCTTGATCCGGAGGCGGCCTACGTCGGCTTGCCGGGCACCGCTCCGGGGGGGGGGTCAAGTTCTAAGCTCCCGACAGGTCTCCCGACAAGTGTGCTAGTGTAGTGCATGTGCGTGGAAGTGCGTGTGAGTAAGTGATAAGGATAATACAAGCTCCGGCATTTGCCTGGTGTGGATCGGAGATTGTTCTCCAGACAGCGACTGAACTCGACCTAACTAGTGTCGAAAATCCTGCCACACCGGCGAGGTTCGAATCCTGGGACCTGCGGGTCAGAGGCACTGCAGTGAATCAGTTGTTGTCCTAAGCCGCCTTTATAAGGCCGGTATAACAATTGGAAGCTTCTCACTTGCTTCAAACTTGCAGATCATGACGGGGAGTAGAATGAAAATAACTTATTTATTTCCCATTCCATAAATATAAAACTAGTAGTGCTAATAGAGCACGTACTTTCTCGCCCGTATTTTCACACAAAATTACTCAAACGAAAAGTACTCAAATGTTCAAAAAAAATTACATGACCTCCTTTCAAAATCTATCTTCAAGGGACACATCTCTATAAGGGAAAAAATTATTAGTTGTAGAAAGGGTAAGTGTAATTGACATTTTCAATATAAAAAGTGTTTTTGTGAGCCTTTTAACTCAAAAGTAAAATCCAATATATTGTTCCGAGACAGTTATTATTTCGTCAAACCATTCATTCAATAATGATTATGATGTTTTGATACTAAATCTACAATGTAGATGTATCAACACGTTTATGAAATTCTTTAAGTTCTCTTGGCGAATATTCGAATTCTAATTTTCGCTATTTTGCCTCAATTATCTCAGAAAATTTTCCAAATGTTGAAGACACAAGTTTTTTGGGGGAGTCTTCTCCCCAGAGTGCTCCCTCCCATGGATTCGCCCCTGACCATTCCTTGAATAATTTCAGTCTTTATTCCATTACAATTGGTGCGGTAATTAAACAAATGAGAGCAAACGCGACAATTAAACACATTACTCTCCGTACGTTGCACGGACGGTTAATTATATTTGCTCGCAAAGAGGAAAAACCAACGGACCAATGAAATCTCTCTGCGGATCGAGGAAAGTCCACTACGAAATTTTCGCAGCGTCAGATTTATCACTTGGACCTTCACAGAACTGTTGAGAGATTTAAAAAATTCCACCTTCAAACTGACGGTCCCGCATTTGCGAACATTTCGAAATTCGGATGGTTGATTTCGATTGACTACCTGGAATGTGAGGTGATAATCGAATTTATAACTAGGGAAACTTCATGTAATAACGCATTCTTCCACATATTTACAGATCAAAACGAACAGTTAATAACAATATTGAAATTAAGAAAAAAGGTAAAGATCGTATTTCCTCTTATTCATCACGTACAGCTTTAAAGGTTTTTTTTCGGTAAGTAAGGAATTCGTACCGATCTGGACAGCCGAAATCTCTAAAGCTGAAGGGCCGGAGCTCCCTCGTTCCTGAAGGGTCGCGTTCGAATCCCGCCCGCAGCATAGGCCCGTAAATGTTTGTGTGTCCGTATGCGAGTTCTGCTACCATTAACCCAAAGTTACAAACCCAATGTTAATTACAATGGTCGCTGTATGACCATAGTTGTTGAAAAGCGACCTTAAATAAATTTTAAAAAAGAAATGGTGTTCAGGAGTCTCTCTGCCTGAATATCGCGGTATCGTCGAGAGGTCTGCTTCGCAGTCGCGACCGTGCCGCCACCAGAAGAAATGTGTAACTTGACGCGTCTTCCAGAAGCGCAAGCAGTATTCAAGCCACGCATGACGCGTCACGGACCCGTGAGAGGGAACTTTTAAAGTGGTTAATTACACCTTACAAGTAACAAAGAAGTACGAATTTCAGAAAATTATTTTAAATATGGGTTTCCATGGGTATTCGTTGTTTCTTGTATGAACTATAATACGCCGCCATTCATCACTCCACTGTTTCACTCACTGAATTGTCGTTCCCCGAAAGTGCTACTCTCGTCTCAGGTCGCCATATCAATTAAGTAACTCATGACGTAATCACGAGGACTCTGTGAAAATTCTGCCGTATGGAAATACACACTTCTTCAGACCGACCATCCGAATCTTTGTATACCCACTTTGCCGTTTGCTCGAGTTTTGACTCGTCTCAAGACACTCACGCATGATTAAATAGTTTTGTGCAGATTCATAACTCACTGAAGTGGTAATATGTATTGTGCGAACTAAATTAAATGTAATTATTTCTTTGTAAATCCATTATTTTCGATTATAGAACACAAAAAAGGTCTCGTGTCCATTCTGGAATTAATTACATTGTCTTGGAGCCAATAAAATTTGCCCTCAATCATTTAACGAAAATATGCATTGTGTATTTCATTGAGTTAGTACCTCTTCCAGAAAAAAAGAGCACCCTGAAAATTGATTTTAATCACATCGCCCTTTTGTGCTTCCACTTTAACATTTTTTCTCTCTTTCCCTCCGATTGAGCGAGCGCCGGCATCGTTTGTAACCATCAAATCCCCCACAGAGATGTGAAGCCACGCACGAGAAAACTGGGTTCGATCGTACCCCAGAAACTGAATAAATGGATGAATATTGATGAACTTAGCTAATACTTTTTCATTACCATTTCCATAAAATGCAATGAAATATGTATACAAAGGTGCATTTCCATACGTAAATAGTTATATTCGCACCAAAGCATTTGACTATTTTCAGAGAGAATATTTTTAGAGAATGGAAGTAATTCACTATGTGCACGCTCAGAAAATGAACTTCCTTTTTGGGTCAACGCCTTTGCTGTGCTTCCAGCAAACGCAATTGCATTTTTCCACAATTCTTCAGCTAACACAGTACCTCCCTCGTCTTCTTGATCTCCTCTAAAAGTAAGTAATGCATCGTGATATGCTAAAGAATTCGCGAAACCCGGCTCTTTGAATGAAATTAAGATGGCGGGAAGCAACGTGAGAACACGTCAAGATGCTTTATGAAGCCGGAACTCGAGTAATTTGCCGGAACCTCGTGTTCCTCCGCGGCTAAAGCAGGCGCCGCCTCCGCCACTGCCGCTGCCACTGCCACCAGCGCCCCTGCCATCACGACCACCTCAACCGCATTTATCACAACCGCCACTATCACCTCTGCCACTGCCACCAACGCCCCCGCCATCACTACCACCGCAACCACTTTTATCACTACCGCCTCTGCCACGGCCACCAGCGCTCCCACCACAGCCACCGTCATCACTCGCCATCACTACCACCTCAACCGCATTTACCACTACCCGCCTCTGCCACTGCCACCAACGCCCTCACCAGCCGCCGCCACCTGCGCCGCCATCACTACCACCTCAACCGCTTTTATCAAAACCACCCCTACAGTCCTCACCACTGCCTCCTCTGCTGGCGCAGGTTTCCTTGAGATCCACCTCCAACTCTCGTCCACGACTCAGTCCCCATCCCAGTTATCAGCCCCTTCCATGACGAGATGACCGACAAAGGTGGCCCAGGACATCAACTGATGTCAGTGCCTCTGACCGGGAAGTTCTAGGAATCGACTCCCGACGGTGGCAGGATTTTCGAAACTCGCTATAGATAGCTAGCTTTGTCTGGAAGAGAATTCTAGCGGCTGCTCTGATCCGCATTTTTTAGTGATTTCTCCGACGAACACCAGGCGAATGCCGGAGCAGTACCCTCACAAACGGGCCACGGACCGCGTGCGATGTTTCCTTCCTCTTCCCTGTCTCTTCCTCACCTCTTACTTACACTTACTGAGACTAAACATGCACTACACTACCGCACTTATCGGGAGGCCAGTCGGGAGCTTAGAGCTTGTCCTGGCTGGGGCGGTGCCCCGCTGGCGGGAGATACCTGGCTGCTGAAAATCCCCATAAGCCGACGTAGGTCGGTGCCGGATATCGTCCAACCATCGGGGGAAGATCACCGCCACTTCCCACGACAGAAACATGCACTGCGCTTACAGGACTATTGACCTTAGCAGTTGACGCGCCCGGAATCACTAATCAATCAAATGAAATGATGAGTTGAAGACAGAGTTACTAACTATGAAACTGCGACAATCTCAATTAAGAAGGTAATATTGATTTTGATGAGAAATAAGCGAGTTACCTTGCGAAATATTTGCTCATGTACGAATTCAAATCATCTGAAGATGATTACATTAATAATTATTTCCCAAGAGTTCTTTTAAAATTCCTAAAATTCCTTAAAAAGACTAATATAACTTCTCATTCAATTCTTGTTATATTGTTATTTGCATATATTCCGTCAGATACCGACGACCCAACGATCGCTAGTATAATCGTTATTACGTGATTTTTATATTATTTAAAGAGAAAATAAAACTACATATTAATTTTTAAAAATAAAGATTTACAAGTACTATTACAATTTTGAAGTCTGATAACTCGTGAAACTTTTCATGAATTTGATAGAATTGAAACAGCAAATACTTCGTTATTTCGCCCCAATAATCTCATCGAAGAGAACGCAAATTTTGAATAAGAGCATAATATATTATATCAGAAATATTCGTGCGTCTGAGGGTGGTTTAGGGAGTAGTGTGAATAAATCTTGACAATCTGTAACTACAATACTTCTAACACATTTTATCGACTTCTCCGTGTGGTTCAGTGGCCTTCCCCACCCCCGCCCTGCTGAATCCTTAAGCTCCTCGCCGCCTCGCGCCTCGCGCTCTCAAGTTCAAGGCCGCGCGGCGCGTGGGACGCGAACGCGTTGCGCCGCGCCGCCCTCGTCGACCGTCTGGCGGCGGCGAAGACGGGGCAGACAGAGGCGGAGGCCGTGGCAAAGGTGGTGGCGGCGGAGATGGTGGGGGAGACGGTAGACGTGGCGGTGAAGGTGGCGGAGGTGATGGGGGAGACGGTAGTAGTAGTAGTGACGGTGATGGTGGTGGCGGAGGTAGTGGGGAAGATGGTGGAGGTGGTGGCAGAGGTGACAGCGAAGGTGGAGGCGGAGGAGGCGGCAGCGTCGGTGGGGGTACGGGCGGAGGGGGTGTGGCAGCAGAGGAGGCGGCTGCAGCAAAAGAAGGCAGAGGTGCCGGCACAAGGTGACTGCAGAAGTAGCGGCGGGGGCGGCGGCGGGGGCGGCGGCGGGGGCGGCGGCGGGGGCGGCGGCGGGGGCGCGGCGGGGCGGCGGGGGCGGCGGCGGGGGCGGCGGCGGGGGCGGCGGCGGGGGCGGCGGCGGGGGCGGCGGCGGGGGCGGCGGCGGGGGCGGCGGCGGGGGCGGGGGCGTGGGCGGCGGCGGGGGCGGCGGCGGGGGCGGCGGCGGGGGCGGGGGCGGCGTGGGCGGCGGCGGGGGCGGGGGCGGCGGGGGCGGCGGCGGGGGCGGCGGGGGGGGCGGCGGGGGCGGCGGCGAGGGCGGTGGCGGTGACAGTGGCGGAGGCGGGGGCGGGGGCGGGGGCGGCGGCGGAGGCGTCTCCTCCGCAGAGCTCTTCCCGCGGCCCGCGGCGCGACCTTTGGCGCTCGTTGCCATTAGGTCGCGCGTGAGTGCACGCACGCACGCACACCGCGGGAGGACAAAGCACGTTCGCCGCCACGGCGCTTGCTTTCTCTCACAGAGAGGACCGATGCAATTCCTCCTCGTTGCCGTCGGCGCCCCGATCATCTCGTACAATTCATTAACAAGAGCGTGTAATTATTGTTCTCTTGGAGGACCATGAACGACGTGAATTGTCGCTTGAAATATTGATGTGCACCAATGGATTAAAACAACAAATTATCAAGTATTGGTAATTGTTATTATAAATGATACAACATATGCAGCAGGGACGCCCAGAAAAAACAATGAACCTAGTGCAGTAGATCTTTGGGGGCCCCATAATTTCACCAAATGTTCCTCTTATTAATTATTATTATTAATATTTTTTAAAATTAATCATATTTCAACTAGTGTTAATTTTTTTTCAAGCAATAAAGTGAAGGAAATTTATTTTGTACAAGGCCATTTCTCTTGGTGTACAAAGTTACATTTTATTTAACTGGAATTATTCAATTATCTTGTAATATATTTTTCATTAGTATTAATTTTCCACTTCAAATTAACGATTTTCGAGCAAATCATGGACTGTACAAACAAGACTGTTACAAACTCTATCTCGACGCTGCTGTGAGCAGATCGAATTCAGAGTTGTGAAAAGCTACTGGAAGGAATTAGGGTATATTAAGAATTTCTATTATGTATTTAGTGAATTGAATTTAGTTTTAGTGAATTCAAGCCATTGCGAGAATTTTTGCTGCTGAATATGAGGGGCTTCCAGACGGTAGGGCAGCTCGGGAAACTTGACCCAAGGCCCCGTTTAAGTTGGACCTCGAAAATGTATACAAACAAGACTGTTCCCAAGTGCGCGCAGCGGTCTCCGGCCAAGGCACTCACCTGCGAGGGCCGCACGAACTTCCAGAGCGAGTCGTTGTTGACGCCGATGGTGGTCTCGAGGGTGACGAGCCCCGAGGACATGATGTAGAAGTCGTCGCCGGAGGTGATGATGCCCGGGTACGAGGAGAAGGACATGGCGACGCCCGGCACGCGCGCCGGCGACCCCGCCAGCCGCCGCAGCGGCAGCACGTACAGCTTCTGCACGCGCAGCATGTTCTGGTAGCTGCGCACAGGGTTGCCTCATGGTCTTAAGCAATTCCCCCTAGATAGCGCGGTGAAAACCCCCCAAAACGACCAAAATATCCCCAAATTATAAAAAAAATTATTTCATGTATGGGGGTGTATGGAAAGGAAAGAAACACGAAAAATATTATTAATTGAATATAAGATGATATTTAAATTTTACGGTTAACTTGTCAATTGCAGTCAAATTGAAACAATAGTAATAGGTAGTCAGTCCGCATTTTACTTGCCCCCACCCGAACAGCGTACCCTTACTTCCCAAAATTTTTAAACCAAGTTGAGTTCTCATCATTTGCGAGTGTGATGATTTAAAAATATAACATCTTTTCACAACATAACACAAAATTAACATTTTAAGAACTCAATGAAATGCCCCCAAGAAAACCCCCAAATAAATTTCCCCCCTAAAACAACCCCTAAAGACAAAAACAACTAAATTTAGGGGGTAAACCCCTAATGTGGCAACACTGGCTGCGCACAACGCGCGCCCGGCGCCTGGCTCGACCCCTCGAACACCTTCAGCCCACGGTCGTTCGAACGCACAGGTGCAGAGCGAGGAGGTTCTGCTGGCTGCGCACACCGCTCGCCAGATGCGGATCGCGACCTCTCGAACGTCTCCAGCCCAGAAGCGACAATCACGATCGCTCGTACGAAGCACTGTGCAAACACAGAGCAGGTGGGTTCTGCTCGCTGCACACACCGCGCGCCGGCAACCTGGCTCAACCTCTCCGTGGCCGTCACAAGCAAATTATTGGGGGCGGAATCGATCCAATAGATATAGAAGAGATTACCGGGCAATCCACTCCAATCAACCCTCCTACCAAAATATATCGGGGGAGTCGCGTCCCCCTCGTCTCCTCCGGCGGTGACGCCCATGAACCTCTCAAAAATTTTCAGCCCAGCGGCTGTAAACACGACCATTCGTTCAAAGCACTGCACAGTTACAGAACAAATACATACGTTCTACTAGTTGAGCGCACCGCACGCCAGATGCACGCGAACGCGATTCAGTCGGCAGTGTTGCCGTGATAAGGGTTTCTAACCTTCGAACTTCCTTTGACTCTCTTCTTACGATAGTTTGGAGCAAAATACTCGTTTTTGAAAAAATATAAGAATGCTTTGTACGAGTATTAGCGTTAAAGAAAAGAAGTGCTGAGGTAAGTTCGGTGCGAAACTTTCGAAGACATATTGGCCACCTAGATATTTGTGCGACTACTCAGAATTGTTGATTATCTTATCAATCTCCCTGCGTTATATTAATTAGAAACGTTTTGAAACACGCGTACGAGAGTATATTCAGTGAAATTCCTTTCTGAATCACCAACTTTTGTGTAATAGCGAATTTCGAACCTCTGGATATAACTCAATTTTGCTCTTTTCAAATTCGAGTAACGAATATTCTATTGTATACGTTTTATTGTATATTCCGCGCTAATTTAATTGTGATCTCATTTACTAAATGCAAGAGGAGAGAGCTGATTAGTTATTTCGTCTTCAGCACTAAAAAATCAAATCTGTAGCTCGTTTGCCGATACAATGTTTTTCCTGCTACAAGGCAGCGAAACGTTAATGTTATCAAATAGTGCCAATAACAATGCTGATTGTTATATTTTATTCGTGATTCAACTAAGTATGATAAAAGAGATAAGGTTAGGAGAAGAAACGTGCGCGGATTACATAAAATGCATCGAACATCCGTTCTTCGAACGATAGCGCCGCAAGTGAAGAGTCAATGACCCCCATCTCGATCAGATTTTTGTTCAGTTTCCCTGATCCATTGAGCAAATGCTAAGATGGCCCCTTGCTTTGCTTCTGGACGTAAATGTAGCTTCACTATGCGCACGTTTTGTTGAGCACACTCCTTTTGCTTTTAATGGTAAGAGTAGAGCTATGGCTGAGTTACTATTTGTTAGCAATGCAGAAAAATCGTATCTGCATTTCGTTTACCGTTGCAAGTATGTTTTCTATAACTCGGGAAAGAAATATCTAGTTTCTCAAATGCTGCTAATCTCGCGCTTTTTTAAATTTTATTATTTTACGTTATTTCTATTTTATGCATCTCTCAACTATCGTATTTATAGTTAAAATGTTGGGGAGGGAATGTGGAACTTAAGAAAACGTGCGCAAATAATCTTTTCTCCCATACGTCATATACAGTTTTCACTGCTTTTTTGACCCAATAAATCAAAAGAAGAGCATGATGCGTGAGCGTACCTGGACCAGGTGTCGTGTCCGACGAGCAGGTCCGCGGCGCCGGGCAGCACCTTGACGAGCGCCGAGCACGACCCCGAGCCCAGCACGCGGCTCCAGCGCTCCTCGTGCGTCACGCGCCCGCCGCCAGAGCGCACGCGCGGCCCGAAGATGGTGGTCAGGTCCTCCAGGTCGCCCTGGATGTTGTGCCACCTGGCGCGCAGCAACAACAACGTTATGGTCGGATTAAAATAAGTTGGTGATTGACAGTTCCACTTCTGAAGCTGTGGCTTCATACAATATGAGTGTATGTTTTGGTCACTTTAATAAGTATTTATTTCAAGTGTTTCTCTTCGTGTCCCGGGAACACGTGCTCAGTGGTACGCAAACTGTCAACGTCACTCCCTTCCGTTCCCAAATGTCAATCACCAACTTTTTTAAATCGGACCATAGAGAGTTTTTGCACGATATAGCGGACAGCACTATCGATCCTATGCGCATGCGCAGTTCGAGTTTCGCGTCGGTTTTGTGCATCTGCGCATGCGCAGAAGATCGATAGTGATTAACGTTCGAGGTAGCGAAAACTCCCTGCTAACCTCATCAACAAGCTGCAACATAGAACCCGACCAAGCGGAGTGTAGGGCTGGCGATGAGGGCAGCACTGCGCTTTCTTTTGCTTCGTAGAGAGAGAGACAGAGCTATTGGGATACTCAGTGCAACTGAAAACTGAAGCACCGATCCAGACCAAGGTCCGAGGACGTATTCATGGCCCTCTTGAAATATCATCGTAGGTTCACCAGTACCCGTGACATTCCTTTAAAATCACGGTAAAATGCTGACGAGTTCGATAATTATATTAATAAAAACTAATAACCGTGCAAAGAGCGAAAGTATTTTGAGTCCCTAAAAGTTATCACACGTTCCAGTCATTCTAAACAACAAATTCTACAAGATGAGTACATTACACTATTCTATTTAATAAAAACATCCAGGAATTTTTTGTTTAAGTTCCAGATTCCCATAAAACACGGCGGTGTGTTTCAAATCGTTAATAAGTGATCAAATTATTACGTGCTTTCTGTGTGGTTAAAGTAATATTTCTATGGAAAATTACCTAAAAAACAATTGGGCTGATTAATTAGCATTATGTACTATGTTATGGAAAAATGCTTCATTACTAGGGAACAGAGCATGAATTCACCAGACTCTACCGCCCGGCACTAGAGCGCGACGCAACTGTCGCCGTAGTTAGTTCTCTGATGCGCTGTTCCCTCTTCAGTCCTACTCTTCGCTTGGTCGGTTTGTAGGATAGGTTGTGTGGTATACTTTTTTTCATCGGTTGAAAAATATGAAATACCATCGCAATATCAGTGGCGGATCTAGCAGATGTTAACATTTTTTCGCTACAACCAAAAAAAGGCGCAAGCGTTTCTTTTATATAATTGTTCTCATAGATCACAATTCATCAGAATATTAATTGCATGAACTGCAAAGTGAATACGAAAATGATCCGCGCGCAGTGGCGTAGCTTCAGTTGGTGTTACCAGGGGCAAAGCTACTGGTGTCACCCCCCCATAAATTAAGTATAAAAATATTTATTGGTACATTATTGTGCATTATTTTATTGAAAATACAAACATATTTGGATATGACAGTTATTTATAATATATTAAAACAATATATGTAATTAAGAATTGAAATATAATTTTTAAATGTTATGATTAATTTTAAAATATTTATCAGCAAATGTATGTTATTTATAAAACCTCTTTACGAGATTTTAGGGCAGCAAACTTATTTATAACTTCGTTAAAATCTATGCTTATTGGAATGTCATTTTCTATTGACAATAGAGCCAAATCAGCTAGTCATGATTAATATATACATTTTTAAGTAAATTATTTAAATTATATAATTCCAACTATACAATATTTTAATTGGTGTCACCCCAAGAATGGTGTCACACGGGGCGCGCCGCCCCCCCTGTCACCCCCCATAACTACGCCACTGTGACGACCGAAGGACGCTGTAGACCTTGCGACCTTCTCTTATGCAGGTTACTCCGCGGTTCTATGACAAGATCCCAGAGCGGTCAGAGGTGAGCGAAGGTGGCAGGGATAAGTAAACTTGTTGAGAAAGCTGAACATTGCACTCGGCAATTGCATTGGCTTTTCATAAAACGCCATTTATTAAATTACACACACGTTTTAGTGTCAGTTTGCTTTCAAACAGAAAATGCAAACATTTCAATCGTTTTTCAAGCATTGTTCATCGTGCATTTAAAAAATCTTCTTCGCGATAGGATGAACGCCATTCCGATCTCAATAAATTGCGAAGGCGTTCTTGGCTGCTTTCAAGTATTCACACAGCCTCGCGGCCAGCTGGGTTTGTTGTCGGAACTAACAGGCCACCCCACATGTTTTTGTGAATCACTCCCACTAAACTTGTAAACCATCGGCGTAACCTATAGACCCCACTGCTTTTTTGCTTTGTAATTAAGAAAAAAAATTCTTCAGAACAGCAGCTCACTTGGAGAAGTATCAGCATGAACAGAATGAACAGATGTTCAACTATCTGGCCCCCAGCCTTCTCAGGTTTGCAAAAACATGATCCCAATCCGACAGCACAGGCATTACTGGCTTGAATATACATTAAAATGAGGCTACATGACAGTTGTGAAAATAATTAATGATAAATCCCCCCAAAAAATAATTTCTCAATGAAAGAGATACGATTATGTCTAACCTGTCAAAAAAATATATTCATATCACCTTTACTTCGAGGAACCAATTTTTTTTACTTTAAAATAATCTATTTTCCTTTAACAAACCGGAAATATTGCATGATATAAGTTGAAACTAGTCAATTTACTTTGAAAAACAAAAGATATTACGTATTATTCAGTTGATGTTCAAAATTATAATTCATTGTGAAAATAATGAACGCCAAAGTGGACGATAATTTCAAATTTCCAGGACAAATGTTAACTCTCACAATATTTCATAGAAAACTTTTTATCAATACTTACAAAAGGTCATTCAGTTTTAAATGTTTTGATGCATCCTTGATGCCTCTGTTGTAGCCATCTTTTATACCCTTCAACTGAATGTAAAACAACTTGACCTAGAACAAAAAAGGGAAAAAATGAAATCAATGAAACAATAAAAATCAATAAAAATCAAAATTCTTTCATTTGTTTCATAAGATGGAAAGAACTTTCAAATATCAAATATGGTAATACAATGGACTTTGTAAGCTAAAATACCACCAGTTGAATGCACATAAAAACCCATAAAGATACACATGTGTAAAAATCTAGATAATGTAGTCAAATTCTGAGAGTCAAAATCACTAGCGTGAAAATGATTGTATAATGCAAAGTGAAATCACGAGTGCAACACAAGAACCAAAAACAAAACTAGTACCAAGAAAGTATAGAACCTGAAAAATAATATGACATGTGGATCAGATCTTTCAACAAAAATCAAACAATACTCAATTTAACCAAAACAAGAGAAATTAAACTTAAGTAACCTAAATAAATACGAAATAAAATCAATTTGAAGAAACCACCAAAATGATTTTTGCAACAAACGTTAAAAATATTTTGCCTTTTAGCATCTTAGGCATCTGGAACAGCAAGTTCCCGTACTTCTAGTCCCTTAACGTGATCGTGAGATTTCCTAACCGCAGAATGTTCTCAGACTTAAAAGTACGTGGCATAATCGACCGCACTGCACTTGGTCATAAGGGAAAAAGTGAAGGAAATATGCGAAGGCCGTTACTTTTTTCTTGTCTTCGCTCTCACATTCTCCTTCGTGGAAGGAAACTACCAGCAGCACAACTGATTCGACCTCCATAGCACTTTCAGTTTGTTCCTATTTTGGATTTGGATGGCAACTTGGGAATCGTCAAACTAGGGAAAAAATCGTTCAATTTGGTAATAAAAAAACCTCACCCTGTACAGGATGGTTCGATGATCGAGGACCTTAGAGCTCCGAACAAAGCGGGAATTTGCCCAGAGACTGAAATGGGCTTTCTTTCCTGTTCGGAGCTGGTGATGTGGAGATAGCGTAACGTGTCGTCTTGAGTCACAGAGCGCCATCGCAGCCCATGCCCCTTATCAATTGAATATTCCCCAAATATCACCAAACACAAAGCCTGTATCTTTGGAAAGTGATCGTGACTTGCTATCTTTACAATGCAACGTGAATTTCAGGAGGAGCATGTGGAAGTTTTCGGAAAAGCCTCTGTCTTGAAGGAACGGACGAATTGTCAAGCAGAGGCCTGAGAGCTGAGGAAATAGATATTTTCTTCTGAATTCGAAGAGGGTGAGGAATAGAGGAGCTGAGGAAGTTAGGACAACTCTTGTGTCATCCTGTGCATTATCTTTTGGGAAAGTTACAAATTGCAAAAACAGTTGGCACTACGTGTTTCAAAATTCTTTTCGACTTCCTCAGCGATTTGATGACAGCATTTCAACCATGACATTTTCCCCGCTAATTCTTTATTCAATGTTATGCTATAGGATGTTTGTGTTTATTACTATAGTACCTGTGTACTATATACGCTATTGGAACCTCATGGGTGTCGAAAGAAATTCATGGAATAGATATGGAGCAACAATTTATTATCAACTTTCCACTGAAAAATGGCGTTTATGGTTTATTTTCAATTCCACAAAATTAGATTTTGTTCAACCAATAACCCTTTATAAGTTTGTGAAACACTGAAATAATTTAGAGCCGTAGTGTATTTTGGATTTCATCCATTGTATAAAATGCAGTTTGTCATTCTTCATATGCTAATGATGAGAATTTACCAACCGTTCAAACTGTGGAGTGTATATTACAACCGCAGAATTGATTTCGATACCATAATCAATTTTTTAGAAAATTGGCCCCGTAATGTCCACTGTAACCACATCATCAGTCGGCAGCAAATACAAAGCTTCAAGCACATCCATCGCCTCTGGGTATTTTATGAAGATTGTGGAGTAAATATTTAAAATTGTGAATCATCGTAAGTTTGAGGTAGTTCTACATTTGGTCATACAAGAATCAACATTACTACACTCGCAATCCTGTTAATCTAGTGTATACCATTATACGCACACCACTGTACCAATGTGTGTACAATGTTCGGAAGGTTGGAGAAACATGACAACCTACAGTGCGCAGAGCGGCACGTTAATTTCAAAGTAACAGAAAAGAGCTATCGTTCGCCTTGCGACATACCGCGCGAAATCGCCAAAGGGTAGGTCGCGAAATGACTAGTCTTCTGACTAGTGCTTGATTGATGATTGATTGATTGATCGTGTTTCCGGGTGCGTCAACTACTTAGGTCATTAGTCCCGTAAGTGTAATGCGTGTTTTTTCTCGGGAGGTGGCGATGATCTTTTTCCCGCTGGATGGCGAGATCTGGCGTCGACCTTCCGTCGACTAGCGGAGTTTCCCCTCAACCAGGTATCTCCCACCAGCGGGGCACCGCCCCAGCCGGGACAAGCTGTAAGCTCCCGACATGTGTGGTAGTGTAGTGCCTGTAAGTGTGTGTGTAAGAGGAGAGGATAGGACAAGGAAGAGGAAGGAAAGATCGCGCGCGGTCCGTGGCCCGTTTGTTAGGGTACTGCTCCGGCATTCGCCTGGTGTTGAGGCCTGGTTCGGAGCAACCACGGAAAACTACCGATCAGAGCAGCCGGCCGCTAGAATTCTCCTCCAGACAGCGCCTGAACTCGACCTAGCTGACAAGCTAGTGTCGAAAATCCTGCCGCCGCACAGTGTGTAATTTTGGCCATCTACGGGGCAGAAAGTCTAATAGCAAAAATTAAAGAATTGAACACGATTAAATCAGTTTATAATTTACTAAATTATTCAAAAAGCTAAAATATTACAAATTTTATACAATACAACTCGCTAGAACAACATTTTAAGTATTTGAAATACGTTAAAATACAATAAAATTGTACGTTGATTTTACAGAACAAACAACAGAGAAATAATGATGTGTGTGTGTATATATATATATATACACATAATTTTGACACAGTGTTGCAATTTTTACCATAAAAAATGAAATCATAAAATCATACATTAGACAATATATACGAAAATACGAGAGAAGTATACAAGAAACATGTGCTGAAACACGAACCGCACACATGAAAATAATGAACTTATTCAGAATCACTGATGGTTCAGAAGAATCTCCTTGATTATCTGTGTCTGCTGGTGATTGATCAATTTGTAGAAAATCAAAACCTATTCATTAATATTATTCTTTCTGTGTTTTGGAGGAACCCGTAAACTAACTGTACATGGATCAGACGTAATAAGAAACCTGTTCAGCATATTGTGTAATAGTGTCGATTCTGGAGGTCTTTTGAAAACACAAATTTTATTAATCTGCAGAATTTAGTGGAAGAGGGAAAGGATTTTTCCAAATAACGTATTTTGAATTGTCCGAATCGCAGTGCATATCCAAAGGAACAGAAATACCAAAACAAAAAAAAAACTTTCGTCACTGAAATGTTGCTGAGGAAACCTCTTTTTGTATCGATTCTGTCCCATACCATCACAGCCCCATTTCATGATAATGCTAATATTACATTTTTTGTCAATCGTAATTTCTCAAACACCTCTCGGGTTTGACGTAATCGATGAACTTTTTGGTCAATAAGTGACTGCACAGGTATTTCTGCTGAGATTTGTGTAATCACAGCAGCTTGTGTATAGCGTTTTGGATTCTTTCACTTTATAATGTGGGCAAAATTTACAATTTAATATTTTTGCTTGCTGACGTAGAAGTTGATACTGGCGACTAGACATATAGACATGCACCATTCACGTCAGCGCCTGTTCGGTTATAGCTCTGATTTCTGAAACAAGGACCATCGAGCCTTCTTAATAACAGTTTCTCGATTTGGTGATGCAGTGGATAATTGTTACTATTGCTGCCGAATCCCTTTTCCTTTCTTTCCTGAACTACATGCCTACGGCCATTCTTAGCACTTCGCTGCTTGAATGTAGGTGGTGTTTAACTTTCTGCCTCTTAGTTCTCGGAGCACAATCATCAAAATGGCCGGCCAATTACAGTACGGGAAGTTTCTGCTAATTCTGGAAATGTGGGCATTGTCGGAAATATTTTCAAATATTATTTCCTCATCGAGACAAGAAGAATTGAAACGAATAAAACGTCCTTTATGCCTCCCTATTTTCTCCTACGTAATACTAAGTGTTTGGCAAAATTTCTTTACTTTGTGTTTTTACACACTGTAAAGCACTCTCCGAATTTGTTGCATTTTTCATTTCTTGCAAAGTATGTGCGAATAAAGCATCTGTCTTTGCATTTTTATGTTTTGTAACCCATATTTCGAAGAGTGCCCTCCGGAAAAACGAATGCAACATTCTGTAAATAATGGAAAAATTAATACATTCGCAACAATTCGCAACATTTTTTTCAATGTTTGGCTTTCCAAAAGTACCTGCTTGAATACCAATTTGGTCCCAAAGTGGTTCTCCAGGGTTCTCTAAACTAAAACCCTCGATTAATTTTTGGAATTGTGTTTCCTGTAAGATTAAGAGTACGAACTTTTCAAGAGGTCCTTACAAGTTGTTGGAAAATGGATTTCAAAAACCAAAGGTACCAATGGAAAGAAAAAAACTATACAGATTGAATTTTTGAAATAGCTGGGACTTTGAATATCATCAGACACACTCACAGGACAAGCGAAAACGCTGCACTGAAATGATTGAATCCAAGCGGTGCCGCCACGGACGAGTTGATACATGTTCAGATAAGCATTTCCTGTACCTCAGAGAATTTCTAGTGAAATCTATACCGTTGCCATGTGGTCTGAACATCCTTCTAGTGAAATAAATAACAAATTACACGTTCTGGTCAAGTTGAAAATTTGACTTTCTGCCCCGTAGATGGCCAAAATTACACACTGTGCGCCGTTGGAAGTGGAGTCCTAGGACCTCCTGGTCAGAGGGACTGCAGTGACATCAGGTTGATGCACTGAGCCATCTCTCCCGGTCTGCCTAGTGCGAGTAGGGCCGAATTAAACAAGGAGCGGACTCTCCAAGGTCCCCGCAAATTCCATAAAAACTCAAAGGCAACGCCAAATAACAGAGTCAGAAAAAGAGAAGGAAGGGAACAGCAGTGGGAAAAGCGGTCAAATTCTCTCTCGTTCTCCTATGCGAGAAAAGCTATGTGAAACACAAATCCCATCGAGAAAATGTTCGAGAAAGAGGCCTCTCGACATTGCAGTATCCAGTAAGCATTGCTGCAAGCAGATAATACGAATAGAAGCATTCCTTCCTGTATGCTCTATCATTCGGGGTATGTCGTCCAAGAAATCAGCAATCGGATCGTAATATAGGCTGTTTAGCAGTCTTCGCTGAACTCATCAACACGAGCCTGATAGCGCGAGTTATTTGATCTGATGTCTGGGCGTGAAGCTTGGTGACTCGGTATTGAATTGCAAATTCTACGAATTTGCAATTCAATTCGAATTTGCAATTCGTAAAATTAGATAAGTAATGTTTATTGTATTGTATAAAATAGATATGTGTTTCGCTCTTTGACAGAGAAAAATTGTTTTTGCGACCATTAATGAGACAAAATTATTAGTGTTATTATATCCTACATTTTGTTTTTAATTAATATTATGGCCAGCTACGTCTTTCAGTGTAGATTACTAAGTTAAGATCTAGTTTCTTGTGAATTTTATGCATATAAACAGAAAATGTAAAATACTAGAGAAGTTCTTTTGTTTACAATTAACTACTGCATTCCTTTCTTAGTAGAAAATAAAATTTAGATATTTCCTTCCCTAAGCAAAAAGCAGGATTAAATACTGGAGTGAATTGTGTTGTAAGTGCCCCCACACTACTTTGAAAGAAACGTCTTTTCTTATGCCAGCGACCGTGCCGGAGAATTGTGGTGCCCAGCGGGTGATAAGCCCCAACCGCACGACAGAATGGAGAAGAAAGTGTGCGAGACGGAAGGCCGAAGGCCGTGAAACAACAAAACCACACGGAGCGTTCTCGCGAGATATCCGTGCACTGGAAAACCGTTAAATTGCGAGCCACTGCAGCTCGCATTTTGAGCCTGCCAGAGCCCGTGCTCAAACGTGCCCTTCCTTCCTTCCTTCCTTCACCGGGGCACGTGCCGCAATGCTCCGTCGCACATGCCTCGATGTTGAGCGCTGACGACGGCCACAGCTGCAACTACTCGCGCGACGCCGACTTACGGGTTCTTATGTACAGAAATTCCTCGACATTCGCGAATTCGCTATTATTATTAAAAAGGCCACCGTCAAGACTCGAACCCCAGGACCTCCCGGTCAGAAGCACTGTAGTGACACCAATTGATGCTCTGTGAGCCTCCTAAGCCAATGATAAATCGTCGAGGTGAACAATTAGGAAACGCCACGAAAATGGAGTGCTTCGTTTTCGCGGCAATTTCAATTTTCACGCGCGACGCGGCGCATGCTTTAAAAACCTCTCTTACACAACTCATGAGGATTTGTAAGGTGTTGTTCGTTCTGCAATAACGTTTACTGGCTGAGTTAACTCATAGCCAGCACTACCATTGTCTCTGCAGCGACTCTGACCGATGGTTGTAATCCTTAAAAGGGAGGAGGCCCTGGAGTTGGGTACCCGACGGTGGCGGCAGCTAGTTCGAATTCAGCCGCAGTCCGGAGGAAAATTCGGCGGTCAGCTGCTCTGATCGGTAGTTTGCTGTGGTTTCTCCGGTCAATACCAGGCGAATGCTGGAGCAGTACCTTAACAAACGGCCTCAGATCGCGCGCAAATCTTCCTTTCTATTCGTTATCCTCTCCTTACTTACACACACACACACGTACTGTACTATTACACACACATGATGTGAAACCAGTCTGGAGCTTATAGCTTGTTCCTGCTGGGACGGTGCCCCGCTGGGAGAGAAACGTGGAGGGAAAATCTCCCCTTATCCGACATGTAGGTCGGCGCCGGAAGAAAACGTTAACTACATTAACTTGTTCCTTCATATAATAATACAATATTTTACGTGTGCATATCTCTGTAATACAGGGTGAGTCGCGTAAATTTAGCACCTCCTGTAACTTTTGAACGGTTGAAGTTATTGCAATGCAGTTTTCACGGAAGTGCATGAGGGGAAGGGGCTGATAGATACGTGCATTAATTTCTATTTTATCACTTGTATTTTACGAGATTTTTTAGGTAACTTTGTTTTTTCAAATGGAACTATACATATTTTTTTCAATCCACCATGACGAGCGTAAAAAGACGAATCCAATCCAATGATGTACATTTTGTCATATGTTAGATAAGCATATTTTTTTATTAATTTTGATTTTTGCGACTGGGGTTTAACGGACATTTTGAATAGTCCACCACACAAGGTCACGCAGCGCTCCACCAGCAACGCGCGCCCGGGCAAGGGAAGGGAGATTTGAAGATACGAAACATATTCCAAATATTCACAAAACCATTGCAGCTTTTCCTGAACTGTGCTTTCCATCCTTCCGCATTTTCAGATTTTCGACTTTCTTTGTTTATTTATTTATTTATTTTATTCGTCAAAAAACAGTAAAAACTGTATATGACGTGTGGGCAAAGAAATTTATCTGCGCACGTTTTCTTGAGAGCCAGAATTTAAAAAAAAACAAAAAAACAACGAAAAATGAATTTAGAAAATAATTATTTTAGAAAAATAAAAATATTTGAAAAATGTTTTTTCCCGAGTTATAGAAAATCAATTTCAACTGTAAATGAACTACAAGCAAAAGGAGTGCTCAACAAATCGTGCGCACAGTGAAGCTACATTTACGTCCAGAAGCAAAACACGGGGCCATCTCAGCATTTGCTCAATGGATCAGGGAAACTGGACAAAAACCTGATCGAGATGGGGGTCATTGACCCGGAAGCTGAAGTACATTACTTGTTACAGGCGTATTAAATATTTTTTTAAAATGTATACAATGCAAACGTAAACTAATTCATTATATATCTTTGTTTTGTTACATTAAACATTATTTTTCTTTTTCACGATCAGTATAGTCTCTAATTGTATAGAAACAGTTTTTCAGCAGAAAAGATTTTACTTTAAACTTAAATTTGTGTACCGACTTTAATTGTTTTATGTCATCTGGCAATGCGTTGTAAAGTAACGTACATGTATTGTGTGTTGATTTCTTGTACTGAGCTGTTGATACTGACACTTGATGCACGTGATTTCTACGGCGTGTGATGTAATTATAAATATCAATATTGCATGAAAATATGTTCCCTCCGTTAAGTAGGTCATTTTTGACAAATATTACAGATTCGTAAATAAATAGACAAAGCAATGGTAAGATTCCCAGCTCAATGAAAAGAGGCTTGCAGGAATCACGTGGAAGGCATTTTTTCATTATTCGAATAATGTTCTTTTGCAATCTGAAGGTGTGAATACTACAGGATGAGCTTCCCCAGAATATTATGCCATATCTCAGGCGGGAATGCACATTTGCAAAATAAACGCAACGAGCTGCATGAAGGCTGACAGAATTTGAAAGAATTCTGAATGCGTAGCATAATGAACTTAATTTAGTGTTTAATTCTGTTATATGTACATTCCATTTGAGGTTTGATTGAATTGAAAGACCTAAACATTTTGTTGCCTCAACATCAGCTAATTGCATATTGTTCATTTTCAATGGAACATTCGATTTCCAATTTGAGATGCAAAAATGCATTGAAACAGTTTTTCTTTCGTTAACAATTAATTTGTTATTATTAAACCAATTTGAAACTTCTGAAATTGTACTATTTACTGCTTCTTTTTTGCAAAGAACATTCGTGTCATCAGCAAACAGAACCGTTCTTCCATTTTTAATAGACGAGGGCATATCGTTTACATATAACAGAAAGAGAACAGAACCTAAGATCGAACCTTGCGGGACCCCATGCTCAATTGGCAAAGAATTGGAAATATAAGTATGTAATGTCCTTTCCTGCCAGTATGGTATTCCTACTCTTTGAGTCCGATGTTTAAGGTAAGAAGTTTTCCAATCTAGGGCAATACCACGAATTCCATACGAAGGTAATTTTGAAAGCAAGATCTTATGGTCAATAACGTCAAAAGCTTTCGAGAGCTCTAAGAATATTCCAATGGGTACTTCATTTTAGTCTATTGATGAAGCAACATCTTTGAGAAAAGAAAAAATGGCAGTTTCCGTAGATTTTGATTTTCTAAAACCGTGTTGTGAGTCTGAAAACGCTCTGTTTTTCCTGAGAAAAGTTTTCATTCGTAAGTAGAAAAGCCTTTCTAATATTTTTGAGAAAACTGACAAAAGAGAAATTTGATTGAAGGAATTAAAGGATGGAAAATAAGGATTTGTCATAAGTTTGTATCGTAATAAAATTGTTTATCGTTATAAAATCTAACATATGACAATATTTATATCTTTGGATTTGTCTTTTTACGCTTGTCATGATAGACTGAAAAAATTTGTATAGTCCCATTTGAAAAAACAAAGTTACCTCAAATATCTCGTAAAATACAAGTGATAAAAGAGAAATCAATACACATATCAATTAGCCTCATTCCCTCATTCACTTCCGTGAAAACTGCATTGCAATATCTTCAACCGTTCAAAAGTTACAGAAGGTGCTAAAGTTACGTGACTCACCCTGTATATTTAAATGAGGTATTATAATAATTCAAACATACTTCTTACGGCGTAAAAATATACTTCTATAAACGAATAGTAGTTACGGAAAAATTTGCATGAGCTAGTACACAAGCAATCTTGGAATGTAATTTGAAAAAATGCAAATAAGAAGTTTCATTGCAGTGAAGTTGGCTGCAGAAGGATTGTGGCATGTTTTTCCCTTTATTATTGTTTTAAATCAGTAAATATTGGGAACTCTCAAAACAATTCTCTAGATTAATGTTTTCGTTCAACATTTCCCTCCTCTCCAACAGGAAAAGATAAGATAGTGGAGTAAACACAGAACCGCTAAGTCACATATTCAAGCTTATCGACAAATCTAGAATGGTAGTTTCCAGTGCTCTTCGTACGCTGCAAGTTGTCCTTCTGTTCTAAACAAAGAAAATTCTAGAAGTCGTCTACCACACATTTCTCCCCCTGTATCTCACGAGATCATCAATAGAGACAGACACAGGATGAGCGTGACTGTTTTTATTCGTACTAACGAACTAGGCATCGCAACATCGCACACCACCTTCAAGTTACGTAATAGAGACTCTGAAACATTTACAAATTGATTGTACATAATATTGAATTATTTGAGAATGAAATTACAGAAAAATAAAAAAAAAACGAAATAAAAGATCAACCTTAGACTTACCCAGAATATCTACAAGAGCATTCCACACGAGAAATTTTATAATAATGATTAGGGGGCGCATTTTTTCTTTCACTTTAGAACAATGCCGCTTAGTGTAGAAATTAATTTTGTTATGAAAATGACCCTTTTTTATAGGTCATTTTCGTCAATTTCGACTAAAAAGTAATTTTTTAACCGTTCTCGTCATTTTTAGTGTATTTTTCGCTGATTTCATTGATTTTAATATCATTTTAATGGTACTTTCTTGAAATAATATTTACGGGATGCAACAAATGTTCTCCACAGAATTCCTGAGTAGTTTCTTTGATATCTTTGCTTGGAAAGTGTAATGTCAGCCTTTGTATGCAATCTAAGAACCTGTGATGCCTATCAATCAGCGCCATTGTCGGTTCGGCCGATTTCGGGATAACTAAAGACAGAGATTTTCTGGTAAAGAACAATTTAAACCAAAAGTTTGCTAGGTGAATTCAGTTGAACAAATAGAAGAAGCCTCGATTTCGACAGTAAAGTAACTAACAGCTTGAATTGTTAATCTCAACTGGTTTTGATCACATAGTTTTACTTAATTTTTCTTTGCTTCTAGGGCATTTTAAGACATTTTAAGAGCATTTTATTGATATTTGGCGATATTTTCGGACATCAAAATGCGCCCCCTAATGATGATGAAGATGAACACCATGTCGGTCTTCGAGCGTGGCCGAGGGAAAGGGCTTTACGACTTTACGTCTTCCATTTACTGGGGCAAAGAATATAATCTCTGTAATTTTGATTTGCTATTCCCTTTCACTGGATAGATTGTTACCTTGAGAGGTGAATGTTCATGAGAGGGCAAAAGGTTGTGGTTGGAATGACGGTTCAGACGCGGTACGTGGTAGTGCGAGAAACCGACGACACTACAATCGCATAGTGAAAACGTCAGAGGGACTCGATTCTACCGCCCCCGACTTCGCGTGTTTGCGCACTGCCCCACCCCCTGCACCTCCGATTGATTGATTGATTAGAGATTCCGGGTACGTCAACAGCTAAGGTCATCAGTCCTGTAAGGGTAGTGCATGTTTTTTTCATCAGGAGGAAGTGGTGAACTTTCCCCATTGGATGGTGAGATCCGGTGTCGTCGGGTTTTCCCCAACTAGGCACCTCCCACCAGCGGGGCACCGCCCCAGCCGAGACAAACTCTTAGGCTCTCGACCGATCTCGCGGCATGTGAGTTAGAGGGAGGGCATGTAAATGTAAGTAATGTGTGTAAGGGGTGAGGATAGAACAAGAAAGGGAAAATAAAATCGCGCGCGGTCCGTGGCCCGTTAGTGAGGGTTCTGCTCCGACATTCGCCTGGTATTGATCGGAGAAACCACGGAAAACTACCGACCAGGGCAGCCGACTGCTAGAATTCACCTCCAGACAGTGACTGACTTCGACCTAGCTGTATAGCTAGTGTCGAAAATCCCGTCACCATCGGGACTAGAACCCTAGGACCTCCCTGTCAGAGTCCTATGCCACACACTTAGTAGCTGCAGTTCTCTTTCTGATCCGTGGCAAATCCAAGGCACGGGGACCTGCCCCTCCAAGCCAAATATTTATTGTAATTTTACTCACTTTATTCTAAATAATTACCGTACACAGTAGATCTCATAACATTCAAAGCAGTATTCCCCTTGTCAATACACTCGTACATATTTTTATTTTACGCTAATTAAGAGAATAGTACTTCAAAACTATTTTTGGCGCCCGAATTGAAACTGGCCTCCCTCCCTGAAATACTTGCTGGATCCCCCCTCTTTCTGGTAAATGATGTGCTTCAAGAGATTAAAACGCCCTGTGTCTGAAATATTGTTCCCTCCTACGGAGGAAGAATGAAGGAAAACTAGACCGAACATTTTGTGAAATTTCACAAAATTGGCGGAAGTACTAGTAATTTCTTTTATCGGTAAATGGAATTATAACTTTTCAAGTCTCCTTCTGTAACCACTCTGACAATAAATAATATTAGGTTCCTGCACGCTGAAAAAGAACTGAGCACTCAAATGATGCCGACCGGTATTGGCGGTGCTCAAGGAAAGTAACGTATCTCAAAGAAAAGGTAATTTTGCAAGATAACAGACTTAACCTGAGGAGCCGTTTATTTCGCAGTCAAAGTTTATGTTGTTTACTCTTTATGGGCTAACGTGTGAACTACTATGCTCGCACTTTTTCTTGATCCTCCAGCCCCCTAGTTCTCGCTCAGTCCGGCACAGCACGGCTCGGCAGAAAACATGAGCCCCACTCGGAACGTCCCGGCTCAGTTTGCAGTGCTGCTCACCTTCTTCCTTTACAATTCGGACTTCTCAGTTTTCGCTCTCTCTTTCTAACGACCTCTGCGTACTGCGCTCCTTCTTGTTACTCGATAATTTCTATAATTATTAATTATTTCTTCAGAATTTAAAAATCCTTGCATTGTTTCTCATTGCTATCTGGTCCAAGACGCGCTTTTACGCTGAGTGTTCTGTGGACGTTGACAGCACTGCACTGCCGTGACGTAGACAGAACCCGCCTCTCCTCGCACCCCCCGCTGTGGAGTATCAAGAAAAAGTGCGCGTATAGTACTTTTACAGAATTTCTAAAAGTAAAAAGACTGTTTTCGAAACGTTTTTCTTCGCCTAACTCAAAAATATTTTTAAAATAAGGCCCTTTCTTGTGTACCGACGATATCAGATACCATAAAACGTTCAGCATTATTATTGTATTTTTTTATAATGGCCGATGGCATTAGGTCATTGTTACACGTCCTGACCTATAAAATGAATCATTTTAACAGTGGTAAGCACATTTCTGAGGCCACGAGCCCCGTTGAGAAGAACGTTTCCGAATCAATTAAAATATTCATTTTATAAGGAGAGGAGGTGTATAAGGAAAGGAGGTGTTAGAAAGACCTAATGTCATCGGCCACTATAGAAAAATCGAAATATAAAAAGTGTTAAATTCAATTCTGAAACGTAGTTTAATTCAGTAGTATTCGTTTGCATGCGCAGAAATATTATTTTTCAAATGAAGCATTTTGCAGGTAGTTTCTGATGTACCGGTGTTCTTTGATCCCAGACAGATTCATTAACATGATTATCGACTCAGTAGCAATAAGCTGGTTCCTGCGATTGATGTAATGCTTGAAGATAAAAGAGCCATCCTTCTTTGAAATGAAGGATGGAATGTGGTATACCCTTGTGTTGTCTTGTAATATTGAATATGAAACATTACAACAGATGAAAATGAACTAGTAGTGTTGGTAGCAAGTACATAAAAAAAACGGTTCATCTATTTATTACATACGAATTATTAGTAAAATATACGTATGAGAAGAGTGCTCTGAGTGAATACTTTATACGTGGTTTGTTGTATCGAAATCGTTACGCAATGGAAAATGCGAGGAACAATTTTGTTAATTTTGAACATTTAATAGCAGGCACAGAGAGGCGTGAAACATTTTTCAGCTAAAGTGAGTGTGGTTTCGCTTATGAATAAAATGTCAATAATTCATTTGGTGTGATTTTAAATATTTAATCGAACAGAATTTTCGTACTTGTATATTAACCAATCCATGAAGTGGATTTACTCGTAAAAAGAGAAACAAGAAGAAAATACTGTTAACGTTAATTCTGTCAAAGAAATGAAGAATGAGCGATATGCGTTCTTACGTAATGTTTTTCCACATTTGCTCTGGTCACGAGTCTACAACAAGTTCCAGAGGATGGAAATCCCAAATCCAAGAGTAAACGTTAGCTCTAAACAGTAAATATAAGATAAAACTAATGGCAAGTGTGCAGTTCCCTTGCAAATATCAAACATTTGCTGTAACTACTCAGTTAATTCAATACTAGCTTAGTGTGGCATTTCCGACACTTAAATCAGTCGTAAGGGGTCAGCCATTAATTACGTAACGCGTAAGGTGGAGGGAGGGGGTCTGAGGCAGCATTCCGCTACGTTACATAGAGATAGGGAAGTGCGTTACAAGGGGGAGGAGGGTATTGAAAATACTCGAAATTTACATTACGTATTTTATGGACGGTCCCTAAAAGTTTCTTTCATTTTTGTTCATTTGAAATGTTTTAATTATATTAGAAAGATAAGAAAAAATGAACAATTCCACAGCGAAGCAGGCCGGAAGGCGTCGATTGACACCTCCCACACCAATCGATAAGGCGAAAGGAATCTAAAAGTGACGGACGGAGGGGCAGGAGGACGGACGACAAGAAGCAGGCGAATTAAATCTCGTATGAAATAATTTCACTTTACGTTCTCATGCAAATAGATCACGAACATAATTACATTCGTAGCGTGAGTGTTCAAGTACTTAAATTTCTATCGCAACTTCGAAGCCCCAGTGGCTTTCCTCCTGACGAATTAAATGTACTTGTTGCCAGACCAGAAGTTTCCTTTCCAACTAGAAGTACGTACTAGAATAATCTACGCGCACTTGACTAGCGCATATGGGGGAGGTGGGAAGACCGGTACGAAACGGTGATAAGGAAAGTGACGGGAAGGGCAGAAACGGGGAACAGGACGATGACGGGAATGAGGACAGTGAAGGGAGGAGGACTGTGACATAGAGGAGTCGGTAGAGGGTCGGGGTGGAGGAGGACTGAAACGGAGGAAAGGGTCAGGGTAGAGGAAGATGACGGGAGGAGGACTGAGACACAGGAGGAAAGGGTCGGGGTGGAGGAAGGTGACGTAAGAGGACTGACGGAGAGCTCCCGGTCTGTCACGGAGAGGAGGAGGGTGTCAGGGTGGAGGGTGGTGTCGGGAGGAGGATAGAGACGGGGACGGGTCTAGGCAGGTCTCGGAGTCGTCGGCGGGGCCCGGGGCGGGGACGGGGACGGGGGCTGTGGGAGCGGGGATGGCGCGGGGCATCTTTGCCACTCTGTCTAATTCATCAGATAAGCGCAGCCAGCCGGCCGGCCTGCTTGTGGCATCTGGTGCGGCGCGGCGCGGCGCGGCGCGAGGCGAGGCGAGGCGAGGCGGCAACAGGAAACGACCTCGTGCGGAGCGTGAATAAGCTTCCGCGCAATCTCATCGGAGCGGCACGAGCGCGCGGGCGGCCTACGTGTGGAGCCGAGCCGAGCGGCGCGGCGCGGCGCGGCGCGGCGAGGGAGCAGGGTCCAGAGGCGAATCTACGCTACGGCAGACACGGCACGAGCCATGGGCGCCACTCACCAAGGGCGCTATTTAGAGTATACCAGCTAAAACAAATAACAACAACCCTAATTTGAACTATTCTGGCAGGGGCGCATATTTAGTGCTTGCCATGGGCGCCTGAATACCTAGATACGCCTCTGGATGAGACGTGTGAAGTCGGAAGTCTCACTAGACACTCGTCACTCGGATTTTTAATTGAAGACCGTTTCATTGGAGTCGCGAACTCCGCTCACTCCAACTGGCCAGTTAAACTTCTTCACGACAGAAAAAAAAAGCGACGGCATTAGAGTATAGCGACGGCATTTAGAGTATACCAGCTAAAACAAATAACAACAACCCTAATTTGAACTATTCTGGCAGGGGCGCATATTTAGTGCTTGCCATGGGCGCCTGAATACCTAGATACGCCTCTGGATGAGACGTGTGAAGTCGGAAGTCTCACTAGACACTCGTCACTCGGATTTTTAATTGAAGACCGTTTCATTGGGGTCGCGAACTCCGCTCACTCCAACTGGCCAGTTAAACTTCTTCACGACAGAAAAAAAAGCGACGGCATTAGAGTATAGCGACGGCATTTAGAGTATACCAGCTAAAACAAATAACAACAACCCTAATTTGAACTATTCTGGCAGGGGCGCATATTTAGTGCTTGCCATGGGCGCCTGAATACCTAGATACGCCTCTGGATGAGACGTGTGAAGTCGGAAGTCTCACTAGACACTCGTCACTCGGATTTTTAATTGAAGACCGTTTCATTGGGGTCGCGAACTCCGCTCACTCCAACTGGCCAGTTAAACTTCTTCACGACAGAAAAAAAAGCGACGGCATTAGAGTATAGCGACGGCATTTAGAGTATACCAGCTAAAACAAATAACAACAACCCTAATTTGAACTATTCTGGCAGGGGCGCATATTTAGTGCTTGCCATGGGCGCCTGAATACCTAGATACGCCTCTGGATGAGACGTGTGAAGTCGGAAGTCTCACTAGACACTCGTCACTCGGATTTTTAATTGAAGACCGTTTCATTGGGGTCGCGAACTCCGCTCACTCCAACTGGCCAGTTAAACTTCTTCACGACAGAAAAAAAAGCGACGGCATTAGAGTATAGCGACGGCATTTAGAGTATACCAGCTAAAACAAATAACAACAACCCTAATTTGAACTATTCTGGCAGGGGCGCATATTTAGTGCTTGCCATGGGCGCCTGAATACCTAGATACGCCTCTGAATGAGACGTGTGAAGTCGGAAGTCTCACTAGACACTCGTCACTCGGATTTTTAATTGAAGACCGTTTCATTGGAGTCGCGAACTCCGCTCACTCCAACTGGCCAGTTGAACTTCTTCACGACAGAAAAAAAAGCGACGGCATTAGAGTATAGCGACAGCATTTAGAGTATACCAGCTAAAACAAATAACAACAACCCTAATTTGAACTATTCTGGCAGGGGCGCATATTTAGTGCTTGCCATGGGCGCCTGAATACCTAGATACGCCTCTGGATGAGACGTGTGAAGTCGGAAGTCTCACTAGACACTCGTCACTCGGATTTTTAATTGAAGACCGTTTCATTGGGGTCGCGAACTCCGCTCACTCCAACTGGCCAGTTAAACTTCTTCACGACAGAAAAAAAAGCGACGGCATAGATTTTTTACAGATATTTTTCTTTCTCCTATTTATCGGAATATTCATACCGAAAATGTTTAAAATAATCCAATACAAATGTATCCGTTCATAATGAAGAAGTATTTAGTCAATTAATATCAAGCACAAAACATCTATATATTTAAGACGTTCTTAAATTTCAGTTCTGATTTTTTAAAATTATTTTTTAACTTAATGTACATCATCGATGGAAAATCTGCACAGCAAAGTACCAAAGCAAGTCTAATGTACCAAAACTCTATATCTGCAATTTTGTTGTTTTGAAATATTAACTGTTTGCAATTTTCGGAAAAACGGAGTTTTCTTCGAAAATGGAGTTAGCACAATGTTTTTTACCGTCTTTTGATACATACGAGGAAAAAACTTTTAGAAAAAAATTAAGGCGATTTTTGAGAAAAAAATTTTAATTGACTACAATTGGCACTAAATTACACGAAAACTACTCATGTTATCAAAAAAATTGAGCATGAGATCAAGGTCTGTGTTTAAAGAACAGATTTTGTTCAAGAAGAATCCATCTTCAATATTATACTTGTACCAAGACACCCCCCAAAAAATAGCATTTTTCCAATATTCGAAAAACTAGGAATTTTAAAGAACACGATACCTGCACCATTCTCGAAAGCGTCCTTTGCAGACGGAAGGACAAAATTTAACCCAAAAGTTTTGTGCCATTTTTGAGAAAATTTTGAAAAAGTTGATGAGGCATCGTGTAAAGTACTCTCAAAAAACAAAATATCCTATTGAAACAACCCAAGCCTCGACATCAGCCATATCGATCGGGGAATATCAATTTTCGAGAAAATCAGCTGGACGGTTTAGGCGCTAGCGTTGACTTCAGACGGACGGACGCATGAGCTGTCGGTTTCTCCGTTTTTTCGTTACCAGAGCCGGACAATAGGAGTTTTTCTGTCGAAAATTGGCCGTTTTCCGGCGCACGATTACACAACTTTTCTTTTTACGAAGGAAGTGCGAGAAAGCAAAAATTAAAAGTGTTTAAGATTTTTTAAGAAAAAAGGCTTTTAAGACAATTTTGAAAATGTCCCAAAGAATTCATGTAAAGTACGCCGAAAATTTAAAGAATTTTTTAAATCACAGGGTTACAAGCCAGCTCAGTTTGGGGAATATTCATTTCGGCAAAATTTCTACAAATAGTTTGGGCGCTAGTGTTGTTCACACGCGACGGACGGCACGCTTGTGGACAGACAGACTGACGGACAAACAGACGGGAAGATGTTTTGAAAAAGAAAGACAAAAATCGGTATCAGGAGAACTCATATTTCCGTCCTAATCTCAATTTTCCGCAGCATTACATAACTTTACATAACTTTCTCTATACATTACATAACTTTCTCTATACTTCGTATATACGTATTTTTACGAGAATGTGAAAGTAAGCTAGCGGTGCTAAGAATTGTACGGACTTTTTTCGTACTAGTTAGTTAGTTTCTTAATCTCTTCAGATGGGATGGCCTTTCGGCACTGCTCCACCCTCTTCCCAGCTGCGAGGTACCTGCCGGGCCCCACTGACCATTTTTCACATTTCCTCGATATTTTGGTCCTCTAATAGTAGTATTAAAATATGACTTTAAGAATATTATAGAATAACAAAACCTCGTCTCATATGCAATTTGCATTTAAAAATTTGGAGCCGTTTTGGGGAAACTATTGCTAGAGCACTTCTGAAAATAGGGAGTTTTACCACCTTTTCAAAGTAAACTTTTGAGTTCTCGAAAACCTTTTTTGTTTAATTGAAGCACAGCACTCACAAAGGCAATAATACATAAAACTAGTGGTGCTATCTTACTCCATTATTTCCATACTACATACTTTCTTGCATTATTTGTAAAGGCTTCGCAATATTATACCACTATGATCCTCCAAAATTGTTTTCAATCAGCATTTTTTCCCCATTTTTTCGAATTCGGATGCACTGAGCAAACTAGCCGTGCGCCTTGCTGCTACACCAGGCAGCCGCGCTGATCTTCAACTTGGGCCGACGCTTAAAAATCTAATTGTCTCGACCATTATTTCCAACGGGTAATTTTCGAAAATTCAGAGAGTGAAAGTGAAACCTACGCCATTCTTTTCAGCGTCCCTTGTTTTATTCCTGGATTTTTTTAAACATTTGTACGAGTTTTTCAGAATTTTTTTTAATTGCATTATTTTTAAACAGAGATTACGTAAAACTACTCGTATTTTCTAAAAATTGTACATTACCTTTCTCAAACCGCTAACTTTTAGAATATATTTTGTTAAAGGCAAAAATCTCTAGCTGCAATTTCGTAGTTTGGAAATCTTAACTTCTTACAATTTTCGAAAATACAGAAGGTTCGCAGGAAATGAGTCTTGTACACGACACGCAAAATTACACGAAAATTACTCTAATTTCCAAAAAATTGTTCATGAACTTATTTCAAGATATATTTTTAAGGAACAAATTTCATTTCTATCAATGAAAAAACAACAACGAAAAAAAAAAGGTGTTCTTTTAGTTGGACGGCGATAGATTGCAGCTGGCTAGAGGAAGGAACAAGACCGAAACGCCAGCCCAGACCCAGACCCAGGTTAGAAAACTAACTAGTACGAGAAAGACTGTGCCATTCTGTAGCACCACTAGTTTAATATGGCCCTTATTTTATTCAAAATTACGAGAAATCTAGTAGCATTTTCAAAATAAGTTTTCATGTCATTAATAAAGAATTAATTATGGAAAATAAAATTAATTTGAAGAAAAAGGTATCTATCTTCAAAAATCTGTGTGTTCGAGGTAGTTTAAAAAATGTTTAACTTTTGCATTTTTTAAAAATTCAGAACAGTTTCAATCGGACTTGTGCCATCTTTATGAGTATATTTCTCTCTTCTTACAATACACTGAAAGAGAAATTTTGGAGCCATTTTTGAGAAAATTTGAAAATATACCAGGGGTTTTCTTTAATGCATCCCAAAATTCAAAGAATTCTTTTCAAATTGCAGATCTTCGAGCTAGCCCAGCGCAACCGTGAAATATTCATTATAGGAAAATTTCTATGAATAGTTTAGGCGCTAGTGTTGTTCACACAGGAAAAACGGACGCTCTTTCTGCCGTAAACATTTTTTTATCATATCAAGAACCCCCAAAACGTGGATTCTGATAATTTAAGTGTTAAAGGAAGTAATTTACAACGTATTAGAACTTCACAGTAAGAATTTTTTCTGACAAGAAATCGACGTTTTTTGCCGCAGCATTGCATAACTCTCTCCACAAGTATATTACTCCGCAAATACGTACGTATACGAGAAAGAACTACGACAGTATATACTTTCTCAGATAATTTGAACTACTCTGCAATATTACTTCATAAATCTGTAAAAGTGGTGCTACAGAATAGCACAGACTTTCCCATTTTAGTTATCTATTTCCTTTGGTCTCGGCTAGCTATTCGGTCATGCCACATACTCTTGTCAGCTGCCATCTTTCGCCGGCCAAAGTACAATTGTTTGGCATTTTATTGATTTTTCGGTTTCCTAATAGTAGAACAGAAGTATTATTTTAAGAATATTAATGAAAAGTAAAATCTCGTCCTGAATGGCAATTTTCTTTGAAAAATTGGGAACCATTTTTAAGAAAATGAACGCTATTATAAATGCGAAATTTGAAGCTCTTTTTCACACTTTTCCACAATTTTTGGGTTTTCGAAAAACATCATTAGAAGTCATTTGAAGTACATTAACCCACAAGTATTATAGTGTTCACGAATTGCTGGAAATGAGGATATTAACGGCGTGAAAGATGTTTCAAATTTTTGAAAAAACAAAAAAATACCCCAAAATGAACATTACGTCATATTAAAGAGTGCAATTATCAGTATACGTTCGACATGTTTGAACAAAAAATTTGGAGCCATTTTTGAGAAAATGGCGTTTGAGCGTTCCTGAAAATAGTGAATTTTGAGCTATTTTCACAGAAAACTTTATTTGACATTGTTTAAAGCTCATGTACTTGTAAATATAATAATGTGAACAAATCCCCGCAAATGTAAATATTAACAACGTGAGAGACAAGTCAAAAAAATATTTTTTTTGTAATTTTTGAAAAAACAAAAGAATAGAGAAATATAGAGTTAATGTCATTCCATAGAGTGCATTTAGCACTATCCCTACAAAAAGTTTAAAGAAAAAATTTGGAGCCATTTTTGAGAAAATCTTGTTTTGTAATTTTTTTTAAATTGCAAATATCGCGTGCAATATTGCGCAAAAACTACTAACATTTAAAAAAATGTATATGACCGTACGGAAAGAACTTTATTTGGATAACAAATTGTATTTGAAGGAAAAATCTCTTTGTTCAATTTTGTAGTTCTAGGAAGAGGCCGAAAAAATTTCAATTTTGCAATTTTCGAAAATTCAGAGTTAATCGTAAAAATGGGACCTATGCCATCTTTATAAATGTATTTTATTCTATTCTACCGAGAAATTTAAAGAAAAAAAATGGAACATATTTTGAGAAAATTTTGAAAATGTCCGGAGGGCTTCGTGTAAAAAATTTTGAAGAATACTTTTCAAAATCGCGGGGAACCAGATCGGCTGCAGAATATTCATTTTGGAAGAAATCGTACTGATGGTTTCGGCGCTACGTTTGTTCACAGACTGACAGACAGACGGACAAAAATTTGAATTTTGCAAATTGCAAAAATTTAGCAAAAATACTACTCTAAAAGAACTACTGAATAGTTTTCAAAGGAGCACAAGAGCTATTCAGCATTCTCTTATACAGCATTCTCGACTGCAAAGTCTTCTAAACATGAGCAATTTGAAAAGATATTAGAGTTGGATTATGACAATCGAACACGACACATGATTCTCATATAGTCTACTCGAGCTAGATTTAGGAAATGTATGTGTGATAAACCGATTCGTAATATAACAAATTGAATACTCTAACACTAAAGAAAATCTTACTATATCTAACATATATAAAATATCCAAAGAAATTCTAAAATAACCTAGGAAGGCACAGGTAATAAAATTTCCTCAAATTATTACTCTCAAATGTCTTTGGTGAAAGGTAAATCAGATCACTGGGCTTAAAAAATTAACTGCAAAAAGATGGGGTAATCTGTTGCTCAATAGTTAGGGGTTCACACAGAAAAAACATTTTTGTAGCATTAGAAACTTAAAATAGTATTCATTTCCTTCAAGAATGTAAATCTTGCTAGCAGAATTCACAAAACAGTAAATTCGATAATCTTGAATTTATTGGACTTTTAAATTTATTTTGTTGAAAGATGTTTCTCTGAAAAATAATTAAATACGTATAGTCTAAAAAATAACGATCTCCCTCCGAAATTTGTTTACCAGAAAATTCGTGCGGTTTGTTCTAAGATACGATCAACATTTCCTTGAATGTTCCCACACAATTCTTCCCTACTCTACCTCCTAATTGTTCGTCCGTGCTTCACCTGAGGGAACTTCTGTTGCTAATTAAATAAAAGGAATGTGTTTATGAACAACTCGTGAAGAACCTAAATGAACATTACTTATTACTTATTCTCGAACAAGTAGAAAGATCTAGGTTTCTTTTTAAGTTTGTTGAAAAACATCCGACTTTCATTCCGCCTCCACAGAGCATTTATTTGATGCAGTTCCTGTGAATGCTGTGAATATTTCCATCTGTTGAAAAACGCTTACTGCGAACATGACAAAACATTTTCACTTGCATGGATGTCGCACGTACCTGGTACCAGTAGGGATCCTTTTTCTCCTTAGAATCTATATTGGCTTTTATCCACTGATTGTTCTTGTCCAAATACTTTTGAATACGACGACAAGTTTTCTCTCTCCCATCGCAGAATCCCTTCATGGTGTTGAACCAATGTTCATAAATGAGTTCACTTGTGACATATCCCTCCAAAACACCGGCTGCGTATACTTGATCTTCGTCAGGTGCTTGTCCATTGCTCTGCAGTTCCAAAAACGACCACCTTGCACAAAAGTTTAAAACAACAATCGTTTAACAAATAATCAGATTTCCCTCACAAAGTAATATTAATGGCTTATAAAATTTTAATTCTGATAATATTCACTCCATTAATGTATCACAATCAATTATTATTACTTTCAATTGAGATTGGTATAAATTAAATAAATACAAAATTTACGATATCGTGAAAGAATTATGACAATTTTTGATGGAATATGACTTTTATAATTTTCTCTACAAGTTTAAAAAATTTACCCTGTTTTGTTTATTTGGTTGTCAAAAATCGCTTTCGCCACCCAATTGACAGGAACATCTTCGAAATTGGTTACATCTGCTGTGTGTATTTGAGCACCCTTTGATTCATCTAATGTTACATATTGAACGGTGTAATATTTCGAAGACGCCTGACTTAACGAAAAAAGTAGGAACGTAATCCCTAAAAACACGATGTCACGAAGCGCGATTGAAGCCATAGCGGGAAGCGAGAACAACTGACGCTGAATGCGGCGAACGCGCGAGTGGTGTTTCCAGCGCTAGTGTGGAGTGGGGTCTGACACACATCGCTCTGAAAGGTCAGAAGACTGGAACTGCCAACCAACGTCCAAATAAGTAGGGTTGTACAATTTTGAAGAATAAGCGTATCCTTTTTGGCTATTCTACCTATGTTTCTTCTCCTAATGTTGGAAGAAATCTACAATTTTATATCGTTATGTCTCTTCATATATTTAATATTTGGGAACTGTCCTGTGAAAAATATGTTGGCAAGAATTTCGTGCGCCATGTTTAAGAATAAAGAATTACATCACTCGTTACGCAGGGCATTTTTCTGGCCGGTAAACGACAGGGTGCATTTATATACTTCCATATTTCTTAACATATCAGAAGAAGTCTACGAAAAATTTTTTTTTTCAATCGGTGACTAATTTTACTGGTCACTTTCTTCCGACTTTTTAAAAGTGGCGCCCTGTCGTCAATATGGTCCAGCAGGCACCCTCTAGCGATTCTTTTATAAAGAGGTCAGGAATGTCTGAAAATAACATATAGAGCGCGGTAAATACGTATTTATTGACGTGTGATCCGAGTAGAAGAGCGCGGGGCAGATGGGTAGCGTAAAACGTAACTTGTAGTTGTATAAAGTGTTATCAGTGGTCTGTGGGTGTCGATTATAATGTGAAGGTTAGCTAAGGCCAAAATATTTCGCTTCTGACAAACGGCATTTGAATGAAAATCTGTTCGTTTTTTCAATAACACTCCAGAAGTATTATTGGCTCAGTACTGTAATCTTTATTCAGAGAGAGCAAGTTATCTGTAAACTACAAAGTTACTGTAAGACCAACTTTATTAATGTAATGAAGATCAACGAGAAGAATTTGGCCGCATTTGCATCCTCAGCTACTCCTGTTGATCGGGAAGGATGGCTTGTCAAGAGAGGAGAGGTGAATAAAGGTTATCAGCGACGATGGTTTGTGCTGAAAGGGAACCTCCTTTTCTATTTTGAAAAACGAGGAGAAAAAGAACCTGTTGGAGTTATTGTATTGGAAGGTTGTACCATAGGTATGAAGTTACCTTTATTGTTAAAAATTACACCATATGTTCTAAAGTAAAATCTAAATAAGTTTGTACAGAATTTATATTTCATTGGTTGGTTAGTGAAAGTGCAAAACAGGAATTACAGAAAATTAATAAGATTCGTTAATTGATTTAGTCAATTCAATACACTCGCACTGCATAATGAATTTTGATTGTATTTGGTTTTTAGAACTAGCAGAAGATGAGGAACAGTTTGGCTTCAAAATTGTTTTTCATGGCACTGGTAATAGAAGTTACACTTTGGGAGCAGAATCACAGGAGAGTATGGAACAATGGATGAAGGCTCTGGCTTGTGCAAGTTACGATTATATGAAATTGATGGTAGCAGAATTACAGCGTCAGCTAGATGAAATGGAAGGTGAGTGACTGAAATGTATGTATTGGTAATGTATCAGTTCTTTACGGTGATCTGCATTACATGGATGGTCACTAATCACCACTTATCAATGTGTTAAATTTTCTTAAGAATTTACATGTTGATATAATTATAGCATTTATTTAAAATGATTATTGAAATTTTATTGAGAGAACTTACCAGAAGAATTTGTCCTAAAATTCCCCATAACCTAAAAAGAAAGGGAGGGAAAAAATTAATTGCCAAAAAAAGCATTTAATAGAAATGTATCCATGTGATATAAAAGACCGTAAAGAAATAGAAAATATATTATTTTATTTATATTTTTGCTTCTGTATCTGGTATATTAATGTTTTTTAAGTTTTTTTTTTATTGTATATGTATGGATGATCATTAAAACTTGTCAATTTTCAAGTCTCTTGGCAAAAAAGTTGGTTTTACACTATTCATTGTGTGATTTATGATAATCTTAATTAGAATTATAAAAAAAAAGTTGCTTTTAATATTGTTTTTCATCTTCTGTGAAATTTTATGTATTAATATTATGATTGTAATCAATCCTTTATCAAATTATATAATTTCCAGAGTGTGATGCAGTGACGGCTGCTTTTGGTGAAAAATCTAGTCTTTCATCCCCACAATCTGAATCAAATGATAATAAAGCTAACAGTTCTCCAATGCCACCCCCTCGGCAGAGACATAATCCTTTTAATAAAGTGACTCAAGAAGCATCAAACGGTTCTGGTTATCAGCATTATCGATCTCATAGCATTCGATCAGCCCCAGGGCGAGCTGACAGTGGAAGATATACTGAAAACATTCCTCGATCTAAGGTGACATTCAGAGAATTGCACAATTCTTATGGTAGGCGCATTTTAAGTGACTTTAACGAATGGCGACATGCAAAGCGATTAGAATTGGAAAAGAAAACAGTTACTACACAAGATTTATTGATTACTCTGTAATAACACTGCAGATATGTGTAAGTGGTTGCAATTATATTTCATAGAGCTTGTCAACATCCTCAGGATATTCATCAAACTTGTATATAGTGTATTTTTTCCATTGTAATATGTATATTTTTGTACTTCATAGTAGTTTGGTCCAATTTAATTGTATACAGATTTTCCCATGTATTAAAACAAATGTGTTATTCAGTTGAGTGCACTTTGTGTGCATTTCCTTTTAAAAAAGGCATGTGTATGTCTTATTTTTGTTATTCTATTAAACTTGGGCATAAATTAATAATACTAATTTATTATTTCAGTTCACTACAAATTGAACTAAGGAAATAGTTTTCTGAAAATAAGTGCATAATTCTGAGTACTGAGTAATGTGTATTGATGTTTGTACCTGGTTTATTCTGTTTTGTTTCTTCTCTTTAAAAAATTTAATTTTTTAAAATTTTGTAATAGTTATGTTATTGTTGGTAGGCAAAACATGTTTCATAATGTTTGTATATGTTGTATAAGTTATTGAGTCATTGCAAATGACTGGCAAGCCATAAGTCATTGGTGTTGTCAGTTGCAACAATTACATCTCCTGAACAAAGCAATGCTTAGAATATTGATCTTCCTGTGTAAATCTGTAAGATAATAGTTGTGTGTGTAATAATTAACACAGTTTCTCATAATGAGAAGGTTTTTCTTGTACTAGATTATTCTAATGTTGGATATAAAATATTCATATTTATTAAAAAGGTGTTGCAGTTCCTTACAACTTAGCCAAGAAATAATTTGTATTGGTAACTTCAATTATTATATTATTCACAACTGTTGATAAATTATTTTGCAGAAGTACAAATATTATTTCAAATGTCCAAATCCAATTTTATTATAAAATATATTAGTATAATGCATGTGTATATACGGGTGAATAACTGTAATATTTCTACACTTTTGTTGTAATGCACCTTTTAAAATTTTGTCCCTGTTTCCTATCCCTTCTATTTTACTTGCAGATAATAAAAACTTCATGGAATCTTCTTTCTATTATTTTGCTGTGACATTACTGTTTGCAATTGTTTTTTCTAATCTAGATTTGCTAGAAAGGTTACCAAAATAATTAATGGCTACTCAAATATTAATAGAAAGGGTTGGTTTTCCTTGATCACAATGTTTACAAGTTTAAAATCCTGTAGGTCTGAAGATATTTTGAGACATTTTAATTCATTAATATTTAAATTTGGGCAATTTCTCAAATATATTTGGTTTGCCTGACTAGCTGCCATCTGTAGGCTCCTGAAGGGCCTTTGCAGTGTCCCACTGTTCCCATGTCTGATTGTTCCCATATAACTCCCTGAATCTGTCAGCAAAGCTCTTGAGCCCAGCTTGGTCCAGGACAGATATTATTGCCAATGGACCCATCACAGTATTTGTATCATTTTAAAAAGTAGGAAGCCAGTCCTTCAGAGCTCACAAGTTGCCAGAAAGGCCAAGTGATTTGGACAGTTAACAGACGTATTAACCCAATGGCGTCTTTTTGACATCTCTCAGATATGAGAATGGCCTTACCGTCTTCTGATGTCTGGGGGATGCACGTGTGTTGGGTCTGCACGCAGTACTCTAGTAACTGAAGATGGAGTTCTAGGACAGGGTTGTTCAATTGGTGGCCTGTGGGTTCCTATTGTGGCCCACAGAAGATTATTAGTCAAATGTATCCCAAAAAAAAGTCACATGCAACCGTGTTGGGCACATGCCTAGCAAATGCACACTGCTGGGGTCAGCACCCCCTTTTAATTTAAAAATAAAGTGGAATTTATATTCAAGCATTTTTGGGGGAGGAAATTCAGATATTCAAAATCATCCCAATGTGTTTCACAACATTACGCATGGTACAGAATAATATCACTCTTGGTTTCACCCACCCAACCCCCTCCTGTTTCTTAGCAACAGGGCAAAGTTCTGAGATCATCATTACGGGGAAGTCAGGTGTGTATCGCCTGAGTAATGAAACTATGGCCTACAAACATTGTCA
The DNA here is from genome assembly GCA_031308135.1 of Acheta domesticus. Taxonomy (NCBI): domain Eukaryota; kingdom Metazoa; phylum Arthropoda; class Insecta; order Orthoptera; family Gryllidae; genus Acheta; species Acheta domesticus. The sequence goes on from JAHLJT010009436.1 coordinate 12,605,174, forward strand.
GAGTTTTAGTTCTGGCCCTTGTGGCCTTGCAAGTTGGAAACCTGTTCTAGGAGAATGTAACGTATTTCTATTCACAGCTTATTCTGGTGTGTATTCTGACATTGTGTTGAAATTTGGTGATCTCATTCCCAGTCCTTTCTTAATTTTTAAATTGAAATACTGCAGAAAGAAGACATGTTGAGGCATTTAAATCCGAGGGAAAGGCTAATGCAAAGGATGAAAAAAGTTTTTGCGAATGGCTGAAGAAGTGGTACGTGAGGGATTGGGAATACCCCTGTATATACTGAAAACATCCATGCATTTCAGGGTTCAACACCACAGTCCTTATCTTCAGCGCAACTGCCCAATGCCCTTCATCACCAGAGTGGCTTACAGAAATGAAATTTTTGTTATATCAAAACAAATAAAGAAAAATTTGTTACAACAAAGCTAAAAGTTCTGCAAACACTTAGCAATTCAGCAACTCATTTTTTAAAATATTTAAGATTAACTTACAGGCTCTGAGCTTTCACTGGTTCTTTCCGTATTTGTTTTTACTGATTGGAAAATTTTAGTTTCTTGAATAATAATAATAATTATTATTATAATTTGCCTTTCAATTTCATATATTCTTGTTTGATACTTGCTTTCCATGCTGAGTATCAACATTCAAATTCTGAGCACTTTTGCTGCCTGTCTTGTCAATTCTCTAATTTTCACATCTTTTGAAATTATTTCACTCAAAACTTCTCATACTTCCTAAAATATGCTTCAAGTATTTCAGGGAAAGTTACTTAATGCAGCAAAAAGTCAATATTAAGATTTTGGTGGAAATGCATGATCTGGAGGTCAATGACACAGAAAAAATGGTTTTCTTAAAAACATCTGTCTCTGAACAATAGTCACCCCTAACCACACAGAATTTTCACCAAAATTTATATTGACTGATTTTGCAAATCTTTGAATTTTAATGAATATTTTTAATTTTGTGGAGGTACTTTACATGAAATGCGTATGACATTTTTAATATTTGCTCAAAAATGGCTCCAAATTTTTTGCTCAAATAAAGTAAAGTACGCTTGATACAAGAAATGATGCAAGATTCTCTCAAAAATGACTCCAAATGTTTTGCTGAAAAATATCAAATTTCACTTAATAAGACATAGGTTTGATTTTTCATTAACCCCCCCTGAAACTTCAAAAATTGCAAAAGTTCAAATTTGATTTTGAACATGTTCTACCCATTCAATATTGAAGCTAGAGATTTATTTTGTAGGTCAATCATATTTCTATATTGGATATTTCAATAACTCGGGTACACATTTTTAAAAAATATTTTTTAGAGATGAAGCATATCAAATAGTTAAAATAACAAGAGAATCAAAAAAGTGTAAGAATAGAAGAAGGTAAATAATGTAGATAAATTAGTGAAGAAAAAGAAAGCAGAATCTTATAACAATAGCATTGAAATGTACAATTCAGTGGTTTCATTTGTAAGTAGCCATGATAGTACAGTTCAAAATACATGATGCAGGGAACTGTAATATTTACAAGCAAGGAGAAAGACGGTGTGAGGGCGAGTTTTATAAAGAACCTCACACAAATGTTATGAAAATAAAATTTCGGTCAAATTGTTTGAAAATTTATTGGGTTGTTCCTTAGGTCATACGGAACAAAAGTTGTAATGGACATTAAGTAAAAAAGTTATTCTTTTTGATCTAGTGTTCATTTTAAAACTGAGATCATGTCAATTTGCCGGATGATAGAAACGCATATGTGTGCTCTCAAAGCATATTCAAATTAAACAACCTCACTTGTTTAGATTTGTGAATTAAGGCATTTCATTTTTTATTTATTTATTTTATTTATTTGTCAAAAAACAGTAAAAACTGTATATGACGTGTGGGGAAAGAAATTTATCTGCGCACATTTTCTTGAGGGCCAGAATTTAAAAAAAAAATAAATAAAAAAAACCAAAAAAATGAATTTAGAAAATAATTATTTTAGAAAAATAAAAATATTTGAAAAATATGTAAATGAACTACAAGCAAAAGGAGTGCTCAACAAAACGTGCGCACAGTGAAGCTACATTTACGTCCAGAAGCAAAACACGGGGCCATCTCAGCATTTGCTCAATGGATCAGGGAAACTGGACAAAAACCTGATCGAGATGGGGGTCATTGACCCGGAAGCTGAAGTACATTACTTGTTACAGGCGTATTAAATATTTTTTTAAAATGTATACAATGCAAACGTAAACCAATTCATTATATATATCTTTGTTTTGTTACATTAAACATTATTTTTCTTTTTCACGATCAGTATAGTCTCTAATTGTATAGAAACAGTTTTGCAGCAGAAAAGATTTTACTTTAAACTTAAATTTGTGTACCGACTTTAATTGTTTTATGTCATCTGGCAATGCGTTGTAAAGTAACGTACATGTATTGTATGTTGATTTCTTGTACTGAGCTGTTGATACTGACACTTGATGCACGTGATTTCTACGGCGTGTGTTGTAATTATAAATATCAATATTGCATGAAAATATGTTCCCTCCGTTAAGTAGGTCATTTTCCGAGAAGTAACCGACTTTAAGTGTACTATTATTTGCATTGTGAAAGTTAATATTATACGAAAAATGAGATTCACTGATTACATAGATCCACGAGATGCGGTTTAGCTTATCGAACCAAGCAAATCTACTTTGTCTATTTTCACTGTTGTCATTATTTTTTCCCAAAATATCGCTTTGATTAGAAGGTTTTGTCGTGTGAGACACTATCTCCTCGCTTCTCAATCCAGTATCTGCGAGGTAGTGAGGGAGAATAAGAATGAGTGGAATTACAGATGGAGTGGGAAAGGGTACAGAGGTGCATAAAGCGGTACGTATGTCAATGTGTGCATGGCTCATCGCTTTTCACTATCGTGCAAGGCAAGGAGACCTGTGGTGATCAAGTACCACAGCGTGGAAGGCAAGAGGGCTCACGGTAATGAAGCACAGTGACTCGGAAAATGAAATAACCTAATTCACAAGTCTAAACAAGTGAGGAAATGCTGCAGTTTGAGGGCAGCAAAATCGCCAGGAAACTGAGTATCCCTTGTACCGAATTTCAAGCGAGCAAATGGTTCATGGTTAGACGTGGACTCTCCCTACGGCCTTGAACAACCATTGCACCAAGACTGTCGCAAGCTTACGAGGAAGAGCTGACGCGATTTCAGAGGTACGTAATCAACATGCGGAAGCAGCAAATGGGAAACGCAGACCAGATGCCCCTTTCTTTCGATATACGCGATAGACCGAAGGCGAGAGGTGTTCCCATAAGCACTACGGGAGCAGAGAAGAAATACTCTACCTATGCTGGCGATAACGGCGGACGCAAGTTTTCAGAAACAAAACTATGCCGAAGAAGTTTCCCCCGGAATAATAGTGCATGGCCAGGAAAATGGATGGATGGACGGACGGACGAAAATCTCGACCTGGACGGGATGAAGCATGTGTGGTTGCAGCAGCCTGATGCGCTGCTGAACAGTGGCGTAGCGTGACTCACACGTTTGGGGATGCTCAACAATAACACAAAATGTCACTATCAACTACTTCGTCTAACAGGCGAACGCAACACAAGGCAGATACACTGGGACTACTTCCACGATCTCGATTGCTTACGACGGTGTTAGGCGCTTCCCACAAAATCCTCACAGCAGTCAGGGCTGCCGATGTCTTGAAAGCAAATTACACAATGGCTCAGCTTTAATTCTTATACGCGAATGGCAATAAGACCATTTGTTAATTTATACATTGCAGACTTAAATAATATGTAATCTATTTAAGAGATAATACAATTTCTTGGATATTAATTAAGAAATAGTAGTCAGGCACAATTTCTACAGTTTGTACCCATGACCAAGCGGGGACTCCCGAGTGAGAGAGAGAAAGATAATTTACTGAACGCCTGAAGTGTGCTGCGCTCTCGTGCACAAACGAGCTTCTTTCCGCAGTAGACGCTAGCGTAAAGCAGTCGGGTTTCTCTTGGCCAGGGGTGAAGAGGGGAGAGGGGGACCTCGCCATCTGCGCATGCGTCATTGCTCGTCGCAATCTGGCGGCCGACGCTGAAGTATTTTAGCTTCCCACCAATCACAGGCCAGCTTCAACAGCCCGCCGAATTCAATCATAGGAAATCAATTTTAAATTAATACAAAACGTGTTTCGCTCAACAGACCACTTGTAAGATTATCAATACAGTATTTAAGGTTCTTATATACGGGGATGCTCAGCATCTCAGCGTCCCCTGACGCTACGCCACTGCTGCTGAAAAAACAGTCCATGCTACTTCTGGACAATTTCCGGGTTCACACAATCGAGAGGTTAAGAAAAAAACTGAAGGAGAACAATGGGGATTTAGTACTGATACCTAATGGCGTGATCGGGATGCTGCAACATGGCTATATATTACATATGCTTATGGCTCTATAGTTCGTATACATACATACATACATACACATATGAGCCATTCCACGTCAAATCGCACAAAAAAGACGAAAATTTGACCTTCATATTTTTATTTATTTTCTAATTTTTTCTATTTGTTATATGGATCAAATAAGTGAACACGTGTATTTTTTTTCTAACTTTATTATTTTCGGAAATATTGTATAATGAAATTTGCTAAAGATGACGCGCAACACTAACTTAAAAATATCATAGATTTGAATACACCAATTATAGAAATTCCGTTCAAATCCCATTCGAAACTTAAAAACATGTTTAATTTTTAAGATTTTGCAAAATATTTAATTTTTTGAATTTTCAATTTTTTTAAAAAAAAACTGAAATTTTGAAAATTGAATATTTTTGTAAACTCGATGAGCTAATTTTTTTTTAAAAAATATTTATAAACGCACTAGAGTATTGATAATAAGTCCAGAAAAAATCAAAGTGGGATCTCAGTAACTTTAAAAGATATTAATATTTTACGAACCAGTGTGTAATAGATTGTTGCAATTGACACGTTTTTTGCGTTACTGGTCGTCGGTTTCTTTGGATGAAGCAGTAATTTATGTACTTCTTGAGGTGGTGAAACTTCATGATTGAATTTATAAGTAATAATATTTATGTGTATTAATATACATATGAAGAATATTAATATATTTATAAATAATTAAATGACGGATTCTTGATTTAGGTTTTGATTGACATTTTGAAATTTTCTGATCCCTCACAACTCACTTTAAATAGAGGTACTCGCGTACCATAGAATTCCTGAACTTTCGTCACAATGCACAGTTTTAATGCCCTACCGAATTTACTTCAATTCTGGACAAAATTCCATTTTCTTCAGCCAACATTTTAGACACTTTTATCATGCCTTCGGTTGCTGCAAAAAGTCGTTTAATTTTATTGTATGTCCAACTTTCAAAAATTGTCAAAATTTAAATTTTCAACGTCATGTCATTTGTTGAGTGAAAGTAATCGATAAGTTACTAAATAGTATCTTTGTCTGAGTTTTCGATGGACGTCGAAGGATCTTCAATGTGAAAAAAAAATTATCTGTGTTGGCACTTTGTACTTTCTAAAATTTCTCATGGGGATGCCATTTTGTTCCAATTTTCTTTTCGTGGCGAGGGTTTCTCCTATTCCAATTAAACTCATGTTTATCTTCTCTTTATTCATTTCGCAGACACTTGATCTGTCTGAAGAGCTTAAGTTGTCACTTCCTTGATTTCCACTTTTTTCACTGGACATTCCGCTACTTTCGTCAATGCCACGGGAGCCACTGATCTCGATGCCATCTTCATTAAGAAAAGGCCATTTTGGAAGTCCATTCCCTTTCTTCCGAAATGAATCACAAATTCGCCAATCTAAAGACTCCTGTAAATTCACGAGCAAATCGTGGTTTACGCGTCTTGGAGATATTCTTTTTTAAAAATCGTGATCAGAAAGTTTAAATGGATTGAAACATCTATCTCATACGCTGATCACCACTCATGTTGCACAGTGTACGCACGATTCACAGAACAAATACTAGCACTCTTGTCTTCATAGACATTGCGTATTGCGACTAATGTTGAGAAAATTTTACCATGTCCCTTGACAAGTGGACGATTGTACTTCACGAGCAAGGTCAGGAGGGCATCCCGTCCCTAGGACGCAATGGGACTCGCAGTAAAATTCGTTTCGCTGACACGAGGAAAAGCATTCGTTTTGCTGTCACCCATCCCTTGTGGGGAAAGAGTGAACATAATTTACTAATGTTTCTTGAAACCCAAATCAGGCAGAGGGCCATGCTTTTTATTGTTCGTCGGCATTAGTATCCAAGACTGATCGAACACAATTCGTAGTACAGGGGCAGGAACCACGCGCCCGAATACCATAATTACAATTGATTTTTTTAATCTATACGTGTTGAGTGCCCAATTCTTTTGTTATGTTTTGTAGTAGAAAATTGGACAAGAAATATGCCTATTTTTTCAAATTTTAATCTGAGAGAGTTCATAATGAAATTTTCGTTTTTTTAAATAATTACATTTTTTAATGACATTTATTTTTTTGAGAAAGTAATTTACAGATGAATAAAATACACATGTCAAAAAATTAAACGTAACAAACTAGTAATTTTTATGTTAAGTACATTCAGTGCGTCAATCATATTTTGCAAAGTACGTGTAAATTTCAAAATTTAATACAGGCACAACTACACAAATAAACACTTTTCAGGTAACTAAAGAAACATGTGCATCTTTTTTTGATGTCCAGAATGAATGCTATATATTCGTGTCACTTATTTTTTTCAATAGTCGTGTGAATTCGAGTGAGATTTGAATGGCTCGTATTTCAATTCGATTCGCTCTCACCCATAAGAACATAGGTGACCCACAAGTTACCCACGATGTTACCCACATAAATATGTATGACACAATGTCATACATTCTGGGGGCAGGGTGAACATCTGAAATATTAATAACTCTTGAAACCCTTATCAGGCAGACGGTCATTCTTTTTTTAGTTCTTCAGCACTTGCATCAAAGACTGGCCGAAAACAATTCGTTAGTGCATGGGTAGACAGAGCGCGCCCTCATACTTACAATTGATTTTCTTAGAACTGTGTGTGTGTGGAGTGCCCACTTTTTTCTTGTATTTTACAGAAAATTGAACAAGGAACACGCCTATATTTTTTCCAAATTTTTATCTCATCGAGTTTATATAGAAATTTTACATTTTTTTGAAAAAAATACATTTTTTAAAATGAAAAAAATATGTTTTGAAAAATGTATTTCCAGAGGAATAAAATACACATTTCAAAGTATTAAATGACAAACCAGAAATTTTATATTTAGTACATTCGGAGAAATAATTGATCTTATTTTGTGAAGTACCCGTAAGTTCCAAAATTTAAAATAGCCATAACTACACAAATAATCAATTTTCAGGCAAATAAAAAAATACGTGTCTCTTTTTTTGATGTTCAGACTTAAGAAAAAAATCGTACATTTTAAAAAACCTCGTGTCAACTCTAGTGCGATTTGACGTGGAATGGCTCATATACAGAATGTCCCACCAACTATGGACTATAACTTCTAAACTGTTCAGGATATCGAATTGCAGTTTTCGATTAACAATGCCGAATTATGGGGCAGGTAACATGCCGAAGAGAAATTGTCAATAATATTTTTAGTTTTCGAGAAATTTAATCATCTTTGATTTTTTAAATAGAACTATATATTTTTTCAGCAGTAATGAAAAGATCTTGAAAACAGGTATAAAATGATGTATCATATGTTAGTATTTTGATGGTAATTTGAGTATAAAATTAGAGTTTCTGACATGTGATTTTTAAGTAAACGGTCTTAACTTGTAGCAGCCCTTGCAACAGTCGCCGTTGGTAAAGATGGCCTTCGCGGCGTCGAGACCATACATATAGTATCTTTATATTACGCGAGTACTGTTTCGTGCAGACAAGGTCTGTGAGAAAGGCGGCCGTGAGGGATAGAGGCATAACTGCAGCAATTCATGGTCTTGACATGATGATCATATGAACAAACATAAATATTAACGATAAGAATATGAGATTTTTGCCATTTGTTCATCTGAATTGAACTTTTTTCTGAAATTCCAAAGCAATAATCAAAAAGAACAAAATAAAAATAATTTGTAGCGGAAGGACGATACTAATAAAGGTCCTTTTCAAACTTACAAGAATCGAGCTCAGTGTGTTTTGGCAGAAACAAGCTCTCATTTTAGAAAGGGAATGAATGATTAAAGATTTCTATTGTAATATCTCGATTAATTCATTAAATAATAGATAGGTAGACATTTTCTATTATTATCTACTGTTAATAAACTTATTTAGACGCGTACAAAAAGAACAAAGCAATAAAAGTTTTGAAATACTCTTGACAGTCTATCAGTGTAAACTTAATAAACTTTAACACAAATGCACATCTGCAGTCACAACTGCTTATACTAATTGGAGAGTTCCTCACTTCATGATACCACGTGCTGCCACAAACTTGAAAATCCACAGCAGAAGACGGAAGTGTACTGTTTTCTTTCCCATTTATGAACAGCAGTAGAGGTACGGTTCCGCAGTGAACGAATAATCATCTTAACTAAAAATTTAATTTACCAACGAAGAGACGGTGGTTGGATTCTTGTCAAGTTTGAAAATGATATTTATTATTAAAGAAGACAAGTTAAATTCAGATAAATCAATGGAGAAAAAATCTCTTATTCTGATTGTTGAAATTAGTGTTTCTTAATGTGACCTTTGCGACAAGACCCTGGATAGCTTTAGTTAGGCCTCTTATCCCTCATTGCCACCCTTCTCAGTCTCCTCTCTCTACGCAAGTCTTGACGCCACGAAGGCCACGTTTCCCGAAGGCAAGAGTTGCAAGGGCTGCTTCACGTAATATTGCTCGTATAATTCACAATCACATACCACAAAATCTAATTTTATACTCAAATTACTATCAAAATACTAGCATGTGATACATTATTTTATTCTCCTTTTCATGATCTATACATTGCCGCTAAAAAATATGGTTCCATTTAAAAAATCAAAGATTATTAAATTTCTCGAAAACTAAAAATATTATAGACAATTTCTCTACGGCATGTTACTTGCCCCATGATTCCGCATTGTTAATCGAAAACTGCATTTCGATTTCCTGAACCGTTTAGAAGTTATGGGGGTGGTCCGTAGTTGGTGGGACTCTTGTATATGATATATTTTTGATGCCCAAGCATCAAAAATCCACTGACACGTCGGTCACCGCGGCATCGAGAAGGCTGGTCGGAGTATCATAGTTATATTCGTATATTATAGTTATATAATATTTTAGATGCTTGGACATCGATTTCAAGTGAACTGATCGCCAAGCCAAAAGCTTTTCAAATAAGACGAACGATAGAGAGGACGATGTATTATGGAACGTTTCCAGCGTTTGACAAAGAATCAGGGAGGATGTGAGCGAAACCGGGAGTGATGATAGTGATATTTGTGAAAAATAAATGTTATTTTCGGCATAAAATTTTGTTTTTCTTCCAATTATTTTTTTAAAAGAAAAATCTCTTGTATAGGTCGCACACCCATTTCATGAGTTACTTTTCGGAGAAAAGCTAATATGGTATTATAGCAGTACAAAATAGTTATTTCTGCACCAAGGGCGTTAGGGTTCTAATGAACGAGCGGCCACAAAACGCTCAAGGGCCCTTGGCCCGACCCAACATATTTCCTTCCCGTCATTCATATCAGTAAAAAATTTAAAATATTTCTAGGTCACAATAATGGAACATAATTGCAAAATTCTTATCAACCCTTATCATTATATCAAACATGTTGATAGTAATGCCACTCGACTTATTTTGTGTTCTATTTGTTATTTTAATTCAAAAAAGTCTTCTCACTTTCTAAGAGAAAATAAATGCAAATCAAAAAGTTAAAAATAAATAAAATATTTCATTTTTTTCTTAATTGATATATTTACAGAACACTAAATTTTTGTACAAAAATAATTTATTCAATCCATGGCAATCTAAAAGCTTTTTTTAAATAATTTAAATTAATGTAGATCTCGATATTATATTTTATTTAGGCTTTGAATATTCTTGTAATAGCCTACTGGGTGTTGGTTTGTCAGTATTATTTTTAGGTATTCCGTTACCTAACCGGTAGCCTTTCCCAGAAAATGCAGACCATGTTTGCTTTGGAGCTTCATAAGTAATATGATGCTTATCTTCAACCTGAAAATAAAATTAATTTTTAACATACAGGTATATCCCATCATATGTTATCATTATCCCAAATTAATTCAATCCTTTCCTTAGGTTATTAATCATTTCTAATTTCATCTTCCAATTTAAATATCATAATTTCTTAATATCTTCCTTTTTATTCTTGTATCTTCCTTATCAGTTACAAGGAAAAGGTATCTTCTCTCCCAAGAATCATCTACCTCTAGTAGGACGTACTACAAGGATGAAAATTAATGAGCTTGCTCATGGAAAGTAATATGTGGGTTTACGTAGGCCATAGTTTGCTTTTTTGTTTCTATGCAATAATTTATTTTTTGAGTGATGTCTAACTACAAGAATTAAACTGCCATATATCTTTGACCCCAGTGTATAAACTGATAAGTCGACATTTTGCTGAGAATAAGATAATTATATTCCTGAATTCTCTGAAAGATTCTCTACATTTGTGAATAACCAGACAAGATTAATTATCTCTGGTTAATGAGTAATGTGTATTCACGAACATCACGTAAATTTCTTAAAATCTAAAACCCCTAACAAGATAAGTCGAGTTGGTGTTGATCAATGACTGGAGATCATTCGCCAAAATCAAATAAGTCGATTTGTCTCCTTTTTTCACGCGAGACGATTAGTTGAAACAACGCGATCTACGCGTATGGCGTTGGTTGAAATCATCACAGGAGATAAATATATTAGTATAGTTGTCAGCTTATTCACATCAATATTTTTGTTGAAGAGCTCATGACTAAACCGGAATGTTCTTAACATGACCAAATGTTTCTTGAATTCAAGCAGAGTATGTTATCTGTGTGAATATTGTAACCTTTTGACTCACAGGGGCCAACAGTAAGAAAAACACAAAGTTAAGAGGTGGGTGTGTATTACGACCAAGAGAAAGGAGATTCTCGAGAGATCCAATTCTGCGAATTGTTTATACAATGATGAAAATGCAGATCATGACGCCGGAAAACGAACATAACTTCACGTGCGACACTGCAGATAAGACAATTGGAGAGGAAGGTAGGGGTACACGTAGATTTTCTTGAGCCCTCGAATACCCCACTCGTTTGCCATCATTAGTTGAATTAAGAAAAAATTATAGCAACGAGCCTTGTAGACAAAATATGATAATCAGAAATGTTCTCTCCCGTGTAATAGAAACTATTTTGCATCGAAAAACGAACTACAAAGTTGAGACAATATTATTTTTGTCAAAATAACAAAACTCCCCACTCCTCTCGCAATTAGCGAAGAGAGAGCTCAAGAAAACGTGCGCGGATAATACTTAAGAAAATACGCAACCAAGGGTCAACGTGCGTGTCCCTTTCAAACGTGCGTGTCCCGGACTCGCAATAACTGTCATACCGTTGGCGAGAAAATACTTTCGTGGCTTGAAGCTTCCGTGAACCAATGGCGGCTGGTGCTTCAACAAAGTGGAGGTTTGTAGCCCCATCGAACGGTGGAAATGTAATTTCCAAAATTCAGAACACTATAATAAATGTAAGCAATTCATGTAAATTAATTAAAACTACGTTAATAAAAGTATATATTGAAACATTCCTTTCATAATTTTATGTGTAGTGTTCATATCAGTAATATTCATGTTGCAGTGCTGGCTTATTCACCGGTGGGTTCTGGCCACGAAGTCTACAAGGTAGGTCTATCTTGTAGACTTCGTGGTTCTGGCTTTGTTATCCAATGGACATTCGAGTTTTTGTATTAGCTACGAATGGAGAGATTTGACGGTAATACACTTCTTACCAAACAGAAAAGACCTTGTTTCAGAAATACGGTGATTTCACCCCAGCATTTTGCAACTAGTTTGAATACATTTTCATGAATAAAATTATTTTATTTCGAAAATTTCACTACCCTGGTATATATCGCAATAATGAAACATTTTGCATACACGCTCGTATTCGCAAGATGCACACACCGTTAGAGACAGAAAGAGACTTCTTTCTAGAACGGCCAACTTTACAGAAAGGACCCATTAAATATACATTTGGAAAGAACGTATTTCGCGTAAAATAAATTCTCCAAACATCATAAACAATGCATTCAATACCATCCATAATTGACTGGCCCTATTTTATTTCAATAACAGGCGAAATTCATAAAATTAAGTTGTTGCTAGTGTCAAACGAAGACAGAAAATTGGAGTTCCCTTCGAACGCCGCGCTATGTGCCTAGACCGCCATCCACACGCACAGAAGTCTTGTTGCCGCACCCAAAGGCCGTATGTTGAAGCATACGGCCAAAGATTAAATGCAGTAAAAAAAGCAGTCAAAGAGTAAACGCAATCATAGAGCCAAGAGCGTGACATGAGGCTCTCCTCTATCAGTAAAAAAAATATTCTTGTTAAAAAGTAATGAAAAGTTTCTCATATTCAATTTTTTTCTTATTTATGAAACCAGTTATGCCTTAATTATGGTTTATTTTTAACGTAATATTGAATAAAACCATTAATGCCAAAGGAAACGTTTCATATTCTGTTCTATGTTAATAACGGGATAACTAAATTGTATTTTCGAATTTTTTCGTGAATAACCGAATAACTCTAATTAAAAAGGTAAAAGGGTTTAATTCTACATTTGAAAATATACTCAATGATAGAGCTGTAAAAACACTGTAGTCGTGTATAAGTTTCGTTTGAGTATCATTAATTCCTGATTTACAGCATAAGTTGAAAGTTGTTTTTTGCTCTCCTATAAAATTAAGTTTTCATGACTTAGGGGTCATCCATGAATTACGTAACGCTAAAGAAGGAGGGAGGGGGTCTGAGGCAGCGTTACGCTGCGTTACATTGAGATAGGGAATTGCGTTACAAGGGGGTGGGGGTATTGAAAATACTTGAAATTCGCGTTACGTAATTTCTGGTGTTACATTGAGATAGGGAATTGCGTTACAAGGGGGTGGGGGTATTGAAAATACTTGAAATTCGCGTTACGTAATTTCTGGACGGCTCTTTATCAGCTTTTTTACCGGGGTCAAAGATATATTATATGGATATATATATTTTTCAGAAGATAGAACTAACATATCACACTTATAATTATTCGTCATAAATACTAATTATAATCTTAGTTATTTCATAATAATAAATACATAAAATTAATTAATACCTCAGAGAATGGCTAAAAAATTAATAATTTAAAAAATAAATATATAAATAATTACTTTTACAAATAAATATTATGAATATAAATGTTGAAAATAGCACTACACTACCACACATGTTAAGAGAACAGTCAGGAGTTTGTCTCGGCAAGGGTGGTGCCACGCTGGTGGGAGATACCTGGTTAGGGTTGGGGAAAATCCCCACAAGCCAATATAAGTCAGCTCCAGATCTCAAGAGCCAGCAGGGGAAGATTACCCTCACCTCTCATGATAAAACATGTACTCTACTAATGGGACTAATGACCTTAGCAGTTGATGTGCCCAGAATCACTTTTTAATCAATCATTGAAGATAATATTAGACTTTTTCTTCATTTTGTAACTTAACTTCAACAAAAATTGAATACAATAAATTATTGCTTCATAAACTCTTACCAACTTTTGCTCAGTCAAAATAAAATTCAAACCAGTGTGATATTCTTAGAGTGTGCTGTGTTAAAAAATGCATTATGAGTTTTAATTGGGAAATGGTCACTCTATTGGAGTGTAGTATAAAGTATTATCAGAAATAAAATTAGCTTGCAATCAGTGCAATATAATACAAGCTGGAAATGGTAATTTGATGACAGATTAATTAAATATTTTGCAATTTCATACTTGAAACCAGCTCATTTAAATATTCAAATAATAAGTAAACATTAAACACATTTATCTCAGTTTCTTACAATGGTTGGTCAAGTAATTCTTTTCAATTTTATTTTGGAGGTTGCTCTGTGACTTTAGGCTCTGGGAAATCTACCTGACCAGTCTGTCTGTAGTTGAAACTTCAGTGTCAATGCCAATGTAATGTCAGTAAACGAGCATGAAACTTCTTGACCAATACACACAAAGCAAAAACTGAGAGAAACAATTGCAAATTTTTAAAAAATAGTAAAATTTCAGTTGAATTTAAAACTTTAATACTAATATTGTTTCTGTTCAATCTGAATGTGTTCACCATTATTCATAAAAAATAAATTATTAATTTTATATTCTGATTAAAATAAAATAAAATGCTTACTTGAAGGGGCACGCCATCAGGATAGTCATTTTGAAATTCTGATGGGAAGTATCCATCTAATATATCTTGAAGGAATTGCTGAGTACTATCTTCATCATAAGGTCGGTAAGATCCATTGTTTAAGATAAGCCCATTAGCATACAGAGTCAGTGGGATGCCAGCTGATCTCTACAAAATTATAGAAGTTACATAAATGGAACAATTAAAAGAATCAGTAGAAATATAGTTATCATTGTAAACTTACTTGAAAAGTGGCTCCACTTTTTGTATAACACAGTTTAGATTCACCTTGACCAGCAATTAAATTTAATTCTTGCACTGCTTGAAGTAACTTACCAAAATCAATGGAAGAATTAGATGGTATTGATGAATCTGATGTCCACACTGAAACTTGATTATCCCTGAGGAAAAATAAGTTCCCAATCTTGTTGTTTATACTAAGAATACAAGTAGGAAATAATGCAGACACCATTCATCCTTCAATATAATTAATTTCCATTACGTTTTTATTAGGGGAAGTAACTAACACTTGTCATCATTTTAAATTCCCTATTAATTACTAAGTTTAAACTATTATTTTTCATTCTCTTCTCCATTGTTTTCTGATATTAATTGTTATTTTTTCACAGTTTATCCTTCCTTTTCAAGTTTCTCAATCACTTCGATTTTTTCTCCCTTTCTGAAATCCTCAGCCCTTATAATGTGTCCTCAATTGTTATTCTTAATTTTTATATCAATTCTTATATCGTGTGACAGAATCAAGTCAAGATATTACAACTCACAACATAATCCCATCATTATCCTCATCCAAACATTTCAACCCACATTATTTCAGCATTTATCCTTATTTATCTCTTGTTAGTAGTTTTTAAATATTTTATTATAATTTTTATTTTAATATTTTATTATAAATAAATTTAAAATATGCCTAATATATATTTTTGAATATTACTTTAATGCCATTCAAACTTATTTGTAACTAGCAAAATAGCGGGTGTTGCCCAGGCTTTCTTCATATCCAATCCTTGTGAAAGAGGAAAAAGATCAATTTTATATAAACCACAATGTTTAAGATGATGATTTTTACTGTAATTGGTTCAAATTACAATAAAACTATAAATAAAAATTAATAAAATAATTTTACTATATTTTACAGTACATTACTATAATTTTACTTTATTTTACAGTACATTACTATTAGATTAAAAACATTTATCTTTCGCACTTCTTCTGGCCTCTAGCAAATCCATTTGATACTAGTTCTGCCACACTGACCTCTGGTGGAATATATTAGGAACCAATCTGCTCTTAGTGACAGGTGAAAAATAAGTATTGTGGTGCATTTACCAACATATTATTTATATTATATATTTTCCACATTTGTGTTGTATTAATATTTACCAAACTTTGCAAGGGCACTGTGACAATTCTGAGGAAGAGCCTGTAAAAATCTATTCCTACACTACTTGTTGTGGAATCAATAGCCATTACATGTCACTGAATTCACTTTTATTACAAGATGAAAAGGTCATCTTGATGTCAGAAATGAAACCTGCTAGTAGAAATGGTTTATATCAATCACATTAATGACCTGACAGAAAAACTAACAAGTAAACATGTTTTCCCTAATAAAGAGTATAAAGTTACAATCATCATTTTTTTCACAGTTCTCGGAGCCAAACTACGGTAAGAAACGAATTTAGCGTCAAAATTTTAACAAGAGATCTGGCAAAAGAGGAGGGTATTTTTTCTGAATTACAAAAAAGGAAAGCACCAAAGCTGTTAAATGAAGAAACAAAACCAATGGTTGTAAGTTTTTAAGACAATGACAATTATGCCTGAATAACCTGATGCTTGGAAAAAAGGATTGTGGTTCTCTTAAGGAAAATACTGCTAAGATTCCAAGACTAAGCAGTTAATTCTTTATAATATAAATTCATTATTTTTGGAATTTAAGAAAAACTACCATTGAAATTAGAAGATCAAAATTTTTCAGTTAAGACCAAAAAAGAGAGTTGTCATAGGGATTTGTGGTACTCATAACATTTGGTAAATATGAATATATCACCAGAACACAAACTTAAAGTTAATTATAAGAATACTGGTGTGCAAAACCCATAATTATGATTATAAAATGGGAAATTGATAACACACCTCAGTTGGTACATTTGAAGAGGACTCCATGCCAGCAGCACACCTTACAATCAATCGGTGATACCATACTGAAGTGAAATGATAACAGTTGTAAAACCACTAGGAGATTATTTTGAAATAAGGATTTATAAAGTCTATTTATTTACAATTAGATGAAACATACCTGAATATTTTAACAAGACTCAAAATACTTCTTGGGTTTGGAAACATACCACAAATTTTGAAAAATTATTTACCTACCAAAATTATACATTACTCTCATATGGAATAAACATTATGGTCAGCTTAATCTGGCTATAAAAAATTATATATTTCTGTGATAGGGCTCCAAGCAAATACAAAAACAAAAAGTTTATTTTGGACAAGTTACTGAATTGCAAATTTTTGCATCAAATCAAAGGAAAATGCCTAAGATTTCGTAGGAGGTAGTACTAAGCAGTCTGTTATGAAGGCTAGAGTCCAGCAATCAAATCTTGAGTCACCATGGCATGTTTCAATTTTGCAAAGAAAATATTAAAGGAATTATGTAATCTGTCTTTGAAAAACTGAGGTAATTCTAAAACACGATTCAATTTTTTTTTTAAGGAAGATACTTGTCAGAAACTTAAAGGTGCTAAAGCTTTTCATTGTTTTAGGCCATAATCAGAAAGCATGATAAAATGCCTGTTCATACCATCATTATCATCTGAAAATGAACTTCCAATTCAAAAATTGCATCACTGATGCTTCAAAATATAAAATCAATCTGCTTTTGTCAATTTTGTAATACTCTATAATATAATAACAATAATCTAATAACATTAGATTTGTCAGTTCTGGCATCAAGATCACTTTATTTTCATTTGCAAATAAGTATCAATGGAATTAATGTAATATTCAAAATTATACTTACATAGCTTTTATGTCCATTTACAATAACATTTTATTAATAATTGTAAAGCAAAGTAGAGTTTAATTCAAAATGGCTGGAAAATAATATGATGTCTACTTGTCACCACTTCTCTCCAACATGGAAATGATGCATTTCTCTTGTAAATTTACAATATTTAAAAACCCACTGTGAGTTAAATCCCAAAGTTGAAATTTATAATGGAGTTTGGTATCATAGCAATCTTTTGCATCTGTAAATTTCAATTTTTTATCTAGCCCCCCAAGAGAGGTACTACAATTTAAAATTTGGAAAAAATCCAAAATTCCAATTTTTAGGAGGGTGTGATTTTTAAGTGGTACGCTAAATATCATTGATGTTTTACAATGACTGCCATTTGTGATCCATTTAAATAATTTTTTTAATTGTTCTGAATTTAATGTGTGTGTGTGTGTTTTGATTTGATGTACTCCTTCCAGATGTGTGTGTGTTTTGATTTGATGATCATAACCCTGAATGAGAGCAAAATACAAGGAGTAAATGAAATCAAATACTTGGGTTCTGTGATCACCGATGATAATAATGAAGGGATGGAGATACAACAATGAATCACTGTGTCCAATAAAACATATTACTCCTTCAGAGGAATATTAAAAAACCAAGAAGTGAGCTGGAGAACACAAATATCTATGTACAAAGTGGTAATAAGAACAGTGCTTAACTATGGGTAAGAAACATGGATTATGACCCAGACAATAAAAAATAAATTGATGGTGTTTGAACAAAAGATTCTCAGAGGTATTTTTGGGGCAGTGCAGGAGAATGGACAATGGTGGAGGTGTAGAAATAGGGAGCTATACTCTCTCTAAAAATCCCCTAATATCACTAAAAGGATAAAACTGCAGGAATGGGCCGGACAGGTGCAATGTATGCCGTCTATAAGAATACCAAAGAAAGCAATGGAAGAGAGGCTGCTTGGAGGCAGACTGGTTGGAAGACCTAGGAAGAGATGGCTAGATGGCATCACCCAAGATGCAAGGGAACAATTGGGGATAAGAATATGGAGAAGAGCTGCGGAGAGCAGAGAAAATTGGAGGTAAATTATTGGCAAGGCCTGAACCCAACCTGGGCTGTAGCACCATCAAAGAAGAAGAAATAGAGAATATAATTTTTTTCCTTCAAAATGGGAAAAAAAATACATGAACAAAAATGTAAACAAAATAAGTAACATTTCAGCAATTTTAAAATGGGTACCATGATAATAAAAGATAAAAATAAAAAGGGAAATAAATGAGGAAAAAGAAGAAAAAGAAAAGCAAATAACATTTAAGATTTGCTCATTATGATACATTTTAGACATATTAAACAATGCTGCTCTATTATATTAGAGCAAATAATATATGATACATAACATTGTTAACAGAACAAGAAAACATTACAAGCCTTAAAATAAAATACATACTTCTCAATAGAATTTTCTAATTTACTCGAAGAATTTTGAAGACTACCGTTCCAGTCATTTCCTTCTGACTTTGAATTGTGCTGTGCCAGTAATTCCTAAAAAGTAAAAAATTTAGTGCTGAGTGCATATCTTTCCATAGAAGCTTTCCTTATTCATTCTTCAATTACTTTTTTATAATTAGAATATATTTTTAAATTATTTAGATTAATAAGTAAAAATTACTTTTACTTATTACTCTAAAAGTAGTATTAGAAGCAAAGATCATCTGCACATCCAGTATTTAGTGTAAAGTTAACAAAAATGACTCTGCAATAATATGCAGAAACAAATTCTTATTTATCAGAACATCAGAGATAATTGAAGGGGTCGGGGCAACATAGTGATAATCCTCATTTTTGTAATTTTAAGCCAGAGCAAATAGAAATTTTGTGTAAATCTTGACTTGTTTCAGTTGTGTGTATGCACTAACTGCTATTTTCTAGTCATATATTGTAGTCTTATGAACATGTTTTTAAAGCATTTGAATAAAAGTTATTTTTTTAATTTAAGAAATTCAATTATATTTTATTTTCAGGTGTGCTTTTGATTAGTGGGTTATAATTATGTTGCTCCAAACTTTGAGAATATTTTGTGAAATTGCTGAAATAAAGTTTTTTTTTTTTTTAGTTTTGTAGCCGTCACTCTTCAACATTGTATGTATTTCATAATACAACTGGCAATTTTATCGCTTCCTCTCCATGCAATAGACCGCCCCATGTAAACATCTTATTGGGATAGCTTCAATACAATCCATTAAGTAATGGTTTTGTTTATCAAAATCTATGAAATCCCAGAATGCATTAGATATTGTTTCTTTAGCAGAGTAATTTTTTTACTGTATTCGAAAGCTTGTGAACTACAAAATTTGCCAATAGTGTGACAGAAATATCTTTTTAGATTTACTTGATTTATATTCCCTTCATTTCTTTTTTGTTTGTGTCTTATCTCTGATTTTATTTGTCTCTGCCTTTTCCTTTTGGTAACTGCTTCATCAGATGGTCCTGCTGTAAAGTTTCTACAGGATGTACATGCATCTTCAAGTCTAATTTGTTTGTTTGTTTGATTTGGTGAGGATGGAAAGCATTTTCCTAGCAGTTATCTTCAGTGGAGATGGATGAGGCAATCTACTCACAGAAGAGGTTATTCACATCAGACATGCCTCATCTTCTAACAGAATAAAATTAGAAACATTGGCAAGAGATGGTAATTATTTACTTTTAGTTAAACTGTAGAGACTCATCAATCAACAGATATAAGTCGATTCCTTCAGATTATGATATCAAAGTTAATAAAAAATAAAAAAATGTTAAATGTTCATTTTATTTTTGTTTATTTTTTGAAGCAAAGTAATAATAACCTTCATTAACTTTTTCTGATGAATTCTCTATATTGTTGAATAGATGTTGAATATAATCTGGATCATCAACACTATTGTCCTCACTGAAGTCATTAGATGAGTTCACACAGGGAAAAATCTCTTTTTAATAACTTCTGGCTTGAATATTACTGCATTCCGACATCTTGCCAATGAGGTCAATGATTATTTTGCCTCTAAACAATAAGCAAAACTGTTAAGTTGCAACACTATTAATTTACTTTCAAGCACAATCTGTTGATAATTTCTACAAATATTGATAGCAGTAGTGAAGAAGACATGCACCAGAGTACAGTATTACATATAACTCAATTTCAGAGAAAATGAGGGTTATCATTATGTTGTCCTGACCCCTTCAATTTTTCGCACCCGTCAGATGAAATTTTCCTGTTTTTCTTTTCTTTTTTTCTCCCAAATATAATTCAATAAGATTCTGGTTAAATTTGTTAAAAGTTTTAAAATTAATTTTTTGTTATCTGGTGTTCTCTGGTGCTTAAATTTGATTTGATTCAACCCAAGGCAAGATCCAATTGAAATGTCATTCTGATTATGATTGTATCTTAATGACTCTGAACACATAGCTTCATTATGTTTTATGTAAGTGATATCATTTGCAGATGTGGTGCAATGTCATAAGTGATATTATAGTTTTTATCTTGGAAACAAAGACACTTCATCAACTTGTAGTAGTAACAAATTATTTGCTTTTTTAATAAGTTTTCCCCTTATTAAAAAAAATCTACACTATATACATATTTTAAAAAACTTCTGAAATCAATAGGCTACATTTTTTAAAAATAGAACACATTCAAAATGAAAAATTCTCTTCTAAAACATGTGTGAATACCTCCAAAGCTTTTATCTTTTGTTCAAATTGATTACATTTTTCCTGTAGCTGTTTACATCCATTACCAGAAGAACAACAACAATTCTTCTCAGACTGTATTTGGAGCTTTTCTTCCAAATCTGAAATCTATAAAGCAATAACTGAGAATGAGTAATGAACTTGACCAGATCCAACCAATCAATCAAAATATAAAGCATATCTTAGAGAGTGTTAACAAAATATCAGTAAAATGTCTATAAGCATTCAGTGATAAAATTTTGCATTGCTTTTAGAACTCTCCAGAAAAAAACAATCTAATTTTTGAAGAAGGTGATCCTTTATCTGAAAAAGATTTTTGTTTCCTAATACATATAGCTTAAAAAATTTACATTGTTTCCAGAATCTTCAGTTCAATTAAAAGTTCAATTCGACATTAAATAAAGAAGATGTGTTTTATTAATCCATGAGCAAATGTTCATATTACAACATGATGGATCCACAACTCTCTGATATGAGTTGAGAAGCTTTTCCAGCAAACAAATTGTAGACACAAGAAACAAAAATAACCTAAAAAGTTAAAATGAGGGGATGTGCTGAAACTTTTCCTTAACTTTTCTAATCTGGCCCTAGCATGAAACACACACACACACACACACACTTGTATTATTAGACATTAAGGTCAAAATCTCTTTTTGCTTTCCAGGATTTCTCAAAATGGAACTGATCACCAAAACACCGCCCTTGAAGTTTTAGACTTAATCTACTACTTTTCCTCTATGTGAACATATAGGCAAGTGAAGTAAAAATGATATGTTAATTTAAATAGTTTGTGAATGTGTGTTTTTGAAGTGTGTTGAATACCTAATAAATATTAAATAAAAAGTTTTCTCTTTATTATCCTTCACTTTATCATTCCAATTTTGAGTATTTCTTAGAACAGAAATTACACAAATTTTAAATATAACTTTACCTTTTTTTTTAAACGAGAGACTTCTTCAACAACAGAACCCATTTTTTGTTCATTGTATACAAGTTTGTCATGTATAAGAGCATTCTGATGTTCAGTAGAAGCTAGCTGTTGTAAAATGACATAACTGAGGTGCTGGCACGACTCGTCTGCTGTTATTAAAAAAAGTTTTTATTAATTTTATTTACAATCACAACAGAGTTTGTTGAATTTTGTAATTTTTATTCATTTTTTGTATTTTTATTTATAACTGAATTACAAGGTAGTTAAAATTACAGAGTAGTTGGAATTCAATTATCTTGTTTAAGAAAGCGCCTGAACTACACAACAACGAACAAAATAAAACAAAGAAAGATGTTGAAGAAATAGGAGAAGAGAAGAAGAACAAGAGAAAAACAAGAAAAAATGAGAAAGAAGAAGAGAAGGAAGAGAAGAAAATAATAATAGTAATAAAAAGTAATAACAGCAAGAGTACGTTTCAGAGGAAGAACACTGGAAGAAGAGGAACTCATCAGGAAATGCCTTGCGTGCTCTTGATTTATAACATACCGACACTTTACAAACCAGTACTGGATTCAAAGAAGGAAAATATTGGGAGATTCCTCCCGCCAACCTCAAGCACTGTACGTTTTCAAAAAATTACAAATTTTGTTGTTGAAACGATACAATATACCATTTTCCTAATATTTTATATTCACTATCAAATTGTTATTTTCATTATTAGTTACAACTGAAAATTGAGATGTATAAGGTAAGTATTTTATTCTGCAACATTTGTTTTCTGTATGCATTGAACAGAGCACATTTTTTTTTCATAGTATTTTTCAAAAACCACTTCCATGATGATTTTGTTATCTGACTATGTTTCAATTTTTTTCCAACAAATTTTAAGTTTTCATATTAAATGAGATACAAGTAGGAGATGTAAGTTGTCTGCTGCTCTTTAAGGGAATAGCAAAAATTGAAGTAGTATAAATACAGAGGAAACAATATTTACAATTAGAAAAATTACATTTTAGCAAGAATGGATAATACAGAATATTCATAAATACTTATGATAAAAAAAAATTATTGGTAAAAATATTCTGTTTCATTATTTACATAACACTCATGCAATTTGTTAATATATGTGTATATTCTTTTAAACTATAAGATATCTGTCTAATTATTAAAATAAATTGCTTACGTCATTAATACTATCATCCTCTATTTGTGAAATTTTGCACTTTTTAAACAGGATTTGTTCCACATCCACAAATGCTACAATAGATGTATTGTAAAAATATTTTTTTTAACTAAATTTGAATTTCATGATTCAATAACTATTAATAATATTTTCTAATTCATGTGGAATTCATTCAAGAAAAACTAGTGGTGCTACAGAATGGCACAGACTTTCCCGTATAGTTTTCTATTTCCTTGGGTCTTCGCTAGCTATTCGGAATTGCCACATACTCTTTCTTGCCAGCTACCATCTATCACCGCCAAAAGTACATTTTTTTGTCATTTTCTTAATTTTTCGGTTTCCTATTGGTAGAATGAAAATATTAATTTTAGAATATTAAAGAACACAAAAACCTCGCCGTAAATAGCAATTTTCTTTTAAAAATTATGTGTCGTTTAAGAGAAAATGGCGTTTTAGCACTACTAAAATGCGAAATTTGAAGCTCATTTTCACAGAAAATTTTCGAGTTTTCAAAATACTTTATTTGAAGTTATTTGAAGCACTTATACTCACAAATTTAATAATCTTCACAAATTGCGGATAATGTGCATATTAAAGATGTGAGAGATCTTTCAAAAAAATTATAATTATGTAATTTTAGAAAAAACAAAAAAATAACTCAAAATAAACTTTACGCTATACTAAAGAGTGTAATTAGCACTATCTGTTACAAAAGTTTCAAGAAAATAATTGCAGCCATTTGCAGAAAATGGCGTTTCAGCATTTCTGAAAATGCCGAAATTTGAGCTACATTTCACAGAAAACGGTAGTGTTTTCGAGAAACTTTACTTGACATTATTTAAAGCATATATACTCGTAAATATAATAATGTGAAAACATCGCCGATAATGTACTAAACTACTACTAACTAATGTAGTAAATATCAACGACGTGACAGACAAGTAACAAAATTTACATTTTTGTAATTTTTGAAAAAAACATCCCATAGAGCAATAAGGCTTTTATGTCATCTGATAGAGTACATTTACCACTATTCCTACCAAAAGTTTAAAGAAAAAGTTGGAGCCGTTTTTGAGAAAATCTTGTTTTTGTAATTTTTTAAAATTGCAGATATTGCACGCAATATTGCGCGAAAAATACTAAAATTTTCAAAAATATGTAAGAAAGAACTCACTATGAAGAACAAAAAATATTTGAAGGAAAGATCTCTATCTTCAATTTTGTAGTTCCAGAAAGACCCCGTAAAAATTTTACTTTTGCAATTTTCAAAAATTTAGTGTTATCCGTGAAAATCGGACCTATAACATGTAAATAAGTGTATTTTACTCTATTTATACAAGAAATTTAAAGAAAAAATTTGGGGCCGTTTTCGAGAAAATTTTTAAACTCCCCGGGGGGCTTCGTATAAAGTACCCCCAAATTTTGAAGAATCTTTTTCAAAATCTCAAAGCTTTGACTAGAACCAGCTCGACCGGGGAATATCCATTTTGGAAGACATCGTACGTATAGTTTAGGCGCTAGCAGTGTTCAGAGACGGACAGACAGACGGACGGACAGACGGACGTTTTCTTTTCAATTGGTTTTTCGGTATCAAGGACCTAGAAAACAGGGTTTCTGGCTACACCACGTGTTAGGGGATTTTTTTTCTTAATTTAGCAACTGGTTTTATCCACTTATTCGTTTTCACGGCCCGGCGTTTTTCCGCCGAAAATTGGCCATTTTTTCGCGCAGCATTACGTAACTTTCCCTATACTACGTATATCACTCCGTGTATACGTACGTATACGGTAAAGTAAAAATTTCCATTTCAACAATGTTTTGAAGAATTTCAATGTCAATAAAAACATTGATTAGTACTTTAAAAATTAGTGTATCATGAACAAATTTAATAAACATAATGTTTTTTCTTTGTTTTCATTATGCAATTACGATCATTTTTTCAGGCATTCTTTGATTCTAGAATTGAAATAGTACATTTGAAATATAAACTGTTAAATGAAGCTCACCATTTGGAGAAGAAGGGTTTGCAGTGTTAAAATTCATGTTGCTTCTAACATATGACCTACTACCAGAACTTTTTGAATTTCTGCATGAGTCCTTGACAAATGAGAAACAAAAAAGAGATAATCTTAAGTATCATCTAATGCTGCGAATGATTTCCTTCATTATTATTCTGAATATAATTTGTAATTAAATTTCTTACATGGGGTATTTCCAGAGAATCATACATTTTATTAGTTGGTGATTTAATATTTGCTGATGATGATGTCTTTGTCCTGAAAAGAAAATATTGAGATATTGATTCAAGATCTGACAGAAGAGATCTCAAAAAATCCAAATATATGTTTAATACATTAGTGGTCTTATTTCCTCCTACAGAATTCCTTTGAATGTAAGTTAATTGCCAACTTTCTTTTACTTTAAACAAATTTTACTGAAAAATATTAACAAAGAAAAATAAATAAAAAATACATAATTAATAGAAGATAAAATTCAGCGAACCCATGTAAAGGAAGGTTAACCCAAAGTAAAGGAAGGCCTCTTTCCTTCTTACTGTTACTTTCCATGTACAGTTCACAAAAAATACACAGTTGTAAAAATTGTGCACTTGTAGTGTAACTAATACCTTAACAGTACCTCCAGTTCAGAAGAAAAGTATATTACTTTTATTTATAATTTTTATCCTCTCATTAGAGATTATGTATAAAGATTTTGACCTTCAAATTTTCATGTATTTATAAAATCACAAAAATCATTGAATAATAATTGAATTTTAAATTATTCACACAAAATGAGGGTTCACAATAATTTGCATAGCCTTTCACCAAATACATATAAGATCTACCATGATTCTCAGCAAATTTTATTACTTTGTTTATTGCATTGAACTTTGAATATTCAACAGCACTTGATAAGTTGTTATTTGACTAATTAATTACTATTATTATTATTATTATTATTATTATTATTATTATTGTGTTGATATTGACACCAATATGCATGGGCATAGCATTACTGATGTAAGGGGGCACTCACCTGTTTTTGTTCTCTGGGTCTCTCTCACAAATTGGGAATGAAAAGTCTCCATAACATTGGAAAATTTTATTTTGTCCTCTGCTTTCTCTGAAATTTGAAATACCCCATGAAACCTATTGATCCCTCCCAAAGGTAAATTTTCTTATCACTGGAAAAGGGAACTTGAATGAAGGGCAGGACCCTCGCAAGCCCTTTTACTATGCCCAAGCTAATGTTTTATTGGAAATAAGTTATTTCTGTCTCCATACAGAGTGGTTCATTTCATTTTGACCTTTAAATCTGTTATTGGGTTAAACAAACATACCTCTTTCTGTGAGAGAGAGGTGGAAGTCTGCTAACATTTTCTTTGTAAATTAAACTCTCCATGAATAACTCTTGTGAAGTAATTTTCAAGAATTCAAAAGTCTTGAAGTGGGATCAAAAATAATTTGATGCACCTGATAAAGAAGAAATACAAATTTTGTTTAAATATCTGCAAGACATTCCTATTCCATAACAGACATTCAAATATTACCTTTAATTTTTTTTCAGATGAAAAAAGCACTTGCAAGAGACCATCCCAGATTGTTCTGTTGTATATATTCATTAGGAGTGTCTTAATATATGTGAACAAAGCTAATGCATTTGTTGACAAAGGGGGAAGGATTGAAAGATATTATGATAAACAAGGCAGTTCTAACAAACCCATTTATGCTGCTGATATGAATCAATTGTCTTTAATCAGCATGGGCATATGGGTATGGTTAAAAATATTTGAAGTCAATTGGGAAAGGAAGTGTTTTAGTACAAATTAGAAGACAAAATACATATATTTCAGACCTCCCCCTCCAAAAATAAAATATGGCTCAAATGACGAAAGTGTATACGCAAAACATGTGTATATTCACGGGTTTCAACCTATACTACCATTTCCGCACTAGCGTTTCCATTATACATTAAGCCACAAACACTATAAATTGTATTCTGAAAATGTACATACTTTATAATCTACCGAGGAACGACGATAAAAAGTACCGAAAATGCGCTGATTAAAATAATTGTGACTTTCATGGCAAGAAGAATGATGTTTTAACGTGGCGACAAATGTGATTTAATCGCTACAAGGTGGTTTGTTGATAGTTGCTTGGCAACATCACGGAGTTGCTCTAGTTTCCCCGAAGTTAACGTCAGGCATATAATCAATAGTATTTATAAACTAAATTCGTGAATACTGCGAGTGTGTGGTGGACTCGAAATTTGTATAATTTTGCTGACTTTGTAATTTACAACAAGTTTTAGACGCAAATTTTAACATCTTCAATGGTGAATGGACAGGAAATCTGTCAACGATTAAGAAGACATTCTAGTCATATAAAACAACGGAATCCACCAAGAGTAGTTCCAGGATTTTCTCTCCAGTCTCTCCAGAAGGATGTAGTAGTTCGTGGCCCGCCGAGAGCAGGCGCTTATTCACCACGGCCTCCAAAATACCCAACTTCATTCAGAAGGTTTTACAGGAGAGGAGATTTCCCGATTTCTATGGAATTCGATACCTATGGTCAAAAAGTTGCGTGGAAGGTAAGATCCTGAATCCAAGTTTTTACGTTAGTAAACTCGCGTCAAATTGAGACGCAAACGGGGCGACTATAAACACTTTAGAGAGGAGGGTAAATTACCCCATTAATTTTATTTTTCCAAATTAGTATTTACTAGTGGACTAAAAGTATATCCAAGTTGAAAAAATATTTTGACCTAAGATTTGTTCATTATCTACATTATTATTTTGACTACAAGATTTTCCTGTTTTTCAGTTGCGTGAAACGTATGTATTATTCGGCAAGTAGAGAAAATATCTAATTTTTATTTCTATTTAGGCCTTACTTTACTTTCGGTGAATTAATTTCTATGTGATCGAAAATCATGGTGTTTCTACTACACAAATATCGCTTTTAATAAAGAAATTATGACTAGACATTTTCGCCAATTTTGATGCCGCAACGAAAGATATAAAAATAGTCTACTATGACAGTATCGAACACTTGCGAAAGAGAATTACGATTTAAAAAAATCCAGCTATTATAGCAAATTATATACTATAAGCTTAAATGTACAGCACAAGTTTCAATAACCAAATGAACGAGTTATCAATATCGCTTTCCAAACCTGGCTAGAAACCCTGCTAATGGTAATAATAATAATAATAATAATAATAATAATAATAATAACAACAATAATAACATTAACAACAACAACAATAACGCTAACTGATAAAATCAACTAAATCACGCAATCCCAAACACACACTACCTTCAGTCCTCCCACGCAGAAAAGATTACCAAGTACACTGATTTACCAATGGAAATAAAAGAACGGTGGAAAATGGAGAAAGTTTACACGATACCCATCATTGTGTCTACATGTCATCCCAATTACCTTGCATAAATCTACAACAGTTAGACACTGTACATAGAATTACAGAAAGTTCCTCAACAATAGTATTATTCATGCCTAGTACAAATAATCCTACTTCGACACCGAAAACGAATTGTTACTTAGCAAAAGTCCGTACGATTACCTCAATCCTGAGATTTTATCCAGAAACAGAACCGTGAAATAATAATAATAATAATAATAATAATAATAATAATAATAATAATAATAATAATAAAACGCACGCACACACGCTCTCTCTCTCTCTCTCTCTCTCTCTCTCTCTCTCTCTCTCTCTCTCTCTCGCATTCCCTTGCTCTCCCCCTCTCTTTTCGCGTTCCTGGTAGCACTGGCGACTTACCCTGACTCCACTATTATTTCCCCTTCAAATCCAAATAGGGGTGCATATGCGTAAACTGAAGCGGCGCGAGGCTGGAAATAGTGGCTTTGTTCGAAAATGCGTTTGTAGATTTGTTCTATCAAATAAACGAGATCTGAATTATGTTATTCTTTCCTATCTGATGTATATTTTCTTTTTAAATTCTGCCTATAAACTTTTTTTGATAAGGGGCCGGAATATGTTGCAATGGCAAATTATTTCTTTGTTTTCGTTTTGTGTTATGTTTTATTAAATGATTCAGTAATTTTTGGTATATTGCAATAATATGAATTAAATTAACAAGTTTCTAGGGGTTCAAAATTCTCGGATGAATAGCTCTTTTAACAGAGAGGAATCTTTGTATATTAAACGT
Source organism: Acheta domesticus (assembly GCA_031308135.1). Lineage (NCBI taxonomy): Eukaryota > Metazoa > Arthropoda > Insecta > Orthoptera > Gryllidae > Acheta > Acheta domesticus. The sequence goes on from JAHLJT010009436.1 coordinate 12,634,658, forward strand.
CCTAACCTGAACGTAAAAGTTGATGCAATTATTACGCTCTTAAAGTAAATACGATTATAAAATCACGGTACTTTCGATATAAAATTATTAATTTTAATCTCAATTAACAATGTGTAATCTAACTGATGTATTATTTCATTTTAGTGGATTTTTTTTCTTTAGTAGAAGAAATGATAACACAGCTAAATTTGGGTCAATAACTGTCAAATGACTTCTCCAAAAGACTGTCGTGGGCCAGGTATTGTGTGATGTATCGCCACTTCGGAGCAGCTTGTACAATCGTTACGTTTAAATCTTGCACCAGTGGCTCTGAATGCAGTGCCTGCGAACTCTAGTAAGCTACGGCGCGAACGAGGGTTGGTTTGAAGTACAGAGCCACGTATTGGGGTCTCGATACCGAGAAAGTAGTGTTTATCAAAGCGTCCGTCCGTCCTGTCTGTGTCTATCCGTCAGTCAGTGAACACACTCGCGTATAAACCATAAATACGATTTCTTCCAAAATGGATCCAAAATCTAGTCGGGCTCCACTCGACGCGCCGCGATTTTGGAAAAAAATTCTTGAAAATTTGGGAATACTTCACATGAAGCTCCCCGGACATTTTCAAAATTTTCTCAAAAACGGCTCCAATTTTTTTTCTTTAAATTCCTTTTAAGAATAGGGTAAAGTACACTTATAAAGGTGGCATTGGTCTGATTTTCACGGTTGTCTGAATTTTCGAAAAAATTTTCGAGTTTGAATTTACAACGGCGGCTTCCTACAACTACAAAATTGAAGATAGAGATTTTCCCTTCAAATGAAACTTATTATGCATAATTGGTCGTTTCATTAAGGTCATGTACATTTTTTTGAAAATTTAGTAGTTTTCGCGGAATATTGCATGCAATATGTGCAATTTAAAAAAAATACAAAACAAGATTTTCTCAAAAACGGTTCCAAATTTTTTCTTTAAACTTTTGATAAAGATAGTGCTAAATATACTCTATGATGTGACTTAAACACCACTTTGCTCTATTCTTTTGTTTTTTCAAAAATTACAAAAACATATTTTATTTAAATCACACTGTTAATATGCACATTTTCAGCAATTAGTAAACACTATTGTATTCGTGAGTTAGTGTTTTGAATGACTTCTAATGAAGTTTCTCGAAACTCAAAATTTTTCATTGAAAAAGAGCTTCAAATTTTGCCTTTACAATAGCATTTAAATGCCATTTTCTTAAAATCTACTCAACATTTTTCAAAAAAAATTGCCATATAGGACGAGGTTTTACTGTTCCTTAATATTCTTAAAATAATATTTCTGTTCTACAATGAGAAAACCGAACAATTAAGAAAATGTCAAAAACATATTTTGGCGGCGATAGATGGCAGCTGGCAAGAGTATGTGGCAAGTCCGAATAGCTAGCCAAGACCAAAAGAAATAGAAAAACTACTACAGGAAAGTCTGTGCCACTCTGTAGAACCAATCGTTTTGTGTTCATTCATGTAATCACAATTTTTATTTTTTAAACCTAAAAAACTTATGTATGCTGGGGAGAAGAATAATATATGTAAGGGGGAGAAGAATAATATCCAATTTGTTATTACACAAGTTGCAAAAAAAATTTTGTATCAAATGAAATTTTGCTCCTAAATTTATTAATAAAAAGCATTGATTACAACGGCATTTATGGTTTGGAATGTTGAAAGGTGAACTAGATTTAGTCTAAAAATAGATGTGTCAGTGTGATGACATATTTTTTCTCAAGTGACTGCTCAAATGAATTTACTGAATAACATGAATGATCAAATTAAAGTAGTACTTTTGATACCATTTGTCCGAAAATGTACCTTTGTTTATCAGAAAACTGTAAACAGAATGACTGATAGATTGTTTTAGTCTTTTTCAATAGCTTATATTAATAGATGAAAGAGTCTTCTTGATTAGCTTATGTTAATAATATAATGTTATATGTATAAATAATATGTTATATGTTATAAATTTTATTTATATATTTTATATAATATATAATAATAATATAATATATTATTTATATATATTATAATATATATATATATATATATTTTTTTTGTGGAAAGGATTGTTAGATGCAATACATTAAATGTAGTATGGTAGTTAAATGTTCAGAAGCAGATTGCAATGTGTTGGTGACTTTTTTTTTTGTGTGCCAACAGATTGAGGTTGACAAAATTGACTACCATCATTATTTGCCCATGTTTTTTGATGGGTTAGTTGAAACAACTCACCCTTATAAATTCTTTGCCCGTCAAGGAATTAAAGATATGTTGCAGCATGGTGGATCCAAGATTTTGCCTGTAGTGCCTCAACTAATAATCCCAATTAAAAGTAAGTTGTTTTTTGTCATTTGTATAACATAAAAAATATTTTCTCTACACTTACAATGATCTCTTGAATGTCAGATGCCTTGAATACTCGTGATCCTGAAGTGGTATGTACAACTTTGAAAGTTATTCAACAGCTTGTGATGTCTGCCGATATGATAGGAGAAGCTTTGGTACCATATTATCGTCAGATACTTCCAATTTTGAATATCTTCAAAAACAAAAACGGTGAGTCTATACTAGATAAAGATCATGTACTGGGTTACTTTTTTGTGTTTCAAAGTAAATCAAATGTTTTCTTACAGTAAACAGTGGTGATGGAATTGACTATACTCAAATGAAAGAAGAAAATATAGGAGATCTCATTCAAGAAACACTGGAAATACTGGAACGTTTTGGGGGAGATGATGCTTTTATCAATATTAAATATATGGTACCCACTTATGAATCCTGCTTATTGAATTAAATGAAATTTAAAAAATATTTTGGACAGCAAAATAAATCACAAATTCCTTTTATGGTGCTCATATTCAAAATATGATTCAAGTAATCAGTCATATTCATTTCTCTTCCAAGAATTGCCTCAGGAATAACCTCAGATACATTTATGTGTACTTGAATTACTTACGAACTGTGCAAACATGAAACCAGCCTAAAGTGAGAAAATCTGGACAATTGTTCCCAGAATTTTTTGCTACAAACAAGATAGAAATACTGGATTTTCCAACCTTCATAAAGCTATCAAACTTGGTTCAGTTCACACCTGTGCACTTTATATGTCATTGAGCTAACCATCCACCAATTGATGTTCACCTTGGCAGTAATATTGTAGGTGATGAAAGTATTCTATTGTGCATACTGAGAAATGCAAAAGAATTTTTATTCACATGTTTTGAACATTATATAGGATATTTTATTGAAAAAGTCAAAGAAGTAGAAGTATTCGATGAAAAATGTACGTATGTTAATTGTACAGAGGGCTATGGAATTGGGTAAAAACCAGAAAAGGCTGAAGGAGAGGATTCCTAACATCCTCTAACCTTAAGCAAGTTTAACTTGCAAATACTTAGTACAAGTAGAAATATTCAATGAAAAATGTATGACCATATCGACTAGAATTATCTTCAGAATTTATCCAGTTATCTCTTTATTAATGATGAAACTAAGAATGGTCTTGAATGATTGACTTCAATATTAGTTTGAATATATTTTAAGAAATACAGTAAAAATTATTAGTGAATAATAAAATCATTAAAAACCCTACAGTTTCAAGGCAACCTACAGTGCTGAAATACTGTTAATTACTGAAGAGCCTGTCTGACATAACATAAATTGATATATCTTGATTTTTTAAATTGACAATAATATGATATAATTTTGTAATAAATCATACAAAATAATTTTGATACTTTTCATGAAAATTCTACGCCTGAAGATGGATGGATCAAATAACTGTATGATTTCTTATTTTTTTTATTTTGAACTACTTTCATAGCGCATGCATTTTTAACATGAAAATATCCACTGGAGGCAACATACTAAGCTAGTTTTTAAATATTTAAGTGCTCAACTGATTCTTATTAAGTTGGCTGTCCGGGTGACGCCGCGTCCATGGCAAAGGTGCCGACGTTTCGGTCGCCATTCTGCGACCTTCCTCAGGGCGTAATGCCTACGCTCTCAACTGATTCTTGTCAACAATTCTCCAAAGTTTCAATATTGATGATAGCACAATTTATTTTGCCAGATCAATAGGTTACTTTTGAGTGTCAGTAATAAGATGCTACTGAGACAGAAAATCAAATCATAAATTCACAAACACGTTATACCACATGCACAAACATCCTTTCTACATGCTAAGAAAAGATGAATGTTTTTGACCACTTATAAGAAACTATCAACACAAAGCTATTTTAACTTTTAAAACCATCATTGAAAAGAAGGCTCTTGGCTGTCTGGGTTAAACCACATCAAGGGCAATGGAGGGTGCTCTCATTTTTATACTCTGTGGCTGTATAAAACACTAGTGCCCACCATCCTGGTGCACTCTAGCCCTGACTGCAATACGATGGTCAAAATATCGGTGTCAAGGCCCTTGAAGCAGCATCATCTGGACAGCTGAGAGCCTTCACATGACACTGGCCACAGAAGCCTACAATAGCATGATTTAAAAAGTTGTTTTTTGGAGAATGCATATTTTTGCAAAAAATCTCTGGAGCCTTTGTATTAACTTTTGGCAGGATACAGCTCATCTGGGTCTCGAGCTATTCATCATCATCATCATCATCATCATCATGAACTGCAGGCATTCCTGTTCCTGTCTGTGCTAGTTCAGTAGACCTAGTAGATTAATCTTATTGGTGTTCCTGATTTTTCCATCTCTTTAAAGAAACATATCTTGATCTCCACTTGCTCTTGCATGTTTCCCTGTGTTTCCTCGCATATTTCCAAAATGTTCTCTGCATGTAGCTTTCCCAACACATTCCTCAAAAGTTCCCCACAAGTTCCTCTCATGTTCCCTCCTATTTTCCCAGCAAGTTTCCTGCAGATTTCCTAGTTGTTTCCCACATGTATCCTGCAAGTGAATGTATCCCTGCATGTTTCCCATAAGATCCTCTAAAATGCCCTGGATGTTCCACTGCATATTCCCCCACATGTTTCTCCTTATATTTTCCTATATTTCTCCTGCATGTTCCCCACATGTTCCAGTGTTAATCTGGAAATTAAACTGTGATTTCAAAAATTTAAGTGTAGTTTTATTTTGAAGTTCTTTTATATATGTCATGGCAGCAAGTAGCCTCAGCTGATTGAAATAGGAAGTTCTGAATAACTCGAGGAAGAAATTATGGGAAATCATGGAAGATGTGAAAGTTCCTCATCATTTAATGAAAGGACTACAAAGCCTTTATGAGAAATCCAGAATAAAAATACCGCTAGGAAAGGGGAGAAATTAAACGTCAATACCAACTAGCAGTGGCCTCAGACAAGGCTGTGGTTTTTCACTGGTTCTCTTCCACATCTGTATTAACCACATAATATGGAATTGGTGGAAGAATGTGAACCAGGGAATTTTAACCAAAGGAGAAAGATTGACACAATCTTGTATGCAGATGACCAGGTAATAGTAGCAGAATCTGAAGACAACTTACAGAAGGCAATTTTGAACTATCAAAAGATATACACAGGAATATTCCATGAGAATATCAATAAGTAAAACAAAATCCTTGGCAATGCAAGGAAAGGAACAAAGAAGAGTTGAAAATGAAATAAATGGGGAAATAGTTTGAGCAAGTAAGAGAATTCACTTCTCTAGGAAACAGAAATGATGTAGCCTACTAATGAAGAATGAAAGACTGATGTTGTCTGGTATCAAAATATTTATTTTAAGGCTAAAGATCTTGTCGATAGCTTGGCCATCATCCTCAGAGCTATCTGAAAAATACATAAAAAATTTTGAAAAGAAGGTTGTATAAATTATTTTTGAATTGGAGACATCTATTTATATTATATGGGCACTGCAAAGGAGTGCAGATTCACCTCTCTGTCTTATTATGATGGGTTAGATGCGGAAATTGTCAAGATGAGCCACAACTAAAATGTTTTCATGTATTTAATATTTTAATAATTCAGGTACATTGTTTTTAGTTCAATTAATTCCATCCCTCATCCACTCTCCAGCAGCATCTGTGTTTATAGTAGAGGTTAAAATTTAATCCTTTCTGTGATATTCAAAGACTCTGTTTCCTACTAAAATATTTTACCTTATGTTATGGGTCAAGCTAAACTTTTAGTTATGAAGAATTTTGTATAGTTTGGGAGGAGGGGAGATTTCTCTAAACACTAATGCCCTTGTCCTAGTCATTTTTTTTTTACTAGGTGTTGAATTCTCAATCAGAGAGGACATTGCTCAGAGAAAGCTCTCCTTTTTGGTAATACTCTTTTGATCAATCTGGATTGACCATTCTTGGAAATTATTTTGTACTTTTTTCATTAAAAAAATAAACATACAGATGTGTTAATTATTTAAGAATTAATATTACCAACCAATATCATGCAACGTAGCAATGTTAGTTGAGGAGTAACATTTCTCGGGATGTTTTCATCAGATTATTTAATTAAGTCCCATTAAATAAAGAACAACAGACAATGATTATGTATAATGTAAGGAACTTTTCTTTTTTGAAAGTACTTTTCAGTGTTTTGTTTAAATGAAGCCCACTTGAAATTATAACTTAATTTTCATGTATTATTTAAACACATACGTTATAGGGACTTTTAATAATGTTTTTACTATACTCTTGTAGTCTCATTTAATAATTTTTAGAAATGTGCTACTAATTATGAAGTCAAAAGTAAAATAAAGTTAAAATGTAAATACAAGTGTGTGTTTTGTTACAAAATATGTGCAATGGAATTGAATGCGAATAATTCATACCCTGTATTATGAGGTTCTCTCTCTGCAAACACTGGCAATGCTCAGACACCCTGAAACACTAATTTTTACTTTCCTGTATACATAGGTATATACGGAGTAATATAGGCCCTACATTGATTGATTGATTGATTGAATAGGGTTTAGAGGGCGCTTCGACTGCTGTGGTCATTTGCGCCCATGCCAGAGTATTGGAGAAAAAATATTCAGTGTTGCATATGTAACTTACCCACTGTTTAAAAACATGTAGATTGGCTAAAAAGAAGGCTTGAATTCTGTTTCAAGCATATATGTAGAAATGGCAGAAGGAAAAAGGGTGCATACAATTTATCTTAAAACGTAAAATTGGCTGTAAAGGGGCCAAAAAACAACATAAAACATTGTTATTATCTTTCAAATAAAATTATATATTCTGCTTTCTCTCAAAAAACAAAAAAGTTTTGAGAGCGCAGAATCGTCATCCCCGAGCACCACTTGTAGCGAGTTGCCCAAGTCATGTCTTCGTCGATTGCCAACAAATTTCCTGCAGTACAGGAGGACGTGTTCCACGGAAAGAACAGTCTTGCACGAGTCACAGATGGGAGGAGTTTCATTTCGAAGAATGAAACCGTGAGAAAAATGGCAGTGTCCGATACGAAGACGGGTTAAAATAACTTCCTCGCGCCTAGAGGACCGTGATGAGGAGCGCCAGGGATACACAGAATTCTTTATCGCACTTAGTTTGAAAGTGCTATTGTGTCACTCTGTTTGCCACGCTCTAAGCACGGATCGTTTCAAGAAAGCCTGAACATCGGACAATGGCACAGAAGGAATGTCGATACGAGTTTTACGAGTCGCTGATTTCGCCGCCTGGTCGGCCAGTTCGTTCCCTCTGATACTCACGTGGCCTGGGACCCAACTAAGTACCAGGTCATAGCGGCGGGACAGAAGACGATGAATCAGGCTTTGAACGGATAACGTCAGGTAGTCTGACGAAGGACGGGAGACAGCTTGAAGAGAGCTGAGAGAATCAGAACAGATAACTACTCGCCGCAACGTCGCTGATTCAATGTATTTTAGGGCCTCAAAGATTGCATACATTTCGGCAGTGAATATACTGCACTTGGAGTGAAGCCGAAATGATTTGGTGGCCTTGATACAGTAAAAACCACATGCCACCGCGTCGCTGCACGATGAACCATCCGTGTATAAGAATAAATGATCCGGATATGATTCTCTCATATCCAGAAACTGCTTCTGGTAACCCAGAGGACTAGTAGTTTGTTTGGGCAGATTGGAGAGTCTGAAGTCAATACTGGGAAGGAGGAGTTTCCAAGGGGGAATCCGGTCACTTGTGGGTTTCACAGGGGTGGGAATTTCGACATTTAATTCCCGGAGAAGATTTCGTAATCTAATACCTGGCGGATGGGGTAACGATGTTCGAAGAATGTACGAGGACTCATACTTTGGGTGGATGATTATACGACGACAAGGATGGTCAACCAGTCCCGACACTTTAGCACTATAAGAGGCTAATAAATTATCTCGCCTTCGGCTCAGAAATGGTTCTCCAGCTTCGGCCAAGACGCATTCGATGCGACTCGTGCGGTAGGCGCCTGTACTAATCCTTATACCGGCGTTGTGAATGGTATTTAATGGCCGGAGGGTTGATGGTGACGCTGACCCATATACAATACATCCATAATCCAAAATAGAGCGGATGAGGGTTCTATACAAACGCAAGACACAAACACGGTCTGCTCCCCAAGAGCTGCCTGTAAGGGTGCGGAGGAGGTTCAGAGGTGAGACCAGTGGCGTCTCCTGGCTGGTAGACGTGGGGATGCGATCATGATATTACAGATTGAACGCATAATTCCAAATATTTAAAGTCTGCGTCATTCTACTTTACTCTGAAGTATTTTAGAAGTGTATGTTGCAAGTTAGACACATTCTGAATATTCCTTGAAAATCATCATTTTCTCATTGCGTGCACTAACTTACAGCTAAATTTTTCTAGGGTGGCCGCTGAGATTCGCGAGTAGAGGGGGAAGCTGAAAGTGATGGGGAGAGAGCCAGAAGGTGGCGCTCGCTTGCGCCTGGTTCGTCTATCAAAACCAAAAACATTAGCCTACCTTTGCTATAGCACAAGCTAGCGAACAGCCTTCGAAATCAATTTGGTGTAGCGTCTTTGCTCGGTTAGTGGAGAAACACCAAATTCACGAGATGGCCTGGCTCTGTTATCATTCATATGTTTTCCACTGTCGCTGACACCCGTTTCCTCACAATCATAAGTAGTATCATTTTCACCTTTACTATCGCGTCGTTTCCTGTAAAAATAACGATTTCTTGATATTGTGCATTAAATCATAGTGCGGTGAAACACACTCTCATTGAAACTGTCGAGAGCAGATTCCACGTCCTTTTTCTTTTCTTAATTAGTAGTAGAAAATGAACACGATTCTCCTGATTAAATAAATTAATTTCCTTATTAATTCTGCAAATAGATCTTTTCGAAACACCCGAACCAGGAATTACTGCCTTAAGAACTGTTTTCACGTTTTCAATGTCTTCTTTTGCTTCTCTTCATAAACTGATATACTTTTGCAACGACTTCACGCGTCTGACTGTGAAAGATGTCTGTATGAAAGTTGCTTTGAACAGGACGCATTGCAATGATCACAACAAAATAATAATCACTTGTACAGAATTTCATACAAATAGCTGTACTCTGTTAGAGAAATGCAACTGAAAACTGTCACCTTGCGGAGACGAATAGTCAGGGTCAATGTTTACTGAACTGGAGTAGGGCTGTCAACACGTCCTGGGAAGAGACGCGCTCCCCCCTAAAGCAATAGTTTTAAGGAATGGAATCTTCCGGCAGCTCTGAGGTCTGATCTTGAGCGGCCATGCTAAAAGAATTTCACTGTACATAAACAAAACAATAAATCTAAAAAAATAACCACAAAAAAGTACATACCTAATTTTTGAACTCGACATCTATTCGCGTTGTCTTGGTTGTCCATCACTATCTACCTTAAGTTTTTCGTAATAGGAGAAAGAACTGCACGGAATTTCACGAATCCTGTCTATGACACAATGAAACGTTTCACTATTGTTCCCTGCCACAAATAACTCACCCACTACCACAAATGATGAGCTCGCCATGTCGCACACGCACACACACACACACACGCAAGTTTTATTCTTTCGCGTTACAATTTCGAATTCACGATTCTCTTTAACATATCACCAACTAGGCAAAGTAGTCTATTTAACGCACATTCAGTAGTAAACAGCATTTACGGTAGAATGCAGGACTCACACGCCGAACGAAATAACATCGCGCGCACCGTTTCGAGTTCACGGATTGTCTGTCATACCATTTCCTTACATGATCTTGTTTTGTCAGGCCTGCTAACACACATCGAGTTACCAGTTGTACTGAATCAGGTTGAAATATGCTTAAGCATAGTTGGCAGACTGGCTTGACTTGTGAAGAAAGACAGTCGTGCCGTCAGCCCCCCGCTCCCCGCTCCAGGGTCACAATAGTGGCACGTGACTTCTGGGATTCCCAGGCGTGCTGCCGAACTATGAGAGAGAGGAGGGCATCAGAGGAGGGGGTATGGAAGGTTATTGGGAGGGGATACACGAACGCCAATGAGAAGCCTTTGATGTGAGAAGCTATGTCACATCACCGGCAGCCGAAACCACGCAGCTTGCACACAGCACTTGCACACATTTATACTTACACACTAGGAGCCTTCGACATTTTATGGCTTCTTCCAGCTTCTTCTATTATCAAATTCTGCTGGAAGTCGCCAAAAACACGTCTCCTCAGCTCCCTTTCTTTTTGACCTCTTCACTGCACACAGCGCATGGCCGTGAGTTCAATGACCTCGCCAACGAAGTGAGGTCGTTCAAGGGATATTTCCCGGTCTGTCACATCCAGCGAGGGGACTAACGCCTATTGGACCGCGCACATAAATGGCGGGAGGGAATGGAGAAGTAGAGGGAGATACTTAACAGAAGAAAATAAAATACTTTACTGAGAATATTTTTAAGTGATGGAAAACTAGGGGATGTAACACATCACTCGCATGCATTGAGCCTACGCCACTGGGTGAGACACATCGGCTTTTCAGTTTACGTATATGATTTCGCCAAGTTCGGCTCTTATCGAAAGTAAGCCCAAGGAAATTTGCAGAATCCACAAAAGGAAGAAGATGGCTTCTAAGAAAAAGATCGGGGTGGTTATGGAGATGGTGAATCCTGCAGAAGTGCATACAGTTAGTTTTTGATGCGGAGAATTTGAAACCTGTCGCATCACTCCATTTCTGCAATTTGTTGAGGACAAGTTGTAATTGTCTCTCTATCACTTGAATACTCTTGGAAGAGCAGGAAATGGCAAAGTCGTCAACGAAGAGCGATGCTTTCACCGGCTCTCGGATTATCGACGCTATACTATTGATAGCGATGGCAAAGTGACAGTGACACTCAGAATTGGCATAGTGAGAGTGACACTCAGAATTGAGCCCCGAGGGACTCCGTTTTCTAAATGGTGGCTGACGGATGCCCTGTCACCAAGGCGAACGCGGAAGTATCTTGAAGAAAGAAAGGCTACTAAAAAAGGGGGAGCCGGCCCCTAAGACCCCAAGAATGGATGGTGCGAAGAATGCCGTACCTCCAGGTAGTATCAAATGCTTTCTCTATATCGAAGAAAATTGCTACCAGGTGTTGAGGTAGCACGAAAGCGGTGGAGATCTGTGTGGTAAGGGTGACAAGGTGGTCCATGGTTGACCTGTTCTTCCTGAAACCACATTGGATGGGTGTAAGTAGGTTTCTCTGTTCAAGGTGCCAGACCAAACGCGTGTTCACCATTCGCTCTAGAAGTTTGCATACACAGCTTGTGAGCGAGATTGGGCGGTAGGTTGACGGCTTTGTCCTGTCCTTTCCTTCTTTAGGAATAGGAATAATAATCGCTTCGCGCCAGGTCCTAGGAAAGGTATGCTCCATCCAAATCTTGAAGATACGGAGGAGAAAAATACGTGCTTCTTCCGGAATGTGTTTTAACATTTGGTTGTGTATCTGGTCTGGTCCTGGAGCAGAATCTTTCCCACGGGCGAGCGCACAGGAAAATCCATCCATGGAGAAAGGGGCGTTATAATCGTCCTTCGGGAAAGTTGAGAAGTCCAATCTGCATTTCTCCATTCTACTCTTCGTTTTCAAGAAGCTTGGGGAGTAGTGTAAGGAACTGGAGGTATTTTCATAATGACAGGCCAATTCCTCAACTACTTCTTCTGGAGAAGTAATAAGATTTCCATTGATAAGAAGTCCAGGGACAGATGGTGGGGAAAATCTTCCTCCGATCTGTCGGATCTTTCGCCATACTACTTTAGGCGGGGTATGGCAAGAAAGAGAAGAAATAAAGGCTCTCCAGGAAGCGGTCTTACTTTCCCGTATTACTACTCTGGCCCACTTTCTTTTGAAATCGATCAGGTTTGATACGGTGGGGAAGCTATTGAGCCTCGCGAGAGCTCGCTTTCGGTCACGCACCGCGGTGGCACAGTCAGCTTTCCACCAAGGCACAGGGACGCGTCGTGGCCGACACGTAGACGTCGGGATTGCAATGGTGGCTGCGCGAAGAAGGGCGTCGGTGAATTGGGCCACCAAAGTATAGATATTATTTGAAAAGTGGTCTGGCATTATAATTTTCTAGCCGAATGTATCCCAGTCGGCTCGATGGATTAGCCAGCGAGGAGGGTGAATGACGTCTAAATTAGGGATATTAAAGTGGACCAGAGTAGGAAAATGGTCACTCCCCTGTAGGTCATCGAGAACAGACCACTCTACCATGGTAGATAGGGATGGACTGCAGAGTGCCAGTTCGATTGACGAGAAGGAGTTTGACGCCATGGAGAAATAAGTGTGATTCCCGGAATTCAGAAGAATTAAGTTTTGCTGTTCAATAATATTTTCGAGGATAGAACCTCTCGGGCAGGTCCTCGTGCCACCCCAGAGGGGATTGTGGGCATTAAAATCCCCCGCAATAAGAAAAGGGGCGGGCAACTGAGAAAAGACATCTTCGAGTTCCTCTTGTGACACGACTTGGCCAGGGGGAATGTGTATATACTACACACCGTAAAATATAAGGTCGGTAGGTGTACCCGAAAGCAAACTGTTTGGAGGTCGGTTCGAACGTTATGTTCCTCAGAGAACAGGGAGTCGCGGATGAGTACCGCGACGCCGCCGTGAGCACGAAGTCCGTCGTCTTGATCGAACCGATAGATGTTAAATTCGCGAAGACACAGGGGATGATGAGGGAGAAGATGAGTTTCCTGAAGACAGACTATAAATGGTCTGTGGCGAGAAATTATTAATCTTAATTCTTCTGAGTGGGCACGAAGACCATTTAAATTCCATGAGGGAGCCATTATGAGAAATTATTTCTTTGGTTGCTTTTTTCTTTCTCACCTTCTGAATGGTTGTAGAGGAACTCTCGTGGGGTTCCTCATCAACAGCAGAGTCATCCTGACTGGTGCTGGATATGTTCGCCTGTGTCGGGGGGATTTCCCGGCTTTTGGCCACGGGTGACCGAGATCTACAGGGGATGAAGGATCGTCCGATATGAATCTCGGAAACAGAAAGAGGTGGACGGGATTTCAATGACATATTTTTTCTGGGAGGCGGAGTTTTTGAGCAGGTTTTTGGTATTTATGGGAATTATCACTTTCCCACCTTGGATACACGCCTTATCTTCGAGGAAGTCTATCGGCGTCACCTGACAACTGAAATGTGAAACTACAGCTGGGGTACAGTGAGTTTCACAACTCGCTGTTACCCCCGGGGACTTAGGTTTTACAGCACTGGAAAAAGATCGTGACAGGTCCACAGGGTTCCTGGTTTGGTACCTACGTTTCGCCTCAGGGAAGGAAACCTTTTCGGTTACTCTTATTTTTTGGATTTCCCTTTCCCGGAGAAACGTGGGACACTGGTTGTCGTTGGCTGGGTGATTGCCTTCGCAGTTTACACAGTGCGGTGGTTTGTCGCAAGGTTGTGGGTTGTGAACTGCAAATCCGCACTTCCCGCAAACCGCGTTTACGGACATACATCGCTGCTGGGTATACCCAAACCTTTGGCACTTGAAACAGCGCAAAGGGTTCGGCACATACTGCCGCACACGGAGGTTGTAGAAAGCTGTAATGATCCTTTCCGGGAGGGATGGTCGATCAAAAGTAAGGATCTGGGTCGAAGTAGGGATCACTTTCCCCTGCTCCTTCCTTCTGATCCTATACACCTCAATCACGCCAAAGGTCTTGAAAAAATTTAAAAGATCTTCCTCCGTTTCTGTAGCAAAGTCCTCGTGATTACTACACCTTTGAACAGGTTCAAGGTGGGATGAACCGTGACTACTACCTGGAGGCCGGCAATCTGCTTCGTATTTTGAATTTTCCCAATTTGCTCGTCGGTACGCGCTTCAAAAAGAATCGTTCCATTCCTCTGTCGCACGACCGCTTGGAGCTCCCCGTAAGCTTCTTCTATGGCTCGCGCCAGACGGACAGCACTCACAGTTTAAAAGTTTTACCTTCCTCGGCACATACCATGAGGAGGAAACGAGGCTTCTTGGGTCGATCTTCTTCTTTAGAAAAGAAACTATTCAAATCAATAGTTCTATCAGCACATCTCCTCTTCCTTGCGGAAGAGGGCGGAGGGAAAGGTGAAGTATTCATAGATGGATATCGGATTCGTCCCCGTGGTCCCCACCCACCACGGAGCCCAACAAGGGGACACTCCATCGGAGTGCCAGGGTTGCCACGGAGATATAGTGGGGGAATAACACAGCGCTGCACCGCCGTGGATACCCCCGCTCACCCTGGAGTTCAGTACAAGACCTAGTCCGAGCCGATTGATCGGGAGTGGGTTAGCTCCCGACCGCCCGTCTAGAAGAGTCCGGTGCCAAAGCGAGTGTGTTGGAACCTACAGGGAATGTTCTCCAAAATACGTAATCAACGTACCCCTTAGTGCAAGGCGAACAGTAGCACTAGGACTAGATAGGGAAACAAACAGGTCCCTAAACTGCCAGGACACTAATTCCCTCCGACATGGGTCGCCATGCACGGCAAACACATGGGTGGGCGTTCAGCATACAGAGAAGGTCAGTGAGGAAGAAAAAGGAGTGAAAAGAACGTACACGACATGAAATGAGAAGCAAGGAGATGAAAAAAATGGAAAAAGGAACACTTGAGAGCCTTCTCTGCATCCCCCCGTCAGGACGTGGACCAACCCACCTCGACGGGATAGACCCTACACAGTGTTAGGGAAAGTTATGTAATGCTGCGCGAAAAACTGCGGATTTTCGGCAAAAAATTCATTGCCGGGCTCTGTTAACGAAAAAGCGGATAAATCCAGTGGCTAAATTAAGAAAAAAATCCCCTAACACGTGGCCTGAATTGCTGTTTTGTGGGTCCTTGATACCGGAAAACAAATTGAAAGCAAAACGTCTGTCTGTCTGTGATTGTCTGTCCGTCTCTGTCCGTCCGTCTCTGTTAGTCTCAGTCCGTCTCGGTCCGTCCCGATAAAGTCCGTCTCGGCCCGTCAATCCGTCTATGAACACTACTTGCGCCTAAACCATAGGTACGATTTTTTTTCAAATTGAAGAAACCCATGTTGATCTGGCTCGAGACGAAGTTTTGAGATTTTGAAAAAGATTCTATAAAATTTGGGGGTTATTTAGATGAAGCCCCCGGGCATTTTCAAAATATTCTCAAAAACGGTTCCAATTTTTTTCTTTAATATATTGTGAGAACAGAGTACTATTCGCGCACTTTTTCTTGATACTCCACAGCGGGGGGTGCGAGGGGAGGCGGGTTCTGACTACGTCACGACAGTGCAGTGCTGTCAACATCCACAGAAAACAGCGTAAAAGCACGTCTTGGACTATATAGCAATGAGAAACAACTCAAGGGTTTTTTTAAAAATTCTGAAGAAATAATTAATAATTATAGAAATTATCGAGTAACAAGAAGGAGCGCAGTACGCAGAGGTCGTTAGAAAGAGAGAGCGAAAACTGAGAAGTCCGAATTGTAAAGGAAGAAGGTGAGCAGCACTGCAAACTGAACCGTGACGTTCCGAGTGGAGCTCATGTTTTTTGCCGAGCCGTGCTGTGCCGGGCTAAGCAAGAACTAGGGAGCTAGAGGATCAAGAAAAAGTGCGAGCATAGTAAAATACTCTTATTAAGTTGGCCTAGGTCCTAATTTCACGGTTAACTCTGAATTTTCGAAATTTGCAAAATTTTGAATTTTTTTCGGCCTCTTCCTTTAACTACAAAATTAAAGATAGAGATTTTTTCTTTAAAAAATCATTCTCCATAGTGAGTTCTTTCATTAAGGTCATGTATATTTTTTTGAAGTTTTAGTAGTTTTCGCGCAATATTGTATGCAATATGTGCAATTTTAAAAATGTTCAAAAACAAGATTTTCTCAAAAACGGCTCCATTTTTTTAAACTTTTGGTAGTGATAGTGCCTAATGTACTCTATGAGATGACATAAACGCTATATTGCTCTATTCTTCAGTTTTTTTCAAAATTACAAAAGTAATTTTTTTGACTTGTCTCTCACGTCGTTCATATTTACATTAGCGGCGATTTATTCACATTATTATATGAGTACATGTGCTTTTAATAATGTCAAGTAAAGTTTGTCGAAAACTCAACCGTTTTCTGTGAAAACTAGCTCAAATTTCCGCATTTTCAGAAACACTCGATCGCCATTTTCTAAAAAATGACTCCATTTTTTCCTTCAAACTTTTCTAACGTATAGTGCTAATTGCACTCTTTAATATGATCAGTAAGATTCATTTTGGATTTTTTTCGGTTTTTCAAAAATTACACAAACGTACATTTTTTAAAGATATCTCACACTGTTAATACGCATATTTCCAGCAATTTGTAAACACTGTTGTATTAGTGAGTTAAGGTGCTTCAAATAACTTCTGATGAAGTCTTTCGAAATCAAGAAAGATTCCTATAAAAAAGAGCTATTTTCGCTTTTACTTCAGCGCTTAAACTCAATTTTCTTAAAAACGGCTCCAAATTTTTCAAATAAAATTGCCATTTAGGATAAGGTTTTACTGTTCTTTAATATTATTAAAATAATGTTTCTCTTCTACTATTAGGAAACCGAAAAATTAAGAAAATATAAAAAATCTGTACTTTAAGTGGCGATAGATGGCAGCTGGCAGAAGTCCGATTAGTTAGCCGAGGCCAAAGGAAATAGAAAACTAATACGGGAAAGTCTGTGCCATTCTGTAGCACCACTAGTTTCATGATAAGCTTGTACATGAAAAGTTCAGTGCTGATATTTTTTGGCTCCTCGTCTGAGAATATATTGGCAAATTATTCTCATTAATTACATACTGCAATACATTCTCATAATTACAAACTGACACAGTTCATTGATAAATCAAGATTCCATCCAAGTCATCTGAATAAAACCTGACGAGTTGTTCTGTTGCGGCCTTAAGCTCGTCTGAAGATAGTTCTTGTTTTTTAAGCTGATTAGTAATGCCACAGCAGTATTTAGATGTAGATTTTTACTAGTAGCATCTGATCTTGGCGGGATATCATTCCAGAAGGTGGTATTTACACCACCTTCACCAGGCGAATGCCGGAGCAGTACCCTAACAAACGGGCCACGGACCGCGCGCGATCTTTCCTTCCTCTTCCTTGTCCTATCCTCTCCCCTTACACACACTCTTACACTAACATGCACTACACTTCCACACATGCCGGGAGACCGGTTGGGAGCATACAGCTTGTCCCGGCTGGGGCGGTGCCCCGCTGGTGGGAGATACCTGGTTGTGGGGAAAAACCCCGCTAGTCGACGGTAGGTCAGTGCCAGATCTCGCCATCCAGCGGGGTAAAGATCATCGCTACCTCTCGAGAAAAAACACGCACTACACTTGCGAGACTAATAACCTAAGTAGTTACAAACACGAATCAATCAATCAAGCAGATACATCTGTGTTAACATTCCTACTTCACAGCATTCACAGCATTTTTCTTCGAAGTCATCAGCAGTCTGTTTAAGAACATCCTTAATCTGCTGACAGTCATGCTTAAGTGCCTTAGTTGCGGCAGCTCTGCAGGATCAACACGTTGTGACACGTTTGAGGGTCAAAGCTGAGTCATTATTTTTCACAGCCTCAGAAGTCGATGTCAATGCATTGAAACACTGAAGAAGACGACAGCTTTTCAAGGAAGTCAAAAATAGAGCATTCGAGCAGACTTTTGCAGCAATTTTAGTAACCAAATTTAGAGAATGTGCTGCGGAAAAATCCAGGATGCAAAATTGTTTCTCTCTCTCTCTCTCTGGTTTATCACGTAACTCTGACCGCGGCAGTTTCCCAGATCTAGGTCATGTCTCTTCAAAAATTCCACGAAAGCATTGAACATGTCTTCGGCCAATGGCGGATCCAGGGGGGGGGATGGGGGCCATGCCTCCCCTAAAGGCCTAGAGTTTTCGTTTACTTTTCTTTATTTGGCAAAATTGATTTAAATATTTATATTCGAATTACGTCATTATTTAAACAATAATATTATATAGTATCATATCTACAGCACAAAAATAATACACAATATAATAATACATTTTTATTATTTAACAAAAATCTACGATGCTCCCTCCCCCAAAATGATCAGCTGGATCCGCCTGTCTTGAGCGCCATGGCCTTTGTTTGCCATGAATGTTACAAAGCGTTCCATGGGACCATCTTTCTCTATACTCTTCAGTGTTAATTGGACAGGGTGGGCTGCATCTGGTATGGAGTCCAAAGAGATGGAGTAGTATTTTGATTTCTTAGTTCGAGAAATATTTTTTCCGAGGACTTCTTCCCCCATTACACTGATATGTTCTTCCATAATTGTAGATGATAGGTAATTTGTATGATTCTTTCCGCGATTGGCTTGAGTCTCGATATTGTAGCGTCATAGCACTGGGCTCGACCGACCGCACACGTCGTGCAAGGGGGAGGGGTTGGTCCTCTCGTGCCGCGGTGGCGGCGGCCGAACCTCCGGGGTCTCTCAGCTGGGGGCGTGTCTGAGAAGGCGGCTGTCCGTTCGCACAAGGGATGATGTGTGACGATAGAAATAGGCTGCAGATGGCGGCAGGCCCCTTGTGCAGCCGGCCCAAATCTCAGTAGGAAATGACGCTTTGTGCGTGGGAGGTCGGCCACGTGATGCCTCGCAAGAGAGGCGGGTAGGAAAAGCTGCCTGGCATTTGGAGGTTGACCAGATCAAGGTGCGGATGTAATCGCAAGCAGCGTCTTGCGAGGCTACTTACATCAAAACCTAATAACAAAAACAACGAGCAATTTTTACTGAGTATTCTATCGTTAAGCGTACTTAAACCACAAACACTACACAAAAAAATCTGGAAGGAATGTCATTCGTGAAAAGGGGACGGAAAAGAAATGTGCATTCTGTTACTTATTCGTAAACGTATATTATTACCTTCTCTGATACTTTTTGCACGTTATCAAACAAGATAAATTGATTTCTTTTTCATAACAAAGTCCCATTTCAAAAGGAAATCTCTATTTTCTTGAATACGCGAATAGTATAAGAGTGCATTTGAGTGAAATTTTGGGAATTTTGAACAAGAGTTTTTCAAAAACGGCGACGAGTTTTTTTCATAATTGATATTCCAAGTTGGATCTGACTGCACCTGAGGCACTCCGAATTACAAACGAAGATATATTAGGGGATACTTTACATGGAAGCTCTACGACACTTTCTCAAAATGCTGCACATTGTTTTTCTTTAAATTAATAGGGTACCTTCGCGTGTTGTCAGAGAATCATGAATTTCACTGCGAAATGTTATTAATGGAGCTATATTTACCTCGAGAAGCAATCATAGTTGCCTTACACAACTGTAAGACCTACATGTCAAGCGGAAAAAGACAGCGTCAAAATGCAGACCCAAGTGAAAATAAAATAAAACTAATACAAGAAAGTCTGTGCCATTCTGTAGTACCACTAGGTTGGCCAAGAATTGCATGAGACGGGTTCGTCTTTTGAAGATAGTAACTGTCAACAACTGTTGTTGCCTGATGGGTGGAATAATGCTGTTGCATCGAACGAAAATGGAATGCCACAAGTGCAGATATTTGAAATCAGTGGGACCTTCTGTTTCATATTCACATTTCATCCCATTTGTATTTGTTGTGTAATTGAACTGACCTTTTAATAGTTTTGTATGTTCTGTGCCTATTCTTTATGAATAGAAGGTTTTGGTAAAAGTCAGGTGACTATGTGAGATCGTGTTATGCTCGCCGGCAGTCTGTTGCTGTTACCACGCGAGTACATGTAGTGCCATGTGTTGTAGATAAGTGAATAAATACGTAACATTCAGATATTAAAACTGTATTTAGTTAAATACCTAACAGTATTAGTACGCAATAGCCTCTGTCCGGAAAACAGAAGGTCCCAGTTCATATCCTGGTGGGTTCAAATATTTGGACTTCGCGGCAATCTATTTTTACGATAGAATGAATGGAAATTTTTCTTAAATGTACCCTATCATTGTAAACAGTTCACAGCAAAGAGACGTGTATTTTTCTTGTTTGGTGATATTTGCTCCTTATTGGTGGGAGGCCCACACACGGTAGGTGCAGGACCGTTTTAACAGTTTGGGGAGTCCCCTCACTTACTTTCATCGACCTCCCCCCAGCTTAAAGACAAATTTTGTTAAAAAAACAACTTAACTTCTCAGCACGAAGTGATATTCTCGCTCCAACCAGCAACATTCCATAATATAAATTTTATCCAATAATGCGCGACACATCACTTCGTTATGATCATTTT
Organism: Acheta domesticus; assembly: GCA_031308135.1. Taxonomy (NCBI): domain Eukaryota; kingdom Metazoa; phylum Arthropoda; class Insecta; order Orthoptera; family Gryllidae; genus Acheta; species Acheta domesticus. The sequence goes on from JAHLJT010009436.1 coordinate 12,655,271, forward strand.
GGCATATTGTTTTTATTTTATTTTTTGAAAAAATTTAGTATTAATTTTTTATAAGAACAATCGGGGGCCCCGGGTCCGGGCCCGTGCGTTAACACGGCCCTGGGCCCCTTGCGCCCTCCCCTTAATTCGGTGCTACTACAGGCTGTCCAGAAGCTTCCGTTACAAAAAAATATCCCAGATTCAATGGCATTCATAAAGAATAGCAGGCCCAATTTTTCAAAAAACAACTTCGATAACATTGAGTGCAAACGTTACTTCCGGGCGCGAAATCCAAACCTGCTGCCGCGACAGCAGACGCGGCAGTCTGCCAACGGGGCTGGGCGTAGCATAGTTTTTTCGCGTTTTCGATGAAACTATCGAGTGAGGCAAAAATCGCTTGCCGTACATATGGTATTTTAACAGAACGAATAGATGATTTCGCTTGCTGTGGGAATAGAAAGTAATGTATGTAAAAACAGTAATTTTGATGTATATAAAAATATATTTAATTATTATTTTTTTTCTATCTATTTTTATTTTTTTCTAGTGGAATCAACAATGCTAATTGGCAAGATGTGTATCCCATATGAGTTAGCGGTCACTGTTGCTTGTAACCCAATGCTGTAACGCCGCATAACAGAAGGCCATAATGACTGCTGCAATTTCTTTCGCATTAATATAAACTAATAGTTTTATTTACGGCCAAAATACGCATCGTGAATCGTTGGTATTCACATAATTGTACGTGATTAGCGTAAATTCTTTTACTTTTCGCGCAATTTTGCTTGAAAATACGGGCGAGAAAGTACGTGCTGCTTCAGCACCACTAGTTAATCTTGCACGCAATATTGCGCGAAAACAATTGTAAATTTTCAAGAAAATGTACATGACCCTAATGAAAGAACTAACTAGGGAGGAAAAAATACTTGAAGGAAAAATCTCTCTTCAATTTTATAGTTGTAGGGAGAGGCCGAAAACAAAATCACTTTTGATATTTTCGAAAATTCAGAGGTAACCCTGAAAATCGGGTCTATGCCACCTTTCTAAGTGTATTTTACTCTATTGTTACAATAAATATAAAACAAATTGGAACCATTTTTGAGAAAATTTTGAAAATGTCCCACAGGTTTTATGTAGAGTACCCCAAATTTAAAAGAATGTTCTTCAAAATCTCAAAATTACGACTCAAGCCAGATAGAAAGGGGTTTCTTCATTTTGGAAACAATTTTATTTATGGTTTAGGCACTAGTGGTGTTCACAGACAGATGGACAGACGTTTTGAAAAACCTACTTTTGCGGTATCAGGGGACCCCAAAACGTGTATTTCCATTGAAATCTCAGTACCTATTTTCTGCAGCATTATATAACATTATACTATATATATATATATATATATATATATATATATATATATATATATATATATATATATATATATATATATATTACTCCCTATATACGTATGTATACAAGAAAGTAAAAACATGTCACCAATATTCAGCCCTAGACTCATAAAAAAAGTTTGAAGTCACTAAAAAATATTGATGTTTTGTGTGGATGTGATGTGATGTGGAATGACTCCTGTATACATGTATTACTCAAAAATCAGCGATAATATTTACTGTGGATTATTTTTTGCAAGACTTAACAATACCAGCACACATGAACAAGAATGCCACTTTTAAAAACCAAAGATGTTTTAATCTGCCTGATGAATGATACTGTTAATTATCATGCTAGTGATTTCCTTCTCCTTTAGATTGTTTCTTTTGGACAAAATGTGATCTCAGTACCGCACCTTGAGTGACTGTAAATTTCGAACTTTGCTGCGATGATCGTTGAAAGGAAAGGTTCAAGTACCTCATATATCGTTTAACATTGAACAGAATTTTTTTAATATGGTAACAATATTGTAAAACCTTTTCTGTTTTCAAATACTTGAGTTCTCACATCCGTAAGTAAACATTTTCTTTCAAATTCACAATTTAACACAAAATGGCTGTAGAACATCAAATTTAGTGAATGTTCCAGTTATCATGATGGTTTTCTTTCAATAACTACAATACTGATATTTTATATACTGTTTAATAAAAATCACCTTCATTTCCTGTTTTTTGGACCCTTCATAATTTAATTGAAATGCAGCTATCAGCACATCATAGAAGAGCAAAAATCTCTTTTCATACGAAAGCTTTCAAGAAATTGCGTTTCAGCGTGTCTGCAAACGTACCATAATATCCTAATCACTTATTCTCAAAAACAAGTACTATTTTCAAATAGTACTTTATAAAAGCAAATTTGGAGCTTATTTTGTCTAGAAATACATTTAATCATGAAATACATCAGTAATGTAAATATTAAGAATATGTGAAAGTTCAAACATTATCAAATTCAAAATAGTGAAAATTGTCCTTCATTGTTTATACTATTAGGTTTCTAGTGTTGAAAATTCATAGATTTTAAAAATGTATGTAATATCATTTGTTATTGGCAAAGAAAAAATTAAAATAATAATCCTAATTATTGTTCAACCTACAATTCCACATGTGTCTAAATAATATGTATTGGTTTCATTTTATACATTTGAAATTAATTAACTTTCATTTTATAAAAAAAGTCAATGAACTTTCTTTCCTGGATTTGTAAACGAAGGTAATTAGTTTTTTCATCCAGCTATAAAATCACCAAGTTGTATAAATGAAAGCAAAATTCTTAATTTGAACCCCCCTAATTTTTAGGCTGTCTTTAGAGTTTAAAGAAGACAAACTCTTGTCCATCACAATCAAATATACTGGAAGAGTTAAAAAAATTAGATACCTGATGAAGAATTTATGAAAAATACGTCATAACTGCGGAGGATGTTGCAAAGTCATATCATATAGTTCAATTGAACAAGATACCGACTTAAGTGAAAAATTACTTCTGAAAGAAAAATAAAACATAGTTAATAAAAATATAAGAATATCTGAACAAAATTTACACACTCCATTTTTATTATAAGATTTTTAAGAATATAGGTAGAAGGAATTTACATACAATAAATTGTATTCTGTGTAAGCTTGCAAAATATACAAATAACCACTGTAATTGGCTTAGTCACAGTGACCAAACCTGTTTACAGTTACTGAAATGAACACACAGGGATTTTACACCAGATACTTTTTGAATGTGTAAAATAGTAACTGATGAAAAGTACTTTCTCAAACATGAAGTACTAACTCAGTAATCAGTTCTTGTATGTTACTTCTACACGGGAATGCAAAACAAAAACATTTTCATTTGTACAAATAAGTATTTGAATTAAACAGGTTTTCTTGCAATTACTGAGTAAAAATTCAAAATGTCAGCTTCTTTCAAGAACTGAACTGGAAGTATGAAAATACAGTTGCATAAACGGATGGCATAATTTTTTTTAATAAATATTCCTATTACATTGTGAAATATAAAGAGATTGGGCTTCAGAAATAACCGTTCCTTGCCTTTGTGAGTACAAGCAGAAATAAAGTGGCCCCACCAACAAAAGATTATAAAATATTTATAATTTTTTATCATGCTTTTATTTATCATGTAATCCCCACAATAAATTATCAATGACATTCTTATTCTCCATTGATTTCAATTGGTTAGTTCACAGTTTAATAATTGGCCACTTTATTAAGTTTCATTAATTTATGAAGAGAATTTCCCCAAAAATTCAGAAGTTTTAAAAATTTTTATTAATTTAGTTTTCCATTCAATAGCTTTGCATACATTGTTAGGACTATCAAAAGGACCAGATGTATTCATGTCTAAGAATACTTGTTCTAATCTGCACCATGAACAAAAATACCAAATTCAAGAAAGTAAAACTGAAGCCAACATCTAACAATAGTTTGGGTTTTGGATACAAAATGCAATAGTTCCAGGCAAAACAAATATTTGATAATATTTTATTTCCATAAAAGGTTATAGTAAGGAAAGTGTGGGAAATTGATAAAAATAAGATTCAAAGATGAGAAAAAAGGTGGAAGAAATGACAAAGGCTTCCTCTGCACCAATCATTATGTGATTAGAATAATGGATCTCTTCTAATTTTCACAACAGAAGGAAATTTTTCCCACATTTGTAATTGTTGTCTACAAGAGATATATAATTATCATTTCATACAAGCAGTAGAATTAATATCACAATTAACAACAAAGAAATTAACAAAAACAGTGATTTTATATGTACATTATTTTTAAAATTCCTTTTGATGTATTAAAACAAATATTTTGTGCTTATTCAAAATTTCGGATACTACCCACAATTATTATGGGAATAACACATTAAGCCCTCTATGCAGCTCTGTCAACAGTCTTTATAAAGTTTTAAAATTTTAAGTTTTATTTTATAATGAGGCATGGAATTGCATAAAAATTTCAGGTAGATTAGCAGAATAATTTGTTTTTCGATAATAATAGTAAATAGACATGAAAAATCAATCTTGACATTATTAAAAAGGTTTCGAGTATCATTAAAGTAATTAAAATATTTAAATAAACTAACCGCCTGTGGGCAATCACAAAGAACTGAAATATTAAAAATTGTAATATTTAATTGGTATAATACATTAAAATATGAAGTGCAAGTTGCATTCTAAGAGCACAGAATTATTACAATAAAGTTGAAATTTCTATGCAATCCAAAATAAAATAAAATCAAAACCATTATTGGTAAAGCTGCAAACAACATGTAACTAATCAAACTCTGCTAACCATGCCGAATTTTCATCACAATATATTAAGGTTTTCAATTCAACACTAAAAAGTGGTGTAGATGAATGATTCCTATTTACCCAGTATTACACTTTACAAATGTTTTAACAATAATGACATGTAGTAGAGTACGAATATTTTCCATATAATAGGTTGTTTCATGGTTTAATTATTCAAATAAACCAATTAGATATAAAGTATTGAAGGTGATTTCTCAACCTTTTTGAGCTTCAGAGAACATTTTTTAAAACCACCACGTCCCAGCAAGTCCTTTTGAATATGCAATACAGATGTCACTTAGCTCTTTTGGAACACCTCATAGCATATTCAAATATACAAAGATACGGTATATGTAACCAAATTATATAAATGAACACAAACTCAAGAGAGCATCTAAAAACAAACAAAAACACATTTACACATTGAAATACTGCATTGGAGATAATATTAATGGTATGTTCCCAGTATTTCACTTGCTTCAATCAATACTGAGGGCAACAGCAGAGCACAATGATTATTTAAAAAAATAATATCTATAAATTAACAATGGCACTACTGGAAATGTTGACTTCGTATGTAAAGTTTAAATAAAATAAGTCATATTTCCATTGAATAAGGGTACCTACAACTTCTAGCTTGTTTCCTATTATCTAAAACAAAGTTTAGCAAACTGTGACAATGGCTTATAAAAAAGGTACATACCATGGTCTAACTACCTCAGATCCACTGATATTTTAAATACTTCTTTCAAAACTGTACCAACAAGAAATAATTTAAAATAAAATTGTCATATTGTATGTAACATGTAAGTTATATTTGTGTATATAAAGATTCTAAAATGCCTTTAAAAAAATTCTTATCACAACAAGACATAATAAATTATTTGAAGAGCATAGTCAGGAGCTTCAAAGAGCGTTGATTTTACTGCACATCAGCACAAAAGATACAATTACACAAAGGGGGCACAAAGGATGTAACAACCAAATGTGATATCTCACTTCAATCTAATTACACAGCAAGCAAGTATGGAAAAATGTATGAAAATAACTGGTACATTAGACTAGCTACATCATTGGCCACAAGATTTTATGTCCTCAGATCCATGTAAAACTTAATGAATATAATTTTATGCCCATATAACTCATTTGCCTTATAATATTTGGAAAAAGAAGAATACAGATGTAAGCAATCTGTTCATCAATTATATTCTCATACCATTTCCCTTTGCATACTTGACTAATTCACATTTGATGAAAAAAATATGGGACAGTGATACACCCACTATTACATGTGTACATATAATTGATATATATTGTACAGAAATCTTTATGAATAAATGCACTTGAGAACAAAGGAAAGACTGAATGTCCGTGGAAGTGGAAAGCAAACACATTCATTTAATAGGAAGGTTATTGTAAACTAATTGATCTTGATTTTTGAATACAGTAAAAATTAGAGCAATTAATAATCAAGTTGTTTATGAACAGAATCATTCTATGTATTTTTTGAACAACTAATGACGACAAATTCATAAAATAACACTCATCATAAATCTGAATTTATGAATATATTACAATAGCATCACTTCCTTACAATGTATTCAATTTGTTCTCATAACAAAATAATTAGAAGCAGAATGCTCTGGATCCATTATTTCCTCTGCTGCAAAAAATGTTCAAAGTTGGTTAACACGTGACATTTAATACATCAAGTGATAACCAGAGATTTGCATCCATTTTATCAGCCATTATTGTAGAAAACCAATGTATCATATTTCTCTAGAAATATGATGTTATTCATATAAATTTCATGTAATGAAAAGAATGTAAAATTCTGAATCAGAGATATGACAATCATTTAGCCACACATTCAGTCTGCATGACATACAGAAATGGCATGACATTATAATATTATGTTACAAGAAGAGTTAATTGATCTAATCAGTTCAATGAAGCAATAAGAAGAAACCTGGATCTAATTAGTGTTATTATTAAAAAAGAATGGTTTCATTCAAAATTGTTATATAGAGCACTTTCTTAATTCAACATTTAAGTACAATTAGAAGAATCTAATTCAATTATTCAATGATTATTTTCAACATCACAATGTCTACCTACAGCAATGTTCTTGCATTATTTTAAATTATTCACAAACTGTTTCTCTCGAGACAATTTTAACTTGTAACTTCGTACTAAGGTAGGAATCAACTCAGATTATACACTATATAATGTTTAATTATAATGACAATTAGGCCAAACAATTAAGTTTCTCAGTTCATAGAACTGAACTCAATGATGACAGAAGGAGAGGGGAGCATACAGATTTTTATCTGAAAACATCTAAACACTAAATGCAATTAAATTGCACACTCTTTATGTATTTATAATAATAGGTTATAACATTTTAATAATAATCCAAAAGGTCTTCTTTAACGGCAATCACATTTAGAAGCATGTTGTAGAATTACATATGAAGTAAGAGGTACCTCTGAAGAGGATTGGGAACAAGATAGCAGTTTTCAGGGAGTGAGGTGAAGCTCTTTCAACTTGTTCATCGTGTCTCCCTAAAACACAATTAAAACCTCCTTTCATGCTATTTTCTGCATCATGACAAAGTAAATTCAACCATCACATGCAAATGGAATTATAATATTGAGATAATTATAAAACCTTGCATGCAAACACCAACAGAGCGCATATACAGCTTATAAATGAGCTACTTGAGGGATTTTTTTTCTGTTTCATTCCTGAAAGCTCCAACCATAAAAGCTATCCCATTAAGTAACATTAGCTCATTCTTTTGTTCATTCGTAAGTACAGCCTCTCCGGCTATCCAAGGGCAATGCAAGATGCAGTACTAGTCATTAATTAACACTTCATACTGTTAAAGAGAGCTGGTTTCCTGACTCCTAAAGTCATACCACCATAAAGTTGTTAACAAAGCTTGTTACTATAGAGTACATTTATTGCACATATTGCACCAAAATCTGTTAAATGGTAACATGTTGTTACGAAAACTGCATGTAGTATGTATGTATGTATGTATGTACATTCATTCTGCACCTGGCCTCTGTGGGCTGACAGCTCACTATCTGCCAATAGCACATCTTTTATTGTTTTTAAAATGACAGTTTTACAACAGTCATTCAAATAATATATAATAAAAATAAGGGAACACACCAGTGAATGTCTTGTTTCAAATAATTGCTTGTGACCATGAAGAGATAATTTCAGATTCATCAATATCTAACATACTTGTTATCTTATACAATACTGCATGAAAAAGGATATGAAACAGTGAGAAATGAGAACAAAAGTTTCTGCGGAACTTGAGTAGGTAAAAAGCAAACAAAATTTATGTAGAGGTAAATTGTAGACATAAATTGTACAACTAACTAGTCCACATATTAGTTTAACACTTAGAATCCTAAAGTAAAAAACAAAACAACATAATGAAAGCACATATACATTTCGACAACTCCAAAATATTTTGAAATTAACATACTTTCAATTCTTATAAAAAAGAAGAACAAAACTACAATGAAATGTACTATTCTTTTGTATGTATATAGCACCTTTCGGGACCAAAATGAAAATAACAACCAGTTATCATTTAACTGAAACTGGTGCAAACGGGCATCAAAGGTATGGCAAGATATGCTGGATTGGTGAAGTTTTTCCATGAAAATGATCCAGCATTTTTATTTGTGGGCAAATGTAAAAGGAGATGATCCTGACACACCAGAACGATGAAAGTGGACGTTCTGCCATTTATTTTCTCTCTTGTGCCATACCCGTGTTTCTTCTGATTGTTGGGTATGAGCTTGACCTTGCCTGCAGACAATCATAAGCATTTGTGTTAGTTTTTAGGAATTAAAATACACACATAAAATTTAAAATTGAAATTATGAACTCATGGTCCTACATTTGTACCTACAAGCATAAAATACTATGTGTATATTCTGAATTACATAGAGTACCCTAGGAAGAAAAGTTAATATTTACTCAATAGTTCACTGTGTGATAGGGGAGATAAACTTAAGAAAAAGGGAGTACATTGTCACCATTTATGTTTATGGAATAATGCCCGAAAATTCAAGATTTTATAAAATCCATTTTTGTAAATTGAAAAGCCCAGGGACAAACAATTTTTTGATATAACTTTAATCTCATCAATTAAAGGAACGCAAATGAAGTTCCAGGAAAATAAAATCATACTTTCCTGGACAGCAAGGAAATAAAATCTTACTTTCCTGGACAAAACAGATTTTTGTGTTACTATAGAATTTTGGAAAATTGTCAATATGTTATACATTACTTTGATGACATAGCACCCACACTTGTTTCATTTCCAATAACGGCAGGGTTCAATTCCAGTATGAAACCAATTTGAATTTACACTAATATTAGTGTCATCTTTCCCTCTTTATGAAATAAAAATTCCTGAAAAATCTCATTAATAACTTCAATGATATTCTCAGAGCATTCACACAGCCACTGTCATGAACTTGTAGTAACAAGTTCTTACATTCTCTTCTTGTGGATGCAATGTACCAAACTGCTTCCTCTTTTAGCTGTAGCACAGACTCTTTCATCTTTCCCATGAGAAATGCAATACCATTAGATCAAATGATATTACGTACTAAAAAATGGGGTTCCCCACTGCCACCAAACATGTCCACTGCATCCGTGGATGAAACATTTGGTCCTTCAACCAATTGAACCATGGCCTATCAGCCCAGAAACATTAATTGATCACTGATTGTCTGACTGATGGAAGCCATTCTGTCACTTTGGCCAGAGGGCCAAAAATTAACCATTTTTCAGCGTGCTCTAGCGCCTAAACTGTCTTTCACAAATTTAAAGTTTATACATGCATTTTGTAGGAAATTGTATCTACTTTAATTTTGTAAATAACAATTGTTTCGATACAACGCATAGTTTTGAAGTTATAAGCAAAAAACTAGGAAAGGGCGAAATTTTTAGGGTTTTTCGCAATTTTCGCTGCGAGGCCGACCTTTTTTTGAGGTGGCAAACATCAAATTCAAATTCAGCACCCTCAAAAACCTATAGAACCGTTGAGAAAAAAACTTCCGAAAATTTTTCTTGAATCAGGCCCCTTTGAGCACCATTTGACTGGATTAAAAAGGGGAACCAGGAGTTCAAAAAATTTTTGTTTGCAAAATTGTTTCTTTCTTCTATTCTATAACCCTGTTTTTCCTCTGCCAGGAAATATATATATTTTGCTTGTCTGAGCTTTCAAAATATTTTTTTATGAATTTTTAAACGTTCAGTGTCAGGATGTTTGTATCCCTTAGCCTAATGAAGTCACCTTGCCGTGCTACGTTTTCAGTTGATTATAAATATTTTGAGTCCTGTTATTGGCAGAGAATTTGTTTAAGTAGTTTTTTTTATGTTTATTGTTGTGTGAGTTGCCATCAACATTGTAACAATTCAATGTAACAAAAGAAGGTAGAAACTAAAATTCTCTTTTTTTTCTTTTCCCACACAGTCCATTTTTTCACCCAATTTAATTGAAGATATCAAAGTAGGATCTTTAGTATACATTAGTATCTTTTTCTCAGGAACTAATCGCCCAATTTAATTGAAAATATCAAAGTAGTTTAAACATACACAAATGCACATTTTGACATGGTGTTTTTTTGATATTCAGTTTTTAATCATTACTATAGGTATTTGACCTATCAATTTTGCAAACATCACACCTATGATCATTCAGAAAGTTTTTTCTCATGCACATATCACAAAATAGTTAAACAAAGAATATCAAAATGTTTACAAAGATGCACTTCAACTACAGAGAAAGATTCAAAATCATCAGTCTAATAGGAAGAGAGAAAAACATACTTATGTTTGAATGGCTTAGCATAGAAATCCGGGGTCCCCTTAACTGAAGCACCATTTTGTGCTGCAGTGCCATCTAGCAGAGTTACAATACTTGTACTAAGTCTATGTTCTTACCGCAAGTGCAAACAATAAGTTGACAAAGTGTTATTGCAATAGGATGAATGGTACAGCAGCACATTAAGAATGAACCAACATACACTTATTCTTACATATTAGATGACACTAACTTTGAATGTGAATTGTGGAGCAAAATACTGAAATTTGAATATTCAATATGTTATATTTTATATATTGTATTTTTATAATTTTACAGTTCCTTTTTAATTTTTCTTCATGGATGATGTACTATACTACGATACTAGGAAAACCAGGCAGACGTTGTTCTGCCCTTCATCTCCCTCTTTCCCCCTCTCTCCCCCTTTGGACTCAAAATTTTAGTTAGAGAGAGAAAAAGAGAGAAAGTGATACAGAAAGACCTGAAACTTACTTGTCCATATACTGTGTTAGCCGAACATACGCAATACAAGCGGCATCATCACCTAGCAGATGCACATGAGGATTCAGGATTGTTGTGTTGATTGCTTTACAGTTTTTGCCTAATACTGAAAATAAAAAGATAATTTAATTAGTATTCCATTATCCATAAATATTTATTTTGACAAGATAAGATGTGTAAAAAAATATTACTGAAAATGAGAATAGAATAGAAAGACAATGCTTGTAATGTGTCAACCAACATAAATCAGCAACTCAATATTAAATATTTCCAGACAATATTACAGCTTCTCCAGAAATGATTTTTAAATTAGTATATCAAAGATAATAAATTAATTAAATGTGCAATCTTAAAAAAGAGGTTTGTTATTCTATTTTGAAGAATGTCATTTTCAGAAAGCAGTAATATATCTGGAAGATAAAACAATGAAGGGAAGAAAATGCATCAGGCAAGCATTCAAATAAAAAAAGTTTCATGGTCTACCACTACATATGAGCTTCTGCATTTATTCAAGACAGGAGGTTCATTCGATTAACTCCATTGTTAAACATGTATTAAATTTAAACTAACTAAAAAGTATAGTTGAGTGAAAATATTACTAGAAGTTTAAAGTGTCAGTGTTTTCCAAATTTCCAGTATTTGTTTAAATCTTACTCTTTGGCAACATTTTATTCCATGTGATGCTTGCAGTTGCTTATGTTACAGAAAAAGATATTACGTGATGATGAGAAGCAAAATGCATCACTAACTTTTTCCATCAAAACAAACAGCAATAATAAGTGGATGAATCAATCAGGATTTGGGAATAATGCTTTGGGAAACACTGCCTACAGTTTAAATATATTAAAAACTATGGGAAATATTAATATTTATGCAACTAATGTTCCTTGTCAACATGTAAGTCACATTCAAGCATTTATAAAATAATTTCAAAAAATGATACAGAGAGAAGAAAAGGTGAAAATAATCATTTCAGATAGTTTCTCACTTCAGGTCACCAGGTGGAGCCATCATGGGTAATCACCTCTGTATAAAATTTCACACAAATGCTATTTACAACTGACTACAGCTCAACAATGTCAGGTTATTATTGCTTCATCTGCCAATACTGATGCCTGAACAAGCATAAATAAGAGTGAGAAACAAAGAAAACATAGCGACTTATAAATGTCATGTCACTACACGAGAAAATATCAGATAATATCTGTCTGAAAACTTGGCAGAGCATCTTGTTAAATAATACTGAAATGTATGCTATGGAAACTTTTACTACTTAAAAAACAATACAATCACGCTTGTAATAAATTATCAAATTCATTATGAATGAATGTTATTTTTTTCCCATTGTCAAAATAATAAAAAATGAATTTAAACAAAATAAATTCATTCTTCATTCTGGTGATGATTCTTGAATTTAAAACATTATGGAAATAACAATAAATTATGTGGATGAGTTTGGCCTTATTTGCAGAGGAAAAAGTATGTGGTGTTACTAAACCAAATAACTGGATAATGTTGCTTTATACAATTTAAGAAATAACAAAACAACTCAAAATAAATAATATATTTACTTTAATTTCAATATAATGTTATGAAACAAGTTTCAGAATTTCAATTTTACAATTTTCCTCTTCACATGAACACGAGTTTTCATGAACTTGTAAAGATAAACAATATTTGAATGCATTATAACAACACAAGCATCCATTCATGCACACGTACTCACAGACACAAACACATGTACACGTACAATTAATAGCAGTGAAAGTGACTTTTCCATAGCAGAGTTTTATAGCAACATTAGTTTTTTAACACTCCTGTACATTTGGCACTCACAACACAGATGCTGTTTGATACAAAATCAAAGAAAGATGCACAGAAAAAGCAGTAATTACCATTATCAAAGTAAAATTTGTGAAATTCCATTCCCTCGACTAAATTACCTAGAGCCTCAGGCTCAAATGCTGTCAGGTGAGGATCGCAGAGTTTCCTGCAGATGAAAACAAAAGTTTTAAAATTTTTACACATCAATTGAATTAGCTTAGTTAAATAATTTTATGTTAATGAAGATACTGATGCAGAGAAGAAATAGATAACACAATTTTTTTTAGAACATAGAATTCATAGAATTCAGGGGAGGAAAGGGCTCATGGGGTTTCAGCTCCCCTCGCTCAAGTCAATGATACATATATACATCAAGATACACATAAATAGATAAATAAATACATATAAACAATATATAAATATAGCTTTTACTAATTATAAGCACTAACAAAATTCATTAACACAGCTCTAAAAAATTTGAAGGAAAAGACAGAAAAAAATAAATGTTTTTGCTCCAAGTGCAGGTATTTTGCTCAAATTTTTATCGTAAGAGCACTTATCAGTTCTCTGTCAGGGATGCCTGAGCAAAAAATATGTCTCAATAATAAACTTACATATTATTTAAAAATCCTTTGTTTATATTTTCAAAAACAAAAAATATATTGCTACTAGTTGCATCATTAAGTAATTTTTGGTACTAATCTGCAAATTAATAAAATTTCACCAGCAAAATTACACACCCACATGTGTACTGTAATTATCTTCAATCTATATACTTCTCCATGTTCATGTAACAAATAACATGCAAATGATATATATTCATTTCAAAAATATAGAATTCCTATATGGTTTCTCATAGACACAAAATAAAGTCCAGAGACGTAGTTGAGAGCACTTCTCCCTCATACAAGACATACAGGTTTATTTTTTTTTCTGTTCTTTGACTAAATAAATCATAAATAAATTGGAGCAATCCCATTTGGAACTTTGGTGTCAGATCTACAGAGCTGTAAGATTTTGTAATAGTATTACACTTGAATGGGCTTTCATTTATTTACTTTTATATTTTCCATGCATTCGTGACATGGCTACTATTTTCTATACACTTTCTCTTACCTACACTACCAACGCTGACCTTTTGAAAGCTTTCACACACGTAAACAAAAGACTAGAACAACATATAAAAACTAGTGGTGCTACAGAACGGCACAGACTTTCCCATATTAGCTTTCTATTTCCTTGGGTCCGGGCTAGCTATTTAGAATTGCCACATACTCTTGCCAGCTGTCATCTATCGCCGCCCAAAGTAGATTTTTTTGATATTTTCTTAATTTTTCTATTTCCTAATGATAGAATGGAAATTACAATTTTAGAATAGTAAAGAACACAAAAACTTCGTCCTAAATGGCAATTTTCTTTTAAAAATTTGTAGCTGTTTTTAAGAAAATGGTGTTTAAGCACCTCTAAAAAATGCGAAATTTGAAGCTCTTTTTCACAGAAAATTTTTGAGTTTTCAAAAAACTTCATTTAAAGTCATTTGAAGCACTTACACTCACAAATATAATAATGTTTACAAATTGCTGGTAATGTGCATATTAAAGATGTGACAGATCTTTCAAAAAAATTACATTTGTGTAATTTTTGCAAAATCAAAAAAATACCTCAAAATGAACTTTACATCATTTTAAAGAGTGCAATTAGCATTATCCGTTTCTAAAGTTTGAAAAAAATTTGAGCCATTTATGAGAAAATTGCGTTTGAGAGTTTCTGAAAAGGCGGAATTTTGAGCTGGTTTTCGCAAAAAAGGGTTGAGTTCTCAAGAAATTTTACTTGATATTATTTAAGCACATGTACTCGTAAATATAATAATGCGAACAAATCGCCGCTACAGTAAAAATTAACAACGTCGGAGACCAGTCGTTACATTTACAAAACTTACATTTTTGTAATTTTTGAAAAAACAAAATACAGCAATATGGCGTTTATGCCATCTTATAGAGTACATTAGGCACTATTTCTACCAAAAGTTTAGAGAAAAAAATTGGAGCCTTTTTTTAGAAAATCTTGTTTTTGTATTTAAAAAAACACATATTGCACGAAAACTACTAAACTTTTCAAAAAAATGTACATGATCTTAAAGAAAGAACTCACGAACTATGGAGAAAAAATTTTATTTATCTTCAATATTGTAGTTGGAGAAAGACGCCAAAAAAAATTCAAACTTTTGCAATTTTCGAAAATCCAGAGTAAACAGGGAAATTCGGACCTATGCCACTTTGTATTTTACTCAGTTCTTACAAAAAAATTGAAGAAAATATTTGGAGCCGTTTTTGAGAAAATTTTGAAAATGCCCGGGGGGTTTATGTAAAGTACTCCGAAATTTTACAGAATCGTGTTCAAAATCTCAAAGCTTCGACTCGAGCCAGATCGACAGGGGTTTCTTCAATTTGAAAAAAATCTTACGTATGGTTTAGGCGCTAGTAGAGTTCACGGACGGACGGATGTTTTGCTTTTAATTGTTTTTTCGGTATCAAGGACTTACAAAACAGGGATTCTGGCTACACCACGTGTTAGGAGATTTTTTTTCTTAATTTAGCAACTGGATTTATTCACTTTTTCGATATCACGGCCTGGAAACGAATTTTTTTCTGCCGAAAATTCGCCATTTTTTCGCGCAGCATTACATAACTTTCCCTACACTACGTATATCACTCCGTGTATACGTACGTATACGGGAAAGTAAAAATAAAAATGCGCGAAAGTACGTGAAAGCTCGACGAGATCATTTACAACACATACGGTTGGTTAACAATACACAACACCGCGGAACCTTCCAATCATCCACTTGCAAAAGCAAAAACACAATCACTAATACCAATCACGAATGAAAACAGATTTTCTGTTAGATTATGACATTGACCTTCCTAGTCCCAAATAGTTTCTAAATAAACTTATGCAGCCTGGCCCACCAATGTACAAGGACATGCCCAACGAAAAATGCATTTTACTTCGGTTTATTTTCAATTGTCCCTGATTTGATTTTGATTTATTTGGTCAAAAAACAGTGAAAACTGTATATGACGTATCAGGGAGAAGATTATTTGCGCATGTTTTCTTAAGTTCCACAATCCCTTCCCAACATTTTAACTATAAATACTATGGTTGAAAGATGAATAAAATATAAAAAAGATATAATAATAAAATTTAAAAAAGCGCGAAATTAGCAACATTTGAAAAACTAGACATTTCCCGAGTTACAGAAAACATCCTTGAACGGTAAACGAAATGCAAATGCTATTTTTCTGCATTGCTAACAAAATAGCAACTCACCCTCAGCTCTACTCCTACCCCTAAAAGCAAAAGGAGTGTTCAACAAAACGTGCACATAGTGACGCTACATTTACGTCCAGAAGCAAAATAAGGGGCCATCTCAGCATTTGCTCAATGGATCAGGGAAACTGGACAACAACCTGATCGAGATGGGGGTCATTGACCCGGAAGCTGAAGTACATTACTTGTTACAGGCGTATAAAGTCTTTTTTTTAATTATACAATAGAAATGTAAACTAATACACTATATATCACAGTTTTGTTAAAATTAAAATTATTTTCCTTCTGGATGGTCAGTATAGTCTCTAATTGTATTGAAACAGTTATGCAGCAGCAAAGATTTTACTTTTAACTTAAATGTGTGTACCGACTTTAATTGTTTAATGTCATCTGTTACAAAGTCTGTGTAACGTACGTGAATTGTATAGATGTAGATCTTGTAGTGAGCTGTTGATACTGACACTTGATTTCGACGATTGATTCGTGATTTTTACGACGTGTGTTGTAATTATAAATATCAGTATTGCATGAAAATATGTTCCCACCGTAAAGCAAGTCAGTTTTGACAAAGATTACAGATTCGTAAATAAATAGGCAAGGCAATGGTAAGATTCCAAGCTCAATGAAAAGGGGGCAGGAATCACGTGGATGGCATTTTTCATTATTCGAATAATTTTCTTTTGCAATCTAAAGGTCTGTGTACTACAGGATGAGCTTCCCCTGAATATTATGCCATATTTCAGGCGGGAATGTACATTTGCAAAATACACGCAACGAGCTGCATGAACGCTGACAGAACTTGAAAGAATTCTGAATGCGTAACATAATGAACTTAATTTAGTGTTTAATTCTGTTATATGTACATTCCATTTTAGGGTTGACTGAATTGAGAGACCTAGAAATTTTGTTACCTTAACATCAGCTAATTGCATATTGTTCATTTTCAATGGAACATGTGATTGCCGATATGAGATGCAAAAATGCACCGAAACAGTTTTTCCTTCGTTAACTATTAATTTGTTATTACAAAACCAATTTGAAACTTCTGAAATCGTACTATTTCTTGCTTCCTTTTTGCAAAGAACATTCGAGTCATCGGCAAACAGAACTGTTCTTCCATTTTTAATAGACGAGGGCATATCGTTTAACAGAAAAAGGATAGGATCTAAGATCGAACCTTGCGGGACCCCATGCTCAACTGGCAAAGAATTGGAAAGATAAGTAAATAATGTCCTTTCGTGCCAGTTCGGTATTTCTACTCTTTAAGTCCGATGTTTAAATTATGAAGTTATCCAATCTAGGGCAATGCCACGAATTCCATATGAAGGTAATTTTGAGTGCAAGATGGTCAATAACATCATAAGCTTTCGAAAGATCTAAAAATATTCCAATGGGTGCTTCATTTCGGTCCATTCATGAAGCAACATCTTTAAGAAAAGAAAAAATGTCAGTTTCCCTAGATCTTGATTTTCTAAATCCGTGTTGAGAGTCTGAAAACGCTTCGTTTTTACTGAGAAAAGTTTCCATCCGCGTGTAGCCCCTCTAATATTTTTGAGAAAATTGACAAAAGATAAATTGGCCGGTCATTTTGAATTTCATTTTTGTTCCCTTTTTTAAAAAGTGGCTTAATTTTTGCTGTTTTGAAAATATCTGGAAATATTCCTGTGCATAAATAAGCATTGAAAATGTGAGTTAACGGATGTATAAAGACAGGCGCTTGACATTTGATCAGCTGTTACGGTGTCATCCACACTTGACATTTAATCAGATCTTACGGCGTCATCGCATCGGAAGCTTGAACATCACCATAGTGACGTCACTGTAGCGATGTTTAAACTCTCACCAAACTGGACGCAGTCAAATCATAGGAGGGCAGAATGGCACTAAATAAGGCGGACACTGCACCTGTCTGTCCATCAGGTTGACAAACTACATGTGCCCAAAACACGAACATCATAGTCTTTACTTTGGCCTTCTGGCACAACAATCCAACAAAGTGGGAAAAATGAGACACACAAACAACCAATTGAAATTCCATCAGAGAGACAAGAGTTAAACTATTTGAGCTGAACTTTCTTTAAGAAAAACATTTAACACGTCATAACATGTCGAACATACTGAACATTGTCGAAAAACATGTACACGGTAGCGAGCTCGCAAAACACATTCTTTCACATTCTTGCAGTACCCTGTCCAAGGTCCATACACCCCCCCAGTTCTTTTCCATCCTCCGCACACATAAACCCCTTGAACACATTTACTTAATCCCCTGCACCTAATCCTTGTTCCTTCTCTTCATTATTCATTCAACTCCACCTGTCGCCCCATCTGCCTCACCCCGTCTCTGTCGGGACATGATACTTCCTTTGGTTATAAATTCGGAGGTAAAAATGATACAAATAAATAGCCACTATATTCAGATGCAGCAGAAAAGTATCAGTGTAGATACACGAAAAAGATTGGCATAACGCATCATGATATTCAATCCCCAATAATATTGAATTTATCAAAGCTGCATTACAGAGACTTTTTTTAATTTTAAAATTCCTTTTTGTAACAATGTTCCCAAACCTTTTTAGGCACTGAACATGGAGTTCGTCTCATTTAATATAGACACGAAAGCCACAGGGAATAATTCTCCTTCAACATTGTCATTGTCTGTTATGTTATCAAATCCCTTTAGCCAGGCGCGGATCCACGGGGAGGGAAATGAGGGAAATTTCCCCTCCCAAAATGTTTCAGTAACTATTAATTTTAATTTGTCCCGAAACTTTCAAGCAAAAATATTTTCGTATAAACATTAAAACAAATAACAATGTATCGCATGATGAGCTGAGTTTAGCCTGCGTCATTCTACATAATCTGTAATATGACACATTCGACCAAAACATTTTGAATAAAAAAATTTCCCCTCCCAAAATTCGTTTCTGGATCCGCCCCTGCTTTAGCCGAGGGGCTCGGCGCTCTTCGTGTCCGGAGTTTCCAGAAAGTCACCCATCCAGAGACCCTCGGTGTCTCAAGCTGCTTAACCTCCGTGACTTCACGGGGCATGGTTACGCAATTCGACGCAGGGTTGCCAGGTGCGTTGCGAGCTCTTTCCCCGTTACTACAATGGAATTTCACCAAATAACTTCTCCAATGAAACAAAATTCCCGAAATTTGAAACGAAAAATACTCTCGAAATTATGAAAAACGACATGAACTTTCCCTGACGATACCATTCTCTATTCCCTTACATTCAAATCAACCAATCACCGTCATTTGAGCTGCTCGAAACCACAGAAGGGGGGGGGGTATTTGTGCTCTATGCTCGAAACCCTACACTACCTTCGTTTTTCTTTCTTTATGCCCGTCGTTTATTTTTCTCTTTTTGATACATAAAAATGAGAGAGAATAACCTCCGTTGTTCCTTTTTATTCATGACAATTGAGAGAATAATATTTCTATATATCGACTCTGGATGAAAATACACTCATCGTCATAAAAAAAGCTGCACTCAGAAGGACGAAGCGGACTGCGATCATTGTTGGCAGGCAGGTAGAAGGTAAGAGGGTACCACGCATACAAAATGATTACACTTCCACATTTGTAGCACCAACATTTATTGCGCTACACGCCCAAAGACGGTACATGTTAGTATAACGTGTGATCGCCATGTTGGCGAACACACGCGTCCAGTCGTCACGGCATGGAGTTGTGCAGGTCTCAAACGGAGTCCTGTGCTAGTCCATCCCATGCAGCTTGCACCTGAGCGTGCACTTCTTGCAGATTGGTGGGTAGGAGTAGGATCCTGATCGCACACTCCATAGCACCCCAAACATTCTTGATCGAGTAGAAGTCTGGCAACGCGGCTGGCCACGTCAGAGTATCCACGGTTGCAAGGCATGCTCGGGAGATGATTCCGGTATGCGGTCGCGCGTTGTCCTGTTGAAGTAGGACGTTTTGCAGTAAACCAATTTTTTGGTATCAAGGACCCAGAAAACGTGGATACTCAACGTGTTAGTGGAAGTTATTTACTACACAGAAGAACAATAATGTTCCATTTTTGAGATATCAGGTGTCTACAAAACGAATGTTTCTGCTGAAATAAGTGCCGTTTTCGCTCTAATACGTATGTTGTATGCGAGAAAGTAAACCTATTGCTTTCTAAAGGCCATTTTTTGACGTTTTCTCCATTTTTCGGTCTCTTAATGGTATAATTTTAATATGAATTTCAGAATATTATAGAACAGTAAAACCTGGTCCTATATACACATTTTTCGTTGAAAAATTTAGAGCCATGTTTGATTATTTCGTACGCGCAATGCAAGTTTAATTGCGGGAGATGGCGGTGTTCCCCCACCGCTGGATGGCAAGACTCGACGCTCACCTTCACTTCAGCTTGCTTCACTTTCCTCCATCCACACCCACTCACAATGCAAACATAAGTGACGCAACAACGCATTAACATTAAGTGATGACTAAAATATTCACAATGTCCAACATTATCGTAAGCTAAATAAAATTTTCTATTGTCTGTGGGTCATTTTAGTTACTATTGGTTGGATGTGAGTATCGATATTTATTACACATATTACAAAAAGGTCGTACGCTACAAACCAACGCAGAAATCCGCTGAAAATCAACCATGCAATCTAGAAAACTAGTCTTTTGTTCGAATCAACTTCGATACTCGATTTTGAGTTAACGTACTGTGCTGTTACCTCAGCATTCCGTATCTTTCTATTTTTATGTTTCATTTTAGGTAAGCAACAGGGACCCTAAAGAAATGGGCGAGAGGCATGTCTTTCATTTTCAGATTTTTTACTATTCTGAACGTTTATTGACAGAAGTTAGCCATTAAATGATTGACTATAAATCACTTCTTTGATAATTATCCTGATTTTGTTGTTATAATTATTTTGATAGAAAATATTGTCAATTGAAAATTTGTGTATGATATATCATACGGTGGGCAGATAAGACAACTTTCTGCTCACGAACGCAGATTGAACACAGAAGAGATTCAACACGAAAAAGAAGTAAGACGACTGAAAAGCATATCTGGAGTGAAAAAGAAGTAAATGTGGATGTTGGAACATCCAAAAAAGATGATGATCTTCGGAAAAATTATGTTCCTACGTTTTTCTCTACGATTTCTGAAATGTTTTCTCCGCTGCAATTATTTAAAACTGTTTTTGATTATGAAGTACATTTGTAAAGAAACTGAATTATGCTGTGGCAAAGCACTAATGCTGTGAGTTATGCTGTGGCTGCACTAATTTCCAGTTATCTGTTGAAGAATTGCACAAGTATTTTGGAATTCTATTAGTATCTGAATATGCGAAATTGTTGTATCAGCTACGTACTGGGAAATAAAAAATCACACATGATGTACACAATGTACTTTCATGCCACGTTACCGTTTTGAAGCTATTCACAAGTACACTTCAATGATAAAGCCAACATCGGCAGGACAGTCAAAGTTTATAAAATTCATCCTATTCTGGATCCTCTAAACATGCTGTTCCAGTCATTGTTTGAGCCTTTGGGCAATGCATTTCGTTAGATGAGACAATGGGACCATACTACGAACGTGGTTCAATGAAACAATTCATTTGTAGCAAATCAATATGATATTGGTTCAAATGTTGGCGTTTGGCTCGACCTGATGAATACGTTGTGCGCTTTACTCCATATACTGGTAAAGGAGACTGCAATTCAGAAAAATCTCTTCAGTCATTTAATATATATGCGTCAACTTCGTTTCAAAGGAAAGTGGTATTTATAGATAAGAGGAAAAAATACTACTCTTGTGAAAGACAATAGCCAAGAGGTGATGGCAACAAACTGACAAAGTTTCTGTACTGCAGCGATCCCTTGTAAAAATGTACAACTCAGGAACGGGTGATGTCGATGTATTTGATCAACAAAAGGCAGTATACAAAACTAGAATCAGATCGAAGAACTGGCACTTGCTAATGTTCAGATTCTGTCTGAACAGTCTTCTGATGAACATTTGATTGCTGTATCGGCAAGTTCACAATGGAATTCCTCTTTTGGAATTTATTGGAAGTATCACACTCTATTTACTCGCGTCTCAAGAGATGGAGAAAATCCGCAGTGTGAAATCACGAATCCTCGGCAAAGTTCCTGTTGCTATAAGAATCGATGTTATATGAACCATGTCGTTGAAAACTAGTGGTGCTACAGAATGGCACAGACTTTCCCGTATTAGTTTTCTATTTTCCTGGGTCTTCGCTAGCTATTCGCAATTGCCACATACTCTTTCTTGCCAGTTACCTTCTATCATCGCCAAAAGTACATTTTTTTGTCATTTTCTTAATTTTTCGGTTGCCTATTGGTAGAACAGAAACATTAATTTTAGAATATTAAAGAACACAAAAACCTAGCCGTAAATGGCAATTTTCTTTTAAAAATTATGTGCCGTTTAAGAGAAAATGGCGTTTTAGCACTACTAACAATGCGAAATTTGAAGCTCATTTTCACAGAAAATTTTTGAGTTTTCAAAATACTTTATTTGAAGTTATTTGAAGCACTTACACTCACAAATATAATCATCTTTACAAATTGCGGATAACGTGCATATTAAAGATGTGAGAGATCTTTCAAAAAATTTACATTTATATAATTTTTGAAAAAACAAAAAAAAACTCAAAAGAAACTTCACGCTATACTAATGAGTGTAATTAGCACTATCCGTTACAAAGTTTCAAGAAAAAAATTGCAGCCATATACGAGAAAATGACGTTTGAGCATTTCTGAAAATGCCGAAATTTGAGCTACTTTTCACAGAAAACGGTAGTGTTTTCGAGAAACTTTACTTGACATTATTTAAAGCATATATACTCGTAAATATAATAATGTAAAAAATCGCCGATAATGTAAATATTAACGACGTGAGAGACAAGAAAAAAAATTACATTTTGGTAATTTTTGAAAAAAACCAACCGATAGACCAAAATGGCTTTTATGTCATTGATAGAGTACATTTACCACTATCCCTACCAAAAGTTTAAAGAAAAAATTTGGAGCCGTTTTTGAGAAAATTTTGTTTTTGTAATTTTTTAAAATTGCACATATTGCACGCAATATTGCACGAAAACTAGCAAAATTGTGAAAAACATTTACATGACCTTTATTAAAGAACTCAATATGCAGAACAAATTTTATTTGAAGAAAAAATCTCTTATCTTCAATTTTGTAGTTGGAGAAAGACGCCGAAAAAAATTCAAACTTTCACAATTTTCGAAAATTCAGAGCTGTACGTGAAAATCGGACCTATGCCATGTTAAAAAGTGTATTTTCCTCTATTCATACACGAAATTTAAAGAAAAAATTTGGAGCCGTTTTTGAGAAAATGTTGAAAATCCCCGGGGGGCTTCATATAAAGTACCCCCAAATTTTAAAGAATCTTTTTCAAAATCACAAAGCTTCGACTAGAATCAGATCGACTGGGGAATATCAATTTTGAAGAAAATCGACCGAACGGTTTAGGCGCTAGCGTTGACCACAGACGGACAGACGGACGGAATGCCGTCAATCGATTTTTAAGTATAAAGAAGCAACAAATCATGGATTTTGACCACACCACGAGATAGAGGATTTTTTTTCTTAATTTAGCAACTGGTTTTATCCACTTATTCGTTTTCACGGCCCGGCAATTAATTTTTTTTCCGCCGAAAATTGGCCATTTTTTCGCGCAGCATTACATAACTTTCCTTATACTACGTATATCACTCCGTGTATACGTACGTATACGGGAAAGTAAAAAGGTACTCAAGCCAGCTTCCCCGGAAGGTGCACAAAATACCACTGCGGAAAATGGAACGTGAATTGCATTCAAAAAATTGCTTTTTAGATATCACTTTCGCTAAGACACAATAATTTTTGTTTGAAAATATGTTTGTTTGTTTAACAATTTTTTGCAATTTATGTATTAGTCTCCATATACAATAAAATGAATTGTATTATTTTTGTGTTCATTGCAAAAACTGAACCTCAAATTAATAATTACAAAGACATTTTTTCGAAGAAAAATATTTTCAAAATTGTAAATAAGCCAACATTCCTGAAAATATCTAATGATATGTTCAATGTTGTGAGTTTTGCAGATCGGAAAAAAACAATGCATTGAGCACTTCAGTACATGGTTTTGTCCACCGCATGATATATCATACGCTGTCTGAAGCACAATAAATTTAAAGGCCTATTATGTTTGTCACGAAATTATAGAAAAAACTACTCGTAATTTCAAAAAAAAAAAAAAAAAAAAGCATGACCCTATTTGAAGAAGTATTTTTGATCAATACATTTCATTCCAACTGTTTCTCCAACTCTTTCAACTCCAATCCATCAATACGTTTCATTCCAATTAAGTTATCGCCGCCCCAAGTGCATTTTTTGACATTTTCTTAAGTTTTCGCTTTTTTATGGTAGAAAAAATATTAATTTTAGAATATTAAAGAACACAAAAACCTCGTTCTAAATTACAATTTTCTTTTAAAATTTTGTAGCCGTTTTTTTAAAATGGTATTTAAGCGCTACTAAAAATGCGAAATTTAAAGCTCTTTTTTCGAAAATTTCAAAAGTTTGAATTTTTTCGGAGTCTTCCTACAAGTACAAAATCGAAGATAGAGACGTTTCCTCCAAATAAAATTCGTTCTTTCATTAAGGTCTTGTACATTAAAAAAAAGAAGTTTCGCGCAATATTGCGTGCAATATATGCAATTTTAAAAAATTACAAAAATAAGATATTCTCAAAAACAGCTCCAAATGTTTCCTTTAAACTTTTGGTAGGGGTAGTGCCTAATGTACTCTATGAGATGACATACGCACCATTTTGCTCTATTCTTTTGTTTTTTCAATAATTACAAAAACGTAATATTTTTGACTTGTCCCTCACATCGTTAATATTTACATTGGCATACATGTCTTCACATTATTATACACATGATTGCTTTAAACAATGTAAAGTAAAGTTTCTCGAAAACTCAATTGTTTCTGTGAAAACTAGCTCAAAATTCCGCATTTTCAGAAACGCTCAAACGCCATTTTCTCATAAATAGCTCCAACTTTTTTCTTCAAACATTTCGAACGGATTGTGCTACTTATGCTCTTTAACATGACGTTAAGTTCAATTTGGGGTATTTTTTGTTTTTGCAAAAATTACACATATGTTTTTTTAATATCTCTCACATCTTTAATATACACATTACCAGCAATTTGTACCCACTATTATATTTGCGAGTTAACAGGCTTTAAATGAAGTTTTTCGAAAACTCAAAAATTTTCTGTGAAAAAGAGCATCAATTTTCGCATTTTGAGTAGCGCTTAAATGCCATTTTCTTTAAAACGGCTCCAAATTTATTAAAGAAAATTGCCATTTAGGGCGAGATTTTAGTGTTTTTTCATATTTTAAAATTAATATTTTCGTTCTACCATTAGGAACCCGAAAAATTAAGAAAATGTCAAAAATATGTACTTTAGGCGGCGATAGATGGCAGCTGGCACGAGTACGTGGCAATCTCAACTAGTTAGCCCAAGGAAATACAAAACTAATACGGGAAAGTCTGTGCCATTCTGTAGCACCACTAGTTTATTGATCTTTGACTAAATACGATAATTATACCACGCATTTTTTAACTGTTTTTGACGTAAATAAATAAACATTCAAAGTTCTCTCAAATTCAATCAGCCTCCACGTGGGCTTCATCGTGTGCATATTGAGAATGTATATTCCCGCCTGAGAAATGGCATAGTATTCCGTGGAAACACATTCTGTAATACCCTGACTTTCAGATTACAACAATGGCGGCTCGTGCTTCGGTTGCCCAACCTCCAATAAATTTTCCTTTTAATAACATGCAATATAGATGTACTATAAGAAAACATTTTGAAATCGAAGAGCGCCCAACGAGTGCTCTCGCCGACGTCTGGTGCACTTCTAGGCAGCGGACCATGTCGCGTGTTTACTGCATTTGTTCTTGGCCGTATGCTCCAACATTCGGCGCGGGGGCGGTGCGGTAACTGGTAACCCGTCCCCAGCTTATAGCACAGAAGGGTGGGGCATGGAAGAGCGTGGCGCGGCGTCCGAGGTGAATCCCAAATTTCTGTCTTTGTCTGACACTGATTCATTTTATGAATTTCGCCTGTTATTAAAAGTATATTACAAATTCAATTATTGACGGCATTGAATGAATTATTCATGTTGGAGAATTTATTTTCATTTTATGTACATTTGAAGAGTCCTGAGAGAGAGAGAGAGAGACAGTGTGTGTGTGTGTGTGTGTGTGTGGGCGCGCGTGCGTGTGTAGGTTCCTTCATTATTATAATATATACTAGGGTAGTGAAATTTTAGAAATAAAATAATTTTATTTGTGTAAAACGTGTCCAAACAAGACAGCTTGTTGCAGTGATGGAGTGCGATCACCGTATTTTCGAAATCAAGTGTTTTTTTGTTTTGTATGAATTCTACTACCATCAAATGTCTCAATACATAAATAGTACAAAAACTCAAACTCCTTCACTCCACTGGAAATCAAAGCCAGAACGACGTGCGTGGGAGGTGAATATACTTGAAACTGACCATGCATAAAATTGCTTAAGTAATGTTCAGTCGCGGCTCGTGGTTTTATAAATTGGGAAAGCTGCAAATGCATTGCATTGCCTGCATTGTATTTCTATTAATAATTAGTTTGATACAGACGATTGAGAACGACGCGAAATACCGTGAGATATTCCATCCTGGGACCCGTTTCACAAAGTTTACAAGTTACTAGAACTAGTAATGACAAGTACTCGTATGTTCTGTTTCACAACGATTTTGCCGGGCCCCAGAAGACAAGACCTCATGCGCCAAGAAAGAAAACCCCAAGTATAGCGCTCCTACCGCATACTGGGAAAACTAGTTGAAGGGCAATGCTACTCGCGGAGCTGCACAGTAATGCTATCTGGTGAGCCCGCCGTTCTTCAGACCCTAGACTCCACCGAAGGCTATCTCGCCGCAGCCTTCGTCCGCTGGTAAGCGTCTGCAGTGAATACATGACGTCTAGCCTCCTCGTTTTGTACAGGCCTTATGGGAGAATAAAGTGGGAGCCTAACGCTTCTCCCTTCCCTGTCAACAGCTTTAAATGCGTTACGGACGGCCGTTAACGAACCGATAAAGAAAAATTTTGATATGATTGTAAAATAATACAACTCAGAATTCCATTATTAACAAATAAATACATATGTAAACATATTTTTAAATTTCTTTTGGACGGCGGTTTCTCTAGGAGAGGCTCCGCCTTACAGCCTTTAATGACGAGACGCGCCTTGTAATGTTTCAATATTGACTTTAATCCACCTGCACCCGAGCAGAAAACTGGGTAAAGAATACATTATTTCTTAGAAGAAAATAATGTTTTCAATGCTATGATTAAACTTTTGCACAAATATTTGAAATACATTATTCTTGATCATCATCAGATGATGCATATGGTGCTGTCGTTTGGTGTGACTTAGCCTGAATAGTCAGTAAATTTGTGTGAGCCAGAACTTGAACCTGAGACCAAGATCTCATGCCAGTGTGAAGTCACAGCTAACTGCTGCCACAGCCAGACCGCAAATGAAATGTATTCTTAGTTTTGTTGGATTCGACATAGTCACAAAATTCTCTTAAAAAAAAATCTTGAAAACTATTTATTTAAAAATAATTGTAAATGAAATTATTTAAATTTCTAACATGGAGAAATACATTGCATGAAGAAAGAAACCTCTAGCTAATTAGAAGGAACAGTTTCTGTTCATGAGGGATTGGATTAATAATTTTAAATAATCATGTTATCATAATTTTATTTGCTTATCTTTTGGGACCATGTAAATAAATTAACCATGAAGATAATTTAAAAAATTATTCTAATTCATCACGACCAGAAACTGTTTTTTCTAGAAATTATCAGGGACTGTGAATTTTTTAAAACATTCATTTGAAGGTGTAGAATTTTTGCAATTTTTGAAATTTCAGAGATTTTAATGAAACGTAAAAAAAAGCAAACATTACTACATTTGGGCAAAAAAATTAAAAGGAGCCTTTTTGAAAAAAAATTTGAAAAGTTCTAGGGATTCATGTAAGGTACCCTTAGGAAGAGTAATTTAAAAGATTATTTCAAATTCATGAGGTTGAGACATCAGCCAGGTTTACACAATTTTCTCAATTCTTGGTAGAAAGTAAAAATGAATAAGAATATTTGAAGTAAAAATGAACATTATAAATATAAACAAGATATAACAGTATAGTTAAGTTTGTTGTATGTTAGATACATTATTTAGATTTCATTGACAATACATATGTTCTTGTTACTTACGTGTAAGCATCAAAATCACCCATGTTAATGGCTTCAATAAGCTGCTCAGTCATCTTGATTATTTCTTGCTTACGAGCTGTAGAAAAATAATTAGTATTTAGGTATTTTATATAGAAATAGAATGGGATTCTAACATATTTTAATGAATATAGAATGTAGCATATACTTTTAAGTAATATACGGATTTTATTAATAAGACAACTTATAATTCACTCAATAAGATAAATGAAAAAAATTTCTCAAGACAAAACAGTCATCACAACTTACAAACACTCATGAATTCTGCATGGCTTAACATTAAACAACCACCACAACCACAGGGATAGAAGGAATAAAGGAGGAACACTAAGGTACTAAAAACTAATGCAAGGGACAACTCCAATCTTTTTCCAAGAACTCAGCTCACCTTACAGTCATTGTTTCCATGCATTTTACCTTGCCATTCTGATTCTTCAAGTGTTGAAGCTAATTAAAAGAATTATTATAAAACAAAAAAGAAAAACTGTCACAAGGCTTTAACTATTCTACATTCTGACAGTATCATAATTTATTACAAAATCATAAAACAAAAAAGGAATTATAAATTATATAATATAAGTCCTTTCTTAAGTTTCTCATTTATAATTTATGTCATTAAGTATTCTTTAGAAAATTATTGAAATTAAAAACAAAATTATACAACTGCATTTACAAATGCAATAAAAAGAAAATAAGCTACAGTATATAATTTACAGATCATGTATAAATAAATTCATCTTTAATAAATTAAATAAAATAAAAGCTCTTTTAATTGAAATAGCTACAGAAATTATTATATTGAAATATCTAGGATATGCTGTTTCAGTAGGTCACCTACAACTACTTCCGTAAAAGCAGTTACTTAAAGGAAAAGCCAAAGGTGAGTTATGATAAATATATGAATTAAATTAAGCGTAAAAAATATATGTACAAGCCACTTTTGCTTTGCCTACTCTGATATATTATTAACAACTTATAAGTTCTTATGCATTTACTAAAATATGTTGACAATCTCTCCAATAGCTTCTCCTGATCAAAGCTTACAGATAATAGCATAAAAATTCACAACATAAAACATACAACACATTACAATTTCAATATTTTTAAATAACTGAAGGACACCAATATTGATTGAAATAATGACAAATATGCAACTTTGCACATATATTACACCAAGCATGAAAGACACAAAAATGCATTTGCAAGTGTACAATCATCTCAAGAAATAATAAACCTGATAATAATTCATGCTTCACCCACAATGTTATAAAATTTCAATTACTTTAAACTCAAATAACCCTTAGAGCAGCTTTACCACAGCTAGATTATTCAGATTAGTTTTCTTTAGATCTCCTTCCAGGATATGAGATACGTCTATTTTACACCTGCAATATGCTAGAAAGTACAAAGTATATTACAGCAAAGAATACTATACTTAGGTTGGTTACCTGAGCCATAGGAGTTTGTGGACAGCTGCGAGCAAGTCTTGTTTGGGCACAGAATCCTTATCTCTACAAGTAATGACCACCCATATGGATTAGAAAAACCAAGAGGGCTTAGAAAGGCAACATAAAATCGTACTTATTACACAAAATTGTGAACATATAAAGAAAAACCATATCCAGTCAAATTTAAGTTCCTCTTTCAGTCAAAATTATGCCCAAATGCACCTTTTTATAATTACATAACTTTTTATGTTTTCTACATTACATCCTATCCCATTATTAAAATGCAAAAATGTCTTCATGGACATTTCTTGAATAAAAAAATATTTTTTTAGCATTCTATTATTTTTTAAACATTATAAAACAATTTAATAACTCTTCATATGTTCACAGAGTTTAGTTCAGAATTAATTTCAGTGTCATGCTTTTCTTTCATAGACTGTACTCACTGAACATTGTAGTAGTTGTACTTTCAGAGAAAAAATTAAATATTAAGAGACGAGTTTCAGCAAAAAACTTCAGGATGTCGATCATTTACTCTACAAAGCCAGATACTGCCATGAAAAATACATACTTAACATGGACATCTGCTACTTATTTTTTTATAAATACCAAAATCCTGAGGAAATGGAAGCAGGTGATGCTGCATACAAACTCATTGCCGAATGCAATGGCAATCTACATTTCTTCTCACCTATCTAAACCTACAAATATTAGAACTATAAAATGAAAATGTAATATATTGAGAATGATAAAAGGAAATAATTCTAATTAGTTATCTGACTCTCCATCAAGGTTCTAGTTATTCGACAAAGAAGTTAAAATGCTTTCTGGTATATAAATTGATATAAAGCTCATTAATGAATTAAAAAAGTCATTAAAACATCAAAAAAATCACACAAACTATGATGAATATAAGTTGGTTTTTTGAAAGAATCATTGTATGGCAGAGTCAGTTGTGAATGTCTGAAAAACTGAAAAGAGGAGGACGGAATTAGAAAGTGAGCAATCTACTTACGCTACAACTTGAATGTATAAAGCAATAAACAATTCAGGCTGAGGCAATGCAACATGTACAGATGTACAGCAATAAGCTCTGAACTTATCTTGACCAAAGAAGAGTATTTACAAACTACACAACTTTGAAATGAACAATATTCTTTTTCTTTATTATTACAGCAATAATGTCATCTGTTTGAAACTAAATTGAATAACATTTAAAAAAAGAAAAGCGAATATTAATGATGAAACGAAGTTTACAGTAGAGCAAGTTCATTCCGCACAGCATACAAGGTAATATTACAAGTTTGTTTTCTAATGGTAATCTTACAAAGTCTGAAGTTCATTCATTTTACTTATGCAATATGAGAGAGGTTCTGAATACAATTTATAGCCCAATTATTAGAAAACATTGCTTCTCCTACAGTGAAATGAAAATTCAAATTTTCTTGAAGATGTTGATACAAAACACAATTATTTGTTTGTTTTTTTTTGCAATATTTATATATTTCATAATTACAATAACTTCTGAGTTCAATAAGACTGACACTTTTTGCAATGCCTGAGAAATGTGACATACTTAATTACTCCACATTCCAATGCTTCATCAATACCACCTCTCAATATGAAGACCCCAAACAACTATAAACCATATACATTTGTAGTGAATAACATTTGCATTCTTAAAGATATAATTAAAAATCCATGTGCTCAATAAGCAATAAGGCTGGATGATATTTTTATGAAGCATAAGCAGAAACTCAAGAAATAATTCTTAGCAATTATCATTACAACTCAGCAAGTTACTAATGATGCAATTAACATATCCATACATCATGCTTTTCTCTCACTCTCTCTTTCACTACTACATTACAAACTTCTATTAACTGTGCACTATTGCTAGTACAATTCTCTTTAACAAATAGGATTATTAAATTCTGTTTATGGGGCTGATTGATTGTTAACAAAATAGGAGAAGGTGCTGTCTTCACTTTATACTACTATAAAGCAACTGATGGACTGAATCAAATGCTAGCAGAAGATCAATAATCGATGTTGTTCCTCTATTACAAATTACTAAAACACCCTTTATCATAAATGGAATTATTGATAATATAATGATTGTAAAAATAACATATTTGTGACATTTTAAATGATTTTCCATTGAATAAACATTAAAGATTATATCTTACTGTTGTTCAATTGTCTTTTCGAATGTTTCAATATTTCCCTGAACTTTATTAAACAAAAATAAATCTGTGAATGAGGATTCTTGCAGCCAGTGATGTGACCAAAGTCTTATTATTAGATTAAATGTTATTAGAGAATAGTGTTTTCGTTAGGCATGGATATAAATGGATCAAAATATTTATTCTATGATTTCTGTTGTGCATTTAAGAAAAAGCATCTAAATAAAGTGACAACATTATAATTATAAATGGGGCAATTGCATACCAAGCCTCAATATGAAGATTGTGCATTAATTTTACACTTACCATCAACATCATCAGAATCACATGCCAGGCGATGGTATGCAATATTCTCACAGTCCTCTGCATGTTCGTCATTAAATAAATGCAAAACACAAGAACACATGCAATGGTAAATAATTGATAACAAAATTAGAGAAATGCAATACTGGGGATTGTGATACATTCAAGCATAAAATATTTGAATTGATTCCTCAATAATTGAACATCTGAAATCTATTTCAAGAATATTTAAATAGTTTAAGAGCTGTAATTCACACATAAAGCAACACATACAATATATCCTGATTTTAAGAAGAACTAAATGCATAAATGAAGACATTTCTTTGAGACTGCTACAACACACTGAGTGCCACATCAAACTTACCTGTATTTGAATCACTAGCTTGTCTAACATGCTGTGGTACTTTAGAAGGAAGTTCCAAATTTTTATCAACTAATGGTTCACATTTACTTTCATTACCTGCTGCAACAAGAGACAATAGCAAACAAAAAATAATGGCAAGAAGCAGTAACAAAAGAATGAGAGTCTTAAGATTCATGCAACTCACAGTTAAAGCACCTCAAAATATTTCAGTACAATAAATGAACTAAATCTAGGTACATATGCAATACATCTTGCATATAAGCACACATTTTCATTTCCATTATTGGATTTCATTAAAATGGAGTGAGGGTTACAGAATTTTATAAAGAAAACCAATATCAGAAAAATCATATAGGCCTAATAAAAATATTTCAAAAGAATAATTCACACACTTCACAAACACTCATTTAAAAAGTGTGACATTATATTTCACATTCCAATTAAACTAATGAATGTATATATTTTTCTTCTCTGTCAATGTCATATGATTTCATATGATCAAATAAATTCACAACATTATCTTTGTAAGGCATTTAAACTTTGAATCCCAATTTGATACAAGTCTAGAATAACTTCCACAATTAATTATGAATAATTTTGATTGTTAAAATAAATGCTGGAGAATTTTTTTTTTTTTTTTTTTTTTTTTTTTGTATTGTATTGTACATATTATACCACACATTTCACTACTAACCTAAACCAATACAGATTGATAAAATAAGGAACGATACTAGATTTAAGAATAAAAACATTCTTATTTATAGGAAAGGTTCGTAACTTCAAAGGTAAAACTGATTTCTATCCAAATTAACTTCTTTCATACAACTTTTCTTACAGAATTTAATAAGTAAATAAGAACTGGAATGTTTCAAGTTTTCAAATAAGGCATGATGAATGAGCAGAATAATAATTACTAAATAGAAGTATTCTATTGGTTCTTTTGATGTGTTTTCAATTTTATATTCATGTAATTGTATTATATTGAATGTCTGAGAGATTCAGATTTTCTTAAATACATATTAAACATATCTTGATTCCCTTTGAAAAATTGAAAATGTTCTGCCATGTTCACATTATCTGCATTGTTCTCTGACAAGCTTGTCAGAAGAGTAAATAGATGAAAGAAATAAAAGCCCTGACCAAACAGGGTTCCTCAAAAGATAATTTCTTAGAAATGGAGTCTCACTGAATAAAAGTAAACAATTCTTAGTAAGAAAGGGAATGATTCCTCCAGAAAATTATAAGTCTAATCTTGTCACAATCAAAAAGTGATAAACAACAACCAATAAACACCTCGGGTTAGTAAATGGCATTATGCCTTTTAAAGAATCACAAATAAAAATGATTAGTTATTTATTTTTTGGGAACACTTTGCTAGCTAAATAAGCAGAATGAGAAATTCAAAAATACCAAGTAATTATACCAGATTACATTACAGAATTTCATATTAATTGAAACTGATTAATGATATTCTGATCTTGGTTAAATCGTGCAACTCTAATGCTCTGTAGACCTAGATTTAGTGGATTATTTTGGTTCTCTTATCTCATGAAACTCTAGATCCATTGCTGATAAAATATGAAGGATGACAGTAACTTTATGCAGCAAATATATATGAATGACTTTACCATGGCAATGAGATTGAAGTTATAAAATGATATGAAATTGTATTGAATGTTAAATATTCCAAAAAATTACGAAAGGTTTATACCGTATTTACCCGAATATAAGTCAACTATGAATATAAGAGAATGTTTGAGAGGCCTCCTGAGAATGTTTTAAATGTTTAACTAATTCTTACTCTTTTGTCAAAATACTGATAAAGTTGCAAATTATTTAATTGACTAGAAAGTCTTGTGAATAAGAATGTTATGAACAGTATTTTCTTCTTTCTTAAAATCATCATAATCAAGATCTTTGTCACTACCCTCTTCACCATCACGTGAATCCTTGTTTCTTTTTGGGCCTCGCCCTGTATTACGACGTTCTCTGAATTTTTAGGACTTGCAAGTTTTGCGCGTTGAATTTGCGTTCACAGTCTTTCAAATTCAGATACCACCCAAGAACATTTTACCTCTATCACCAGATTTTTTTCCGGTCCCACTCTTATTCGTGGCCACAGATTCTTTAAAATTTCTTTCGTTTTCTTTAAGAGAATACTTGAAATTCGCGTCGTTAATGTTCGTGAGCTCGAGTTGTGAATTCGTCCATCTTGGTTCCTCCGTTTTGCGGGTAACATTAAAGATTGCGGCAAATTTCCAAGTTTGAGAAGTATTTGCTACGAACATATTTGTTTATTATCCTTTTCTGCGATTGGATCTTGGATGTAGAATATGTACGTACTTCTATCAATGGGACTTTATTTTCATTTGCATCTCTTGCAAAACGCAGATTCGCAGTCGCTGGGGTAGAATCGAGTCCGCGCGGCCTCGTAGACTGGTAACGTGCATCGGGTAACCAAATCTCGTCAAACTTTTTATTCATTTTCGCCTTGTTTTTCACTTGATATAATGCCATTCGTTTGAGATTCTCTCTTACCGGCCCATCCAAAAATACGGTCTCAATCGCCCGACAACAAATGAATTACATATTATAGATATGCGCTATATTTTTACGGTCTTTGCATCGTTTTGTCACGTTAACATTTACGATTTTCTTGACACAGAAAGGCAGTGTAAAAATGTAAATCCTAACTGACCAGGCTTAATATGCAAATATAAGACGATCCCGTATTTGTCGAATGAGATATTTTGGAAAAAAAAAACTAGTTTTATATTCGGGTAAACACAGAAGACTTTCTTGGAATTGCTAAAATTTCTTATAAAGTCTGTTCATTTAAAATATTATATTTGTTCACTAAGATTATTTTTTATCAATTTTATTTTCAATATTATGTTTGTGAAGAATATTAAAACCTGCTTGAAAGGTATTTACAATTTTGAAACTGAATGTATTTAAAATTTACTCTAAAAGCAAGTTAAAAATTTAAAAAAAAATATATGCATGCATATATATACCTACATAAAAAGAAGACAACAGGTAAGAATAAGATGAGAAATACTAACATAAAAAAAACAAAAACACATCCGTAACAAACATGCATACACTAGAAATGTAATCTAATAAAGATCATACCTCTGACCAATATTAATTCTGTTAGTATAAGAAACAGTCTAAATTATATAATTTCCTCATACTATATTAATAGCTCTCAAATGATGAATAGAATGGTAGTAATATTTTCATCCAAAATAAATAAATGTTGAAAAGCATTTGCATAATTTGTTTTCCTAACTGTGAATTTTTAGAAATCTTTCTCTAATTAAACAATCTGGCAACCCTATTTTGAATCTTGTAAAAAGCTTCAATCTCAATTATCATTTAAAAAGTGAATATTTTTACAGCTTTATGTACCTAAAACAAGCATTAATTTCTTGACACTCTGGTAATTAACAATGCAATAACATCCAACTTCATTAATAGTACAAAATTAGCATGTCAATAATCCAACTAAAAAACAACAGTGCAAAGTCTTAGAATGTTCATTGAAAGCAATTCACACATTTTACTAAATACATTTGGTCTTTCCAATCAAGAATATTCACAGAGATTGATGATTAGGTTATTTAATTCATGGTCAATCTTTTTTTTTTTTTCCTGTCTGGTCTGTGTCAGCCACCAAATGCAAGCTGAAAGAAGAAATAAAATGCCAAAGACAGTGATTTTTACAGTCAAAAATCAATTTGAAGACTCCTATAAATCCTTTCAACTATGAAATAATTGATGTGCTGGATTTCATCCATGCATAGTACAAGAAAAACATTCAAAAAGTATTCACCACTGGAGATCTTGCTAACATATAAATACATTTAAAGCCACTCTTGGCACTGGCAACTGGCATTGGAAATAGTCCGAGTAGCAAACTATATTATGCCCCAATCATGTGACAAATAATCAAGCCACATGATGTATTCTCAAAAATAAGTTGGATCAGATTGAATCAGGACTACTAAATGTGTACACTTATATTATTTTGTGGTGAATGAATTTTTGCCAAGCTATAAAAGAAATGTAATTAAAATGATTTTTAGAGAAGATACAATCTTAATAAGTTCTGAAACCAAATCAGCTTCATTTTTGTGTGGTTTCAAGGTTCAGTTAAATAAGTGAAATAAATGTTAACTTTCTTTCAGCTGTTTTTGCAACACAGATACTACAAGAGAATGATCTGTAAAGGAAAACATTTTTTTCTGATTCAATTACCTACTGTATGAAATACTTTTATAGACAGACGTATTAGAAGAAACAAATCTGGATATTAACAGCTCTTGTAATTGCAAGATATATCCTTTACAAAATAAAATAAGGAATGCACATTACTGCTTTCAACTGCATATTTAAAACATTCAAATGTATCTTGAAAATCCTTCCCAATAGTTTGTTCAAAGTGTTGTAGCCGTATCATTTAAGTGAATGTTTTTCACTTCCACATTTGACTTTAAAGTCAATTCCAAGCTCACTTGTGCAATTTCACATAGGCAACTGAGCTGATCTCAGAAATATGTGTGGAAAAATAATGACACAATATTTAATCTCTGAAAATTTATAAATCTATTCACTTTGAGAGAGAATGTATCTAATGTTGAACAATTTACTCAATAGTTGTACCCAATTCAGCTATGAAAATGCCATCAATGACCAAAAGCCCTGATAAAGAGAAATATTCAAGACCTATCAGTTTTAAAGATTTTAAGAAAATTGAAGAAATTTTGTGATATTAAAATAGATTTCTTACATATTCCACCATTCAAAGAAAGCTGCAAGAATTGTACAGTTCTTTCTCATTTCAATAAACATACTTGCACAATTTTTAAGGACGCTCTTTAAAAAACAAAGCATTTTTATTGTAAACTCCAATTGCACTTTTCCAAAATATATTTTTTAATTGATTCTATGAATCCTTCAAGTATTACAAGTATATAACACAATTAAATTGATCTAGCTGATTAGAATTTAAATACTGTGAAGTGGATGAAAATTCACCATATATTTTTACAATGTCTTCAAACAAATTTCATAATAGTGAATTGTGTACATTTCTTTTTTTGGTACTTATTTTTGAATTGAAATTATACTTTGAAAAGCTTATTTGACAGTTTTATTCCTGGTATAATATTGGAAAAGTAATGCCAATTTCAATATTAATTTTGCTTTTCCTGCCACACTTACAATACAAATTTCACACCACATGCTATTGTTAATAGAGATAATGCTTTTGCTATGTGAAATTTTTAAGAAATACTTCTGAGTGAGAAAACAATTCTAATTACTTTCTTTAAAACATACATGAGAATGTCTAACTCACATACACTGCAGAAAAACTTGAATTAATGTCTTAGAGGAGAAGCAACAGAAAATGTAATAAAAATACTTCATCTCTCTTCTTGTTTGTTTCATTTTTACTTCTTGATTGTGTTCATTAAGTCATGGTCCAGATTCTAAGATAGTATTCTGTTTGCCTCTGCAAAGGAGAGAGTAACAGGAAGGAGAGGAGAAGAAGAGGAAGGAGGAGGAGAAGTAACAAAAAGAACTAATCTAGTCTTCAGGAAAGAGGAAAACAGAATTACAATATTTTAACTATTTTTATGATAACTTATTAAAATTGTTTTTAATTCAGGTACAAGAGCAATGTTTTATCCTGTTATGATCTGCTTCATGTAGATTATAATTAAACACTTTTTTCTTTTGTTATTTAGGCAAGTTTTTCCGCACGCTAAATATGATCAGTTTAGATAATACAAACAAAATTATATTTCAAGTTCCTACAGCATACTAAATACATAATTTTAGCTTCCTGCTGTAATGGAGGTTGTTCAATAATTTAACATGCTGGAAACATGTTAGTTTCTGAAACTTCCGTCAATACATGCGTAAGGTACCTTGGGCACCCAGTGATAAAACTGCATTTAGACTTGGAGTTGACTTGGTTCCTGCAGTTGAAGGAGCAGAAGCAGAGCCAGATGAAGTGGCTCCAGCACCAAAACCTGCAGTAATCACTTTGGCCAACAGAGCAGGAGACTGTGGAGGTGTTGTACTAGGAGCAAATGCTGAGAAATTAATGTATATTAAGATAATGAAGATAAAAGATGAAAATGATAAAATATAATCTAATTGCTTTCTGCTCAAGAAAGAATAATGAAGTGATACCTGCCTTTCCTACTTGACTATTTTCATTAAAATTCATCTAAGAACTGCTATTTACCAAAGATTATGGCTAAAGAAGAAAAAACTGCATAGGTGATTGGAAAGTTGATAGTTTCAGGAACAATGTGATTTTGAGAAAAAATTTATTACTAATATTAAATCAGAACTAATAAAAATGGTCATTAGTCAATAATCATAACTTACAAACACAGTGAAGCACAGGATGCATGCTATGACAGTTCAAAACACTCAATAGAAAACTACCAAAAAATTAGTATAATGGAATCTATCCTTGAAAAATTAGAAGTTTTTCTTTTGACCAAATGATATAGTTGAATTCATCTCTTCTGTACAAATCTAATAAATGTTTTGCATTGTGTAACTTCTAATGTACAATAGACCTAATAAGTGATGGAGAAAAGCATCTTGTACAACATTTGCTCTCCAGTTTTTAAAGCCTTTGAATCCAAAAGAGTAAATAATTCTCACACTGATAAACATTAACTTATTATCACTATTTATTATTAACAAATACTAAAAAGCAGTCCAAAAAATTGTGAGATTGTCCTACAAATTGGAAGGGGAAAATAAATAAATTTAGAAAAAGTGTTTTCTTTCTCATTCCTATAAAAAACAATAAACTTCAAGAAGAAACAAACTAGAACAAATCAGAAGAGTTGTATATGAAATTTCTGAATGGTTGACACCAGTGAGAAAAACTCGTAAGTTCAAAGCAATGATGACAAAAATGGAAAACTCTGATTATGACTATGCCAACAATAACAAAAACAACATGATGCACTTGAGATAAAACTACAACCACAGAAGACGTAGGAAGTATGAAGCTTCAAACTTTCCACTGAATGGCATTAAGTAAAGAGAGTTGTTTACAGAAAACCAACTACAACAGTCAAGAAATGTGAAAAATATAATTCTCACCAAATATTGACAAATAATTTACGTATTGAACTATCTCTTGCAAGTTAATAATTTCTTAGCAAATTTTAATGCAAAAGATGAAAGAATTGAAATATATTCAATAAATAGCAAACATTCTGTTAAATAGAGGAAATATCCTTTCAAAAATATTTATAAACAATAAAAAGAGACAATGTTCTGATATAGTTGAAAAAAATTATCTGGAATTGCACAAATTTAACTCTAGTGAATTTCTCAATAATAATTACAGCAGAACTTCATATAAAAAAGAAGTAATGAGAACATTAAGGACAATTTAAGAACTACATTTGTCAGTGGCAAAGCAAAAATAATAATAGGCAGAAGGGTTGTTAAAGGATTATTTTATAGCTTCTTCTTACCTTATATTTTCTTATTTAAGGAAGTCTAAGCTTTGATTTTTAATATTTGAAAATTTAGCATTTGTATGGTCTTTGAACGAGCAACCACATGTCTGCTGTCTTGACAAAATTTTTGCAATATTGTACTGATAGAAATTAATGTGTAATTCACTGAATAACATGATAATTCTTTGCAAGTGTAAAGAATTTACACTTGCTGGGAAGATCAAAATAAACTTTGCCAGCTCTGTACTTTCTTATGATATTTTGAAGATTATTTTCTAGAACCTACTGGAAAATGGTTTTTCATTAAATTTACTAAATAAATAATGAAGCTTCTCTTACAGCCTTTTTATGCAAAATAACCTATTGACAAACTTATGGCTAATTTAGAATATCTTTTCTTCCAGAACCACAAGCAATTTTGCTTCTGTCTCTCTGTATCGGTCATATGCAGACTGCAGCCTAAGTTAACCTCACTGAGGTGTTGAATGCTAAGCATGTACTGCTATTCCCTCAATCCTCTAGTAGTCTCCACTCCCTCTACAGTACTCTTATGGAGGCTGTTAGGAGGAAGCTTCACTTGACTCCATTGCACAATAATTGTTGCGCATGACAAAGGATTCCAATGGAAATTCTCTATAAAATCAAGCATTTCAACATTAAATAATTTTACTATTCTTTGTTCTGAAATTATAGTTTAATTTCTTATATCTGTGGGTAGGCTACTCCTCAAAAGCCTTATAAGCACTTTACCTCCACGGTTTATGCAGAACTCGAAGTAAAGGTAGTGAAAATAATCAGTTCAAAGTATTTCAGAATAATGTGTTGCCAGCTTATTTATTAACAAACAGATATAAACCGTAACAAAAATAAATTTCAAAAGTGAATAAATAGGTCTATTTGAAGAAAAAGAATTCACAAGATGAGACTAAAAGAAACCTCTTAAATATGCCAATTAAATGATAAATATTAATTAGTCAAATCAAGGGAACAAATGAATGCTAACCATCATTTATGAATGAGGAACCACATTTTTATAAATGCATATGCTACAGCACTTTAATGCTGCAATATAAAACCTAGGCCTGGAACAATTATTTATAATATACTTCAACAAATTTTTTGCAGAAAATGGTGTACAATGCGTCATCCATTTGTAACTACCACACTGAATTGATATATGAATAAAATATGTCACACTTGGTCAGGGATTTATCCATGCTTTTATAGTACATTCATACATGCTTGGTGCTTGGTCTCATATCTACAAAGTAACCAGCCTCACTGTAATAGTATGACAGTGCAGAACATTAATCTTTACTTCTCTTGTGATGTGAAAGTTTTTCTGAATTGCTTTAGAGTGATATTTTGTGTATATTCAAATGTTAACTTTTAAAAGTTGAAAATAGTGGTTCTAAGAGGCAGATAGTATACGAAGAGAAAATGTCATTTTTTAAAAGGGAGTTTTGACATGAATTCATCGAAAACTTAAAACAATAAAGGGTCATAGAAGACATTTGTCTCTATAAAAATTTAGACAATACAAAAATCATTACTCATACATTTCTTTTGTTAGGATATTTAGGAACAGAATTAACTGCTAAAATTTACTGTCAAATTAATCTCCATTTTGAGATTACACATGACACTGACCTTGCATACACATGACTAGCTGACTAGATTGTCCTCACTTAATTTTAACTTATACAGGAAGTGTTTTTTGTTACAACTGCTCAACGTAAAGCCTAGAAATTCATTTTCTCAACAAATAGAATAATAAAATTATAACAATAGAAATATTCAATATAATGACTGTGTAAGTCAACTTTAATTCCACAACCATTAGAAGCGAGACTTTTCCTTTCTCCAGATTTTTCAGATCAGCTCCCAGGTCCACTCAACCAGTTTTTCAAAGTTTCCTGTTGATAAACACAGCTCGAAGATATGTTTGTTTTTCAATCTCTCCCAGCACTCAAGACAATAATGGGGAGTGCTATGTTTTATCATAAAAATCAGAAACACGTTACACTAAAACCACATGAATTTCTTAACAACCATATTCAGTGTTATGTTTATATACAAAACTGATGAAGGTATAGTGTGGTGCACACAAAATTGCACCAATGAAAATGATACTGAATTTTGATAAAAATTTAGAAATTGTATTAAAAATTTATTTCATATTTTATATGAAATGAATATACTTCAATATGTTATTAAATTGTAGCCTAATATATAAATAAAATATTATTTCTTTGGTAATAGTGACAAAAATTGATGTAAAAACTAATAATTTATTTTATAAATCATGAATGTTTTATATGATTTATAAAAACCTAATGAATTATTCTTTATAAATTCTGAAATGAATGAGCAAGTAGTATAATTAAATTTTGTAAAGACAATGATATCACAATTAATGAATTCTAATCACAATTAATATTGTGATAAGAAAAAAATTGCATGAAATGTGCTAAAACTCCTAGCAGCCTGGTCTATATAGGATGACTGAAAAATAGTTTTACAAACTTCAGGCATGGGTTCCTTACACAAAAAGAAGACAAAAATTTATATGAACATGTGTTCTGCAACCCTTTGTTTTCTCATTATTAATTTATTAATGAAAACTCATAACAACCTCTAAATATACAAAACTCTTTACAAGTACTCAAAATGTCCTCTTTGTTTCTAGACACACATAAACTCATCAAATTATGTACTGTTACTTGCTTTCAAACACTCCGGGGTGGTGGAGACTGGTTTTGCAGGCTTCCATGACACACAGATAGAGAATTTCTTCATCTGGGATGTATGCTGCATTAACTAATTGTTTAAGGTGCTCCCAGAGTCAAAACTCCAAAGGATTGAGGTCGAGCAAATGCGCAGATCATGAAACTGGGCATCCTCTGCCTATCCATGTAGATACCAGCCAGTGCATCCCAAACCATGATGCATAAACCATATGCTTTATCTTATTTGTAGGGGGGACATCTTTGTGTAGATACTCTGAGAGACTGTTTTGAATAAAGAGCTATACACAGTATCTGTAAGGTGTGTTGACAGAACATATGGAAATACCTATTTACAATTCCAGCCCCCACATTAATCCTGAACTGTTGTTGATGTCTAGCCTGAAATGTAGCATGAAGATTACGATCTGCATATACATGTTGGTTGTGGAAATTTGTAATTCCATCTCTTCCCAATGTTGCCTCATCTATAAACAAAACTGATGAGACAATAATGGATTGACTGACTACTAGAAACCATTGGCAAAAATTCTCCCATGGTGGGTAATTGGCAGGCAAATGGCCCTGCACACATTGAAGATGATACAGATACAAGTGCTGCTCATGAAATATCCTCCATGCTGTACTTTGAAATGAACCTAATGCCAAGTACACATGTCTTGTGCTGGTATCTAGTTCATCTTTGACCCACTTCAGAATTTATTCTTCATGGTCAGGCATATGAACAACTCTTGGTCTTCCTAGAGTCTGTGGTGCAACAGTTCCTGCCCCAACAATGAGACAATAAACATCACTAAAGGTTGGATGACTTGGCTGTCTTTAGTCTGGAAACACCTTCTGATACACCCATGCAGCCTCGCGTCCATTACCATACCCACAACCATACAAAAAGTCATATCTGCCAGACAAAAAGAATATCCTGCCACGGTTGAACAAAATACCTGCACGTAACTCACTACATGTACACAACTGAAAGTTGAAGTCCACTTAATAATAAAAGTAACAAGTCTCCGTGGGAACACATCACCATCTACAAAGAATACAATAAGGTAATTCTTCTATGAGGGCTTTCTCTATGAATAAGTGCAAAGAACAGCAAAGTTGTGAGGTTGGACCTGGAAGGGAGTTCAGTGTAAACATTTGTTAATAAATTAATAACAAGAAAACGAAGAATTGTGGGACACACGTTCATGTGAACTTTTTTGTTTTCTTTTGGGATAAGGAACCCATGCCTGAAGTTTGTAAAAGTATTTTTGAATCACCCTGTATAATGGTGAATCAGGCGTGTACAATAAAATACAGTGCAAAACATGAAATAATACCACATGATAACTATTTATGAAAAAAACATTAAAAATTCCTAGATGGTTGGTTA
This sequence comes from Acheta domesticus, assembly GCA_031308135.1. NCBI lineage: Eukaryota > Metazoa > Arthropoda > Insecta > Orthoptera > Gryllidae > Acheta > Acheta domesticus. The sequence goes on from JAHLJT010009436.1 coordinate 12,699,799, forward strand.
GATAAAAGTGATGCTACAAATGTAAGGTATATTTTGAAATTATTTGCAAGTATGCATCCATCAAATAAAACATAACTACAAAGGAAATAGCAAATGATTTTTAAAACAAATACCAAATGAATAATGACTTATAGCACACCAATGTACCAATGAACCTGCATGATGTTTATGACAGTTTGTCCTCTTCTCTCTGTATCATCTCTGTAGTAGGACCTCTGCTATAATTTCTGTTTTAGATATTTTACATATAAAAACCTTTATAAAATGAAGATACACTTTAAAGCTGTTTCAAAAAATGAAATATGACCTTAATGTGCAAGATATTTTTGACACATCTCTACATGTCTTAAGATGAGAATGCACATGATAAAAGAGTACAGGAAAGCAAACGAAAGTCGAGGCTAAAAACGACTGAAAGAAGAGATAGTTAAGATATTTCAGCAGAAACCACAATAAATTTTTGTGTTGCTTCTATAGCTACTTATGAAAAGCCACAAAAATTTACAATGGTTCTGTAACAATAAACTCAGATAAAAATTTACTTCTGGAATTTGTATGAAGTCTGAAAAGTGAGAGAATTGGTAAGGATAATGCTTTGGAAATGGAAGATCATAGTTGTAGTATGTCTAACATACAATGTAGAGTAGCACAGTAAAGATAACATTGGTTTGACAACATGTCAACATGCCATTTCTAAATAGAATCAGCACCAAAAGATACATAGAAAGACAACAGTAAGCATGGAAGGTAAACAAGGTAACAAAATATACACAGGTAGAGAAGGGGAATGAAGGAGATACATTTGAAACCTAGAGCGGGAAGCACATGCAATGATGTGGGTGATAAGATTGTGAAAAGATGATAATGGGAATGATTGTCCTGGATATTGACTCACACATGTAGCGGTCCACCAAAAACATCAAGTATGTTAGCTTCAAACATCTGTGAGAAATTATGCAATTTATGATCAAATTTTAATGAATATACATTAACAATCACAATGACAAAAACATATTATTGGATTGAACACACAAACTCTCCAACATCAGACTGCTAAGGAGACACCTTCAGAAAAACAACCTTCATTCTTTTAACCATTTTCTCACAGCAACTGTGGGTATGATTTATCTTTTAAGTTCTTAGACTCACTAGGTCATTTTTAAGGTTGAATGTTACGTCAATAAATAAATGTGTAAATGTTCACCCCAGACATAGAAGTTGCATGGATTTATTCGATATTTTGAAATACCTATACTCTATCTTTCCAATTTTCATAGCACACAAATAGTTTTTAATGGAGTTAGGATTTTACACCTTAAGTTTTTAAAAAGCTCACATTAGCATTGTTATTAAATAGTACCCACATTACTTCAGTTATATTGTCAACTACAATGGGTTAAATTTTTGGCATAGAAGAAAGCAAAACTACTGGGAGGGCAAAAGTTAAGAAACCAAACTTTTCTTAGATTGTCATTTGAGCACTTTTTTAATTGTACAGGGAGAATGATTCTTCAGTAATAATATGTAAGCAAGATATCATTTTGAAAAACATTCTAAATAAACAATTTTGTTCACAAACTACTACTACTAATACGGTTGAATCCAGTATGTTATTTAAATTAAAATTAATGTTAACAAATTACTCAAAGAAAATGTAATAGAAATAGTGCTAGTTAACAGTTCACTTTTGTTATAAAGCATTAATGCAGAGAAGAAAATTAAGATGTATCAAACAATGATTTATAATCAATTAGTCTTAATGATTCAATAACCCATGTTAAGACAAATTCAGATGGTGTATACTGAGCCCTTAATATCACTTATTTTTTGCTTTATACATTCCAAGATATATTAAAAGTACAATAATAAACATAAAACCTTGGCATAATTTGCTCTCTTCCTGCAATTTTTTGAGGCAACATTCATTGATCGACATCCTTACTTCATAATGTGCATCCATTATATGAATCTTGAGAATAAGAAGCTGTTAAGATTTTTAATGCATTCTCATAATTTGAGAAAACAGCTGATTTACAATATGCAAATTACATGCATCTACATATGATTTTGTTATTTTGTAACAGTTCTACTGTGAGCAATAGTGCAGCAAATTAGACGTGAGTATCATACAACTAAATATGCAGTATAAATATAATATTAATCTTTCTGAATTTCATAATCTGGAAAATAATACTGTAGATGAGTGCAAGCTGTGACATTTTTTAACTGGCCCATTGCTGTGCAGAGTAGACATAAGGACATGTAAGATGCCCTCTGAAGTACTATGCCTTGTATCAGGCCACAGCATCTACAAGCAGTAATGATTATAAAATTCCTAAACTTAATTATAATGAAATACAATAAAATTTCAATAGTAGAACTGACCTAATGTAAATGCTTATCAAATTCTAACATCAAAACCAGTTTGTGGCTGTAATGCGACTCTTAAAGATGGGAACTTGCTTAGCAAATTTAATTACGTATGTGTAAAAATGGTAACACAAGCAGCTTTTTAATCAAATTTAATCAGGCAATGCAAAAGATGATATTAAATTTAAGACAATGCATTTGTGTATAAATGTTTGAAGTGTAAGTGCCCCAAAATAATGTACAACACTCAAAATATTGAATTTATGATAGCATTTCAAAACATTTCCGACATACTGCTTCTGTAGAGCTTTGGATCACTGATACGAACGGAGTGAAATATTTCATAAGAAAAAATTAATAAAAAAATAAATAAATAAAGCAGTTCACTAATAAATATATGGTTTACCTTCAGGTTCTTTAGCAATAACAGTTGAGCTCCTGTCTACCCCTGTCTTGTTTAGTTTGTCTTCTGTTGGAGAGTTGAGGAGGGTAGTAGGAGTGCCCCAAGAACAAAACACACAAACAAAACGAGAAAAAATATTTCGAAAGAGAAATACAATTATGTACAATATGAATAGCAAAAGAAAAGCGCTGTACAATACATTCTCATTTAAGATGAACCATGGGATTATATACAAGGTAGGTGTATGTTTCCACATATAGTACAGTTCATTTCATTTCTGAGACTTACTATTCAAGACTTCCTATTTCACAAAGAATCTTGCACCTCCCTCCCCATCCCAGTATTTGACTATATCTCAAAACAGGCCATTCTACAAACATTCTCTTTTTGGTGCTGTCGAAACTTAGTTTCTACATGACGGCAAGAATAATGACACAATGACAGCACATACAAGATTTTCAATTCCTTATAAAAGAATTTTAGTACAAAAAGGTAATTACCAGATCTATAATTATTCTCAAACTTGCAACACTTCTTCAAAACGTTTTATTATATTGGTATCATGAGAAAATACTCGGATAGGAATGCATCTTGAGAATAAAATGTTATTATAATGCACATGTTCAAATACTGGAAATGAATCTATAAAAAAATAATAGAAAAAAAGTATTTTTATGAATAATTTTAATTTAGAACCAAACGGAACCGAGGGGAAAAAATCTTCTTATTTCCTATGTATGTACTACCATTATTATTCTTGTTAATCTAGGTTGTTGCTTTTCTTTTGAAACATAAGAAGTTTGAAACATTCAGAAATTGATTTACCAAATAAATAATAAGAACAAGAGAAAACAGTGTGTGGGGTTCAGGAAAGAAATTGATGACTTTTGCAAGCCATTTATATAGAATGTACTGTACATGTCTAAAGCAAGAAATGATACCTACTAATAAATATTAGTACTCAAAAAACTTCCATAAAAATATTAAGTTACTCGATCACAACATACAGACATAAAGAAATGTCAAGAGAATGGTTCAGGAAGTAACCAGCAAAAGACAATTTCCCATGCACAAAATGCATTGATCACAGTAAACAATTTATATAAGCAAACAGACCAAAACAAATACACAGATGCAGAAAAAGGCCACAAAAAAATTACATTGCAAAATAGAAATATATGGGAAAGAGGAAGTGAAACAATGGAATTACGAATTGAGACAGTAATAACATTTATACTACAGCTAGAAGACCTGTCTTCATTGTTATGATGTGCTTAGCTAGTACTTCATTCTCCAAAATGTTACCCATGCTTTCAGTGATTAACAGGAAGGACACAACCAAAGGATATTTTTTCTTGGTTTCAATTTTTTAATTTAGTGAACTAAATAAAAGCCCCTTTAATAATATAAGACACAGCAAATATTAATAGGCAATTTACAACACATTTCAGACTTTATGTATTCAGACTTCATTTATATTGCCAATTAGACTTGTGCAACATCAATCACGATGTTAAACATCAAAAATCATTTGCAAAATAGTGTTTGCCAAAATATCACATATCTCTTAGTACCAACAATTCCCACTCACAATTGTAATTGTACAACAGTAACTTTTCAATCAATTGACTAACTACAGCTGTAATATGTATTGTCTCATACTCGTTCAGTTATTTTTCAGAGGCAAAAAATGAAAAAAATAAAAAGTAGAAACCAAACATTCCCATGAATTTTCACTTACTCAAACAAAACTTAAGGCCTGCTCAGTTAATATTTTCTTGCATGTGAAGATAAGTATTAAGCATAATACATAAATAAATAAACAAAGAGTAATGAGGTTGTCAATGGATTATATAGTATCTGATATAGCAGGTTATTGTAACAAAAGACTTCGACAAATCACAGTAGTACAATACTTGAGAAAAGCAAAGTTAGAGAGCATTGATAAAGAGCACTTCCAGGCCGAAAACATCTCAAAAATCAAACCATTCAATACGTAGTTTCAATTGAATTTCCACAAGCAGCAGATAATGAATATACACAACTAAACATTCTTCTCAGCAAAGATAATGGAAGTATGATGAAGAAATTCAAATAAAAGAAATGTATGAATGATTGTGCCGGTCAGAAATCCATAACACCAGATTTTATTGATAACATGCTAATGCATGTTCTATATTTACACTATCTACATCTTGTGCTTAAAAATTTGTGTGTTGCAGAACAGCACAAATGTAGTAAGGCAAACAAAGCAAAAGCATGCCAATTAAAATATACAGTGTCACTATCTCACATTCTTGTTTTGGAAATCAGCATATGATACTATAAAAAGCACCAGAAGACTGCCCTAGAACTAACAATAATGTTACACAAGTTCAATGTAGTGATGTGTTGAGATGAACTTGTTCTTTATATTTGCAAGCAGTTCTAGATTCATAAATGGTTATCAGAGTAGGTTAGCATATACGTATTTTACACGGAAGTGCTAGAGTGCTCAAAAATAAATAGATTAATCACACTTCTGTTCAATAAACTAGTGCATTCATGACCCTACCTTTTGACGAAACTCCTTTCATTAATTAATCTTCATAAACCTTACACAAGTACACATTGCAATGATGTAAAATACTATAAGTTGTTGAAAGAACTGTAAATGAATTAATAATTATTTATACAAAGCAGTGGCAGTGGCAGTGATGGTTGTGGTTTACATGTAACCATGCAGCATATAGAATAATGTGCCTTTTCTATTCAAGGTACTTAACAATACTGTCAAGTGATAGGTACACTAACTGGTAAATATTAAGATTTATCACAGAAATATGGAATTGAAGTCAACACTATCCTTCAATAATCACAAGAGTATCTTTATTGAAAAATGAAGAAAGAAATATAACAGTATCAACATTTTGTGTCACGGTAATTATTTAATATAAAAAATAATATTTTTCCCCAGTTTTAGGTAACAATGTCATGTTGTAACTCAACAAAAACGAGGCTTATTTCTAAATAGTTACCACTAATCTGTAAAAAAAACAACTGATCTAAAACAATTTTTCTAGTATATCATTTTTATAGAATTGAATCAAGTTTTAAAAGTACATGAAATTTAAAGAGCATGCTACAGACATGTTTTATGATTAAATTCATTGATTCCATGTTAAATAATAATCAGGTGAGAGCATGTGTTATGGATTTATGAACCATGTTCTTTTTATGTTAAAAAAACCAATGGAAGGGAACATGGTGGAAATGAATGATCTTTTTAAACACATGCAATCATGTTGCTAAACTGTTTAGAAGAGAGAATATTAAGTAGAAAAGGAGAAGAGGAAACACCTTTGGAGAGAGCCACATTCTACAAACTAACAGCAACAACATTGATGGGATATTACATATCCACAATTGTACTATAAAGTAATCTTATGGGATGGGAAGGTTGGCCATTGTTCCATCAAACTGTTAATGAAAAACAGCTTATTAAAACCGCATACATTTAGATTTTCAGTGGCTCGATATGCAAGATGAAAATGTTTAGTGTAACTTCACTAACTGAATTTAAATATGAAAGTCACTAATGAGAATATAAAAATTCATGCATAAAAAATATACAAATACAGGAGATCAATTATTACATTAATGTAAATAGAAATGTACGACTTAATCTTGTTTGATAATCTTGAAACAATAGAAATTTTTAATTTTACTTCATACACTGAACAAAATAAATGAACACAAAGTGATTCACTGTTCTCACTGTATCAGGAAATTCTAAATTCATTAAAAAGTACAAATTAAACAGATACAAATTCATACACACGCACACACACACACACATCTTAAAAAAATATTCTCTCTAACATTTATCTCACTTGATAGTTATATAGGTTAAATGATAATACTTTCATAACAACAGAAATCTGTTGAAATAAATGCACACCACAAAAGCAGTGGAGGCACAACACACCATTAACAAAGTGAAAGGACATAAGGATCAGGCAGCAAACTAACAATGTGGTGCAAATGTGAATATTTAAGCACATAGTATAATTCCTTTACTACACATTACGCACAACGTGTGATAAAGCATCACATAATTCATCATTTACTACATCACTTCATTATCATCTGATTAAAAACTTCTTTTATGTCCATGATAAACAAGTGTGTTTCTAACACTTTTTAGTCCTTTCTTTTTTTGTTCAAATTACAGAACATAATATTTGGTCACATGATTAATAATAGCTTTCCTGATGACAGACATTAATATCAGAGCCCATTACATTAAATACATAAAACACCAACTTATAAACTTCAATATTATATTTGTCACATTAATTTTTAACAAATACAGATAAGTATATCATATTTTTAATAATATCTTAATTTGCTTAGGAAAATCTTGCATAAGCAAAATTCATAAAATTCTATTTATGAAATCCCACAAAACAGATCCTAATACCAATACATAAGAATTTTTTCCTCCTGCACACAAAACAATGTGATGCAACATTACATTACATCACATTTGAAAATCATATGTAGAAAATGATAGATAATTGCAGTATTATCTTAAAATAAATGAGTGTTAGATGGTAATAGAAAACAAATTAACACAAACTTCATATGGTTAAAACTACAAAATAAAGCATGTAACTCCATTTTTACATTTATCTTTTGTACAAAATTAAGCATTTAAAATAATCATATTTAAGACTGTGTCAGTGGGGAATGCAACAGTAGTAGTCGTAGTAATAATAATAATAATAATAATAATAATAATAATAATAATAATAATAATAATCATATACACTCTCATTCAATAATAATTAACTTTGTTAAAAGTTAATCATTGGAAATTAGTCATACTGAATGTATGTCTTACCAAATTACACTTTTTTGCAGGGAATTTTATTGATAATACCAGAATAAATGCAATGAAAACATTAATGTTAAAAAACTGTAAACCACAAAACCCAGTTACATATCACAAATATTAGAAGTGTGCGCAATATGAATACAAAAACCGTGTCAAAATTTATTAATTTACCTTTCACATCATCATCCTCAAGCGTAGTGCTGCTATCAGTAGATTCTTTAACTTGAGATCCATCACTCTTCTTTGTAATAATACTTCGACCTATAAAGACCAATAAGAACAATCAATTCCTGTAAATATAAGAGAATTAACATTTAAAAAGAAAAGATACGTAGGTCCTCTAATCACCAGAGTACAATCACATTGAAAAATTCCTCGCTATTAAAAATATCTTAACACATTTTCTTAAAAACCAGGAATAACACATGTTTTTGCTACCTTGATTAACACTACCCAATGAAATTTAATATTTTCTTGCTTTACAAATAATTCAATATTTATGAAGCATGTGTTCTAGAAAACACATCTTCATGTTTTCATTAAATATAAAATAAATATTAAGTTGACTTGTTAATGTCAGGATTAGAAATAAAATAATAACCTTGTCTAAGAAATTGTGACTAACAATCTACAGATGTGTAACTGTTTATTCTAGATAACTAATTTCATATGTTAATTATATTAAAGAAGTTTAATAAAATATTTTATATATACAAGCAAAATTCATTTAAATTATAAAAAAAATGACAAACAACCTATTTAATCAAGCAGAAGAAATGAGAATCATGACTGTTATGTACATAATGCAACCCAAAAATATGAAGTGGGTGAACATTTGCAATGCAATTATTTCAAAATTGAAAAAAGTGAGCAAATTAATAACTAACCACAAAACCAACATTCAATCACTGCTAAAAACCTACAACAGATAACCACTCCTACACACAAACCCATATGTTCTGAAAAATATTAAAGAAGAATTTTTTTTTTACAATTTTATTTTCATCCCTTACTTTAAAAGGCTTAATTACACTATTTTTAAGTACCTAAAAAATAATATATTAGACTTCATGTGGATATATTGTAAGCTTGTAGTTTTATTCTTACAATAAAGCTAATGACACCAAATCAAATATTTTAAGTGAAAACAATGTAGAAACAAAAACAAAACATACAATGTAGTGAAGTCTAATAAAAAAAGTATGTGAAATTACTAATGGGAATCATAAAATAAATAAAAAGCTTGACTTTAAAATTGCTAGTTCAAAACGATTTGTTTAATATTGAATTTCTACAAGTTTGTAGACACCACCTTAAAAAAGTCAGCTGAGTTGGAACTGTACCATTCATCTTTCTTCTTTTGGAAGAAAATACAAATTTATTTTTATATTTTTAAATATCAAAGAAAAAAGTGCACAGTACTTCAATATATCAAGGAATTTGTATATATACTTTATAAAGGAAGACTGTAAACATTTGCAGCATAGACAAAAATAATGTTGGTTAATGTGGTCAGTTTTCAGATTAGTTGTTAAGGGCTATATGTGACAGTGTGTGTAAGATTAACTTTAAAATGAGTTATAATAACAATTGTCCTGGCATGACAAGCATTTGTATCCACTGTTCTGGAAGTTGTTCTAGCTTCAGTGAACATGCACAACCCTTGCTCCATATGTGCAATGTGGCAGTGCATCATGCACAGCAGTGTCAAATAAAAACAGCCTCTTATTCCATTTAAAGTGACTTACCTATAATTGTTATATGCATTCATAACAGAAGAGAGAAGAAACTGCAAACAAGTTGTGTGCAACCCCTCTGACAGGTTTTATTTTTCCATAAGAATAATAAGATGTCGATGAGTTGTGAATCTTATTTAATCTTGTAGTTAACATTAGATAAATTGCAGTTTAAGTGTGTGTTCATGCTATAACACTAGAATCATGAAGCACTGAGTGTCTGCTTGGTTAACAGTATGAAGCGGTGGTACTGAGGTGTACTTGTCATTCTAGTTATCACTCTAACACTGAAGACACTAGGAGTTGCTCTTGCACTTCTACTCTAGGCTTTAAGAAACAACTCTTTATTGCACTGGACAACAGTTAATGTTTTCATCTGGACCTGAAATCAAGTTTGGAGGGACACTATCGAATGCACAGAATTGCCCAGTGTTAAAATAGCAAACCCTACAAAACAAGTTTCTCCAAAATTTAATAGTGAATCACTACATCTCCAAACAAACATTAAAAGCCACACTATCTTAACAAAATGAGTATTAGCAGAACAATAATATTTTATCAAAATCCTTTGCTTAGAGAAGTTTTTTTTTATCTCATGGAGAAATAAAACATCCAATATATTTTGCAAATATTTACAAACTTTTTGACAATAAATTAATAATTTTGAAAGGAAATTCCTCCTCTGCTGTGGATATATATGGACTATACAACTGTACATTCTGCCTGGCACAGTACACACAACTTGTACCAGAATAATGGAGCATGAGTTTTTCTGCATGTGCACTTAAATTTTCAATGTCCAGAACAGTATGAAGAATCACACTGAGGGAATATCATTTCTTCTACTGTCATATGCACATTTACCAGCCAGTATATTTCAACGTTTGGTATGCCAACCATACACTTAACAATGTACACAAACACATTTTTTTCAACATATTAACATATTGAATGTTACATGAACATTGTCAGGGTGCAAAAAGAAATGTGAGGTAAGAAGTTAACCAAGAAATGAAAAGGCAAATAAAACATTCGATACCACAGTAGTATGCAAGAAGAGTGTAAACCATTCATGCACACATCAAGAAAAGTAGTAACACACACAAACATTACACAAAGTTTAAGAGAAAAATATTTCATTTCTGATGATGAAATTGTGTTCGTTTTCTTCTTACCACTTTCTGGAGGAAGATGGGAGTAGTTACATCAGTTACCACGGCAACAAGAGATAAAAACAAGAGCAACATTAAAGCTACATCTACTAATCAAAATAAGCAAATTTATCAGAAAATTTTGAGAGAATCCAGTCTACTGGCCACATAAAAGAGATCGAACAGAAGTTATCTAATACTACTAAAAAGTATAACAGGCATATGTGAACAAATTTTCAAAATGCCTTTTGAGATATTTCTATTTTTGCATTCCTTTATACATTTTACAGTGAGAGAATGTAACCTGTCATTGTATACAATCACCACACTAGAATCCTATTGAACATAATACAGAAAGCAGTTCTTGCTCTGTATTTTACCAGTACAGTCATATACTCTAAGCAGCAACTGTACAAAATGAAAACATTCATTAATATTTAAATACATTTTGCACATTCATTGACATTAGGCACATTGAAACATGCAGGACATCAGAACTTTCACTCACACTTTGGCATGCAGATACAACAGAACTCATTAGAACACCCTTATCTACTGATATTTTGTGGTGTTGCACTGCTGTCTCCTTGATTTTACACTAGAATGAATAAAACATTTCTTCTCAAAAACAAGAAAGTAGATCAAACAAAGAATATAATTTATTAATTTAAACTTCATTGAAAATATAATTTCCTTCACATTAAATGCCATAATAATTCATTGATCCCTCTCATGTTTTATTGTTAATTCGTTAACATTAAGTTTCAATCCTTTTTTTTTTTTTAAATCTATTTAGATGACTGTTTCTTTCTCTTAATATGAAGCATACTAATTCACTTATACATTTACAAGCAATGGACACACATCATGCAATATTGAACATGTTTGATTCTTTCTTTTAAATTTTTTATTAGCAATACAGCCAGACTACATCTAATATTGCATAACTATTTTTTCACAATTATCAGTTGTGATTGTATACAATTTGAGGATTCCATGCTTTCACTGAAGCATCAAAAAATAAAATAATATATCTGTATTTACAAAACCAGATTCTATGAGTGCAATCTAGAATATGAAATAATGATAACAGCTACTGAGTACTGAAATCTTTAAGGAATCTAAGGGTGGTGAAAAATTAACTTTGCTTATATTACACACAAAAACAACATTTAAGACTATATGAGTGGTAAAAAATTAAATATGAAAGAGTGAAAGGTATTATAATTTTCTAAACACTGAAGAAATATTTACAGAAGAAAGTTTGAATAATTTGCTTCTGAAATTATATTTCAAAACTGTTTCACCTTAAAAATGATCACCCACTATGATGGTATTTGAGGAAAACATTCTGTAAGAAGACTTTACATAATGTATTTTACTATGAGGAAATATCACAATGCATACTGCAAGTTCTGCTAAAAGTACACTTCTCTTTGAGTTGTCCTTTTCACCTACAATCATTTTCTCAACCAATAGAAGTTTGTGTAAGTTTACTTACTAAAAAATAATAATGCAATGAATGTGTCTTTTCATTGTCAATCGAGGATACAAATTCTTATTATTCATTTTTCATTACAAAAATATTTTATTTTTTATGCATAAATAAAAAATAAATTCAATCTTGCACTTTTGTTTACAAGAGTAAAAATGAAATGCCTCATCCCAGCAAACCTTAATAAACATAATTGTGACTAAACACTTTCAATTCAACTCTTAAGTAACCAGAATGAATGACATACATAGTATTATATATCATTTAGTATTACTATAAAATACTTTTTAAAAGTAAAAAAAATAGCAAAAAAAAAAAAAAAAAAAAAATTTAATCTTTGAAAAAGCTAAGTAATAAGATATCCAGATGGTGCACAAAGCTTTATAAAAATCAAAAAGAAAACAATATTTTAGGACAAAATCATTACTCAAATTTTTACATGCTTTTATATTATGTGTGTTTCATAAACCATGCATTGATAAAAAAAATCTTTGAATCTGAATTTTTATGTCTTTCTATAGTTTTTCTTTACCTGTACACTCAGAAGCCAGAAAAGACTGTATTCACAATCCTTTTCTAAACCATAAGAAACAATAAAACAATTGGAAGCAGAACCTGTAATAACATTATTTTTCAAAAAGACTTGGACAAAAAATTGAAATATATAATTTTCTTCAATCCTGTTATCAACCTTTTTGGAAACTTCATTTGTGGAAATGCTTGGAGAATGCTGTGGTAAAAAATTAATTTCAAGATATAAAAGAATTATTTTCAGAGGAGTATCCTAACAGACTTGATGATTATCACAGGTTTAATTTTCATTTTGACAAAAAGAGATGTAGAAAATACTTTCATTTAATATTAAATTAAAAACCAGTGCATATACGAAGCATAAAGATGTAATAAAAATACAATAATACTCCTCTGAAAGTCTGAAACTGGAAATTAGAAAAGAGTTTCTAGAAAATGTTCCAAATGTTACAAAAGTAATAAAAATGAATGATTTAAATGAACAATTCTCAATAGACAATGGAAAGTCAATTCACAACAAATCATGAGAGACCAGTGAATCTATGTACTAAACAATGCTGAAAGAAATGTTGGAAACAAACCTATGAGAGTACAACATCCAGAATATAGGATATTATTAACTCTATTAAATATGCCAAAAAAGTGGAAATCATTTCTCACATTCTTTTAAATGAGTTATGAGTCACATTCAGTTGAGATGCACAGTCAAGAATTAAAAGCTGAAATCATAATGTTAGATGATGTTAAAAAAGAAGATTGTGAATGCACAACCATTTATGTACTAATGTACGTTAAGGTAAAAGCAGATACTGATATTTCCAAAATGTGTGAGAGAAGATTAAGAGATGTTCATCTGATAATTATAGCATATACTATGTGATAATGTTAATCAGAGAGTTTTTATTTTCATAGAAAAGGATATTACTAAAACCCTGAGTTTCAATTGTGAAATATTACATGCATGTGACAAGCATGTTTGTGTATTTCATTTTCTGGCTATGTGTGAGAAGTGGTAAAGTCTTCTTACAGAAGAAAAAATTATAGTTATTTGTAAAGATTATGAAGAATGAAACATTTTGTAAAAGAGTGGGTGTCATTTTGAGGGGACAGTAAATTTTTTAGATCAAGATATAGTGGCTGGAGTTTGTTTAAATTGTTCTTAAGTTGAAAGTAAGGTTTAATTTATAATAATATATATGAATGTTTGATATGAAGGTACATAAATGGTTACACAATTCTCATTTATATATAAACTGATTAAGGCTCATTATCTTTTTCAGAAAACATAAAATCACAAAACTATAAATAATCTGAGGCCTGGATTTATTTAATAAATTTTGAAGGCTATAGTTTCACATATTGCAGCTAACAAATCAGCTGATAAGACACTTTGTATAAATTGAAAGAAACAAACAAACAACAAATCAAAACAATAAATCGAAAAAAATGAGAATTCTGTAGTTGTATGCAGGTAGTAACATTGAAAGATAGTCAAATAATGCACCAATATTTAAAATACAAATATACTGGATAGATTTATAACATGCATTAAAATGTTTATATTAAGACAGCTAGATATGTGGAAATTATAGATCATGTTCAGTTCCCACAATAGCATCTAAAAGTTCTTAACTACAAATCTCCACATATTCTATCTGCTCAATTTGAAATACCTCCGCACCCCACAGCCCAGTGAACCACTTGCCTACATAACACTCAAGAAAATTATTAATGACCATTCATAGTCTTGCAAGTAGGTTAAAGAAGAGAGAGAGAGAGAAATGTTTTGAGTTAAAGTGTTGTTCTCATGTAGGATAGGTAAAGTGTCCCTAAGCAAGTGTCAACAAATTAAAAATGTCTAGATTTCTTAGATTCCATGTGCAGTATGATGTAATTGGAGAGAATTACCCACACAGAGCAATGTAAAGGATTTGTGATATAACATGAGATGACAAGAGAGTACATATAAACTAGGTTCCTTAAAACTTCCAAACTGCAAATCAATCAATTCTGCAAGTTTCTAGTATATACTTCACTTATGAGACTATGAGAAACTTCTGAAAAATGAATGTAACCATGTCCCATGTTATATACACAACCAGAAAAATGTGGGTAATTTATGCAAATAAAAAAGTACAAGATAACATTTGTATAATCTTCTGGATGAGGGGTTCATGAAATTTGAATTTTTTACTAACAACTTATAAGTATAAAAATATGTAGCACTACAATATAAATTTATCCATAGAGCAAAATATTTCTTAAATGAAAGACTTTCTTTAGTATCTAAATGTACTAATGACTGCATAATATTGGAAAACCAGCTCTAAATAATTTTAAACTAGCTACCTACTTTGGGAATCTGGCAATGTATTTCAGTCAAAATTTAAGTAGTCTGCAAATACACAGTCTACAAATCCAAGTATCAAGAAACCTTCCAGCTATACATATATTTTTTATCTGGTAATTATACTGAATTCATTAACCTCCTTCACATGATATCATTCAACAATTAAATAATTCTATATCTATACATATTAATAGTAATAAATGAACCATGAATTCAGTTACAGAGATTGAAGTACCTTTACAAATATTTATACAATTAAAGATGACAAGTAAACATCAATAAAATGAAATAACTTATTTTTCCTCCACTACAAATATAAAACCACTATTGTAAGACATTAAACTAATCCAAGGCAGCATAAAATGTAAATCAATCTTGATCTTTAAAATAATTTTCATAACATGAAAGATCAGAGTACCCACTGTATATTTTTGTTTACTTTATTCACTATTTCTGCTATTGCTAACCATTCAAGTGTTGCATAATTTTACTGCAAAATAATTATTCATATTTTCACTTAATTTTTAGTGCCAAATAAATAAGCTTCAAATGAAGGAATGAATTTAAATTATCACTGATTTCCTTTGAAAGTTTCTAATATTTATATATAAACAAAAGTATTCACAATGAATATTCTTTTCTTATCATGCAGTTTGTAATTATAATAAAGAGATCCTTGTGCAGTTCAGCAGAGAAAAATATTAAATTTAAATTAATGTCATATGTATTTCAATTTCATACATGATATGTTCAATTTCATTACTATGTTTCTGGAGAATCTATTACACACTGCATGAAAGACGAGAAAACCTAAATTAAATTTTTGCAAACAAACACATACTATGTACCTTCTTTCAAAAGCAAAAAGGAAGATTTTTACTCCTGTGTGACACAAAATAAAAATTTTACAGTACTTATTATCAAATTCTATATAAAGTACCTTAAAATGTTGTAACACTGAGCTATGCTGCTGTGGTGCCAAAGTGAAACTACAATAACAAAACACATTTTGGTGAGAGATTTAAAACTGTGATTTGTGAAGTTGACCAGGTTTTCAACTGGACTGTCTTACATAAGTTTAGTGCAAATACACTATTTACATATAATTCATCATACCATAATGTTGGATGTGTCAGTAAACCATACATTACTGGAACACTAAAAGTATTTATTTGACTTGTGCAAAAAGAAGACAATTTTGAGCATATTAATATGCTACATAAACAATGTCAAATTGCATTACTATTATGGTACATATATAAAAGCTTCAAATATGTTTCAACAATTTTTGTTTATATACTTTACTGTCTCATAGAGAACAAATTAACGTAAACAAAATTATTTCCATTATTCTTAGAAGAGTTTATGAAAAAAGAAAGTGTTTTAGGAAGAAATTTTAGTTTTTGAAGAAGTATAATGGATTAAGACTTTCACATTAGCAGATTTTGATAAAATTCAAAGAATTTATTATTGGTTACTAACAGATTGAAGAGGAAGAAGTAATTATTGGTCATAGCTGTCTACACTGTTACAGTTATGAAATATTTACAGACAGAACTGGAAGGATCACACAAATATCCCACATTAAAGATGTACTCTGTAAGTTGCAAATCAAATGCAATGTCTTGTGGAGATGCTCTTTAATCATATACCTATAATGAAAACGAAGATGATTGTATCATATGACATTATGAGCGGGATCTTTACTGCAGTCACTTATCTTGCATATTCTCAACAAAACTATGATTGTGATATTCATTTATTGAACACCTAAATTTTAAACTATATTTTGATATATACACAACTGATTTTATGCTTCAACTTGAGACAATAGATGTTTGATATTCCATTCACAAGAAATATATTAACATTTGAGAGAATATAATGCTTCTGTTTGGACGAAATCTATGATTTTGCCTTCTTCCATGCATGTAAAAGAGCAAAAGCTTGTTATCATGCCTTTTATCTCTTATCTTCTCATGTGCACATGCACACAAAGTAACACATTGTAAGCATGCAATATTGCTTGGCTTTCAACTGTATCTAAATCTTGGCAAATGTCATAGCAAAACACAGAAATCGTGATCTTTGTTATCTTCTGTACCTTTAATAGTGATTGGTTCATACATGCCAATAACATCAACAATTCTGGCAATTTATTGTTATCACATAATAAGGAAACTATTGCAATAATTTTTATGTTTAATTTTTCAATCACAATTTCAGCAGAAATGGAAGTATGTGGAAGATTCCAGAAAATGAACCTAATTTTTAAAAAAATTGATTACATACCAGGAATAATAATGAAATGATACAAGGAATTTTGCTTTAATTTTGATCACATTTGCTTGAGAAATTTTTTTCATTAGAGAAAAAGATTGCATCTTCCTTTTGAAAGAATGGGCTTAGAAATCAATACAAAAATATGAGATTGCAGAATTTTACAATGAAGTGTGGAGAGCAAAAGTATACGCACTGCTATTGTGATGACTCTGCTGTACGAGCAAGTTTAGGCTACACATCACTGTGGACAAGAACTTCTTTCAACACACTCTAAACACCAGTCTTTTTTTACAATGAACTACAATTGCCAATGTTATTTTGGTTGTGACATGATGATTGATACTATATCTGTGCTATGTATTCTGGAAAGTTTGTTATGTGGTGTAGGTAGTTGTCACATCCTCCTAAAAGTCTGATGTATCACAACCATAGTAGAAAAAAGGAATTTGTTTCATTAGGGCCACAAAATGAACATTTGAGTTATGACTAGGAGATGAGGCCATTTAGACCAATCTCCCAGGATGGTGACATGTTGAGAAAGTCTACATGTCACTGATGCATTAACTCCGCCATAAGAGCCAGTCTATACATTGCCAATCTGACAACTCCTCCACAGGACCAAGTCAACACACCAGTAATGGGAGGACTCTGGAAGGTAAGCTTGCCAGCCCCTACGGCCTTCATGGTGGTAGCTATGTGCAGTCAGTTATCATTACAAAATAACTATTTCTATTACAGTTTGTTATGAAACTGAAAAATGGAGTGTGTTAAATGAAGTGAAATCAATTAACAAGTCTTCCACATAAACTAGTAGGCTTTATTATAGAAAATCAAAACATACGGTGTAGGTAGTCAGTAATCACATACAATACGTCTAGTGAAATACACTTTCAAGAATTCTTTACACTCGTTTCAATTTTTCCATTTTCTATTAATGTTATCTTTTAAGCCATTGAATAATATTTTTTTCTTAAATAAAGATGCCTAGAAACCTTTACCATCAATTAACTTTTCCATTTGCCATTTTCTTTAATGCCAACTTTCAAATCATTGAGCAAAATTCTAACTTATCTTCAATGAAGATGCCAATACATCAGTAGAAAGAGTGAATTATTATGATGTTCCTTATCATTAAAGAATTACACTAGATATCTATCAGACATAGTAAATATCTGTGGTACATGGTTTATCAGCCCTAAAAAAAATCCACTGTTTCTCATGGAAGTTTAAATAGCATCTATTGAAATCTAGTATTTATATTAATACAATGATATAATGTAAATTGTTTTAAGGTAATGATTTGCAAAATACAGAGCACACCAGTTTTCTTTTATATACATATAAACTAAGATTCAAACAACTACATTATACCATAAGCATTCCAGCTTTTGCTAATTCTTTGGGCATAGCTCAGTCAAAATGCAACCAGACTGTACACTCAACATACAGGTTTGGATATCTAATTCTAATCACTAATAAGAAAATGGTTCTAATAAGCTACTACTGCCTCTCTAAGGATCTACACAGAGTGTTTTTATCCTAACAACAGTTGTAGAGTGATCTGAGTGAGTGAATGAGTAGGTAATTGAGTGAGTAAGTGAGTGATCAAGTGATCTTGTACTTTTTGGTTGCAGGAGAAAGTGCTCGTTAAGTCACATGAGAACACTGACAATGAACCAACAATGATGTGAAGATTTAAGAATGCCAATCAGTATACATAATACACTTATGATATTCATAAATCAGGTTGTACTACTCATACATACAATAAGAAAGATGTATATTTTAAGAATAATGTATTTTTACATTTATGTATTTGCTTAAATCACAATATTGAATAATATTAATGTTAGAAATGAGACTACAAAGAAAACAAAATACCTGTAGTGAATTATTACGTAAATTAAATTGATGTGATGTTTGCATACAATAATGTCTGATCCGTTAATTCATAGGGGTGCTGTATTGTCAGTCTTCATTTCAGCTACAATGTAGCAACTATCTGTAAATCTAAGTGATAATTACACAGTGCAGCCAAAACACCAACAACACAGCAATTTTTACAGATCAAGCATCTTGTTTCAAATGATACCCATAAATGGATCTTCATGTATCAGCAATCTCACTAACTCTGTAACATTTAAGCTTGGGTGAACAAAATAGACTTTGATTCACATGATTTATGTGATAGGCATACTACACAACACATAATTTGCAACCACTACAGTGATCACAGTTACTTAGTCACACAAACAGAAGGAGCAACAGGACAAACAAGGTTACTGTATTTTTTATACATTGCATTTTTGTTATAGATGTCACAGATAGTCACAGCAATGTATGATTTAAAACAAAGTAACACAGAATTAGTGAGATTCTTTTCATGCTACAGACTACAGGTGCATAGTGAATGGCATTCTTAAACATGTTTGCAACATCAACAGGGTCAAGTGTTTGCCCACCGTAAGCCAAAGTTCCTACACTGCCATGTTGTGGGGTTCGGAGGTACTTACCATGTGCATCATACTTACTGGAAAAGTTGCGGGTCGCAAGCATGGTAGTGAGTATGGCACCCTGCACATAACAACAAACAAGTGTTACGTCATTGCACTGGTGTTCATCCACTGCCTGCCTTGCTCCCCTCACTCAACAAAACTTCTTGAGAAAGTCACATTTGCTTTCTAGAAGGTAGTGTGTAATTACTCAAGAAATTACTTTCAGTCTAGTGGTTCATGAGCTGTATTTAATTTTCTTTTTTTCCACAAAGAAAAATTACATGAGGCCCCAGATTAGTAATTCAACATTTGAAACAATTATCTATTATAATAAATTGTGACATCCCTGACAATAAAGACGATGATTCAGCATAAACAATCATTGCACTTTTTTTTGTAACTTCACATACCTTAAGCTTACGCCTTGCATTGAATTTCTTCAAACAGTCAACTGTTTCTTGCCTGTGTACCACAGATGCAACACGCTCCCTTTGCTAAGAAAGAAAACAAAAGAAACAACCCTTTATAGAAAAGTGTGCAATACAATGCAGTAAATACATGGCTGTCACTTGTCACATACTAATGATAAGGGAGAGTAGGAAAGGTATTTCATGAAAGTTGGTTTACTTCTTTCTTAGATCATGGGTGACAGTCAAATCTACTGCTTGCTGAGGAATACATACGCAGATCCATGGATGTTTCAGAGCCTCAGAGGCAGTGATCCTCTTGGAGGGTATTACTGTTAGCATCTGGTTGATGAGATTCTTGGCTTCAGGGGTGACAGTGTCCCATTCTGGTGATGGGTACTGCAAAAGCAACCGAAATAAAATACATGCACATCCAACCAAAAGCAAAGATTTACACCACAGATGTTGCCACAAGGGTCATCACAACCAACATAAAAAATTGTCCTGAAAATCCAAATATCAATATCTTATCGAAATAAACGAAGCAGAATCCCACTGCAACTTTGACAAAGCTCTTGCACATTTATGAGTAATACAAAATTCACAACTAATAAGATAAATAAACAATGAAGCATCAAACACTTCAATGCCTATACACATATTATGAATTTCACAGTCTGTGAAAGAAAATTATAAGTTAAATAATTCATAAAAATCACTTACAAAATTGAAACACTATCTTTACAAGACACATCACATATGATTTCAGAGCGAATAATTAAAATATGTATGTAACTTCAAAATAGGATTGATCAATTATGTTAAAAATAAAATATGCTAAAAATTGAAATATTTGTTCACAGGAAGATAATAATTTCATAACCAAACATGATTAATCAGGAAAATTCTGAATTGCATACAATATAGTGCAACATTTTCAATGGCTTCTACATCTACTAAATTAATTCTTATCTGAAATCTTTTACAAGTGGTATTTCATCAACCTACACACCAATACTTACATCATAAGCTCCTGCCTTAATTTGCGCATATAGTCGATGCTGATCTTCATCCCAAAAGGGTGGATAACCAACTAATAAAATGTACAATATAACTCCTGAAAATAAGTGAAAAGCAGTGTCACTATCAAATAACCCCTCGGGTTTGGAAAAAAGCATACATCAAGCTGTTTCAAGAAACATGAAAATACACTATGAAATTTCACTTATTTTGCATGTCAGAGTTTGCAATATATTCTGAAACAAACATTTCCATTTATTAAAAGATGAATAGAAAGAATCTCCTATATCTACTTACCACATGCCCAGATATCAACTGGTTTTCCATAGGGTTCCTTTTTTAAGACTTCCGGAGAAAGGTAGCCTGGTGTACCAGCAAAGCCTATATAATTAAACAAAATTAATGGTTATTTTTGAAATGAAATATACAGATTTTATTTCAAATGATATCATATAACAAGTTTTACTCACCAAACCATGCTTGTTGTTCCCCTTGCACTTCAATTGCCAGGCCAAAGTCTGCTAACTTCACAGCGGCACCTTTCTGCTTACTTGCTAACAGGAGATTCTCAGGCTAGAAATAGACATGTTCAAAAATTCACTAAACACCATTAGCAACATTCAAACAAGCATTTATCAACATTTCAGAATCAATAGAAGTAATACAAAGGACTCCAAAATGCTGGTGTGTTTTCAGGAAACAAAAAAATAATTATTGTCACACAGCACTAAAAAAACACTTAATTACAAACAAAACAAAAGTTTATTTGCAAATAAAACCTGTGATTATGAAGATGACAATAATTCATGAAGAAATGATGAAGTTTTACTTTTATTGGATGGCACAAATTTCAATCATCAGTCATGCACACATTGGCTTTACTGTTTATGGCACACTTGGCAGCACTCTAAAGCAACTCCACAATGCATAATGGGCAGCTTCAAGGCGTTACATGCTTACTATATCTCACTTGAGAAACACCTCCAGAAAGCATGCCAGCTATCAATAACTTACTTTGAGATCTCTGTGAACAACACCATTTTGGTGGCAGTGGTTTACACTTTCCAAGATTTGCTGGATGCAATGGGATGCATCAGCCTCACTGTAGAATTCTCGGGCTACAATATCTTCAAATAGCTCACCACCTGTCACACTGGAAAAATATTTTATGTAAGAATGCTTGTACAAAAACTACTTTTAAAATGTTACAAGTTGTGCACTACACAAGGACATTTCTAAATAACATAAAAACTAAAATGAGTTTCTTCTGACTTATTAGATTACACTACATGTTAATGATTTCTGACTTGTGACTGGGAACCAGATTCTCAAACGTGCCCTCATAATTCCTTAAATATGTCTGCATTTATGCAGTCAAAACTTCAAAAATACACACTACGAATATGCTCTATTAAGCATTTTAACAACATATTGCGTAATTTTTTTGCACAGTAGATTCATAAAAGGTTTTCAATTAGTATTAAAACTTGCATACATTTCAACGAGTGGGATTACTTAGTTTTGATTCGATTTGATTTATTTCGTCAACAACAGTAAAAAACAAACAAACAAAAAGAAACAACAACAAAACAAACACTATGCAATATACAGGGGAAATTTTCTTGAGATCCAGAATCCATTCTCTCCCCTTTACTGTGTTATTTTTCTAACCGTGCCCCTAGCAGTATCAGCTGTTTACGGTTTCATCCAATCGGGAGCTTGAACGTCACCATAATGACGTCATTATGGTGACGTTAAAGCTCCCGATTGGATGAAATCGTTCACAGCTGATGGTGACGTTCAAGCTCCCGATTGGATGAAATCGTTAACAGCTGTTGGTGACGTTCAAGCTCTCGATTGGATGAAATCGTTAACAGCTGATATCTGCCATGGGCACCAGCTGATGCCAGGGATACGGTTAGAATCTATATACATGGTTGAATGATGAACAAAAGTATCAACAAAATACGATTAGAAACATTTGAAAATTTGAAATTTTCGCTCCCTAGTAATGCATGTATGCATCAGTAAACGAACTACTGACTTTATTTTATTGTATTGCTAAAAATAGCAATTTATAGTCCCAGCTCTACTCCTACTACAAGTAGCGAAAGGAGAGCTCATCAAAACATGTGCATATACTTGGAATTAAACATAAGTTCAATTGACATATACTGCGATTTTTCTATAGCTGCCTCTCAGGGCTCGTCTTCACGATGGAATACATCTTAGCATTTCGCGTCTTTCTCGGTCATGCCGCTAGATGTCCAATTATCGCGACCGTATCAAGCACGGCTTGATCAAGTGACATCTAGCGGCACGACCGAAAAAGACGCGAACTGCCGTGATGTATTCCATCGTGAAGACAGGCCTTGAGAGGCAGCTATAGAAAAATCGCAGTATAAGCCGCTGTTACAGTGTCATCCAATCGGGAGGTTGAACATCACCATAGTGACGTTAAGCTCCCAACTGGATGACACTAACTGCTGATCTGTCAAATGAAGCTTTAAACAAATCGAAATATAGTGCTATATTTCCACAAAGGAATATCTGCCACTAGAACTACCTTGGGAAAAGCAGGCACGGATGTCCTTTTTGTCGTGTTGGGTTATTTTGGTACTTCCTGAGAGACGAAAGTATTTTGTTTAGGATTCACAGATTTATCTGAATATGTAAGCACCGTCTCACTTTTGGAACTAGTGCTAAAATATTTACTTTCCCATATACGTACTACGTATATATGGAGTAATATGCGTAGTATAGGGAAAGTTATGTAATGCTGCGAAAAGTCGATTTCGAGATTTCAACGAAAATACACGTTTTGGCGTCCCCGGATACCGAAAAAGTGGGTATTTTCAAAACGTCCGTCCGTCTGTGAACAACACTGGCGCGTAAACCATACGTGCAATTTCCTCCAAAATGGATATTCCCCGGTCGATCTGCGTCCACTCGAGGCGCCTCGATTTTGAAAAACTTCATTCAAAATTTGAGGGTACTTTACATAAAGTCCCTCGGACATTTTCAAAATTTTCTCAAAAACCGCTCCAAATTTTTTCTTTAAATTTCTTGTAAGAATAGAGTAGAATACACTTATAAAGGTGGCATAGGTCCCATTTTCACGGTTAACTCTGAATTTTCGAAAATCGCAAAAGTTTGAAATTTTTTCGGCGTCTTCTTACAATTACAAAATTGAAGAGAGAGATTTTTCTTTCAAATAAAATTTGTTGTCCAAAGTGAGTTCTTTCATTACGGTCATATACATTTTTTTGAAACTTTTAGTAGTTTTTTGGCAATATTGCACGCAATTTTTGCAATTTTAGAATATTACAAGAACTAGATTTTCTCAAAAACGGCTCCAAATTTTTTCTTTCCATAGGGATAGTGCTAAATGTGCTTTATGAGATGACATAAACGCCATATTTCTCTATTTTTTGTTTTTTTCAAAAATTACAAAAATGTAATTTTTTTGACTTGTCTCTCTCGTCGTAAATATTTACAGTAGGGGCAATTTGTTCATATTATTATATTTATGAGTACATGTGCTTTAAATAATGTCAAGTAAAGTTTTTAAAAAACTTAACCTCTTTTTGTGAAAACTTGCTCAAAATACCGCAGAAACGCTCAAACGCCATTTTCTGTTGAAAATTCACCGTTTTCCAGCACACGATTACAATAAATCTTTTTACGAAGGGTAAGAAAGAAAATCGGAGAAGAAAACATTTGGAGCATTATCTGGAAAAATGTTTATTTGATACATTTTTGTAAATTGCATTAATTTCCAAGCAGAAATTGCGAGACAATTACTCGTTTTTAAAAAAAATTGTACATGACCATTTTAAAATATCTCATTTTTTAGAACAAATTTTATTTAGGAAAAATATGTATGAATCTTTAAAAAATTTAATTTTCAGTGATAATCGTTTCAAATTTTTGAAAATACAGAGTTCGGCGATAATAGGTGTAGCACCAATATTTTTTACCGTTGATTGATACATGCGCGGAGCAAATTTAAAGAATGGAGCCGTTTTTGATAAAATTATTTAAAAATTGCTTCTAATATTTTAATACTATAATCACAGATCAAAACATCTTTAAGTAAATGAAGTGTATGTGTTATAATTAAGTAAATGAAGTGTAAGTATATGTGTTATTATGTGTGTTATGTTATGAAGTGTATGTCTTCCTTAAATCATTCTTTTCATAAGAATATCTACATCAAATGATCACCACAGCCGGCAACAAAGAGAATAATTTAAAACCGCAATATTGCCCTTTTGAAAATTGACAGCGCGTCAAACGAAGCGCGGGAAATTAGAATTTACAATTTAGATTTTTTTGCAATTTTTGAAAATAGAGAGTGCGCCGAAAATGGCACCAGCACCACTTTCTTTTACCGTTCTTTGCTACATACGAGGAAAAAATTAAAGAAAAAAATTGAAGCCGTTTTGAGAAAATAATTGTTTAAAATTTTAAAATTACCTTTTTTTACGTAAAATTACGCAAATACTCATATTTTCAAAAATGAAAATTATCCTATTTGAAGATTTTGACCCCCCAAAATTAAAATTTCTGCTTCAAATTCAAGAGACCGCGACATCTGTCAGATCGATTGGGAAATATCGATTTTCGTGAAAATCCTGCTTGCAGTTTAGTCAGCATTGTTCACTGAGGGACGGACGGACGTTTTGCCGTTATCCAATATTTCGATATCATGTACCTACTAAACGTGGATTCTGACTACACAAATTTCTATATGCTAAATTAAATAGCATACACTTCCCACTTAAAAACGTGGTAACTAAGTAATTCCTAGGCATTTTAGGATTCCCTGAGTTCCCTAGACTTCCCCAGAGGACTAAGAAGTTCCTTTTCTACATTCACTACCAGCAAAGTAAATGGCTCTATCGTAAATTTACAAATTGGGTGTAGAGCTTAACAGAGCTCCTGAGAGCAATTAACGAGATGGCAGATCGCCTCTAGGTGTGATTCTCAACGTCTTAAGGGCACCGTGGATCTTGGCATAAGCCCCAGATGTTCCAACATCATTGGCAGGATTCTGGCGTTGGGTACTCCATAAAGTTGGGCTGTCAGGGGAATGACTAGTTGGTATTTCGCCACATTTTCCTCCCCTGCTATCAGAAAGCTGGATCCATCCTTGTGGCAAAAAGTCACGCCGACCACGTGGACCTCTTCCCCGCTTTTTCTTAGCAGGTCAGGTTTGAGTCTAACCCTTTCGGCAGCGGCTTCCATGGACGCAATTGTGTTCGATTATCGCAGCCTCTTCACTTTCATGAAATTCTTGATCTCGTCATGACCCTTTATTCTTGCTTTGTCCCAGAATGTGATCCATGGTTTCTACCGTTGTATTGCACTTCCGGCAAAACACCTTCTCTCTGGGCCTTCCTATACTAAGAGTAGATTTATTGGCAGCGGTATTTGATCCCAAGTGGAGGGCTGTGATAAAAAGACTAAATCAGAAGACTGTGTTCTTTCAAAAAGGCATTTCCAATCGGATCGTTTATATGCTTCTTAACCGCTCTCCCTTGGGATACCAACTTCTTCCAGGCGGCTACCTCGTCATCGACGCATTTCTTTTAAAAACCATTATATTTTGTTCAGTATAGGGCCAATTGAGCCTCAGTGCTTTGGCGGTCTTAAATGTCCATTGGTAGAAACTTGCACAGGAGCTCAGCCATATGCAAATAGAATCTGCATATTTTTCTAATCGTAACCCTAGGTTCAGCGCTATCCTACGAAAGTAAAGGACGAGCCGCAGCAATCCTCTATCTCTCTTAGCCTGGTAGAATAAGCCTTCTGCAGTACTCGCATGCAGGTGTAGGAACAGTTGGACTGACACTCTGATTTGACCTCCGCTTCCCTGAGCATCGACATAGATGGCGATAAAACCCGTAGGTAGAGGTAATGAGGCATTATGCAGATATGAAGTAATGCCAACTACATACCTAATGCTTTGAATGCGCCTTCTGAAGGCTCGTCACTGCTTCCATCAAATTTGATATGGATGCTTTAGATGGGAAGCCGTTCCAAATAGATTAGTTCACTCCCAGGTGTGAAGTTACTAAGTTAGAGGTAGTTATTTACTGCATGTAGGAACAAGATACATGGATTTTTCGTTACCAGGGTCCGGCAACAAGAAAATCTCCGTTTTTCCTACAGCATTACAATATTTTCTCTGTAATGCGTAAACACTAAAAAATATCTATCTTTAATACTGTATTTACAGAAAGTGGCCGAAAAAATTTTGAATTTTTGCAATTTAAAAAAAAATCAGGCATTTCAACTAAAATGACACCCGTGCCATTTTTTACGAGTTGTTTACGCTATCCGAAGACAAATTTTAATATAAAAATTAGACCTGGAACAGCTATCAGCCTAATTCCTGATAGTGAAGAAGAAGAAGAAAAATTACAGCTATTTTTGAGAAAAGTATGAAAATGTTGAGGCTATACGTAAAATACGTACTCCAAATAATCAAAATATCCGTTTTAAACTCATAGGACATCCAGTTTGTTCATGTCAATCGGAGAATATCAATTTTGGAGAAAATCGAACGATTTTGGTGCTAACGTTGACCACACACGGACGAATATAGCCGTCAATCGATTTTTCGGTATCAAGGACCCATATAACATGGCTTCTGTCTACAGGACATGTTGGAAGAAGTTATTTACCACACGAAGGAACTTTTTCATAACCAGGGCTCAAAAATGAGAGTTTGTCGAAAAATTGTTTTTCCGCCGCACGTTTACATTACTTTTGTTTAGTACTTTCATAGTAATGCGAGAAAGTTAAATCAGTCATCCGAAATTTGGTCAACCATGAGCCCATATTCCAAACAGAAACGGGGACCAACGGACTTTGTTGATCTAAGTTTCACTTGTTGGTGCAGACGTTCCTGTTTACAATGTAACGGGTATAGAACGGGTACGGGAACGAATTCTACGTGTACGAAGACGAGCCCCTTGAGAAGCGGAACGCAGGCGTGTGCCGCAACCCGCCACACGTTGCTGCACCGCAGGCGGCATTAACGCCGAGACATTTCTACTCGCGGAGGGGTCCACTCGCAGGGAAATCGTTTACTCGCGCGTGTTTACGCGTCTCGTATTTAAAACAAAAACAAAAAACAACAACAGCTCAATCAACGAAATCACACACCAACTTCGCTTCGCAAATACAACATAGCATTTTCCCCTACAACTGTATACAAATTATAATATTCGAAAAAGTATGTAATTTTACGAGTACATTGGAACACGGTGTTTAATATCTCAAGGAATAGAATAATATAGGATACTGAATGCGGAAGCTTTTTCATGTGTAAAGTACTTTCTTTTATGTAAAGAAAACCTTTGTCTTGGCAACCCTCGTTTTTAATGAATATTAAAACTAGTGGTGCTACACAATGGCACAGACTTTCCCGTATTGGTTTTCTATTTCCTTTGGTCTCGGCTAGCTATTCGGACTTGCCACAGACTCTTGCCAGATGCCATCTAGCGCCGCCAAAACTACATTTTTCGTTTTGTTAATACTAGAACGGAAATATTATTTAAAGAAAATTAAAGAACAGTAAAATCTAAACCTAAATGGCAATTTTCTTTGAAACATTTGGAGCCGTTTTTAAGAAAATTACGTTTAAGCGCTCCTGTAAAAGCGACATTTGAAGCTCATTACCACAAACAATTTTTGAGTTTTCGGAAAACTTCATTGGATGTTATTTGAAGCACTATTACTCACAAATACAATAGTGTATACTAATTTCTGGAAATGTGTATGTTAAGTGTGTGAGAGATCTTAAGCAAATACATTTCTGTAAATTTTGAAAGAAAAAAAAATCCCCAAAATTAACTTTTGGTCATATTAAAAAAGCACAATTAGCACTATTCGTTCAAAAAGTTTAAAGAAACATGTTGAACCATTTATGAGAAAATGGCGTTTGAGCGTTTCTGAAAGTATGGAATTTTGAACTAATTTTCCCAGAAAACTGTTGAGTTTTCGAGAAACTTTATATGACTATTTAAATCACATCTACTGATAAATATAATAATGTGAACAAATGGCCGGTAATGTAAATATTATCGACGTGACAGACAAGCCAAAAAATTACATTTTTATAACGTTTGAAAAAACAAAAGAACAGAGCCAAATGGCGTTTATGTCATCTCAGAGTAATTTAGTATTTTCCCTACCAAAAGTTTAAAGAAAACATTTGCTGCGTTTTTTAGAAAATTTGTTTTTTGTAATGTTTTGAAATTGCACACTTCACGCAATATTGCGCAAAAACTACTCAACTATTTTTAAAAAATGTGCATGACCTTGATGAAAGATGTCACTTTGGAAAACAAATTATATTTGAAGGAAAAATCTCTATCTTCAAATTTGTAGTTGTAGAAGACACTGAAAAAAATTTCAATTTTTTGCAATTTTCGAAACTTCAGAGTTAACCGTGAAAATGGAACCTGTGCCACCATAAGTGTATTTTACCTTTTCTTACAAAAAATTTAAAGAAAAAAATTGTAGAAGTTTTTGAGAAAATTTTAAAAATGGGGGCTTCATATAAAATACCCCCAAATTTTGAAGTTGTTTTTCAAAATCTTCCGACAACTACAAAATTAAAGATTGAGATTTTTTTCATCAAATAAAATTTGTTCTCCATTGTGAGTTCTTTCCTTAAGATCCTGTACATGTTTTTGAAAACTTTAGTAGTTTTCGTGCAACACTGCGTTCAATGTGTGCAATTTTAAAAAATTACAAAAACAAGTTTTCAAAAATGGCTCCGTATTTTTCTCTTTTGGTAAGGTTAGTGCCTAATGTACTCTATGAGGTGGCACAAACGCCATATTGCTCTATTATTTTGTTTTTTAAAAAATCCCACGTCTTCCACGTCGTTAATAGTTTCTTTAGTGGCGATTTGTTCACATTATTATATTTACGAGTACATGTGCTTTAAATAACGTCAAATAAAGTTTATCGAAAAATCAACCTTTTTCCGTGAAAACGAACTCAAATTTCCGCATTTTCAGAAACGTTCAAACGCCATTTTCTCATAAATGGGTCCAAATTTTTCTTCAAACTTTTGGAAAGGATAGTGCAATTTCACTCTTTAATATGACGTAAAGTTCAATTTGGGGTATTTTTTTTTTAATTTCACAAATGTCATATTTTTTAAAGATCTCTCGCGCCGTTAATATGAACATTTCCAGCAATTTGTAACACTATTGTATTTATGAATTGATGTACTTCAAATGACTTCCAATGACTTTTTCGAAATCTCAAAAATTTTCTGTGGAAAAGAGCTTCGAATTCACCATTTACTGTAGGGCTTAAACACATTTTCTTAACAACCGCTCCAAATTTTTCAAAGAAAATTGCCATTTAGGACGAGGTTTTACTGTTCTTTAATATTCTTTAAATAATATGTCCGTTCTACCATTAGAAACCGAAAAATTAAAAAAAAATGTAAAAAAAATAGAGTTGGGCGGCGATAGATGTCAGTTGGCAAGAGAATGTGGCAATTACAAATAGCTAGCCGAGACGAAATTAAATAGAAAACTAATACGGGAAAGTCTGTGCCATTCTGTAGCACTAGTTTAAAAGTATTTTTAATGTGGCGCCCAATAGATGAAAAGCTTTTGTCAATTAAAGCGGATAAAATGTGTGTGTTTAAATTGATCGTGAAAATTTCGATTATTTCCAGTTTTACAATAATTAGTGCACGACAATTGCTACTTCCATATCTTCCCTGACGACTATACGCATGCCAAACTGTAATTATAAAATATATACACTAAATGTAATTTTGAGCTTTGAAATATACTTACAGATCAAACACCAGGTAGTGAAAATGTTCTTCTTGTATACTGTCGTGTAGCCGAACTGAAACAAAAATGGAAATAAATGAAGCATAACGTAGAAAATATCTAAATTATTTGGTACGCGGTATACTATATTACCTGAATATTAAAACAAGTATTTGCGTTTAGAGGGGAATTTGAGCTTTCCACTCATCTGAATTTTGAGATATTTCCTTTAAATGATAGGTAGAGGGCCCCAGATGTCTTGTCGGTTGCTAATATTAACCAGTTTTAAAATATAATTTACTAAATTTTAATAATATCTTAAAATATATAAATCAACAACTATCTGTCGACATTCGATCTTACATTACGTCGTTTGGTTGAGTTCCAATCGATCTATTGAAAGCATTATGAGTGTTAGGTTATACGAAGATTGCAAGTTTCGAAAATTGAATGGTTTTAGATGAAAAGATTATTGAGTGTATACAAACGGAACGCCACGCAAACGACTGAGACATGTGTCTCTTCATAAAAAAAGTGTTTCAGTCATTATAATAATTGACGCATTAAGTTTTTAAAACTATGTGGATAGCGGGATTTCTTGCTACATATCTTAGTAAATATGAAACATTTCTCATTATACACATTACTACCTTCTAGCTACAGATCTAGGTAAATATAAAACATATCAATTACATTTTCAGAAACATCTTGAAAGCAACGCGGTGTTGACAGTGAATAGCGATAGTATTGTTTTAGTATTTGTAAACCTCCCTCATTTCATTATCATTTGAGAACAAGTACTGAACGTCTTTAAACAACATTTTTAACATTTCCTTATAGCGCATATGATGTATGCAATAGGGCAATAATAGGGCGGGGCAAGGGACGGAGCGCGGGGCGGGGCGGGGCGGGGCGTGGGGCAGGGCGCGGGGTGGGGTGGGGGAGCGCGGAAGGAACGTAGGGTGGATGGAGCGTGAAGCGGGGGTGGGGCGTGGGACGGGGCATGGGGCGGGGCGTGGGGAGGGGCATGGGGCGGGGTGGGGCGGGGCGTGGGGAGGGGCATGGGGCGGGGGTGGGGCGGGGCATGGGGTGGGGCGTAGGGTGGGGCGGGGGTAGGGTGGGGCGTGGCATGGGGCGTGGGGTGGGGCGGGGCGTGGGGTGGGGCGTGGGGTGGGGCGTGGGGTGGGGCGGGGCGTGGCCAGGCGCGGGACGAGGCGAGCTACGGGTGAAGCGCGGGGCGCGGGGTGGGGGTAACGGAGCGAGGGTAGTGGGATGCGGGGAGCAAGGCGGAGCGGGGCGGGAGGTGCGGGGCGGGGCGGGGCGGGGCGGGGCGGGGCGGGGCGGTGCGGTGCGGTGCGGGGCGTGGCGGGGCGTGGCGGGGCGGGGCGGTGCTTGGAGCCGAGCGAAGGCGCCCTTTTATGGAACGATTTACGCGTCGGCGTCGAACCGCAGCGGCGGTGGCCGGCCGGCCGGCTGGCTGGCTGGCTGGCTGGCCGGCCGCGTCCCCTCGTAAAAGACGCGCGCAAACAATGGGCGGGGGCGGCGCCGCAGCGAGAGGGAGGGGCTGCTCGCGAAAGGACTGCGCGGCGGAGGAGAGAACGTCGCCGTCACATCGGACGTGACACTCTGCTCCTGCCCAGAGCCCTGACATTTGCAGTGGCCTTCCCGCCCATCACAGTGAGTCCGACCCGTTACACCAATCATGTCCCATCACAGTCATCCTGTCTGTCAAGAATTTTAAAACAATATTTTTATTTTTCAAATAATGTATTTAAAAGCTTTCGATAATATACTTTATAATACAATCAATGTCTCCAATCATTATAGTACACACTAACGTAAACGAAGGTATCTCTATTCTTGCAAGGAATTAATGGAAACTGATGCAAGTTGGAGAAAGTATTTATCTCGCAGTATGTTTAGAGTTAGTCCAAAAACATGTTACACCGCTGAATAACCCTGAAGTGAATTCGTCGAAGGAGCGTGAAGGGAGAATTATTAACGAATAATCAAAAACGAATTATTAAGTAACGGTAGACCGCAAACGGTTGATACACAGCACGCCTGCTTCGGACATTATATAACCAGAAAATAGTCTCAACGATTAAGAAGAAAACGCTTTGGAAAGAATCATAGTAATGTCGTTAATGAAAAATAGTAATTTGGAGTATATATTTCCATTATACGTCTTTGCTACTCTCGGTGTCTACAGACGTCCGACGGGTAAGACAGTTTTCCCCAGACGCAGTCACCGTGACACCTACCAACGGAAAATCAAATAGTCCCTCGCGCCAATAGGGTTCGATGTACAAGAGTAATTCGTGAGCCTAACGCGCTTAGAGGAAGGGAGTCAGGCCACTCCTAGATGGCGTTGAAGCCGCAGTTCCGCGCACTTTGTTTTACCCATGTTGGAGCAACCTATCGGGCAAGGAGAAAGGAAATAGGATTTAGGTTCAAAGAGTGACCCATGATGAATCCACACCATGCCACAATTTACGTGCATTTCTTAGGCGGAATTGGAACTTACAACGCAGATGTAGCACGTACTTGACCGCAAATGCCCCAGAAATGGAAGGAAAAGAGTTGAAAAGTAACACAAGCAAAGCTCACTGCCCGAGGCGGGTTTAGAAACCGAGATTATGAAGGTGCGTCCGCCTTAGACTTCTCGGCTTTCAATGTCCTGAAGCATAGAGGAAACGTACTTCTCTATGCTAGAAGTAATAACATAATATACGTGGATAAGTAAGCCGGATGAGGGAAGTGAGTAAAAATAGTCGTGCCAATAGTAAGAGAAGAATGGAGCAAAGATTTTATCTGCAATAAATACGAGAAAATTGGAAACGAGATTAAAACGATAACGACAGGGACGTTTCCGTCGAGGACACCGAAGTGTGGGGGCGGGCGCAAAGCCCGGAGCTCGGTGCGGCAGAGGAGAGAGATAGAGCGAGTGGGGATAGGCCGGATAATGGAGGGAAGGAGTGAGAACAAACCCGGGGAAAGGAGAGAGCGAAGGCGGAAAGGGGAAACAGCGAAGGCAAGGAAGAGAAAGAGAGCGAAGGTGGGGAAGAGAGAGAGCGAGCGAAGGAGGGGAAGAGAGAGAGCGAGCGAAGGAGGGGAAGAGAGAGAGCGAGCGAAGGAGGGGAAGAGAGAGAGCGAGCGAAGGAGGGGAAGAGAGAGAGCGAAGGAGGGGAAGAGAGAGAGAGCGAAGGAGGGGAAGAGAGAGAGCGAGCGAAGGAGGGGAAGAGAGAGCGAAGGAGGGGAAGAGAGCGAGCGAAGGAGGGGAAGAGAGCGAGCGAAGGAGGCGAAGAGAGAGAGAGCGAAGGAGGCGAAGAGAGAGAGAGCGAAGGAGGCGAAGAGAGAGAGAGCGAAGGAGGCGAAGAGAGAGAGAGCGAAGGAGGCGAAGAGAGAGAGAGCGAAGGAGGCGAAGAGAGAGAGAGCGACGGCGGGGAAGGGAGAGAGCGAACAAGTGAAAGAGAGAAAGCGAAGGCAGGGGAGGGGACAAAGCGAAGGCAGTGAAGGGGACAGCGCGATGGCTGGGGAGGGGAGAGAGGAAAGGCAGGAGAGGGGAAGTAGCGGCAGGGGCGCGTTCGGGGAACGGGTGTAGCCGGAGCGAGGCGGGTCGGTGGCGGGGGAGGGCCAGGGAGAGGAGCTGAGCGAGCGGGCGGGGAAAGGGCGAGGGTGAGCTGGGTGTGCCTATTGGAGGCGACGTGTAATGCCTTTGATCCCGGAAAGGGCTGTGCCAGAGGGAATTCGATTCCGGCGCCCGCTCAACCACGCCCTCTCGCTCGTGGGCGGGGGCGAACAGAATTCGCGACGGCAGCGGGACGGGACGGAAGGGGAGAGGAGGGCGAGCGAGTGAGGGATTGATTGCTGACACGTAAGAGCACGTGAACATAATACTCCCACTGAGGTGACAAAGATGAATGAAGACTGACAAAAAATGATACGATGACATTTTCCAATTCAATAAAATAATGCTCTACAAAATATTATAAGGAAATTTATGGTTCCAATTTTAAAAATGATCATAAAATATTTTATTTATCCTCAAATGGTTTTGACACATTACAATGTGCTGAACAAAATTATACCACGGAATATCGATATTTTGTGGAGGGGAGGCATGTGGAGCTAGGACGCACCATATGCTACTCGCGACATCTAGCGGCACAGTATGTGGAGTTCGCTGCGACGTCACGCGACTATTAGACATTCTTCTTCGGAATTTAAAAAAATCTCTTTTAACGGGCAGCAATTATGGAAATCTTATAGTACGAATTCATTATACGTTAACTATTGAGCACTTGACGTATAATAGTTAACGTATAATGAATTCGAGATTCGCTCTTCCTTTCCAAATACCTATTTATGGTATTTTAAAAAGTAAAATTAAAAGTATTACTACGAAATTCTCAAAAGCCACTCCTCTGTTGATGACTCGTGGCATAAATATAAGAATACTTGACGTA
Organism: Acheta domesticus; assembly: GCA_031308135.1. Classification (NCBI taxonomy): domain Eukaryota; kingdom Metazoa; phylum Arthropoda; class Insecta; order Orthoptera; family Gryllidae; genus Acheta; species Acheta domesticus. Next base: position 12,735,206 of record JAHLJT010009436.1, read on the forward strand.
ATAGAATTTCAGTAAGTAAATAATTTAATTTCTGTGAAATTTAAATGGTTATAATGAGATAAAAATTCTCTATACTCTGCAATAAGAGATCTGTTAGTTCAAAATAATCGCTTAGCAATTCAAAACACAACTGCCAATATCAGGAAATTCTGTAACTCTCATTTTTTAGTAACACTGTTTACTTTTATTATTATATAGTTTTGAATTTGTCTTCATTTATGTTCGCGGTCCTTTTCGATAGAAATCCATTTTTTAAATCAATACTTCAAACTTCTACATCAACAATATTCTTCTTGTATTTTCATCGATAATCTCCTAGATGTGTTTAAACTCTTATTTATATTGACCTTTTTTTAAAAATCAAGCTTTTTTATTTCATAATATTCTTCAATTTATACAACTTTCAGAACAAATGCAAATGCGAGATGCATTGGTTTACATGAAAATTTCAAGAGGAAGAATTGAACTTTCAATAAGAATAAAATTAAACATTGTCTGCATCCAAAGATTCCATCATTGTTTCGAAATTTTAATGACACAAACATTTCTACGAAAGGATGCTTCTCAATACCAGCGGCAAATATGTGCATTAATGTGTCGAGAAGCGAGATTTCCAAGACGAAAGTTTATCATCACACTTGAAGCCGAAACTTCTGTTGGTTTTATTTTGATTCCCCAAATACAATGGAATTTCACCTCAATTTTCAAAATGAAGCCAGAGGCAAGTGTGACAGAATGCCTTTTGGTTTCAGTAGAATGGCGGTGGTAAAGTCTGGTGGTAGATTGGCGTGGTGTGGTAAAGTCTGCATTCGTTTTGTATTCATGGTGTCCGTCCACCCTAATGCGATAAGTTCGTTCTAGGACCTGAATAATGGAGCTAATTGTGCAGCATTTCTTTTCCTCGGGGTCCATTGTCATTCACTGAACAAGCGAAACCCTCGTTGTGCCTCTACGGCCAACGCTGCTCCACCGATTGCTTGATCACTTTGGACCCGGAGGATTTTGGCTACGAAAAGGAGAATGTAGGGGAGAACGGGGGAATGGGAGCCTACCAAAGAAAAAGTGAAATAAGAATGCGTAAATTTTGATTAATCGTGTTGTTTATCTAGGTTGTGTTATGCTTGATCCATAAAATAAAAACAAAACACAACAAGACACTTATGAGTAAAAAAAGAAAACCAAACTGAATCGATTGGCTCTCTTTACCCGATCACCTGGGCACTGGGAGCCCCCTCCCCACAGGGTAATGTTTGAGACGTAGCAAACTTAATCCATACTGACGATATAACTTAGCTGCCTTTATAAAACTGCAACCTAATGGCATTGTTTCCCCTCCTGTGGATTTACAAATTCATCATTTGCGTTTTGTACATTATAAATAAATTGTTTCCTAGCAAACAATTGACAAATAAAAGACGTTCAAAATCACAATCTGCACAGTCCAGATGTGATGCGTTTTTACATTCTCTATAATATTGACAGTCACATTTGATTCTATGTCAGTAAAGCAAAGCAAATAAATGATATTATACTGGAATCGTTGCTTTCATTGTTAATGCTAATCGATGAACTCTCTATGGAAGATTATGTCAAAGGCTTGTAGGGCTCCGTTTGGGTGGTCTACCCCTCATTTTTACCACTGTTTGCAGTAGAAAATTCGGATCTTTTCTTCGGCGGACCCTCGCCTTCTGCCTTCTCTTTCTTTCAATTTTTCCTTTTCTTCAAAGTTTTTTCAAAGGTGAAGCAGTCGAAATCTCCGAATGCCGTTTCTTACGAGCATTTTTGATGGATTGATGTGTCTAGTTCATGTGAAGTCCACTTATCTGTGGCCCATTGTCTTTTTCGAGGCCTATACTGGAAACAAAATGAATCCCATTGTAAGGAGTTAGTTTAATCGTGTTAAATTAAAATAACGACCGTGCAGTGAAAACAAGCATGGGGCATCAGAACTAGGCTCGAATTTCCCCTTGCTAATGGCTCTCACTAGCAATGGTAACGTTTTTGTTTAAATTACAGAAGTAGAATAAAATAGTTTTGTTCTTCTGTTTTAACTTGATCTCGTTCAACTACATGAATCACTCTATCAACACAATTTATTAAGATCCCCGTATAAGCATGAAAGCACAAAATACAGGTGGACGGCCGAAAACACACTGTGACATCAGTTAGGCAAACGGAGTGCGACTGCGACACTGCTTCTACTGTGGACCAATGGTGCACTCTACGGAACCTTCAAAGCAATTCGCAGGTGACTGGCGTGCAAAAGTCACATTATTCGGGATGGCTCCTATTACCCATAGGCTCCCATTGACCCGTTCTCCCCCGTATGCCAGAGCAGGTCGACACATTTATTAAAGATGAGTATTCGTGACTGGCAGCAAAATTTACACAATGCAGGAAAATCAAAACTGAAAAAATACTCAATCCTTCTATTTCTATACTACGTTTCTTCAGGATATGCGAGGTCATATTTAATGTTTTATCCTGATGTACAATAGTAATATATTCGTAAATAGTTTGGTTCTTAATGTAAGTTCTAGCCAACGAATGATTTGCTATTTTCAATTAAATTTTGAAGGCGAATAACTATAAAAAGGAGTTGACTTTTTTATGTTAAGATCTATCCTCGAAATTCTCCCCAGATTGTTTTATCACTAGCAGCTAGATTGTTCCATTGTTATAAAACTAGCTTAGTGGGACGTCTCTGACGCTTCAAACAACTTTAAAAATATTTTCATATTAATTAGTTTGAAGTTTTAAAATAAGATTAGAAGGATACAAAAATGGACAGCTCCCAGCAGCAGACACAGATGCCTCGCTTGCCTCAAACGGTGAACAGGAAAGAGTCAGCCCATGAGTGACTGACTGAAGGACGGACACGCACACAAACGCAGTTTATCCGTTTATTATAGGCAGGATTGATATCGGCATGGTCTCATTCGTGAAAGGTTTCCTTAAATATCAGTTTTTCCATTTTAGAAACTGAAATATCCAAAGGGCGTTCTTCGGCAAAAGAAAGAAAATCCATTATCTTGCCTTGACACCAGCCTTGCTCGGAATATAAATTTTCTCGCAATTTCGAAACATGAAATAGAATACTCTTCTCCAAAACCCATGAGTTATATTTCTTAACTTGTCGTTGTACTTGTCGTAACTAACTTATATTTCTGTAAGCCTATCTTGGTGCATGCCCCTAATGGCAATACTTAACTGTAAAATTTCTTGTCTCAATGGAACGACCCACAATTGTAAATTGTACAACAACGTAGAATAATTTGATTTGAAAAAAAGATTTGTTGCCAAACACAAAAAGAACGGCCAAAAGACGTGAGGCAACAGGAAAATGAATGAAAACCGTACAACGTTGAATATTGCACACTGAAAAACTTGGTAGTTCAAAAAAAAAAAGATGTGAGCAAACGACGAAACATATTGGAAAACTGTCGCAATGTTAGGGGAAATCCCGAGCGCTGGAAGACAAGCGGCCGGGCCGTTGCCTCGGACGCCGGCCGCGGCGCAACGGAGCGCGACATGGTAGTGCGCGGCAGCGAGACAGCGGAAAACGCGGCGAGGCAGGTCCGGACGTATGCTTTGAATTTGCACTAGATCCCCTCCCCCCCCGGCCACTCTACTTTGCTCTGCCCGTTACCCCTCACCTGCGGAACTCTGCTCCGCCCTGCCTCCTTTCATTCGGCGCGACCCCGCTGCTCGTCACCCCATCCCCACCCCCTACATTCCCCTTCCACCCCACCACGCTTTACTCCACCCTATCCTAGAGGGCGATTTGTCTGACTCTGCCCCCCCCCCCCAAGCCCCAATGGCCACGATGGAATACCACACGGCATTTCGCGTCTTTCTCCGTCGGGCCGCTAGGAGGCGCGCGATCGCAAGCACTGCTTGATACGGACGCGATCATGTGATATCTGGCGACACCACTGAGAGAGTCGCGAAATACTGTGACATATTCCATCGTGAAGAGAGGCCTTGAGAGGCAAAGTTAGAAAATTCGCAGTATAGCCTCTGCCGCCCTGCCCCGTCCGGACCGCATGTTTTGAATTTGCATTAGACTTGTGCATGGTAGTTATTTTAGAGCTCTCTGATTAAACAGTGAGACGGCGCACGAAACGCAAGGGACACATCTCTCTGAAAAAACTCATTTGCAAGAGAGACAGACAGCTGTAGACAACTGGTGCTTTCGAAAAGAGTAGTGGCAGGGCGCTTGTGAGGATATTAGTGGGGTTTATCAAAGAACAATTAGAGACACCAAACAGTTATAAAACGTATAAATTATGTAATCCGAATTTAATAGTAATCCTTAAGTGAAAAATTTTGGGGCGGTTTATTAGAGCAAACAAATTACGTACTTATTTAAGGGCTTCTCATACTTTTTTAAGAAATATGGGATATGTATTTGACACTTGAAGGAAGAAAAACAATTTTAGGCAAATTTGTGGGAAACAAATTTAGACAGATATTACTAAAAGCAATTACTTTTATTCTTCTCATTTGACGTCCATGTTTACAAAACGGGTTGCAAGTTATCTCTCATTTATTTCACAACTCGCAGTTGAAAATTCAGCCCCACACTCTTTTTACATTAACCAACTTTCATAAACCTTATTAATATTCTCACAAGCGCCCTGCCACTACTCTTTTCGATAGCAGCAGCTATCCACAGCTATTTGTCTGTCTGCCCCTTCAAAGAGTATGTGTCTCAGAGAAATGTGTCCCTTGCGTTTCGTTTGCCGCCTCAGGGAGTTCTAAAATAAGTCCCATGCACAAATCTGGTGCAAATTCAAAACATGCGGTCCGGACGGGACAGGGCAGGAGAGACTATACTGCGATTTTTCTAACTTTGCCCCTCGAGGTCCGTCTTCACGATGGAATATGTCACGGCATTTCGCATCTCTCAATCGTGCCGCCAGATATCACATGATCGCTTCCGTACGTATCAAGCAGAGCTTGCGACCACGCGACTCCTAGCGGCCCGACGGAGAAAGACGCGAAATGCCGTGTGGTATTCCATCGTGGCCACAGGGGCTTGGACGGCAGAGTTAGACAAATCGCCCTCTAGAACAGAGTGGAGTAAAGCGTGGTGGGGTGGAAGGGGAATGTAGGGGGTGGGGATTGGGTGACAAGCAGCGTGGTCGCGCCGAATGGAAGGAGGCAGGGCGGGGCAGAGTTCCGCAGGCGAGGGGTAACGGGGAGAGCGAGGTAGAGTGGGCAGGGTGGGAGGGAGGGGACGAAGCGGATAGGACGGGTTGGCGGAGTGGAGAGAACGGTGGGTGTGGAGCGGGAAGGAGTGAAAGGCGGGGGCGAGCAGGGAGGGCGGAGAGGGGCGGGGCGAAGCGCATTCTGGCGGGGAGGACCTGGCGGAGCTGTGAGAGGCGAGGCGAGGCGCAGCTGGGCCCGGGCACGAGCACGGGCGGCGTGGAGTGGAGTGGGGTGGGGGTGGGGTGCGGTGCGGTGGGGTCGATACGGTGGGCGAACTGTCGTCCGCCGCGGAGCGAAGGCGCGCGGGCACAGCACAGCGGGGCCTCGCAACTCTCCATCAAACCCGGAGACAAAGCTCCAGGGTGCTACTACACGAGGCGCTAGTGTCGCCGGGTAGAGCTGCAGCTTAGGCTCGCCAACTTCCGCACCTAAAAATTGGCTCATTTGTGAGAAATACGAAATATCTCTTCCAAATGTTCAATTATTCATAATATATACATATAAGAAACCGCTTAAGAAGGAGCGAACATCGACGCTATCTTTTGTAACAGGACGCGCCTGCTTGCGTCTCGCGAAGCCATGCAGCAGCCACGCACGTTTGAAGTCTCGTTGGCAGCCGTTCGTATTTTAGTTCTTGTAAGAAAGTGATAGAGGAGAGCGCGCCACTGTAATGGTCTCCACCGCGTTTTGTGGAAGTGAAAAGGCCCTGCAGCACGGCGCGCAGTGAGGCCGAGAAGCGGACGTTATTGCCCTCGCAATGAGTACTTTGGTAAATATTCGTGAGCAGCATCATTCGTGAACATTTCACGTACTACGTGCGAAAATCACTCAGAAGTTGCAGCCTAAAATGATTATTTCCTTTTTAGTGACGCGCAGTGATGATAGGACAAACAGGACAAGAGACGTCATTTTATATTTCTGTACATGTAGGTTCTACGCCAGTACAAAAAGGATATAACACAACTTTTGCAGAACTTTTCCAGATTTTCTCATCCAAACAATTATAATTTAATATCAACGTAAAATGGTATGTTGTGTCATATCTATTCCAGCAGATTAATTACACAATTATTTTACACGAAATAACTGTCGATGTAAATAATTTTTACAATTCAAAACATTTACAAAGGTTTATTTTAATAAATGTGCAAGATCAGCTAACAAGCATTTTATAATATTATAAGTTTGGAATTTGAATGGAATTGCAAGAACAGAGCTAGCCAATATGTTGACCTCTGTTGTCTGGGAATCCCGGCAAGTCGGTCTTGCGACATATCCGATTGTTCGACAGCGCAAAAGCAACAGGTGCGGGAGAGGCTGGGCGGTGGCGGTCGTGGGTGGGCGGGCGGGGCAGAGGGTAGGGTAGGGCGGGAGTGAGGCAGGGGGTAGGGGGGCAAGGGGTACTGGGCCGAGGGTTGGGCGGGGGGTGGGGCAGGGACGGAGCCGGCGGGCGGGCGTCGACGGGCGCAGTGCGCGATCACGTACCAGCCGATGCTCTAATTAGCAACGAGCGGCCTGCCTGTTCGCGGCAGTTGTCAACACGGGCGAGCGGCTCGTCTCCGCCCTAATTAATCGCGAGGTTTGCCGAAGAAGATTAATGAAGTTAATTATCGGAGCCGTCTGTATGTCGGGATATTGAAGTTTGGACTCGCTCCGAGGTCACGTCTCGCCTAGTGCCCGCTCGCAGCGCGCGATGCGCCCGTACAACTATTATGCCATCAGACAGGTAACGCACGTGCAGGCTGACAGTACCGAAATTCGTGGACAAACAGACGATACATCGATGGGCAGAGCCACGGATACGCATGAAAGCTTACCAGAGTTCCATCACGCCGTAGTCCTCGAACCTTTTGTCTGAACCTGTATGTCCCGCTATCCTGTTCTGTCGCTCTAACGAGATCCTTTACGAGAAGCGCAGACTGGCGCGAAGGTGTGAACTTGGCGAGAGTGCGACCAGAAGGACAGAAAGTGAGGGTCGAACGGGTAGCTCGCTTTGTGGCCGACGCTGCCGCTGGCGGGTGAGGGGTGGTGGGCGTGGGAGGAGGTCTGGGATGGGAGGGCGTGCTTGGGGCCAGGGCACTGGCTGTGTGAGAGGACAAGCTAGGTCACCGACGACGGCTTGGTCGCACCGCAGCCGGGGAGAGGTGGCGTCAAGTAGTGAAGAAGGAGTGGGAATGGTGGAGGGGAGGGGCGGGGATGAAAGGATTGAGGGCGGTTACATGGCGGGACAAGGCTGGACTGGTCGGGGCGGGAATGGGCGTGACGGGGCGGGGTGGGGATAAGTCGTGAGGAAAGGGTGCGGGACGAGGCGTGCGGAAAGGGGCGGAGCAAGGCGGGGCAGGCCGGGGCGGGGCGGGGCAGGGCGGGGCAGGGCGGGGCAGGGCGGGACGGGGCGGGACGGGGCGGGACGGGGCGGGACGGGGCGGGACGGGGCGGGGCGGGGCGGGTTGTATTTGGGGCGGACGGCTAGAAGGAGCTGGGGTGGGGGCGAGGCGGCGAGAGCTGGTCGGGAGTATCCGCCTGGCGCGCGCGACAAAGGCCGTCTGCGGTCGCGATCATCGTTACCCGGCGCTCGCGACGAGACGGGACGGCTCGCCGCCCAAGTCGACGCCACACGTAATTGGAAGACGCGGCGCTCGCAAACAAGCGCTACGACTCAGGAGGCAAATAGGAAACTGCGAACGACACACAACATGTTTTTCGTCTTCGTGAACCCGAATCTCGCACTAGCAAATGCAGAAAAGCAATGGTTGTCTCGGCTGTGTAATTCAACTCCGCATAGACGCCTGGGCAATGGCAAAATGCAACCCGCAGACACGTGTTTAATATCAAGCTGCAGGAGTGACCTGAAGGCCCTCGCAGCAGAAGTTTTAAACATCTTCTTTTTCGTCTCTCATTTACGGATTAATTTAAAGAGATTTAAAATCATAAGAAATAATTGTACGCACGGTGTCACTTCGTGTGGGAAAATAACATTATTTTTTAAATTTAAGGTCGCATCAACTACTAGGTCATTAGCGACCACTATTGGATGTAACGTTATGGTATGAGGATGAAACGATATGGTGATGATAGGGGGTGAAAGGACGAACACATACAACCATGCCCGAGGCGGGACTCGAACCCGCGACCCTCGGTCCGAGATCACCACGACACTACAGCTTTAGCGATCTCGGCCACGGGGCCGACACATTCAATTTCTTTCTTTTATTATAAAAAAAATTCCTTCCCCGCTCGTTTGAAAACGCAGAGGTATTAACGCAGGCGCTCCGTAAGTCCCATTCCATAAGGCTGCGGTCTCGTTCCCGGCGCGCGGGGCGGGCCGGCCGCCGCATGTGGCGCAGCGTGCTTATCGCGCAGTTTGCTGGATTGCGGCGGGCGCCGCACCTGCGTGCCTCGCGCCGCTCTCCCTGCCGTGCCGCAACGCGCCGCGCCGCGCCGCGCCGTCGCCGATTACTTCGCCCAATTTATTGCTGTGCGTGGCCGCTGCGGCGGGCGCTCGCCCGCCCGCCTTGCGCCAGACGACCCCCGCCTGGGTGGCCGTTGCCTCTGCGGTGTCACTGACCCGGAGGTCCTAGGGTTCGAGCGCCGCCGCGGGCAGGTTCGAACCTATAGCAGTACCGCTCGCAATATATATATATATATATATATATATATATATATATATATATATAATTTATATATGCATTATTTATATATAAAAATAATATATATAAATAAAAAAATAATAAAAAACATCATGTCGGACGTACCTTTGGTGAAGCCTCGGAGGCTTCCCCCACCCCGCGGCAGCTGAGATTTCCCCTCCCGACGATAAGGAAGCGCGGAGGCGACAAGGAGATGCGACTGGGAGACGCGGCATCGCACTGGCCGTCACTCGTCATCACTACCTTCATCGTCAGAAGATGAACTCGCGCTGACAGGAGTGTGCAAAGAAATTACTAATTCGTCAATATGTTGGTCAATCACATTATCCTATCCCTGAAGCCCTTTTTCAAGACACGTCTGATTTTCTGTTAATCGTTTGGACAAACCCTGCTGTAGAAACACGTAAGCTGCGTTTCGTGTGCTCCTTCCCACTCATCGGTTTGTTATCGCCAATCTCGCTGCTGTTGAATTACTGCGCGACCCACGAGAGAGAGACAGAAAGAGAACTATGTTGTGACAAAGAGCGCAGGCTGGCGGAGAAATATTTGTAGCTTTGGAGGGGGAGAAGCCACGTTCGGACATGGGTAGTAGAAGGTTTTTGTGAGTCTTGTAGTGCTGTAGATTGAAAAATAGATCAAATTCAACCACTGTCTGGAGCGGCCGGCTGCTCTGTGCGGTAGTTTTCAGTGGTTTCTCGGATCAATAGTAGGGGAAAGCCCAAGCAGTACTGTGACAAACGGGCAACGAAATGCGCGCGATCTTTCCTTTCTTACCGTGGTGTCCACCTCTCTCCTCAGACACGCACACCACACATGTCTGGCGAAATTAGCCCGAATTACTCTGGCCGGGATGGTGTCCCACGGAGGGGGGGTGGACCTAGAGGACAAAGCGATCGGCGCCGAACCCACGTTGCGAAACACCGCCAACTGTAAGATAAACCACGCACTACACTTACAGAGATCGCAGTAGATGACACACCAGGTCACGCGAAATAATCGAGATGAAGACGTAAGACGATCACACACGAGCAGGCCGGGAATTGCACGATCTCTGAATGAGCTCAATTTGCCCACGTGGCCCGAGAGGGAACCGGGGAGGACGTAGAGGCGGTGACAGATTTACAGCATGAAAACGAGTCCTTCCTGGCCTCCCACATCCCCTCCCCCGAACCAGGATCGCCGGTGCATATGCCAACTAAGCCCTCAGCGAAGTGAATGAGCGGACATTGCGATTCGTCGCAGAATGCAATTCCGTGAAAGCCCCATGGAAGAATATATTTTGTATTTATTTACTTCCCTGCAAGTTTCTTTATCAATACATGCACAATAGATTTTACACTTTATAGTTCTCAGGCGTTTGTTTTCATTTGGGACGATCATCCTTGGAGGAATTTTTTTTCTCACTTCAGATTCATTTCCTCACGTTAATGAAAAATTCACATTTGTACCATGTTGATTTTTTTCAAATTGTATTATTTTTCAAATTTTAATTTATAAGCAATGCTGTGAGTTTCACCGTTCCTAACAAGTAAAGCGAATTGGCAGGATTAATATTTTTTTTACTTAAAACTCCGAAATAATCCGCTACAAAATTCCCGTGTTTCCGTCAATAGGATAAACCAGATTTCGCAATCGGATCCATCTCGTTTGAAACAATCTTCAGTCTATCAAGGCAATCTGCAAACTTTCTTGTATCTCAGCTGTACCGCCAGAATAGGATTTGCTACATTGGAAATTGTACCCCTCGACATGTTCAAAAACATCTGCATTCAGGGTAAATTTCAATCACATCAGATACTCAATGAACACTACGTAACGTAGCCCTTTGGTGGGCAAAATATATCCAGATTTAATTTGTAAAAACTGATACGAAAAAATGATTAAATAATGTAGTGTTAATTGGCATTTACATTGATGAATGAAATCATATCATCCATGATTACATACAAGGAGGTGGGAAGTATTCTTCCCACGGCCCTTTTTGGGTATGAAAAAAATTGACATGAACTACATACAAATTTCAATTTTTTTAACAAAATTCTTTTATTTTGCATTAATTTTCTATGAAAAATTCTAAAACGTGTATCTAAACAGAGTGGCTCAGAAAATGAACAAAAATAAACATGAAACTACATAGTACGCAAAATGAATTCGCATATGATAACACGAATTTATATATTGGGGATTATTCTAGACATTCAGGCATCGCCGTAAAGAAGTAAAATTTTTGTATTTAGAGTACAAAGACTATCAAATTACACCTCAAAACATGTTTGCATAAAATCATAAATGCCAAGAATATAGCAAGGGAACTACTTTTCGCACGTATACAATAATTATGATAATACACAGATTACCCCGCAAAAATGTGTATAACAAATTGAACATTACCCAAACATCTAACTAAAAGACAAAATAAACAAACACATTCTCACATACATCAAAACTTAAAAAAAGGACAATAATCCATAAAAACTGGTAGAAGTACGCTCACGACAATGCTATATCATTTACACTTTACCTCACGTGGCCTCCAAACTCAACAATGATGGAAATGGCGGGAAGTGCACTACGCAGAAACGTTTCCAATAGTCAAAGATAAATTACAATACATGGCATGGGCAATAAGAACGCCTCAGAAGGGAACTGGAGAGATATTAGTGAAGTGGGAAGCATGCTTCCCACGGCCCACGAAAGGGGTAGAAGGTATCAGTCCTAATTTTAATTCTACCTCTATTTTCCGTAGAAAACTATTTACTCAACTCATTTTCTGGACTTGAATAAGAAAAAACCCACACATTTTAAGAACATGCTTCTGGAATCGAAGCAAGTCAATGTAGATTATAAATCGTTAGTTCCGAGTTGCACGATTTGTTTTAGCACTAGAATGTGTGGTCATCTATACTTTAATCCAACGTAATTTTACTGCAGTAATTAATACCATAATATGATTAACCTCAATTTACTGCCACAACAATTTTCTTGGAATGCTGCATTTTTATTTCCAAGCAAAGATAATCTGCAGCAAATACGGATTTGCATAGGACCAATTTCGCAGGGATGATTTTGCAATTAATACTCTGCTAGCATCTGAGAAAAGAATAACAAGCGACCGACCAAGAGTGGTGGCCGGGGCATAACAAGGCACAAGCCGATAAGCCCCGTAATGAAATCATCTCGTTATACTGCTTGCATCACCATAAACATATTCGAACGAGCGCTTTAGACAACGCAGCTCCGGTGTAATCTGCTCCATTAAAAGTTCACATCACATTTTCATCCAGCCGTTATCCCGGAACGGCCACCAACTAATGGCGAACGACAGCGCAGTGATCTTCGTTTTCCAGTATTGCACTGCCCCACGGAAGGCCGACATTTTGTTATCTATGGTGCAGTTGCGAACGTAAGTACAGCTACCCCCAAGGCCCCAACTTCTTTAGCGAGTGTTTGTTCAAGCGAGAAAATGATAGGGTTTCCTGCAGGAAAAATACGAGAAGAGGACTATTCACGCTCTAAACATGTGCAATTTCTCAAGCGCCTCCTATCTCGGTAAAATTGTTTTCAAAACGGGAGAAAGGAGGCATAAAACTGTCATTCCTGTTTCAAGGTATTTGCTACAACAGTACATTCTTTCTCATTTTATTTGCAACTTATGCAAGTCTCGACGAAATTGAGACCTGTGCCATTTCTTTAAGCGTTCTTTGCTCTGTACCAAGAAAAAGAAATACAGAAAAAAATTACGAAATGCTTTGAGAAAATATTTGCGTAAAAATTTCAAATATTTCTCACAAAATTACACGAAACTACTAATTTTTTCGGAAAACTTTATATGACCTCTTTGAAGAACAGATTTCCATTAGAATGAAGATTTATCAACTTTTTCTATATTAGGACCCCACAGTAGGAGTGTATCTGACGAATATTCGCCACTTTCCCCTGTGGCATTGCAATTACAGCGTAAGTACGTAATGTGCCGAGAAAGTAAAAATGCTCTTAAAACTTATACCACAACATAATACGTATATGTTCTTTAAAAAAATTACTGGTAGATAGTATGTCCTTGAATATTGCTAGGTATTTATACACAAAATGTTAGATATGGCAGAAAAAACGTTAAAAAAGCGAATATCAAATGCAATATCACTGGCCCTGGATCGCAAGTACCGAATTAATATTTCTTGAAGTTCGCTATCAATTCTCATATTTTGTTGGTGTTTAGTGCTGGGCAGTTTTTAGAGAAAATTCATGGCAAAGAGAAACGAAATTTCCTGCCCCTCCAAATCCGAAAAAGAAATGTGATCGAAGAAAAACTTTGTCAATGTTTTTACTTCCTTTTTGCAAAAATAATTTAATGGAAAAATTGGAATCAATGCTGCAAAATGACTGTCCCTTTAATTTTATTTGTTTTCTTAAACAAAAAGATATAGTGCCGATAGTGAAATATTTTCGAAGGTCAAGCGCGGTATGTCGAAGAAAAAATGCTTCCCGAATTTACAAAAAAGTATAAAATTTAAAAAAATATTTAGCAACTACTCTAGATTCCTGTGATTCTACAATAATGAATATTCACATATTTGATACTTTCATGGAATAATATAATTAAGTACTTAAATTAAATTAGCAAGCGGTATTTTTCCCGTTAAAATGGAAAATGTTTAAACAAATTCACAAAACCTCTTCCACAGTCATCGCCATTCATCTTCATAATTCGAGCTTTCTCTCCTTGCGTTCTGTGAGAGAGGTAGCTAACTCACAAAATTCAAAACATCGCTTTCTGAACGTATTCGATTACGAACACAATGAATGTGACAACAAAATCAATGTTTTGAATTTTGTGGGTTAGCTTCCCCCCCCTCTCTCTCTGGATGCCTCAAATGCATTGATAAAATATCGGTTTCAAATTCCAGGAGCCTTGACACTAGTAAAAACGATTGGAGAATATCAATTTTGAAGAAAATCGGCTGAACGGTTTAGGTGCTAGCGTTGACCACAGACGGACAGACTGACGTTTTGCCGTCAATCGATTTTGCAGTATCAAGAAGGAACAGAACATGGATTTTGACTACACCACGAGATAGAGGATTTTTCTTCTAAATTTAGCAACAGGTTTTATCCATTTTTTTGTCACCAGACCCCTGCTATAAGAGATTTTTCTGTCGAAAATTCCCCGTTTTCCGGCAATTACATAACTTTCTCTTCTTACGAAGTATTCGTAAGGCGAGAAAGTAAACCACTGTCCGTGTCGTTAGCCAAGGCCACTGCGGTCGGCCCGGGGCGCGTGTGCGGCGCAGAAGCGCCGGGCTGCAGCAGGTGGCGCAGGTCGCCTGCAGGAAGCGCCACGCACGGCGTATCCACGCAGCGCCCTCCCCCCCGCCCCGCCCCTCCCGCTCCCGGCACGCCACCGCCACCGCCATCGATTCGCCTTCACAAACACGCGCCCTTATCGCCCCACAGACGGAGAGGCGTGCCGCAGCGCGGGAAATTTCGCCGACTCACCTCGCGGCCTCGAGAGGCCCCCACAGGTCGGCGCGTTGCACGTTCCTGGCGAACGCGACTCGAACGGCATTGACGACCAACCACCAGGGAGCTCTAGTGTAGACTGGAGCCAACACTCTGTTCTCAAAAATCGTGACGGTCCGTCATGATGATGAACCGTCTGTTCTGTCCTACTTATCTCAGAACCAAATAGCAGGAATTAACGTCTCATTCCCATTTTAAACATTTATTCTCTTTTGTGTTCACTAAACTTAATAAAATGAGGAAAGTAACCAATATTTAATAGGATGAAATTAAGATTTACCTATAATACTTTAACAAAATTAAGACTTTCATTCCTTGGAGACGTTTAATATTCACACAGGGGATTGCTCTTGGTTTGCGTATCTTTAATAACTTCGTTAGATCGACTTATAACAAATAGTAGTAGTCGTTGGAAACCTAAAAAAATATTATTAAAGTAATGGCAATAAAATTTCATAACATTTGCATCTAGTTTATAGTTTATTGGCGTTCAGTACAAGCGAATCCTACTCAACATTTTTGGCATTTTCGACGGACATTGACGGACACAATTGTAAGCATCACTAACAACATTCAAGACACATTTAACTCGGAAGAAAGTCTGTAAGTAGACGTTCACCGCAGCCAATCTAATGAAAAACAACCGTAACGATTTTCAGCACATTCAGCACAATCATTGCAGTAGTGCATCCAGTTATAATGTTGAGATCACTGCCCACCACTTCTCACCCTCCTTGTTGCTTCCAGCTGCCGCAACCTCTTCCACTGTCATCGTCATTAGTCTTCATAATTCGAGCTTTCTCTACCCTGCGCCAAGGGCTGCCATTCGCACGAAAGCTAGAATGTATCCTCACCGCCCGCCCACATATGTGCGATTTTTGCATCGCTACCTCTCAAGCCCCTATGGTCACGATGGAATATCACACGGCATTTCGCGTCTTTCTCCGTCGTGACGGTAGAAGCAGCATGATCGCAAGCACTGCTTTATCCAGTCGCGATCATGCGATACCTAGCGGCACGACTGAGAAAAACGCGAAATACCGTGACATATTCCATCGTGAAGACGGGCCTTGAGGGGCAAAGTTAGAAAAGTAGCAGTGTAGCTCCCAGAGGTCCGTGTACCCGGCCCCTGTGCCGGTTCCAGATGCCAGGCGTATGCGACTCAAAAGTCATTGACAACCCAGCACCAATTTCTCACCTTCCCTGCAACTGCAACCTCTTCCACTGTCATCCGCTTTCATGACTAGGTTGATTGATTGATTCGTGTTTCCGGGCGCGTCAGCTACTTAGATCATTCGTCCCGTAAGTGTAGTGTTTTTCTCGGCAGGTGGCGATGATCTTTTCCTCGCTGGATGGCGACATCTGGCGCCGACCTACCGTCGACTAGCGGAGTTTTCCACTAACCAGGTATCTCCCACCAGCGAGGCACCACGCCAATCGGAACAAGCTGTAAGTTCCAGACCGGTCTCCCGGCATGTGTGGTAGTGTAGTGCCTGTTAGTGTAAGTGAGTGTGTAAAGGGGTAAAGGGTAAGTATAGGACAAGGAAGATGAAGGAAAGATCGCGCGCGGTCCGTGGCCCTTTGTTAAGGAACTGCTCCGGCTTTCGCCTGAGGTTGATCGGAGAAACCACGGAAAACTACTGATCAGCAGCCGGCCGCTAGAATTCTCCTCCAGACAGCGACTGAATTCGACCTAGCTGACAAGCTAGTGTCGAAAATCCTGCCGCCGTCGGGAGAGGAGGCGTAGGACCTCTCGGTCAGAGGGACTGCAGTAACATGAGGTGTACGCACTGAGCCATCTCTCCCGGTTTCATGAGTAGGGTTTTCACTGTGTCTATGGCTACCTCTGCAACGAAAGCCATCTGCAGTGCATCCCCGCCCGCCTTGCGTTCTTGCACGTTCGCCCGACTGCCGTTCCAGTTCCCAGATCCCAGTTCGGGGAATTCCGCGCCGCGCTGGGCCGGCGAGAGCCCGTGGCCGACAGCCCGGCCGGCCGGCCGGCTGCCTGGAGATGGAGAGACGGAAGGAAACGAGAAAGGATTTGGCGCGCCGGCGAAGGAGGGTGTCGGGAGAGGCGGAGTGGACGAAATATGGGGGCGGGGGCTGACTGCGGCAAAAGTCGCTGGTAGGGCGTAGAGGAGAGAAGACACGAAGCAGGCGCGTCCACGAGAGGCGGGCGGAGTGCAGAACCTTGTGCTCCCCTGGCGGCTGGGGGCACACGCACGGGCCAGGTGAGGCAGCGCGCACGAGGGCAGCTTGGACGAGAGAAGAGAGCGGGTTGAGGAGCGCGCAAGAAAGAGATGAAGACGAAGCACAGCTGTGGCGAGACACACCGCAAGGCATTCGAAGAGGCGAAACTGAAATGTGTGAGCGTATACATAACTTTACTACAAGATTCGCATTTCTTACTTCATTACTTTATAATTATTACATTTCAAGAACATTCGAGGATATAATATGGAGATCATCATCATCATCATCATCATCATCATCTTTTACGGATTCGGCATATTGCCTGTTCCAGCCTCTTTCCATCTCATTCTTGGCCTTCCAATGTTTCTTTTTCCTCGCAGCTTATGATTCAGGGCTTGCACTGGAAGTCTGTCTTGAGGCATATTTCCAATATGTGTCACCCATTGCTGTCTGTACTTCTTAATTTTGTCATGTACTGTTTTTCCCGCCCTAGTTCCTCTTTTATTTTTTCACTTTTGATTTGGTCTCTTAATGTACGGCCCTTTACTATTATCTCCATACAATATGGAGATAATACCGATGATTTCCCTCCCTATTCTACAAGTAAAACTGAAGTCCTGATCGACTGACATTACCGCTATCTCTGCTGCGGCTCTGACCGGGAGGGCATAGGGTTCGAGTCCCGATGCTGAGGAATTTCGACGCATGCTAAATAGCTTGGTGGGATTTAGACGCTGCCCGGAGGAGGAATCTAACGACCGGAGGCTCTGATCGGTAGTTTTCCGTGGTTCTACCCATCAATACCTACTGGAGAAGTACCGTAACAAACTGACCATGGACCGCGCGCAATCAATCCTTGCTCCTCCTTGTCCTCTCCTCTCCCCTTACTTACACGAACACACACACAGATACAGACACTTGCATGCACTACACCGCCACATATGACGGGAACCTCGTCGGGAGGACCCGGCAGGGACGGTGTACTCACTGTGGGAGACACCCGGAGGGGGAAATCGTCTCAAACCGGCGTGTAGGCCGGCGGCGGATCTCATCACCCCACACCTCCCTCGGCAATACATTCACTACACTAACGGGACTAAAGATCACAGCCGCGAATGTGCGCGGAAACAATCATTCTGAACAGCCCTGGTAAGACCAATGCGGAGTGATACGTATTCGAGGTAGAAGATCGGCGGCTGAGGCACAACGAGACGGCGCGGTTCAAGCTCGAGGAAAGAACCAACTCGCAATCCGACAAACGGAGGGCGCCCAGCGCCGAACAGGTAGCTTCCGAGGAAGAGAACCTCGAGGCAGCGCTCTTTACACTCTCCCTCTCTCTCACGCACACACAGAGTTCCTCGGACACAGAAGGCACTCGGTGCCCCGTCGGCGAAAGGGGGAAAGGTCGCGGGAGCAGGCAACGCGGAACAGGTTGACGAGCGCCGCGGAGCTCGTAGCGGAAGGAAGCCCCGCAGATGAACTTCCTCCGCTTGCAAGAGCCGGCGCTCTCGCCGCCCGGTTGACACGTTTGCACGCGATCTCCGAGCCTTGTGTTCAACTCTTGGGCCGGCGCAAACGGAACGTTTTTTGTCGGCTCTTCAAAAACGTTTCAATGGCATTGGAACTGAGCGAAGACTCTTGTGAACTATAAAGAATTCCTTAGCGCGGCTTTACGATATCACACGATAATATACAATTAATTTGTTATTTTAAGCTAATAATACTTTACAAAATGTAGAGCAATAATTGAAAGTTTACAAAAATTATTGCAGACTATCAAAGAAAGGTAGGTTAATACTCACGTTTTGTGAGTACAATATTGAATGAATCAGGTATTCAAACAAAGACTACCATTTGCATTGTATGTAATATTGTTGTATGCAATATTCAAAATTTCTAGAACGCGTAGGGTTTTTAAGTAGGGTAACAACCCCTTGGCAGATTATATATACGAGTACAACGATTTTTTAAATATATACCATAAATACGAATCTATAAAGGATATATAAGTTTTGTCTTTTCCACATTTCGACTCTATCGTGAAAAAATTCTGACAGTGAGCATTAATTCTGAAAGCGTATTTGGACAAAGTATACTTAACCTATTATAACTGCAGCTTCAAACGAAATATTCATTACAACCGATGTCGCAGAAATGTTCCACTCACACATTTCAAAATAAATATAAATAACTGATTAGCGAAGTATTATTCCAAGACTAATAAAAAGTACACAACACAGATATTTCAGCAATACAGCTTCTTCCTGACGTAGCAAGAACGCACCGTGGCACTAACTGACTGACTGCGACGTGACGAGACGAGACTTGCCAAAAAGAATCTTCCTCGAGGAAGACTTCAGGGGCCAAATGCCCATCACGGGTTTGGAGACGCGTTGCGTCGATCAACACGCACCGAAATTTAAAAAAAGGCTCAGCCAATACACTTACAAAGCAGGGAAATAGAAATCCAATTCCAATAACGTGCGAACAGCGATTGAATAGTGAATGTTCCAAACATGATTACTAAATTGCAATGAAACATCATGCTTTATTCGCAATAATGCAGTACATAATGCACAAAATATATCGGTATTCTGATATTCGCGAAAGAAAATAAAACGGATCAACTACGCGTTTATATGAATGAATCTTGCAAGATTTAATTATAAACTTCTTCTGAATATAGAAAGGATTTGATTGAATCGGTACTCATTCCACGTTCACTAATAACTAAAGGGAGGAGAAATTTTATGCCCTAAAAATCTTGAAATATGCTGATAAAAATATGCATTTATGACCTCAAAATTCTGAAATACGCGCTCTAATATGCAATAAAAATTGGCAATATTTCGTCTCCTGTTAAACCTTTCTTGATGAAATTCAGGAGAAACTTGCATAGATTGAAAATATATATTTTTATACAAACATAATACAATCTACCTTACTTCGCGAGAGAAATAATTAAAGTAAATATTCACTATTGTGAAGAACATTTTATGTCTTGTTTTATTTCTTCTGCCTGGTTTAAAGACATGATATCATGAAATACCCTACTTTTGCGCAAGTATTTTATAATCTACAAAAAACAAAACACAAGCTCATTCTAGTCAACGAACGCTTACAAATAAATAGGTGATTCAATAAAAAGATGAAACGTTTCTGAGAAAAGTTTATATTTTAACAAAATATACAAAATACGCGCCTATAATTACACGAAGATGCACCAATAGGAAATATTAAGCAAATATGCAGAATTATGCACTAACATATTAGTCTACATAGCATCCAACTTTAACAAAATGTCAAGAAATTTAATATAGCTATACCCTGAAGTAATGGACAAAAATATGCAAAATCACAGAAATCCCCTCCCTATTAATAACGATAATTTTCCCAATGCATTCCATTGAAAAAAATTGATATCAACATTTTGATATACTAGAGGCCTTCAACACAAAAATACTGAACAAAACCACATTAAAACGTTTTCCAAAAAATAGGATAAACACTGCTCAAGAACAAATATGTCGGATAACACTGCAATAAATGAAATATTTGATAAAAAACTGCATTCACGAATGCTGAAATAACATACTGGTAGTACAGTTCTTTACATGCAGAACAATATCAAAAGATTTGCCGTACCATAACGCAAAGTGAATAGCAAATATTTAGTCCTTGGATCCGTATCATCGCATGACGTCAGCTGTGTCTTCAGGTACATGGTAGAAGGGCGCACTGAACATGGGAATTCAGTAAGAACAGTAGCAATAACAATAAATATTTTCATTTTCACTCAAAATCGAAACCGTTACATTGTTTTTTTGGCTTTTCCCCCGAGCTCCTGGGTATTGAACGAAACAATACACACCTCTTACAACTGGATACATAGTATTCTTGAGCAAATTGGGAGTTAGTATCATAGATGGAAGGAAAAATAGTGGCATTGAAAAAAGCGGTCGTTGGCTGTTGCTGGCGAGTGGGCGTGGGCAGGGGGCGGGGGAGGGGGCGGGTCGCGGCGCAGTGTCCCCGAGGAAGGCGCCTTAGCACCTCCCCCGCCGCGATAAATTTAAATTAATTGTTCGTCTGCAGCGAGCACGGCGCTGCCCCTCGCGCCCCTTTATCTGCCTTTCCACTTCGCCTTGCGCGCCACCAGCCATTCCCCGCCGCCCGCCTCCGCCCCCGCCCCCGCCCCCCGCGCTGAATTATGGGGCCGAAGACACGGAGGCGCGCGGCCAGGGGGTGGGCGAGGCGCAGCCGGCGAGTGGGGAGAGGCGACGGGAGGCGCGGCAGCGGGGCAGATCGGCCGTGGGACGAGGCTGGGCGGGGTAGTGTGGGGT
Source organism: Acheta domesticus (assembly GCA_031308135.1). Lineage (NCBI taxonomy): Eukaryota > Metazoa > Arthropoda > Insecta > Orthoptera > Gryllidae > Acheta > Acheta domesticus. The sequence goes on from JAHLJT010009436.1 coordinate 12,756,120, forward strand.
GGGAGCAGGGCGGGGCGGAGGAACGAGGCGGAGCGGGGTGAGGTCGAGCAGTGACATTCACTGTCTGGAGGAGAATTCTAGCGGCCGGCTGCTCTGATCGGTAGTATTCCGTGGTTTCTTCTATCAACACCAAGCGAATGCCGGAGCAGTTCCCGAACAAACGGGCCACGGACCGCGCGCGATCTTTCCTTCCTCTTCCTTGTCCTCTCCCCTCTTACACACTTACACGAACATACACTACACTTACACACATGCCGGGGGACCGGTCGGGAGAATACAGCTTGTCCCGGCTTGGGCGGTGCCCCGCTGATGGGAGATGCCTGGTTTAGGGGAAAACCACGCTAGTCGATGGTACGTCGGCGCCAGATCTCGCCATCCAGCGGGGAAAAGATTATCGCCACCTCCCGAGAAACACACGCACTGCACTTACGGGACTAATGACCTAAGTAGTTGACGCGCCCGGACACACGAATCAATCAATCAATCTATCAACCGAGCGGTGAGAGGCGGGATAAAGAGGGGAGGGTATAGTGACCCGCGGGAACGGGGGGGAGGGTTGTAGTGGGGCAGAGTTGTGGATGAAGAGGGGAGAGGAGGGGAGGGAAGAGGGAGGCGCGGCAGCGGGGCGGAGCTGAGCCGGAAAGGGGCGGGGCGCATCGGAGCGGGGTCGGAAGCGCGAGTGACGCGGGCAGAGAGGAGCAGCGCAGAGCGGTGAGCGGGGGAGGGCGCAACGTGCTGGTGCGGGGTGCGGTGCGGTGGGACGGAGTGCGAGTGGGGTGGAGTGAGTGGAACGGGGTGGGTGGAGAGTTACGTGGCCCCAGTGCCGCCAACCGTGCCGACGCGCAGCGACGGGAAATAAAATGATTCGCGACGCAGATCCACCCTGTCTCGCGGGCGCGGGCGCGGGCGATGAGAAAAAATGTCCAATTCCTAGCCCGTGCAATATCCGGCGCCCCGCGCCAGACGGACGATGTCGAATGCGCTCCATGTGATCAGGAAGTCCGTGCGTATATTCGAAACTCTGTCCTCGTCCGAATGAACAAATACTATCTGACAGCACGGTTCGCGAAGACATCTCTCTGGGTACTAAAAGAACACGGCAGAAGATTGCGACAACATTCGAAGAATTCTCGAATAAGACTGCATAGTACAATATGTCTTCTTATATTGAAATATATTGCGTTCCGGGACGGGTCAGAAGAGAAATAGTTCTCTGACACGATGCGTATCGTAACTCACATCTCACGAAGAATTGTACTGTTGAGCACCAAAACGAAAGACTGCAAATAAATCTGTCATATTCACATCCGCCGTGAAAAATTAAATTCAGTGTCCGCAAAGTTGCAGATAATATATGCATTTACAGTATGTTTGATTGGAATTTTCAAACACATGATCGTTCTTTTCCAACAAATTACTGTGAGCCCAAGAAATAAAACCGGGTCACGATGATATTAGAGAACCACGGTACCAGGAACAAGTTTTAGGTTTGTGTTAAATTTGAGATATACAATAATTCGACATTTCGAGATCCTAATTGCACGTAAAAAATACAGCTCTGTGTGTATAAATGCTTTGGAACATTTTGAAATGAATTTTCAATACTCATAAGCCCCTTTCGCAGGGAAACTTGACGAATGATTTCTCTCATAGAGTCAGCAAGTCAGTGTACAAACGTATGGTGTGAACAATGGAACCGAAATATAAAACACGATATTAAGGGTTACACCAAGACTGACGTTGGGTAGCACTGTTAAGAGTTCTTTCTAAGATGCTTCTGCTCCACTCGTGTTGGTCTCACGCTCAATTTTGTGACTGTCGAAATACAGTAAACCCTCATTAATACGAATTCCAAGGGACCGAAATAACCAGAGTTCGTGTTATAAAAATTCGTGTTAACCGAGTATTATAAATGTCCGTATTACCGTAACCCCTTACTGGGACCGAAATTTTGTTCGTGTTACGGCGAAATTCGTGTGAAGTCAGTTCGTGCAAACGAGAGTTTACTGTTTAAATCGTGGGATATGGATCGCATTGGAGATTCTCGGAAGAAAAGACGGGAAACAGTCGACCAGAGCAGCCGATCTCTGTAATTCTCATTTGTGATAAAATAATGAATGATTCTATTTTATCTAATTTAATTTACTTGGCTAGCTCAGTTCTCTGGTTCTCATGCTCTCTATACAGAGAAGCCTGGAAGTCTGAAATTATTTATATTCCGAAGGAATTACACACAACGTGGCACAACAATAATTTTGTTTATTAAGAATGGAATTTGAGAATAAAAATATAAAGATTCTCTTGCTTAATTTCATGTATTAAGTTCACTGTACCACATTGTCTGGCGTTGTGAAACGATGGCCCCGCAGTTCGTAGCCCCTTGACTTCCGCGCCGAAAATCCGTCTGCTTCTTTCTTGCTGCTCACTTCTTGCACACTTGTTCCACAATTTGTCCTCCCTATTCGCGTCGATGTCCAACTTTAATAATTCAGGTTACATACGCGCCGCTACCACCAGGATGCCAGTCAACCACCAACTACTAGTCCAGAGCCCCCTTCTCGCGCGTCAACAACCTTCGTTACCTAGTAACCGCGACCGTCCAGATTGAAGCGCGGAGTTTGTTTTGTAATATTTTTGTATATTACAGCTCCGTCCGTCCAGATTAACGCGCGGCGTTTGTTCTGTAATATTTTGTATATTACACATTAGACGCAGGCATTTCGGTGATTAAAAAATCCGAGTCTGAGGGAACCTGAATCTAGGACCTTCCGGTCTACGAACCTTCCCTTCCAAATGCAGCTTGCGTCTCGCAATCACACGTATTACTCCGGTATCTCGGACGATTCGTGAAGAATTTCTGATGAACAAAGCGAAGCCGCGGCAGGGTTTCTGGGACTTCTTGCGACCCTGCGCCTCTCATTCCACCACTTCACTATTATCGACACCCGTTAACAGAACCATTCACATCAGTCTCGGCCGAAAAGGATTATAGCCGAAGACACAGGAGTAGATGGATGAATACCGATAAGCGATTTTTGTGAATGTTCCTTATGTGGTCGTACCGGTACATCTCTCGGGGTAGCATGTAGCGCATAAATTTGCAAGAGGGGCCATGCAATGTTGCTGAGCCGATTCTAAGAGACCGAGATTGCTACGACACTACTGCCTGAGCTCAGGCAGTAGTGTCGTAGCGATCTCGGACCGAAGGGTCGCGGGTTCGAGTCCCGCCTGGAGAATGGTTGTATTTGTGTTCGTCCTTTCACCTCTTAGCATCACCATATCATGTCTTCTGTTACATAACGTTAAACCCAATAGTGGTTGCTAATGACCTTGATGTTGATGCGTCCTTAAATAAAAAAAAAAGTTGCTGGATTACTATTTATCTAATCTCTCTGTCTAGCACGAGCTCGCAGGGGCTCATGTCTAGTTCAGGCGCGAAGTGTTTTGCGGTTTAACGATTCCTTTCCCCAAAGGAGCTTTAGTGTGTTTGTCGTGCATTGTGCTTGTTTTGTGGCTATTACGATTTACGAGCGAGTGTGACAGATGAAAAATAATCTGTGGAAACGTAAACTTTACTTACTAACGTTAACATGTATAAATAAATAGTTTCGAATTTCCAAAGGAAGACAATGAAATTTCATTCGTCGTATAAAACAAGAGACATTTCTTTCCTGTGAATATACAGGCCATTCGTGCTAATAATACAGCACGATGTTACGAACAGTTCTATATGATTGCCATATTGCAGTATAAAAATCGCGCCTGTTCACGAGTGACTTCTCGGCGCTTCCCGCAACGTTGGCGACACATTTGCATGCGCAGAGCAACTGAGCATCGCCTTCGGTCTCTACAATGTCTCCTGCTCTAGGAACAGAGTGTCGTTATTAGGGGGCCGATTTCGATGACCTGAAACATCGCCAAAAATGACCAATAAAATGCTCTTAAAATGTTTTTAAAATGCCCCAAAAGCAAAACAAAACAAAAAAGAACAAAACCATTTCGGATGAAACACTCAAGCTGTTGGATACGTTACTCACGTATGTGAGGCTTCTTCTATTCGTTCAAGTGAACTAGAGCTTTCAAACTTTTAGTTTGGACTGTATTTTACCAGAAAATCTCTGACATAAGTTATCTTTAAATCGGCTGAAAAGCCGATTGTGCTGACAGACGTCACAGGAACCTTACATTACGTACTCACAAAGGCTGACATTACAACTTCTAAGCGAAGAAATCGAATAGGCTAGGTATAGCTACTCTGGAATTCTGTGGAGAACATCTGTTGCATCTCGTAAATATTATTTGAAGCAAGTACCATTAAAATGATATTAAGATCGATTAAATTAGCGAAAAATGCATTAACATGACGGAAAAAGCAAAGATAAAAGAATTCGACGAAAAATGCAAAAAGAAAAAAAGGACGTAAAAAATTAGCCATTTCCTTTTGTCGTAACACAAAATGAATTTCTATACTAAACGGCATTTTTCTAAAGTGAAAAAAAAGACATTTCAATCAAATCCGCTTCCTAGTCATTATAAAGATAACACATTCGAACAATCACTTTCGCATATTCAGTCAGGTATCTCCGTCCGCCTCAGCGGAAGAACCGTTCAGCAGGCTCATCTCCTTCAAAAGAACAAGGCAACATCCGCCACAGAAGCAGCGGGAGGTGACGCAGGGCCTGGCCCGCCTCGCCGGCTAAGCGATTTGCCAGCGAAGGGGCTCCGAACGGAAGCGAGGCGCGGGGCAAAATACACAGGCGCCGGATTTGTGGGGTGAGAAATTGAGTTGCGAGGGAGGGGCGCGGGGCAGGCTGGCGAAGGGAGGTCGCTGATTGGGCGACGGAGGATCAATGCCAATGTTTACCATATTATTATTTCTGGCTGGTTCGCGTCTGCGCAATGCGGACTGCTGCAGAACTGTATCTGCGAATCGTGATGAACATTCGGCGTAGTGTTTGCGGAAGAGAAATGTACAATGCCCTCGTGAGGTACTGATCAAATACAATCTCATTTCAATATTTAAGCGTTACGTGTAGAAGACGCATTATGGATAACGAATTGGGCATTCTTTTATTTGAGAGATGAAGTACTTCAAAGAATGTGTTAATAGCTAATAACAACTACCAAACAATCTTCTGACATATGGAATCGTATTCTTACAAATCGTAATAAATAGTAATATAACGAAAAAATATTATTTGATTAATACTCCTATCACATATTCACATTATTTTTAATGTTAGGAAAATCTGAAAAATAATATTAACAGAAAACGGATGAAATAATATTATTGTTAAATATAAGATTTTAAAACGTAACTATTCGTTTTATTTGTATTATTTTTCATTTCTAACATTAATTTTCATGTTTTCAACAAGAACATCTTGTCTTTCTATATACGAAAGTCTATCCCAGATTAATCGTTCTACCTCGTGCGTTGAAGGCTATAAAACCACCGTGAAGGCTACGAAGACCACTGTGAAGGCCGTGGTGAAGGTTATGAAGGTCACGATGAAGACAGAGACCACGATGAAAACATTATGACCACGACGAAGGCACGAAGACCACGACGAAGGCACGAAGACCACGACGAAGGCATGAAGACCACGACGAAGGCATGAAGACCACGATGAATGCATGAAGACCACGATGAATGCATGAAGACCACGATGAAGGCATGAAGAACACTATGAAGGCATGAAGAACACTATGAAGGCATGAAGACCACGATGAAGGCATGAAGACCACGGTGAAGGCATGAAGACCACGGTGAAGGCATGAAGACCACGATGAAGGCAAGAAGACCACGATGAAGGCATGAAGACCACGATGAAGATATGAAGCCCACAATGAAACAAATGACGACCGCGGTGAAGCCTACGGGGCCGGAGGCGAAAGAACTGGTGATGGCAGCGGTAGCAACCGAGGGTGTTGAGACGGCGACGACAGCGGAGAGGCGGCTGAGGAAACGCCGGTCGTGACAGAGGTGCTGATGACGGAGGCAGCGGCAGCGAGGAGGGGAGGGGGGGCAGCGGGCGCCGCAGGGGGATCGCACGTGAGCGGAGGTAATTAGGGCGCGCTTTTCTTGCTAGCTCTCGACGGGGCCGGGGGCGGGGCCGGGGGCGTCGGCAAAAGCCGCTTAATGGCGCGCGCGCGCCGCCCGCGCACCTGAGCCGCGCCACCACTCGCGCACCGGCGACGCACAGTGCGCCCAAGCGACATCCGCTGCTTGCTCCGCTCCCAGGCACTTGCCAGGATCTAGGGGAGGCATGCCCCTCCCCCCAAAGGCCTAGAGTTTTCGTTTACGTTACTTTATTTGGCAACATTTATTAAAATATTTGTTCGAATGTTATTGCTAGGAAAACCCGGCAGACGTTGCTCTGCCCTTCATCTCCCTCTTTTGCCTCCCAACTCCCTTTCACACTATCTCTCCCTCCCTCACCCTGTCCTTGACTGTCTGGCAAGAGGAGCTCATTCTGTATATTACGGTGTGAGAAAGGGAGTTGTTTAAGGACCTAGAACGCATCGTTTAGGAGTTATTTAACGATATAGATTGAAAATCCTGCCAAGTGTGTTGCGGGTTGCATTTGACGAATATTTAGTTTTGCTCTACACGCCATGTACTGGAGTTACAACAAAATGAACAGCACATAAGCCTTCTGGGTGAAAAACCATGTAGAAGTGCCAACTTTCATGGAGATCGATCCGACGGTGTCGGAGTTTAACACATGTTTCACATGATGTTTATGTAGATACGATACTACACAGGATTATTGTTTATATATATATATATATATATATATATATATATATATTACATTACATCGTATTACATTATGTGTTTCAATACATAGATAATAAGGTGATGTATCATTAGATTCTACACTCGAAATATCGAATAATTTGAAGAGACGTTTGTTTCCTAACAAGAATTTAAAAAAATACATTGAATTAGTATAATGCTACGTCACTTCGTTATGAATCTCTGGGACGAAAAAAATTCTCGGAAAGAAATGAAGAAAGCATGGAAGTGCGATCGGGCCAGTTGGCTTTATGGATACTTCCTCTGATCCAAAGTATGCTATTGACAGTGACTGCCTTTCTATTATTATTATTATTATTATTATTATTATTATAAAATTTTACCTAGAAACGAACCCCTATAATATCTGTACGACTTTCACCCATTTAATGATCTACGAGTACAAATCACAGGAATTCAAACGCGCCCTACTTTGTCTGACTTCTCGACTTCCATCTATTCATAATCAGCCACGACTACCAACTCGAGGCAGCAGGTTCTCCCCTGCGGGCGCCTTCGGGCCCTCTGCGCCCAGAGCGCGGACGCGCAGGCGCAGGCGCAGGCGCAGGTGGCTGGGCGCCGCGCCGCCGAGGCGCTCCCCGCGTGCTTTATCCTCGCACGGCACGCCGCAAACGAAACGCTCCTGTTGACAACGCTCTACTACCTATTTCATCCTGATATACGACGACGATATTTAAGGTTTACGAGTTCAAAGTCTCTTGGGCCGGGAGTGGCCACGCGAAGCGCTCCGAATCTAGACTAGTAAAGATATACAGTATTCGCGGAATTTATCGAGGGAAAGGATAGTCTTCAAGGCGAGGAAAAAAAAACAACAACAATGCCATAGACAAAAGTGCCAGGGAAATATTTCTGGTGGAATTATGCCCATTAAATACAACGTATGTTGTTTGCGGCTAATGAAAAATTACAATAATTGTGTAGAAAGCGGACCCTGAATGCGGACTATGTTCTCCGCAATATAAGACTCATCGCCCAAGACACATTAATCTTAATTATTCCGTGTTGTACAAAATAGTGTCTTTGCGCGAGTTCACGAAGAGAAAAGATCTGCAGCTAAAGGGAGAAAGAAAACGCTAGTATGGGACGGAACATTGAGAAATTAAACTTGCAAAAGGAAACTATAAAAACTCGTAAATGGAGAGACAAAACGAGTGTTTTACATCCGCAAACACACAGCTGAAACCTTGGGCAACGGCGAATTGCGATGAGAACAGCGAGAAGGAGAAAGAGAGCAAGGGCTTCGACGCACGGGTCCACATTTTCTCAGCACGCTCTCGCCCCGAATGAAAAATAATATAAAAACGACAACGACCGCGGCCGGAGAAAATAAAACCATCTCCAAACAGGCATATAAAACTTGACATAAAATGTGAGTGACACCAACAACCCGCCGGAGTACATTCTGCCTCGCAATCCCCCCCTCCTTCTCTGTGTCTTTCCTCCTGCCGCCGCCGTCTTCGCCCCCGTCGCCTCTCTCGTCGCCGCCGCCGCCACCACTACCTTCGCGGAACTCTCTCGCTTTCTAATATAACAAAGTCCTTCAAATATTGACGTCATTTACAATATTGTTTTCTTTAATGTTATGTTACAAGTTATGAAATTAAGAATGATGAATGCAAGAAGCATGTATGATAAGTTTCTTCCATCCCTCCAAATTTTTAATCCATTAAAACCTATTATTTCTAATCTTGGCGAAATCACATAACTTATAATTGTGCCAAACCAATTTTATCGCGTTTTCTTCTCCCGTAAGACTTAATACAAAACGTGTTATAGAGCTTGTAGAGGGGTTGAAAATAATAACGTTCTGACGATGAACAAATAGTGGGATATCGCATAGAACGGAGCCACATGTATATCTTGTCGCGTCGCCCCCGCCCCAACCGCCGCCGCCCTGCCCCCGCCACTGCCACTGCCACAGCCGCCGCCACCTCCTCCTTGCAGTCGCTGTCGCCACTGCGGCTGCGGCTGCGGCTGCTGTCTTGGCCCACCAAAGGAAGAGCCATAAACGGAAGGCACATGCCGCCCAGCGCCTCAAGCGGCGCGCGATTCCGCATGGGGATTATTGGAGCTGGCGTCCGACTCTCACCCCCCCCCCGCCGCGAGAGCTCACGACCGCGCGACCCCTTCGGGCCACCTGCAGCGGCCGGCGCCCACGGGAGAATACAGGGAACACACTTTCCACTTCTGCTTCCTCCAGGAATACAGTAATTTATAAGGCAGGAAGGGGAAGAAGCCCCAGTAATAAAAAAAATATTCTTGGCAAAATATTGTAAATTAAATTTTGGAAATAGCCTTTATGTATATTATTCGGTTTTTGGTTATATAGGGGTTATCTCAGGATAAATGTTACAAACTTCTGGGGCAAATAGAGGGGTTGAAAACAATTTTTTTGGCAAGAAACTTATCGCATATAACGGAGTTATACATATGCAATTTTCTCCTTATTTTAGCCAATCGTTTATGCACACCTGCTTGGCATGTCACGTTTTCACCGACAAAGAGATTTCATGGGCCACCTGCCCTACACCTGTGTATACCCGGTTGCCTAACAATACGGGTCAAGCGGCACAGATATTACAATTTTATACTAGTTGAATGCGGCGTCGCCGACGCTGTAAACCGTTTTAAAAGTTTATTCATGTGATACGAATGTGGCATGTTTAGCTTTGTTTAAAAAATTTCTCACAGTCTTTAGCATTTGACATGAATAAGAAATGTAATAGATGATAATGTTATATTCTCGTTCAAAAATTCACAACACTCAATGACCTTGCATGCTATCTCCATACGCGATATTAACAGCAAATATTGCAATTTCAAAACATTAATCGGCGTAAGAAATACTTGCATTTATGGATGATGCGAATAGTTAGAATTTATAACAGCTACATTTGTATCCTTTGCTAATATGCACAAAAATTCACATAAAAGATCAGCTGTTCTTTATTCTCTAATCCTAATATAAGATCATTCTCAATTAGCTCCGAAAATTTTGTCACAAAACCTATAATTACATTCGATTCTTTCCCCGTATTAGCAAGCTCAAGAAAGTACATGTGCAAAGTCGAATACGCTTGTGCTTCCGTGCTTCTGACATTACTCACAGTTCTGGTTTTCCTCGTATTCACTTGACATTCTTCAAATTTAATAAGTTCCAAGGTAATACTGTACGTAGGTGTTTGCAAATTTATTATTAAAAATACGGTGGTACGGACGAAATACTTCAATTCTTATGTTCAAAGCAGCATCATTATTGATAGTTCTGCCGTCACATGTTGTGTCATGTTTCACATGCCCAGAACAATGAAGTATTGCCATCCTCGTAGATGAAAAGTATGCCGTCGTGGACCGAATATTTCTGGGGTTTAACCAACGGCACCTGCACACATTTATTTAGGTGGCGTTGATTTAATTCTCCGTCTACCCCTCCTCAGCGCTAAAACACGCAGAATCACACTTTTGGAAATTTCTTAGAATCTTCTGGCCAGATCCAAAAAAAACAAACTTATCAGTTCCCCACCAGGAGACCGAGACGCGTTGAGTGGTCTAACCGTGAGCGACAGATCCGCCTTCACGCGCACATACACACACCTACGCACGTAGTTTCTCAAATACCATCGAGGGATACGAAACGAACATATTATACACACATCCTTGTACAATGGAAATATATATATATATATATATATATATATATATATATTTCCACTATTTGTTCATTGTCAAAATGTTGTCATTTTCAACCCCTCTTCAAGCTCTGCACGTTTGTAAGATTTATTCTGACACACTTTCGGGAGACTCTGAAATCTTACGGGAGAAATATCCACAGTAGTTGAGCGCAGTTGTTGGAATGGCACAATTCACATAAATTCGCTAAGATTAGAAACAATGGATTTTAATGTACTCAACATTTGATGGATGGAAGGAACTCATCACTCATGGTTTTGGATTCATCATCCTGAATTTCATGATTTTTAACACCACATTGAGCTAAACAAATATATTCGAAATACCGTTTTATTAGGAATTCGCAATTTCAATAAACACTTTAAACGGTTCGATAGATTAACGATATGATCATTTTTCCTCATCATTACGCCCTAGTCCTGCTACTCAATTTTTGAAATGATATAAAGTTTATTTTCTAATTTGTAATAATTAAATAATGTTATTAAAAATATATCCTTTCATTTTAATTTCACTTCTATGTCACTTCTCAATTGAAATGACAAATATTAATTCATTTTACATTATTAGAGGCCCCTTCTTGGACTATCCTCAGAAAAATACTATTCGTTGCATATTGTGTGTATTTTGTGAGAATTCGTTAAGTGTTCCAAAACGTGAAAGACAAATATAGGTCTAATTAGGAACAATACATTTTATAAAATAAATAAAATTACAAATGACCTTCAAAATCACAGGTAATCGAAAAGAACTTCAATATCACAATGAAGAATTTTAATATTCTTAGCACAGAGTAATTCCAAATTAAATTATTCGAAGACTGTCATATGTCGTAAACATATCATTATTTAATGAAAAACTGATATTAATTCTAATTTAAAATTTTATACAATTAACATTGTATTATGGATTGTATTATGAGATTGTTATATTTATTTACTAGACCCTGAAGATGAAGGCCGACGTCCTTCGAAACGTTGGTTGAATAAAAATTGATTAATAAAAGTTGCTATACGTGTGTCTGCCTAAAAATTATTGGACCTTCAAAAAACTGAAAAGAATTTTTAATAGTGGCCGGGTTTGGTTGGTCCTCCCACAGCGCGCGTGGGCGCTTCCTCCAGAGCAGCCCGGCGCGATCGAGGCGCTTCGCGACGGACCTCCCTCCGAGGGCGGCCGCGATCCGGCGTTCACGACGCACGCGGCGGCACCTCACATCAGATGATCCGATCAAGCGATATTCTCTCCCCACCCCCGCGCTCTACGGTAGAAAGCGATCGGTTTGCGTGGAGTTGGTATTTTTCAACGGTAGGATCATCTGTAAATAGATACATCTCAGAAGTTTTACAAATTTACTATACGTATCAATCGTTTTTCTTTATGATGTAAAATGATGTTAAGGGAAAATTTTTTTATTACGGTATACTCAGAACACAATATCTAAATTCTGACGTCCCATTGAGGCATTTAATTCTGAGTGAACTAAATTTGAAAGAGAAAAAAATTCAAATTTGAAAAAAAAACAAACACGAAATGACATCATTTGCAGATTATACACGTATCACCTTAGTAGTATTTTTAAGCACCCAGTCAATTTTACATTTTAAAAATATTTTTATTATTATGAATAAACGATATTTTGATACCCGCATCGTGTTTGCTATTTTCAAAACTCAACGGCAAAACATTATTTTGACAGAGAAACAAAGTACCTTATACTTAGTTTATCAGTCAAAGTAATGTTTCATCATTACACCTATTACACACAACAAATTTACGTTCCGTGCCTGAGATGACCTATGTTGAATCTCTCGGAGCTAAAGTTTCCACACCTCTGCTCTCCAACGCCTAACAAGAAATTGGTTCGGGGCTCAGCGCATGGGTTCTATTTCATGGGTCAGCAATTAATTTTCGCGCAGCACTCAAAAGACGGGCCGGTAATTGCTAGGGCTTCATCCGGCGGTGACTGAGTCAGCGGCATCACCGCGCAAACAGCGAACGCAGCGCCGGAGAAGACGAGAGGAAGCAGTTGGTGGCTTCATCGGAGCCATTCGGGTGTTATTCTCTTTATTATGACGTCAGTGACAGAGTATAACGACTAGACATCGGATGTTTAGGGAAATGCCTATTTTTTGTAGCGAACTTATTTAAAGGCTGATAATAAATGTGCACGTATCATGAGAAATGATGACATATGACCAAGTTTTATATTGCTTATTTTTGCTTATTTTAACATAAATGCCTTTTCTTTAGAATTATTGCAAATTTTTGCCTTTTATGTATACTTTTTATATACAATGCTAAGATATCAGAAAATCGGCCTTGATCTAACCCGACCATTTATTATGAAGCCTTCAATTCACGTATTTGTATTTTGAAATACGACAGAATTCCTGAAATATACCAACATATTTTTCTCCATTCTCCTCTAGCCATGTTCTGAGAAAATGGTCGTTTGACAATACACCGAGGGCATCTTTTGACTGGAATAAATGTAAATTTCCAGAAGGTTTCAGTGTTGCTAATTTTGGACTTCTAAAATATATGCCAGACATGTTAGTAATGTTCAGAAATGCTTTTCTGTATTCAAGCGGATCTTATCTCCCAATCGTTGTAGATTTCAAATTGCGATCCTTGAAAAGTTACTGGTAATATATTTCAATGGAAATTATTAAGAATAAAATTTAGAAGAGTTGTAAATATGTATGGAGTTTTACAAATAATTTTTAATTTTATTGTGAATGTAATTTATGACAGTGCCTTTTTTTCCTCCTTATTCTTGACATTTTCAGTGCCTTTTTAGGCGCCTAAAAGACTATTCTTTAGTGGCTAAACATCTGATGTCTAATGATGACCATTCCCGGAATTGAATGATTCGATGGACAAGCGATTATAAAGATATGCTATCATCGATGACGGATTGATTGATTGATTCGTGTTTCCGGGCGCGTCAACTACATAGGTCATTAGTCCCGGAAGTGTAGTGCGAGTTTTTTTTTCTCGGGAGGTGGCGATCTTTTCCCCGCTGGATGGTGAGATCTAGCGTCGACCTACCGTCGACTAGCGGGTTTTCCCCTCAACCAGGTATCCCCCACCAGCGGGGCACCGCCCCAGCCGGGACAAGCTGTAAGCTCCCGACCGGTCTCCCGATATGTGTGGTAGTGTAGTGCATGTTAGTGTAAGTGTGTGGGTAAGAGGAGAGGATAGGTCAAGGAAGATGAAGGAAAGATCGCGCGCGGTCCGTGGCCCGTTTGTTATGGTACTGCTCCAGCATTCGCCTGGTGTTGATGACGATGACGGAGCAATGGCACCACGGAAAACGCGACAACTCCGAGAAGTGCTCCCACCAAATCGCTTGCTCCACCACAAACTCCACACGGAGCGACTGGGATTCGAATACGGCTTCAGGTTCCAAGACGAGCAGCACCTTTGTGCTCGCTTCCTTACTCAGAGCATGCGCGCAAGTGCCCAATACGATTGCACCCCCAGGAACACCAGAGCCCTCACCTAATAGTACTAGTTGGAATTATTTTCCCATCTCCTCCATTCATTATATTTAAAATGTTGAAAAAAATGAAGCATTCCAGTTTTTCAGTGCGACGAAACGATATTAACCGTGCCGCACAGAGCAGTGAAGGTCTTTCATATCTTTGTTTTAGTCTGAGTTTGGACTTAAATATTTTAGTAGAAAACACAGACTCATAAGTTAAACATGTATGTGTCAATTAAAGAGCCCACTTTAGGCTGTAACTGAGCACATTTCATGCAAAATAATATTTAAAAAATTGCGTCGGACAAGGACTCTACGGATTTCATACTCTACATACGGCTTATCGAGATTTCAGCGGCTAACGCAAAAACGCAAGCATATACCTATTTATACAAATAATTGTTTCTATTATATAAAGATACAGAAAGTATTCTAAAAATTGAAGAGCTTAGAGGAACGAATAAATATAATTTAATAACTCTGAAAAGTACATCCGTTTATTACATTTTAAATATGACAGGGGTGAGAGATCGATAAACTCTGAAATAAGCCAAAATACGGATCACCCTAGAGTAAACATTCACTACTTCACTTTGTATCATTTGGAGCAATGTTTATCTCCGCATATTCTTGAATACATAGTGTAGACAAGTATCATAATCGTACGAAGAAAGTACCATTTTGTAAGTGCCATGCAAAAACAAATTTTACTTTCTTCCATTTTCAAAGAAAAATGTGACAGCATGTCCGTCTGTTTTTACACACCGCCTGTTTGCGAGGACGGAAGTGAACACAACTTTTCTGCAAAATTCCTGCACTGCATACAATGTTTAACATTTCGGCACATCCATTTCGGGTAATATTCGAATTTTTTAAGGGAAGAGTATGTTATATAAGGCTGTAACTACCTTTCCGGCGATTTTTCAAAGGCAACTCCTAAATTAAAATATATGTGCTGTAAATCATGAAGCAACCCTAATAAGTAAGGAACATGGTCAAGTTTTATTTTAAATATGACACTTTCCTAAATAGTTTTAGTAATTATAAAAATAACTGTAGTACATTGTAAAACAACGAATTACTCAAGAAGGTGTTCTGTTGCGTTTTTAATGTATTATATAAACTAATTTACAAGTGGTAAAAAGAGAAGAAAGTAATGGACTATCAAAATGTGTTCACGTTTCAAACCAGAAATTCCCCTTGAAGCTACGTACATGAGCATCTCAGAGGAGATTCAATTTAATTCAGGTAGCAGACGTAATAGGATAATGGGGATTCGAGCGAAGTACATAAAAGCCGGTAACAGAAACTCAATTCCGATTACGTCCCAAGTTCCAGAATATCAGCTCTTGAATGACCAGCCCACCTCCGCGTCCGGAATCCTCCTTTTAAAGGTTGCTCCGGAGGAGGCGCTCTGGAGCGGCAATCGTGTGAGTTGAGGGGAAAAGTGTGTGTGGGGGGGGAGAGGTGGGGGCATCCGAGAGGCGCACCTGCCAAGGTCGGCTGCGCGGGGCCCGGGTGCGCGGCGGCGGCGGCGGGGGTGGCCGTGGCGGGGGACGGGCGAGAGGGGCGGGGCTTCTGCGCCGGGCTGCGAACCTGGCGTATCGACCAGGGGCCGCCCGCGCCCGCCCAGGCGCCCCCCGCCGCGGTCGCCGCGCCGCGCCGCGCCGCCCGGGGAAGTTGGAGGTCCCTGCCGCCCGCCCGCCCACGCGCGCACCCCTTCGACGAAATTCGCGGAACCGATGGATGTCGCGAGGCGCCGGGCACGACCGCCAAGGCTTCGCCCGGTCGGAAAACAAAGCAAAACAAACTAACCCCACTCCAATTTGCCAATGACCTTTGTTATTACGCCCCGAGTTGATCTACGTCGATTAATCCAATCCGTTTCATTACGACTTGTGGAACTCCACAAATTTAACGAGGATCGTGGTAAAACAACATCATGGCAAAAGTGCAAGAGTGGGGAACTACTCGAATCATTCCCATATTTTGTGTGGAGACGAGCCTACTGCTTTTCAACATGGAAGAAATGTGTGAATTAGATACATTTTCATTTATGTTGTACTTTTACATTAGAAGTTTTAATACATATTGTTAATGTGTCACAGAAATGATGTTAATACTATTTTGGAAAGTTTATTTGACTCTGAGAATGATTTCCACTCTCTCGAGTACTGTTAAAAACATTTACAAAGATGATTCTAGATGAAGAGTGTATATACTTATTTGTTAAATTCTGGTTTACTGCTCATAAAGGATTCCAATGCAACGAATTGTCTTCCATCCCTCATTAATTCTTTTAACACATTTATGAAAGAAATAACTTTCCCCAAAAGAATATATCATTAAACTAATATGTTATTGTCAACTGAATTATAATAAACTCACATGACTTCTAGGTCGTTTTTCCAAGTGTCACTGCTTCACTATATCGTAAGCGAACAAGGCCAAACATACGTCGGCGTCTGTCCGGAACACATTTATGTATCTACGCAAAACATTCCGATGCCGTGGTTACTCGCATAATTTTATTTGCTAGGGTGCCGCGAGGCAACGCAAATCTTAGAGATTCACAAGCCACGAGTGCAGACTGCCACGATTTATGGAAAACTGCGAAAGAAAAAAGAAGTCAGGGCATTCTGGGCAAGTCGGCGGGCGTCGACAGCGAAGCGCGCGGGATGAGGAGGGGGAGGGATGGGGAAGAGACAGTGTGGGAGGGGCAGGAGGTGGAGATGGGGAGGGAGAGGACGAGTGGTGGGGGGAAAGGGGTGGAAGAGGAGGGAGAAGGGGGAAGAGGAGAGGAATGGAAAGAGGAGGGTAAGGGGAGGAGGAGGGGGAAGGGGTGGAGGAGGGGAACGGGATGGTGTGGAACGAGGTGGAGGAGGGGGCGGGGTGGGGGTGGGGGAGGAAGAGGAGGGGGAGGGGAAGGAGGAGGGTGCGCGTAAACACGAGTTGCGAACCGAGGGGCGGCAATGTCCGAAGAGAACAAGAGACGTAGGGAGGGAGGGAAGAATGGGAGGTGGAGGGGGCGGGGCGGTGTCGGCATGCATAAGAGAGAGGGAAGCGGAGAACAAGGGCAGGCAGGCGGCGGCGGGCGGCGCCCTACCGCTCGCTTCGCCGCCCCCTGTATTTTAAACACTGCAGCCACCGCGCTCCGCCGCTGGCGTGTTGGTGTTGGTGTTGGTGTTGGTGTTGGTGTGTGCGCGGGCGGCGCGGGCGGCGCGGGCGCCGCGCACACGCGCCCATATTTCACTCGGCCATAGAGCCACCGCCGCCACAAGAAAGCGCGCGCGCCGCCGGAGGAGGCAAGTGGCTGCAGGGGGGCCACAACAACAGGCAGTGGGAGAAACTCCACTCAGCCACATAACCGATCACAAATACAACAGTGTATTTTTTATTTATCTACTTATTAAACGTCAATAACTATTAAAAAACAATACTACCGAATGGGCAATAGTACAGGACGTGCACGCAATTGTGATTGTTTCTGCAAAACAATCAATTTAAGATGAAAAGGAGATATAACTGCCTACAACTGCCCGATTATATTTACATTAATCATAAGTCTGACAAATTGTCAACAGTTAACAGGCTCGGATAATTTGGACACACAATAATCATAAAACTAAGGCGCGAAGAAACGAGGTAAAGTGGCAGTCGTTTTGTGAATTTTTTATACTTGGGTTTTTATTTCTTGACGCGTGGGTTCTTGGCTTCACGATGGAATATCTCACGGTATT
The DNA here is from genome assembly GCA_031308135.1 of Acheta domesticus. Taxonomy (NCBI): domain Eukaryota; kingdom Metazoa; phylum Arthropoda; class Insecta; order Orthoptera; family Gryllidae; genus Acheta; species Acheta domesticus. The sequence goes on from JAHLJT010009436.1 coordinate 12,773,860, forward strand.
TCGCGTCGTTCTCGGTCGTGCCGCTAGAAGTCGCATGCTCGCGACTGTATCGAGCAGTGCTGGCGATCGTGCGACCGAGAACGACGCGAAATACCGTGTGATATTCCATCGCGAAGACAAGAAAGACCCCACGCGCCAAGAAATAAAAACCCACGTATAGAGGACGATAACTTCCTGAATTATGTCTGGTTTTCGTTTTCAGTAAAACCGTCTAATTTTATTTTGGAACATTACATCTCACTTTATAAAGATTCTAGAGAGTTGTGGCGGAAAGCAAATGATTCGGGGAGAGACGAAGGCGCTCACCCGTCCGGGCTGGAAGGAGGGGGTTCAGCCGGCTGAGAAGGGGCGGACGCAGAGCGGCGCGGAGGGGCGGGCAAAGAGCGCTCGCTGCGGGGGTGGCGGGTGACAAACCGCTGCGAAGAAGTGCGCGGGCGAATGCCGCCGCCGACCTCCATGACGCTTCCTCCGTACGCGCGCAATGCACATGGCCTCTCGACGAAAAGGGGCCCGTCGAAGTTTACCCCAGTTGTGGCGGCGACGATGTAACGGTTAGCGTTTCGGACTGTTATACCCTAGTTCGCGGGTTCAAACCCGATCGAAGCCATGGATTTTTAGGCGCGAAAAAATCCTTCGTACGCCTTCCTTCGGAAGGGAAGTAAAGCCGGCTGCCCCATGTTAGTAGATTTACTGCATGTAAAGATCCTCAAGCCTACATGACGCCTCTGAGAAAAATTCAAAATCGCCTCTTTCGTCGCCCGAGATATTACCTTTTCTCCGCCAGTTGGTGAAAGGAGCGTAGCGAAATTTGCGTGGTCAGACGGAAGAGCGGGCCTTATGGCTTGAGTCTCTCCACGTAAAATAAGACAATTCAATTCAATTCAGATGCAGAATTGCGATTTTTTTGGCTGCATCAAGTACTGCAAGTACTGCAAGGTCGCATCAAGTACTAGGTCATTGGCGACCGTTATTGGATTTAACGTAATGGTATGAAGATGAAACTATATGGTGATAATGTGTGTGTGTGTGTGAAAGGACGAACACATACAATCATGCCCGAGGCGGGACTCGCACCCGCGACCCCTCGGTCCGAGATCACTACGGCATTATTGCCTTACCGATCTCGGCGGTAGGGCAGTAGTGCCGTAGTGATCTCGGCCTTGTGCTGTTGTTTCGGCACCGGAAGGTCCTAGTGTTCGAGTCCAGATGGAAACGAGTTTTCGACACTAGTTTCACAGTTAGGTCCAATTCAGCTGACTGGAGGAGTATTCTAGCGACCGGCTGTTCTGATCGGTAGTTTTATGTGGCTTATCCGATTAATACCACGTGAATGCCGAACAGTGCCGTAACAAATGGGTCACAGGACAACGTGCGTCCTTCCTCTTCTTTGTTCTATCCTTCCCCTTCACACACACACATACATATACACTTGCATGCACCACACGACCACACATAACGGGAGCTTAGGGCTTGTCCAGGGCGGGGTGGTGCCCCTCTAGAGGGAGATACCTAGAGAGGGTTACCCCGCAAGTCGACCAGATCTCAGCATCCAGCAGAGGAAAACACTGCCTCTTCCCGGCATTAAACATTCACTACACTAACAGGACCAATGACCACAGCAGACGACGTGCCTGGAAAAATTTATCGCGGGGGCTCGCAGCACAAGTTAAAGGGCTCCCTGGAAGAAGGAGACGCGACAGCGATGGAAGAAATGCTAAAGATGGAAACGTAAAATGAACACACACATGAACATTATTCCATTTTACACTGGCCGAGAACCAATGTCAGTATTACATTGACCGGAAGCGTAAGTGTGTGTATATAATTGTGAGTCCGCGAGTGAAGCTTCGTAGACCGAGAGATCCTTGGTTCGACTCCCGACGATACCGGACATTTTTTACATTAATTTACAGGAACGATCAGACTCGATCAGAGTGCGGCGAAGAAAATTTCAGACGCCGATTGAATCTGATTTAAGGTAGTGGTTACATAGAAATAGTCTGCACCAGTCTTCAAACTATTACGTAAATACAAGTACAAACTAATACTAAAATATTATATCTAATCGATGAGTTATGATTCACAACAGGTAGGTTTGAAATCATAAGAGTCGGTAAAAGAAACTTAACATTTCTATTTTACTAGGAAGGTTAGGTTCATGTTTTGCACAAACAACCAGCAATACGTTTCTTCTGACATTCGCCGCTAGAATTTACCGGTAAAAGATTCTCGCGGTACCTTTAATTGGAGGTCTTCCACGGGGCTTCTCCTGTATAAAGTGACGAAACAAATCCATGTTAAATGGCTTAGCTCGGCCGGATAATTCAAGTTCATCGAATACTGGTCTGCCGATTCCATTGGCGTCCTGCAAAAGTTTCGGATGAAGTGCGACAGGGATGGTGGGGTGGTGCTCGGATGATGGGCTGTTCGCCTATTCGAAGCAACACATTTCACATGTAAAGGTACTCTGGCAGTACTTCAGTACGACGAAGCAAGGCTCGAAGTGAGCTGCATCGTCACGGGAAGAAACAAAAGAATGAAGTGAGGAATCAAGACGCAAAACATGCGTAGAAAATGAGAAAACAAAAGTAGTAGAAGGGACAATATAGGCACGAGTCTGAAAAGCGTTGCCATGGAAATTTAATCCGTTTAGACGGCGGAGAAATTGAAATAGGAATCACTGGAGGATCTTGCAAGAAAGAAGGGATTGAGAACGTTGCGATGTAACGAGACATTCCCATGTTCTAGACAGCACCGAGAAAAATCATAGACGGCCAGTACAGAAAACGCAGTGACACTCATACACCAGTTCTTCCTCGCTGACAGATTGCAGAGCGGCGCTTCTCATCCCCTCCACGTGAGGCGCATTTCAGCCAAGAGCCGCTGCTCTTAAATATTCAGAAGCCGCGATGCGCCCGAAATTGAATGAAATTTGAACATTCCTCGGGGTGAAGATTGGATTGTAAATAGAAATGAAAGAACGCTGTTTATTTTTTATTCTATTCAAGGATTCTCACCTAAAATGCATTGGCCGTCAAAATATTCTGAGAGACATTTGCTTGCAGGAGTGTTCTTAAAAGCATTCGCGGCAAATTTTTAAAAGTAATGTATTCAAAACGAAAACTACCAGGACTGTGACGAAGTGAAGGATTCTAGCGACTTTTTTTAAAATTACTTTTAATTTCCATAATAAACGCGCATTCTTTACAGAATCTGTTCAATATATTCTCCAAACATCGTTGTAGGAATGCCACTTAAAATGTTGATTCGACAATCTATACCTAAATCCAATAAAATCAAGAAGAGAATCGATATAAACGTTAATATAACAAGTCTCGAACATGAGAAATGAATATAGGAAAAGACAGAAAAAATGGAGAGGTTAATTATAGATTTTCAATAGCAAATAAAGTGTACATATTGTAAGAGGAAAAACAAAGTTTCGCGAGAGAAGCTCGACTGCAAGATATAATACCAAGCTTGAAGGTGCCAAGCGAGTGGTTACATGCGACAGGGAGAGGAATCACGGTAACGGAATCGGGCGAGATTATTTAATAAACGAGCGCAGGAAGCGGCAGAACCAACCAAGGCTAATTGGATTACCAATCAGCGATGCGGCTTTCTCTAGGCCCGGCGCGGGCCATAAGAAGCTGTGCGCGGAGAACTTGGTCCCGGCGGCGGCAACGATGTCTACGGTCTGATTACGCTAACTACGAGCTACGGGATGCTGGGTCTTAGCGGTGGAGGAGGCAGCGAGAGTAAAAGAGCGCATGAGAATGGAAGCATTAACGGTAAGTAACGCTAGTAAGAACGAGGAAGCAGAGGCAAATTGTTCAACGTAAAGGCAGGAAGAAACACGAGAAACGAAGAGGGAGACATGGAAGCGGGGGTCGAGGGAAAGAAAGAGGTGCTTCCAAAGCCAAGAAGCAATCGATAGCACGAAAGAAGACGCAATACCAAGGAAGAAAGACGAGCCCAGGGGGAAATCGTAACCTGCGGAAATCAACTCGAATTGTAAATCTCTTCGCATCCGGCAATATTTCACAAGCAACATTAGTCACGCGTAGTTAAGGATGCGCGGCGCTCCCTTGCTTGAAATTTGTCAACTAATTTCGACTCGATTTCCCACAAGAATGGAATCTTCTGCAGGATGTTCTATTACATCCACAGGTTCTCTCATCTTCTCGGTTCACAAGTTTTCTTGTAAACATGAAACTGGGGTAAAGTTTTCCGTTATTTCCGCGTAAAAACATATTAAATTCTCCGAAACTAAAATAAATGCATTGAGAATACGTAGACTCTGCGACCCAAATTGTTGTAGTCCTGTGTTACGAACAGAAATGAAGGGAATGTTATGCGAACAAAAATAAATGTAATTTACGTCAGGATAAAACGCGACACAAGGTAGAAAAGAACGCGACTTCAAGAAACATGGGTCGATTTTTAACGCGTTTTTCCGCAGCTCCCAGCATAAAACGCCAAACAAGCGTCAATCTGTCACGTCCTGCACGTAGCTATATTTGCTTTTGGGCTTCCGCTCCACGCAACGGTGTGTTCCTTTGTTCCAGTTGTCACGTTCTGCACACCATTTTGTGCCTTCAGCAGCCACATTAGACTCTCATGCGTCACCTCGTTGTTGCTCCCTTGGGAACTGCGCCGGGCTGTCATCTCTTGCAAACTCTGCCCTCTTCCGTGGGAGAAAAAAAGACGAAAATAACGAGGCGATTGTGGCAGTTTGGGGACACGTGGAAGCTACGGCAACTCTTGTTGATGCCAAGCGGAATGGCGCGATACGAGGGGAAAGATAATGTGTTTGAGTCCCAAATAGACAATGTATGTGAAATAAAGTTTTGGGACATGCGTTCGTTTGTAGGAGATGGATCCTGAGCAACAGGGATGTGAGAAGACGGTGGAGAAGCAGATACAGAGACAAGAGAAGCAGGCAGAGGAAATGGGAGTGGTGAAGCAGTGGGTGGAGTTCGTGGCGTATGAGTACAGGTGAGAGTTGTTACAATTAGCAAAGACGGAGTGGCAGTGCTGGGGTGGAGGCAACATTGGCCTAGCGGGATGGCGATGGAAGTGGGAAGATGGCGATGGCAGCGCCATAGCCCTGGTGTCATAGTCCTGGTGACATAGGATGGTGATGTCAGCGATGGCAGTGGAAGTGGTGGGTTTGGAAGTGGTGGGGCGGAAGTGTGTGGGGCGGAAGTGGCGGGGGTGGAAGCGGTGGGGGTGGAAGTGGTGGGAAGAAGCGGTGAGGGGTGAAAGTGGTGCGAGGAAGCGATGGTGGTGGAAGTGGTGGAGTGGAAGTGATGGGGGTGGAAGTGGTGGCAGTGACGGTGGATAGACGTGGCGGTGGAAGCGGTGTGGGTGGAAGTGATGGGGGCGGAAGTGGTGGGTGGAAGTGATGGGACGAAGCGGTGGGGGTGGAAGTGATGGGACGAAGCGGTGGGGGTAGAAGTGGTGGGTGGAAGTGATGGGACGTAGCGGTGAGGGTGGAAGTGGTGGGAGGAAGCGGTGAGGGTGGAAGTGGTGGGAGGAAGCGGTGAGGGTGGAAGTGGTGGGAAAGAAGCGGTGAGGGTGGAAGTGGTGGGAGGAAGCGGTGGTTGGGGTGGAAGTGGTGCGAGGAAGCGATGGTGGTGGAAGTGGTGGAGTGGAAATGATGGGGGGTGGAAGTGGTGGCAGTGACGGTGGATAGAGGTGGCGATGGAAGTGGTGGCTGTGGATGGAGTTGGCGGTGGAATTGGCGGAGGTGCCGACGCGCCGGCGGGGAAGGGAGCGGAGGCGACAGTGGCAGCGGCGGAGACGACGGCCGCGGCGCCGCGCCGTTTGGGCCCTACCCAGAGATTTATTCCGCGCCCTCTCTCCCGCGGCGCGGCCCCGCGCGCACCTCGTCCCCGATGGCTTCATTCAATTACGCCGCGGCGCGCTTCGGCCGGGAAGAATAGCGAGGAATATTTCACGCCGCCTCTTCCGTCACGAAGCGACGAACGGCTCGTGCCGACGATGCGGCAGGCGCAAAGCGGTATCGCCACGCATGCACTTGCCAAGCAAGGCTCGTCGGAGGCCATTTCTCCGAACTCGTCCTAGTATTCTTTTAAAATCACGGGATAATAATACCAAGGGCAATATACGGGTTCTAATGGTCGCCTGAGATTATTAGAACTAGATAACGCTCGAGGGGGATGCAAGATTTCATTTTTACTTCATTCTAACAATTTAGATTGACTTATTTACTAATGAAATAGATGTTAACTTGATTCGGTTTGTCTTATCACAATTCCCCCCATAACAGAACATGTAGCATCTTTCAACTGCTTTCATACTTTTCTCCCAATGACGATCCAGGCAATTTATGCAGAGCTCCGTATAGAAGGCAAAAATGAGCAATAACGTATCAGTAACAAATAAACTAATTTACATGTCAAAAGAAATAACGGTGTCTTCAGAAATTATTAAAGAAACATATTTCATGTCGCAATTTTGGAGAATCCTCACGGCCACTGGAATAAAAATAATAAACCGGCCGGTGTCCAGGAGAGACAACGTCTCCATTAGCTCCACAAAGACCGGCAAATTCCTTGCTCATCCGTCTCGGAAGGAAAATCCATTGGAAAAAACGCGTTTCGCTGCAGCCAAATCCCCGCCGTCCGGGCTGTCGCTCCGAGGGCGAGGCGGAGCAAGCGGCGCCGCCCAGATAACGGTCCCCGCCATGGCCGGCGCAGCAGGGGGGAAGGGGAGGGCGGAGGAAAGAGGTGTTGTAAAAGAGAAACAAAAGGGGGAGAGACGGGGGAATAATGACAAATGAATTAGAAGGAGGCTTACATGAAGTGACAAGGACAGGAGCAGTCGCGACGCTGCGTTGCTTTGAAACGAGAACCCTGGTGATGAGGAAATAATAAAGGGGTGTCTTCAGAAGCGAGTGGCCTCAGATACCAGACACTTGGGCTAAGTAATGAACCAACTGCGTCAATGATTCCTTCGGTAACACCTGAAGCGGCAGGCAAGTTGGTACGGGTTTGAGCAAAGCGAGGATGAGAGTCAGCGTGGATAGGGCGGGCGGTGCCATCTTAGGCCGGGCCACGACAGGCCGGGCGTAAGAGGCAGTGGAGACCACGGGGATGAAAGGGACAATAAGGGCGACGGGTACGACGGGGCGACGGGGGTGGCGGGGGGAGACGGGGACGACGGGGTGACGGGGGGTGACGGGCGACGGGGGGACAGGGGCAACATGGACGACGATGACGACGGGGACGTCGAGGGAGTCGGGGGCGACGGAGACGCCGGAGGCGACGGGGGCAACGGAGGCGAGGGGGGCGACGAGGACGACAGGGGCAACGGGGACGACGGGGGGGTGACCGGGGGCGACGGGGACGAGGGGGCGGCGAGGAGGACGGGGGCGACGGGCTGAGGGGTGCAGGGGTCTCCGTGAGGGAGGTCGTCGGAGGGAGTGACAAGGCGAGGCCAACGAGGACGACGGGGCTTGCCCTCGCAAAGGCCCCCACGCGAGAAAATGCGCCGGCGGGGACTCTTCCGGAGAATCACTTTGGCGCGGCGCGGTCGCGGCGCCGGCGAGGGGCGGGCGCCGGGGGGCGGGGCCGTGGCTGTTGATGCATCGCCGCCATTACCGCGCGCCCTAGCGGCCCCGCCGCGGCCATCGGCATTCACAGCGTGCGCGCCGCCACGGCAGGCGGGGGCGGGGCGAGGCGGGGGCGGCTCCCGCGGAGACGGTGCTGCTGCGCGGAATACCGAGCAGCGGACGAAATTCCGCTAACAAGGGTCCGTGCGAGGCGGCGAGGCGCGCGGCGATATTCCGGGGCTAAGCCCGAGAAAAGCCTGCGCCAGGGCTGCGATATCTCGCAAAAAATGGATGGGGAGGAAGGGACGTGGGGCGCCTGCGTTTAAACCGGCGCAGCGCTTTTAATGCAATGAGGACACACGTGGTGTCCACTATTTTAAAGTATGTGTGTGTGTGTGTACACTAACATTTTAGGCAAGCAAGTAATTATGGAGTTAAGAAAACGGCACATTTTATGTGATTTGTTTTTGTAATCTATATAATTTCAACTCAAACTTTCAGTTTTTGAATAAAAATAAGATATCTGTTATACAGTTTCAAGTAGGGTGAAAGTGAAATATAACTGTCAGGGCATTGTTTCGAACACTGCAGAATATGAAGAATGGGGCAGAAGAAAATTGACGGCTGGAGCCGCGCTTCTTTCAACGCACGGTAAAGAATGAGGGGAAGGCTGTGGCAAGGAGAGCCCGGAGCAAGGGTAAGAGAACGCTGATATTAGCTATAAAGAAAAACGCTCCAGGGCCAAGGAGCGCGTGATTACGTTGCAGTTGGGAGTAACAAGAGAAGAAGAAACAACGTAATGGAAGTAATAAAATGGCGGAAAAAATGGTCCCAGGAAGAACTATTCGTTGGAAACAAAAACAACAACAAATTGACCAAAAGGGGAAAAGTGTAATAAGGACAAACTAGTGATGCCTCCTGATAGTACATCGGTTTATCACGGTTATAGGATATCACGTTACTTCAATTTAAAAAATATTAAGTACGTTTTTCATACACAAATTTCATTCTTCTCTCTGAAATGTTAGTTAATCATCAAATTCACATTTCAAGAACTACAGAACCGGATGGTAAATTCCAATTTCGTTCCACACTCGTGCCCAATAACAACATTAATAGCAATGCGAAATTCTAAGAAATAAAAGGGATAAGTGAGAGAGAAAGAACTAGTCAGAAAGAGAAAAAGGGAGAAAAATAGAAAAGTATGAGAGAGAAAGACAATAACAGAGAGAAATAGAAAGACAGAGAGAGAGAGAGAGAGGGGGCAGAAATAAAAAGAAGAAATAAAAAAGAAAACAAGAAAAGAAGGAAGGGAGGGGGAGCCAAGACAGGAGTGAGGGAGAATAACGGTCTGGCAAAGAATGCATTTATTATTTAAATACGAATTTTCCTTTAACTCTGGCAGTTAATAAATAAATTTGTGTCTGCACGAGTGTGGTAGGGAACTCTAGACGTCTCGAGATATTTCAGCATGACGCCACCGAAATAAGTGTGGCGAGGGGTTCCGCGAGCGGATGCCCACGAAACACGGCGGTTCCCACCCATTTTCCCCTGGAACGAGGCCTCCGGCCGGGGAGCCAGCGTGGCGGGTCGCGTCGCCGTGGAGCGCGTGGGCGGGCGTGGCTGAGTGGGGAGGCATCGGAGCGCCGCGCCGAGACGAACCAGCTGGCAGCTAATGGGCCGGCGCCCACGCGCCGCGGGGAGGCGCGTCGATTTTCTACGCCCACGCCCACAGCCCTCGCTCACTCGCTCTACGTCCGTTCCTTGCTCACACTTGCGCTCCCTCTCCCACACTCGCGCTCCCCCTCCCCCACTTGCGCTCCCCCTCCCGCGCTCCCTCTCCCACACCCGCGCTCCCCCTCCCACACCTGCGCTCCCCCTCCCACACCCGCGCTCCCCCTCCCCCACTCGCGCTCCCACCTCCCACACCCGCGCTCCCCCTCCCACACCTGCGCTCCCCCTCCCACACCTGCGCTCCCCCTCCCACACCTGCGCTCCCCCTCCCACACCTGCGCTCCCCCTCCCCACCCGCGCTCCCCCTCCCACACCTGCGCTCCCCCTCCCGCGCTCCCCCTCCCACACCCGCGCTCCCCCTCCCACACCTGCGCTCCCCCTCCCACACCCGCGCTCCCCCTCCCACACCTGCGCTCCCCCTCCCACACCTGCGCTCCCCCTCCCACACCTGCGCTCCCCCTCCCCCACCCCGCGCTCCCCCTCCCACACCTGCGCTCCCCCTCCCCCACCCGCGCTCCCCCTCCCACACCCGCGCTCCCCCTCCCACACCCGCGCTCCCCCTCCCACACCTGCGCTCCCCATTGTACTCGCTAATAACATCCTATTCATTTCACCACCCTCGGAACAGCTCACTCTCTCCCTAGTCCATCCCCTATCACTTACCGTGACTCTTTCTCCAGCTCCAGCTCCCCGTTCTACCTCCCTCTCGCTCACCTTTCCCGTGGAGCGCGGGTGGCGTGATATTGCTCCCAGTGCGAGCGCTAACGGCCGCTCGCACGACGCCGGAACGAGCGCGTTACGTTACACGCGCGTTGACGAAAGCGCTTATTTCAACGGCTCACGGAAGGCACGTGGCGCGCGACTGAAGGCGGCGTTCTACGAATCTCGTCCGCAGCCTTAGAAACAGCCCGTTCACGTGCGATAACACGCCGATCGTGCCTTATAATTACATCTCTCGAACAGCAGTTGATAAACTCTCTCCGGAGGAAATTGCAGGTTGGAAAAACGGGAGCTGTAAACAAGTATACGCAGTTTCAAACGACAAGAAACAGGCATAATTGAATCGTTCAGATCAAAAAGTACCACTTGAATATGCAAAATAAAAAGCTCCCGTACTTTACAGTAATGGTTCTTTAATGGACATTACATAATTAAAAATTGACTGTTCCGAGGTTAAGTAAATTTAAAAAAAAAGTTAATTTGTCAAGATAAGCGAAGAAGGCCCGATACTACCAGAGTTCTAATCCTGTGGTCCGGAAATTAAAGACACTTTTCTCAAATGGGTTATTTTCACACAATGTGCCAATTCCATTACTTTCTGAAGGTGTAGCGAAAGTAACTTAATAACGAAGTTGGAAATAACGCAATGTCCATTTACAGTCATACGACTAAATATCTTTTCATTGCTCTCCTGTAACCTTCAGAATACATGGCATGGTGCCGCATATATGAGGCACACGAGTATGGCATTGTGTCTTGCCTTGCGAGGAACACGAGTATTTCTCAAGCAAAACGAATCACTGGACGAATATTGTCACAAAAGAGAGAAAGGACGGCACCACGAAGCTCACGCATTCTCGGCGGGACGCGACAATCGTACGCCGTCCGACCCGCGGGAAACCCACCAACTGATCGACATTCGCCGAGATGCAAACACGCGACCGACCGGTGAGGCCGACAGGCAAAATAAGCGCGCGGGCAGACGCGTCTTGTGGGCGGCCCGTCCCCCAGGGCGATGGTCGTGCCCGTCCGGCGCCTTCGGAGCCGCGAGCAATTCCAACTCTAACGGAAGGAAAGCAAACGCGCCGACTTTCGGTTAATGCAAAATGTTGCTGTGAGGTGTACCGCGGGTTGCGTTTCAGAGATAAAGGCCTTGGGGGGGTCTAGCAAGTGAACCAGCAATGTCTTCCTTCCTTCTATTTTCTACATTGCTTTCGCATCTGGAAAAACAAATTGAAATATTCTCGTTTGGGGAATGTCAATGTTCGAAAATGCTTATTCAAAATGTTTGAAATTTGTCATTAAACCAATTTGTTTTCTATTTATCCTTTCTTACACAGAAAATTAAATTAATATTTCGTGTTTTTGGATGCTAAGACTAAAGGCTAGCATTTTCAAAGTTTTCGTTCCGCTTTTTCTGAATCATGTTCTGCCCAGAAGATTCCCGAGAAATCTTCTCTTGAAAGAAATAAGTTCAATTTTTTGTTATTTCTTCAATAAATGGCTACAGAATACATTTGATGCCCTGGGACAACACCTGTCCAGATCGGCCCCTTACCCGAGCCAGGTGCGCAGCTAGGGACCAAAATGGAATCAGTTGATGTTTACGTCATTTAGTAATTGGAAATACTAAGTGAGCTAATTTTACTAACATAGTGTAAGCAATAGGGGCAACAACTCAAAACGGGATTTATGTGATTTAGTTTTGTGATTTCATTTGAAAAAAGTTGTTTTTATTATTTTTGTTTTTTCTTGTAATGCCTACTTAATTGGGGTTTTGCCCTGTTGTGGGTAATTAAACAAATAAAACAAATTTATTAAGATTTCGAATACGTCAAAATTTCGTAACCCAGAAGTATTTGGGATAATGATACTTCAGAAGTTTCCGTGAGTTAAAACTTGAATGTTCTTATGTCAAACGGTTAGTTCCCGAGTTCTTGTTAAAAAATATCTCAGGCTATGTCCCTGAGCTGAGTTCATCTCCACACACATTCATCAAGGACGAAAACTTTTGGACAGCTGGCAGTTTTCGACAGCGGTGGTTAGCGAAAATCCTTGGGAGGCGCGCCCGCCGTCGCCGTCGCCGCCGCCCTCCTTGCCATCGCATCGCCCTCTCCGTCGCCTCCGCCTCCGCCACCGCGCCCCCGCCGCCGCTGCCGCCGCTGCCGCCGCTGCCGCCGCAGCTCCGCGTCGGCGGCCGCGGGGGCTGCAATCGCCAATACCGAACGGCAGGCGGGCCAACAAGCGCGCCATCTGCGCGGGACAGCGGAACTAACCCTCGCGGCAAGCGCACCCCTTCTCCCACACCCGACTTTTTTTTTCACGCGGAGGAGCGGAGGAGTCTGCTCTCGACTTCATTATATTTGTGCGGGGGCGACGGAGGCGAACGCCGAGGGCGGGCTGGGAGCCGGGGGGCGGGGGAGGGGGAGGGGGGAGGGGGTGGGGTGGGCGCCGAGGAGCGGAGTTCATTTCTCGCGATGATTGCGACGCCGCAGCCAATTTAGCGCGGCAAGTCCTTCCGCTGCCGTGGGTTGCGTCGCTTTCTTCCGTCAGTCCTCTTTCCGCTTCCGGCAGGCGCTTCCAAAAACAATGCCAGCGGGGGGCTCTCGAGGAAAACAATCACTTCTGCACTATTTGAGCCGCCAGTAACAAGACTGACTTAAATTTACAAAAAGGAATTTTGAACCTGCTAGAGGTAGAACGTGGCGTCGAGATGAGCATCACGAATTCTTGTAATACAGGGGCCTGTAACAACCCCACGCTATACGTGATCAACCCATTAAATACACCCTCCACTTAAAGCTGCAGCCGAAGTCACCATATTCCTAAATATGAAGAAACAGCTAGGTGTCAGCTCAAAAATAACATATCCATCGCTTGAAATACACGAAATGAATAAACAAGGCAGGAGAGGTGCCCAACCATCAGGTTCGTATGTATGAGAAGAAGTCCTAATGTCACCATTCATACGGAAAATCTCTCTGAAAATATCTACTTTCTCAATTTTCGAAAAATATTTCGGAAGGGAAGTTGAAATAAAAAGTCGTGTTGCTACAATGTTAGAAAAAGTAAAAAATCTCGAAACTGATCATTACGTATTTTCTCTATTACGTATCTACTACGTATTTTTCCATACATACACAGAAAGTAAAAATAAAATAAGCTGTTATTCAAGGGCCATTAGTACATCTTTGCAGAAGAAATCCCCACTAAATATTTTTATAAATGTTTAATTTTTTTAATAAATTTCAAAGTTTTAATTATAATGAAATTATTCATTTCTCCTTGTACATTTAAATGACATAGATACTGTACCTTTTTTCTTGATTAAGCTTGCAAATCCAATTTTAAGACAATTAGTTATTTGTTTTTTGAGACAGTACCATAAACGTTTTTGAAAACAAATTGCAATTATTTATTTCCATTTTACAACGTTTCGGAGATGGAATGTGTCTCCATCCTGTGTCGTTGGAAACTATCAAGAGAACACATTACAGACAACCATAATTTATGTGATAAAAAAGCTCTATCTTTCTGTTTCTATTTTGGCGATCAATCCATCAGCTCTCCCTCGATGTTTCCTGATCGAAGCTTCCTCGTTTTTCTTAGTTTCTTTGTCTCTCTGGATATTCTCAGAAGGGTATAGAGACTTCCAAATCACCGAAACTTAGAAACTTCGACTGTCGTCTTCTTTTCACAGCGATACTTACGGTTCGATAAAGTACTACACAAGTTTGCGGAGGAAACTTATGAATAAAATGCCAGTTACGAAGAGAACCTGCGGTTTTGTGCCTGCGGGAACGCCCGGCGCTGAAATTCCACCCCCAACGACTCGACGAAGCTGGGATTTCGAAGATGGAATATTCTCAGGAGGGATTAAGGGGATTTATCGCGTTCGAGAGCTCGCAACCGTGTGCAGCGGGGCGCACCTGTTCTCGCTTTTCTCTCGAACAAAACTACGTACGTGTGCGGTATAGAAACAGAGCTCGTGGACTTCGCTCTTTTGCACGTATACAAAAAACGAAGGAATGTTAAATGTTCATGGCGAGTAACCGTATAAACACGATGCTTGGGATTTCAAATTTGTGAAGCAAAATGTTAGCACATAGTCATTCTTATTTCTCGAAAAAATCCCAAGTATGTTTTAGACAGTGACCACAGAAACTCATAGCATTCATCATCGGAAGATCTGACTTACATTTTTTCTCCAGAACTGAAGACTCATGACTTTATTTTCACTCTATTAATGCATGACATGTTTCCAGATATCCATTAACGGTAAAAATACGAAACTTATATTGAAGTAGATTTCGATAATGTATTGCAATAATTTCACGTTGAGATTTAAAACTGCCCTAAAGCATGCAAAACACAGAATTCCTCCCAGTATAAGCGCACGAAATTGGCGCAATTATTTTCTTTCAACATTTCTACAGTATCTCAGTAGAGGGCAGCACGTGCTTGGGAGAATGACACGCATACCAAGAAGAGCTTGTTCCTGGGTGCGCGCGGGGGCGGGGGCGAAGGGCGTGGCGAGAAGGCGCGTTATCGCGCTACAATGGCCTCTGATGAAGTGAGCGTTGCGAGAATGTCTGCTGATTGGGCGCCGGGCTCTGTTAACTTCCTCCTCGGGGCCGCTGCCCGCTTAACGACGTTAGCCAGCAGGGCGCTACTGGCGGAGCTGCGTGGGAGCGCCCCGCCACGCCCACCTCCACTCCTCGCCCCCGCCCCGCCCCAAGCCTCGTATCCCTCCCCTCCTCTCGTCCCGCTCCGCCTCGCCTCCCCCGCCCCGCCACGCCTTGCCTCGCCCCGCCTCGCCCCGCCACGCCTTGCTCTGCCTCTCCCCGCCTCGCCTCCCCCGCCCCGCCACGCCTCTCCCCGCCTCGCCCCACCCCGCCTTGCCCCGACTCGCCTCGCCCCGCCCCGCCTCGCCTCGTCTCGCCCCGCCTCGTCCCGCCCCCCTCGCCCCGCCCCGCCCCGCCTCGCCCCGCCCCGCCCCAGCCCGCCCTCCTCATCGCTCCCCAGACCGGCGATACTCTGGCGCCGCGGGCGTCAGTCGGAGACGCGAGTGAGGAAATGGGATTGGAGTCTGCCAGCGAGGCGACGAGGGCGGCGCGGCGAGCCCAATTGGCAGCGCTCAGAAAATCTCAGTGCGGACTCCGAAGTGCTCTTGCGAGCTGCAAGGACGAACAGAATAGCGTTCAAACGCGACGTCCTGAATATAAATTACAAACTTAAACGTAATTTTGAACGCGCTTTAATTGAAAAACTCTTACGGCTGTGAACTGTGTTTTCAAAATGGCTATCCCACAAAGTCTGAAGCAAATTATATTAAAAGTCTATTAGGGACTGATACTTTAATTACGCATTTATAAAAACGAAGGCTGTGAAATACGAAATACTAATGTGTAACTAGTAATTATAGTATAGGTAATAGTAATTATTATATAGTAAATAACAAAGAAATTTGTTCTGGATCATTTACCAGATTGTAAATGAAAATTTATAATTCAACGAGAAAAAGGAAGCATTTCGAAGTGGGCTTTCTAAACTAGATTGGGTATGTAAGAGCGCAGAACTTGTTTCCTACTCGATTTTGACAAATTAAAATTTATTCTTATTTACAAATTTATGTTTTAAAAACAATATCAATATTTTAATTGAAAGGGCCAATCAAATAAAAAGCTTCAGTGTTTAAGTAGAATTTTGAGTGCCCATGATTTTATCGAAGTAGAAGGCGTGCATGGTTTGAGCATTAGCTGGTTAGTCGTAGAATCTGCTGCTCGCCCCAAGCACGGCTATAGTGTAATAATGGAGGTATCATTGCCTATTTGCACTGAAGGAGCACTGCATAGTGATCATTACTTTAATATTGTGTTACAATGAAATCCACCGAAATTCATCTGAGAATGAAAGAAACATACGATGCTGCACGATCTTTCTGCAATACAAATGAACCACAACACTCTGAAATTCTGAAACGTTGAGCTACTGGTCACAGACGCGCTTCGACCACACCAGGTAAGACACAAGACCACACGAGGAGATACATGTGATGCACGAGTGGTTGCAGACAACGACAAAAACTTTCTTTTTAGAAGTTTTGAGAAGAGGAAAGTACAGGCACTTCCAAAGGGTTGCAATTACTGTACGCATTACGTGTCGAAGGGAATATACAGAAAACTAATTCTTGTATTTATCAGTTGCTCAATAAATCGAGAGAAAAAAGCATTTACTAGCCTTGCATAATTCCTTTCGTCATTCGAACAGACTTCAAGAAAAATCTTGCTGATGACGTTTCTATTTCACGCACTCATAGCGCGGATGACAGAAATAGCCTTTATTTATGATCTCGGTACACAAAGTGACAAGTCTCAACCATCCTGTGATGGATCACAGGAGCCTAAACAAGTATAAACACCATAGGACAAGGTTCGGTAGGGCGACGTCGGAATGATGGGAATGTGCTTCTAGAAGAGATAAACAAGGAAAATTGACAAGGTTTATTAAAAGTAAGTGAAATTTTCTTTTATGGGGAAGGTATGGACCGATTTAATTACATAAACATTTCTTGTTATTTTTACATTTATTACCAGCTTCATCTTCGGTTGCTTTAAGTTATTTTTAAACATTTTACAGTTGCAATACAATATAAAGTTATGTAACAGTTTTGTTTGATTTATTCAGTACAAGGTCGGTGATGTAAATTACTTTAATTAGCATTGGTTATTACAAGAATTTATAATTCGGACAAAAGATTTATTTCTTTTATGACGGAGAGTTTGCTCTCCTAGATCGAAGTGAAAGTTTAATTTCGGTAAGTCTGATGCAAATATTTGCGTTTTGCTGGACCCAGCAAAGGCTTTTGATGAGGGGGGATTTTTTCATTTTTAAGTAAGAAGCTACTGTTCCAACGCTTGGAACTTCCTTATGATTATAACCTTTCTGAACACATGGTGTTAATTTGGTCTTTCAACGTTCATCGGATGTTAAAAATAATTCATACCGCGATGCCACACGTAATCCCTTCGTGGAAATTCAGGCATTTTCTTGTAGATAGGCCTGCTCATAAACACATCGCCATCTTGATGTAGTATCTGGCGATGTAGTATCTAGTAGATAACCGTTTTGTAATCGGAAAACATTGTAAATATTGAACTAGTTCTTACAAAAATAAAAGATAAACTAAAAAAAACAACAGACGTGGCTTTCTGTGTCTCCTCGGAAAGCACTGCAAATCCAGACCATATTCAAAACATACGTGATCATGCCATGTCTCAAAAACTGAAAATACTGTAACGTACTTTAAACACAAACGTGTAGAGAAGAACTTTAATACTAGACTAAATGTAGCAATAATTCATAAATATTTAACATTTCCCTTCACATATAAAGATCCTTTATGTATTTGTAATCTTACATAAAGATCCTTTAAGTAATTTAGTGTTAAATTTATTTATGACTGCTTGTAAGACCTTTTATGTGAAACCCCTTGAACACGAGCTTCGCTCTTTCAAGGGTGTGCTGAACTCTTTTTTATGTAACTAATATGTAATATTTATGCCGGAGCGTTGTGCTCGCCACACAATCTCCTTGTGCTGACGACGACGAAAAGGCGGAACCCTACCTTCACCTCCCCCTAGGGCCACATCGGCCTGTGTGCAATGCACAGGGTATACCTTTACGTTTACCTTTTATGTAGTGTTCATTGCTAGCAATAAATATATTATAAATATAAATGAATATATAATATATTACATATATTTTACAATTTATTCAGGGCGCGCCGCTGACTCCCCCGCTCGGTGTTCTCCGGATTCTGGAATGGGAATAGTACGCGACTGTAGAAGGACAGATGTTCAGAATATCTCCGAATAAATGTCACAAACTTCTAGGACAGGGGACATTAAAGATGATCACATTTTGCCCATGAAATATGCTGAGAAATTTCATAGAACGAAGTTACCATCAGGATGAAATGTCACATGTTAGTACAATGGATGCACATTAGTGAATTCAGAAAAAATACAGAGAACGAGAATAGGAAGAAGGGGTACTTAATTACTCATAGTAATATTTTTAAAATATCCGCTCATTTATCTATTTTCACCGATTACTTTCACGTTAACTCCGATCCCCTTTAGTTCCTTTGTGCAAAGCACGTGATTGAACTGTTATCTAGAAAATTTTCAAAAGTAAGTGAAAATACAAGACAACTGACTCGATTCGTATAATTCATTGACAATTTACAAACCTTTACTTTGCGAATTAACCATCTATTAATGAATTAAAATGCGTAGAAAAATATGCCAGATAAACCCAATAACTCAACCTTGAGGAAGTGATTCATTCGGCTAATTCGGCATGCGTGATACCGACAGCTACAAGAAAATATCCCCATTCTGGCACAGATACTCTGTTTGCATACGACTACAATGAAGTGTCCATTCTGGCCGTGCGAAGGAAAGCAGAGAAGGGCGTGGCTACGCAGTGCAGAGGAAGTGGCAGGCGTGGCAAAGAAGGCAGGCGGGCACGCGGCTGCCGGCGAGGCCAACGAACCGACGTGTGCTAATGCGCGCGGTGAGGACGAGGTTGAGGGCGGCAGCGAGGGCACGGGTGATGGCGCGGGGGCGGGAGAGAGAGAGCGGAGACGACGGCGGCTCGA
Organism: Acheta domesticus; assembly: GCA_031308135.1. Taxonomy (NCBI): domain Eukaryota; kingdom Metazoa; phylum Arthropoda; class Insecta; order Orthoptera; family Gryllidae; genus Acheta; species Acheta domesticus. Next base: position 12,792,558 of record JAHLJT010009436.1, read on the forward strand.
GGGAGAGGGAAGGAGAGGGCGGGGCGTAGGGGAAGGCGAGGGGGAGGGGACGAGGGCAGACAGGGCGAGCGAGGACAAGAGGATGGCGGAGTGAGGACGGGTCGAGGGCCAGAGGAAATGGAGCAGGGTGAGGACGGGAGGATGGAGAACCGAGAGCGGGGAAGGGCGGAGCGACGGCGAGGAGAGCACAGAGCGAGTGTGGGGCGGGGGGAGAGTGCGAGGAGGGGACGGAACGAAAGTGGGGCGGGTGAGGGCGAGGAGAGGACAGATAATACTTTTGTCGGGGCGAGAGCGGGGCGCGGGTGGGACGAGGGCGGGGCGAGGGCAGGGCGAGGGCGGGGCGAGGACGGGGCGAGGGCGGGGCGAGGGCGGGGCGAGGGCGGGGCGAGGGCGGGGCGAGGGCGGGGCGGGGCGAGGGCGGGGCGTGGGCGGGGGGTGGGCAGGGCGAAGACGGAGCGAAGACGGGGCGAGGGCGGGGCGAGGGCGGGGCGAGGGCGGGGCGAGGGCGGGGCGAGGTGGTGGAGTGGGGTTGGGGCTGGGAGAGGACGGGGGCGGAGGCGGAGGCAGGGGCGCGCTGTGGGCGTGGGCGAAAGCCGGTCCGCCCGGGGCTTCCGGCCGCGCTGACATCCACGCGGAACCAGCTCGCGATGCGACTGCGACGGCGGCGGCGGCGGCGGCGGCTGCGTCGAAGGGCTTCACGGGGCCAATGGCCACGCGCCGCCCCTGCGCTGAAACGCAGCCAAGCAGCATACAGCCCCAACGCTCGCTGCGAAGCCACTGCGTGGGTTGACAACGCACCATCAGACCATTCCTTCTTCTCCCGTTAATTCGCGTTACTTGCGTAAACAATATTTCTGGCCTATTTTCAGTTTATGTTAACCCTCTATCAATTAAAATATTTAAAGCAGACCGAAGTTCATTAGACTCCGCGTTCTGAACTATATTTCGCGCCAGAAAAGTATTTTTTTTACGATAATATTACATATTTCTAGCTCTCGTGAGATAAAAAAATATGTGAAAATAATGAGTTTTATCGTCGTATACATGAATTTAAGAGAACAGAGAGAACAACTGATAATCTATAAGAGACGTACACCAGTCTCGATGTATCTAATAATTTTAAATATCGCCCAATACTACTGTTCATATTTGTATAAATTCAACATTAAAATACTATTATTCAATAGGGTGTGACAATTCGGTGCCAGTCATCTTTCATTATTTACTCGTTCGCTTAGTCCAACAAGAAGCTCTACTCGTTAAATTTTGGTATCGAGATCACACGATGGAGTCGTGCAAATAACTTGTCGAAAAGAAGTCTTTGACATCTCTCTTTACCCATTTGTCACTTCCCTCTCCATGATTCCGTCCACATTCCTAAATCCTCATAACGAAGCGTCATATTAATACTTGTTTATAAAGTCACTGAAATGAATGAAGGTCGAGAAATCTGAGACTTCTCCTCAAATTCGAGCGTCACAGAACAATCTACATACAAATGCGCTTTGCAGATATTACTACAAAGCAAGTGTAGTGCCTTCCAAATCACAGAGATTACCGTAACTTGGACATTTCTTATTCGTCCTTAGTTAATTACACTTCGTACCGGTTGAGTGACCAAAGTTGAATGAAAACAACTCGGAGGCGGAACCCCTTTACACGAGCCGTCGGCGTATCAGCAGGCATTAGCGGAGGAAAAGCCGCAACGACGCGGGGCACGCATGCGCCTTGGAGCTGGTCGGCGCCCGCGACGCCACGCGGCGTAAATCAACCGATGTTGGGGCAAAAACATTGGCGTCGCCGCCATCAAAGTTTTGATTGCGCGGCCCGCTTACTCCCCCGGGAGGAAATGGCCTGGCGCCGGGGGGATTTGCCCGCGCCGCCGCCGCCGCCCTCGACGGCGGATCGAGGGGAGTGATACAATTTATACCGGCGCATTTCCCCGTCGCCGCCGCCGCGGAAATACCGCACCCCCGCACCTTGCCATCTGCAGCTGGCACCGCGCCGTCACGCAGCGCCGCGCCGCGCCGCGGAATTTCCGATCCGCTGGAGAGAGCGAAGGCTTCGGCGGGAACGACTCGGTAAGGGTCGAGGAGCACGATCGCCTACACGCATAAGAGTATGCTAGAAAGAGAGACAAAGAGAGAGAGAGAGAGAGAGAGAGAGAGGGAAGGAAAGAAGAAAGGGAGGGGAGACTGAATGAGACGGGGAGAAAGAGGGAGAAGGGCAGACAGAGAGGGAGAGAGAGGACGAGAGAAGGAGAGAGAGGACGAGAGAAAGAAAGAGAGAACGAGAGGAAAGAGAGGGAGAGGACGAGCGAGCGAGCGAGAGAGAGAGGGAGAGTCAGGAAGGGAGACACTTTCATAGTATATCTTGCATCTTTTTCTTAAGAATAATTCGTGTATTCGTCCAGACAGGAACAGCAATCCAATCTTTGAAATTTTTTATAAGACCTGCTTCCCAGATGTTGCAAAAAGGAGAAAACGAGGTGAAGGGAAGAAATCATATGAAATATTATAATTAAATCTGGATTTGCAATGCGATTAAAAATAGAAACAAGCCAGCGGCAAAAAAAGAGGGAACGGATAAGAAAGCAGAACGAGGCGACGGTGAAAGGTAGACGAGTCATGGATATTAGGACGAACGTGTGTGTATATTGTGAACGCGAGTGGTGTGTGAGACATTCGACTGCGTGGCCTCCTGTGTGTATTTAGGTGGTATATTTGAACGAGTTCAAGCAAAAATTTACTTATTTATTTATTTGTCAAAAACAGTAAAAACGTGTGGGGAAAGAGATTTACCTGCGCACATTTTCTTGAGGGCCAGAATTAAAAAACAAAACAAAAAAAACAACACTAAAATAGAAAACGAAAAAATGAATTTAGAAAAATATTTGAAAAATGTTTGTTCCCGAGTTATAGATAATCAAATTCAACGGTAAATGAACTACAAGCAAAAGGAGTTACGTGTGTGTGCGGGCGCACGTGCGTGTGTGGTGATATGAGAGAGTGCGAGTGTAATGTGTATGTGTGAGTGCGTGCGTGTGTGTGTGTGTGTGTGTGTGTGTGTGTGTGAGTGCGCGCGACCTCATGAAGAGAGTCTCTGGTCAGGCAGTGGGTGTCGCACCTGCGCAGATGCCCCATGCTGGGCGCGTTTCGGAGGGAACCGATCGATTCGGGCCTCAGCGCCACCGCGCGGGGATGTGAGGATACAGGGGAGGGGGAGGGGAAGGAGACGAGAGAAGAAATGGGGTTGGAACTTTCCCTCCCTCCTCCTTTCCAAACCCTTCAATATTTTCGAATGAAGCTAGTCAAGTCAAAATTAGGTTGGCAACAAGTTGAACTTACAAAAAACGTAATGCACACAGAATTATACGTAAACAGGTTTATACTGCGATTTTCGTAACTTTTTCCCTGACAGAAATCAGCTGTTCACGGTTTTCATCCAATCGGGAGCTTGAACGTCACCATAGTGACGTCACTGTCGCGAAATATAAGCTCCTGATTGGATGGCAGCGAAATAGCTGATTCCTGTCTGGGACAATGTTACGAAAATCGCAGTGTACTTCCTGTAGAAAAATCCGTTTTGTAATGGCAAAGAATGCATTTTACATAATCAGTTTAGTTTACTCACGTATTATAAAATATTGAATTCTCATTTCAATGACGCATTATAAAATGCACAAAAACAGAATACATACAGCATGAAAAAAAGCCCAGTTCTTGTTTAAGGAAAATAATTTCTGAAGTCTACGGATTAAATAATTTTTGTAATACGCAATAGCTCGAATTAATTTTTATGGTGATTCCCTATCAACGTAAGACAAAAGAGCTTTAGAATAAGAATACCATAACAAGTGAAAAATGATGAAAATTTCCGATTTATCTAGTTTTCTAGAAAAATCAATTAATAAAGACGTTGCATTCAATTGGCTATTATACGATTAATGAGGAAAGATTCAGAATGCAAGTAAGTTTTTCAGCATTGGAATTTCCAATTTGCTGTTGACGCTGACCATTGATAGCGTCTCTGCGTTCCATTTCTTTTCTTATTGAGTCATATTTATCTAACTCCCAAGAGTAATTTTCGAAAAACCGGCAAAATTTTCTTATCTGCTGAATGTGTTAGCTGTTTCTTTCATACTCCACTTTGGTGAGCTGCAATGAGGAGTTGAAAGACGACTTTTCACTCCCGCAGTTCGTTAACTTACTTCCCACTCCAATTCCTCGTTATTTTTGCTTCCCGGATGGGGAAGCAGCAGCAGCAGCAGAGCAAACCATTACGTAATTTTTACTAAGTGCTCTTATGAAAATATCGTTCGCAGAGATTTCTCAGAAGAGACTGCTTTCGCAGCTGTTGAGCGGAATATGGCAGGAAACAAAATTATCAAAAACGAAACCTTTGAAAACAGCACTGATGTAAATCCAACGAATTATAATATAATTTGAATTGGATATTTATTAAAGCCATGTTCCAGATGGCCAAATTAGCTGTTTGTTCCTTCATTTTCATTAAAATCTTTGAACCAACCATCTTGGACCCACCAAGGCCATTTACTTCGCAAATCGGGAGACCGCAATATCGCAAAACGCTCTCATGTGTGTTGCCCTTCATACTATTAGAGAGCAACGAAATATACTGTTATACTCTGCCCGGAAATTTAACTTGAGGCTACGTTTTTGAGCGTGCGTGTGGAATGTGTGCTTATGAGTTTGCGTGTGTCTTTAGAACACAATTAAAAGTGTTTCTCAATACTTCGTGTGTTCCCCTTGTGTGAACCTAGCGTGGGCTGCCTGAGATGTCCTCTCATTTCCGAAGCAGAAACAAAGTTAATTTAATTTTTACGCAGCACGCCCTTTTACAGAAGCATAAATGTAGTTGCAACAGAGAGCGTTTAATGGAAAATGCGCATTTCTGTAGATGGGAATGGAAGATACAGGTCAATAACGAATGGTTTTCGCAACACATTGTTGATTTTTATAATGGAAAGAAGCATTAGAAAAATATTGTGCCTGATTTGTTGTTCCTTTTGTATTTCACTCTCAATATTTACCGATAAAATGAAAGGAACGTGAAAACACAAAATATTAATACATTCGCATCGCATGACACTGCAAAATAAAACGAGACGTTAATACATTACATGACTGGATGCCTCTTTATATTTCCGATTTATATACATCTGTATGTTATAAAAGCTGTGGAGTTGTGAGCAAGACACAGACTCTTGTGACTCGATTTAGACTTAGATTTTCGATTTAGACAGACTGCAGATTCTCGAGAACGACACAGACTCTTGCGACTCGATTTATAAACATCTCAAAGCTATAAAAGTTACGGATTTGTGAACCAGACACAGAATTTTGTGACTCGATTTAGACCTTCACTTCAGATTTTCGAGGAAGACACAAACCCTTGTGACTCGATTTATAAACACCCCTGTGACATTAAAGAAAGAAGTGGATATGCGAGCAAGACACAGACTCTAGTGCCACACAAAACATTACTTATGACGAATTGAGACTCTCAGTGGAAAAACCCCAAAGTTGTTCGCAGCGGTAATAGTGTCGGGCCTACCACAACAACGAGACGCCTCTGGCGCGGGCGGGCGCGCTCGGCTGCGCCCACCGCGGCGCGCCGCCGATGGCGCTAATTCACCGCCCGGAGCGCGGGTGGGGGTGGGGGTGGGGTGGGGGCGGGGTGCGTGGGCGGAGCAGAGGTGGCGCCAGTGCCGCCGCGCGAGCGCGCGGTGAGAGGTGCAGAGTAAATTACGAGTAAAACCGATGCAAATGAGGCGAGGCCAGATGACGCACCGTGGCCGGCGGTGGTGGTGGTGGTGGTGGTGGTGGTGGTGCCGGAGGGCCGCCTACATCATCACCGCGCAATCAGCGCGCCCCACTGCGCGGCTGAGGGAAGGAGGCGGCGCGAGCGACGGACACGGAGCGGAGTGCTGCGCTCAGAGAGAGAAAGCGAGAGAAAGAAGGCGAGAGGGAGAGAGAGAAAGCGAGAGGGAGAGAAAGAAAGCGAGAGAGAGGGAGAGAGAGAAAGCGAGAGAGAGGGAGAGAGAGAAAGCGAGAGAGAGGGAGAGATAGAAAGCGAGAGGGATAGAAAGCGAGAGGCAGAGAAAGCGAGAGGCAGAGAAAGCGAGAGGGAGAGAAAGCGAGAGAGAGGATAAGCGACAGAAGGAAACAGGAAGTGCTGAGCGAAGGGTTAGGGAACAATAAGGAGAAATATAGAGAGAAGTAGAGGATAAAACACACATAGGGGGAAACGTAGAGATAAAGACAGAAGAAGGAGAAAAAGAGGGGGACCAATTGGAGAGAGGTAGAGGCATATTAAAACTACAGAGGATTCTATCACAGAAGAATGAAAACTGGTTGCTGGAGTAGGCGACATGGCTTTGTTCTGTAATAACGTAGAGGAAAATCGTTGTACTGCGATGACAGGATAACGAAAATTTAGTAACAATTTTGAGAAGCGAGCAAGCGTGCAAGGAGGAAATGCAAAGAAGCGGAACGAAGGCTCGGGCGGTGGTGTTTTTTTGTGGTAGATGAAACAGGCGTTAGGGATTGGCTGCCGGGGCCCAAGCGCGGGGGGCAGGAGGGGCGAGAGGCGGGCGCCGGGTGACAGCGCGGCAGGGGTGGGGCGGGGGGGGGGCGGGGGCGCTGGCCGGGGTCGCGGGGCAGCTGACCTGTTGCACCCTGAGCCGGGCATCACTTCCCTCGCCTTCCCCCGCCCCGCCCCGCGCCGCCCCGGCGGCCTCGTGGCCTCCGCCGCAGCCTTCAGCTAATAGATTGCGCATTCTTTCGCCGGTTTTCTCTCCAGGCTGGCTCCCTTTCGCGCGCCGACCCCAAAATAGAAGAGAGAGAGAAAAAAACACGTTTCATTTTCTTCCCACAATACGTCCCGCAATAAAGGAACGCGCTGGAGAAACGCCGCTTTCTGCGGCCAATCGTCAGACGGAATTCCTCGTTATCCGTCAAATTTCCTTCGCCACCGGAAGCAGAAATATCCCCCGTTTCATTTCGCTGCACCGGAAAGCAAACAGCATCCGCGAAAGAGGCTCGCGAAGTAGAGGACCGTTATGAGAAAGTCTGGGGAAACACGCTGATGTGGACGGTAAACACACTTTGGTGCCGCATTAGAAATACGTCCCTCCCAGAGTTGCAAGTTTCGCTGCCCGAGTTGTGTGGAAGGAAGTGTACTTACCGATATTTGGATGTTGAAGTTTGCGACATATGCGCGCCTCTCGCTCTAACTTCTGGAAATCTGAAAATCATAAAAGGACGTGTTAAACAACGATCACATAAACATTTATACAGTACAAGTGATAGTACGTCAGAACTATACGTTGACAATGTACTGTGAATAGTATGCATGCACAACAATCTCTAATCTATATTAAAGCTGGATAAAAAAAAGTTTAAAAATTAGCAGAGGACGTGTTTTTAGGTACTTACTTAGAAACATCATTTAAGATTTTTCAAATGAGATTACACGAGGTACATTTGTGATTCCGCCGCACTATTAGCAGTTTATAAATTATTCCTGAATAGAAAACAAACGTTGCAGTTTTATTTGTTCAGAGCATGAGAGATTTAATGCATAACATATGAAGTGTTTAACAGTATTTTTCCCTTTCACAAACTTCCTCGTCGTTTTAGTTTAGAGGGAGGAATGCCCTTTAATATGCATACCGAGCTGGTAACTATTTGGACGAAAAGAGAGAGAGAGAGAGAGAGAGAGAGAGAAAGTGAGAAACAACTTCGTATGAGTGTATGACAAAAGCAGCGATTGTAAATTGGTAACTGGTACAGAGATTATAAAAAGGAGGCCGAAATGTCGAATACAAATGGAGAACAAAGAAGCAGAGATATGTGAACTTTGCAGAATTTTGAACCACAATGAGAGGTGGTCAATCTGTGTCTAAATGAATTTCTACCTGAGCACAGGTGACATTGTTTTTCATAACATATAACGTATAGGATTTTCGGAATCCTGATTTTCCTGCGAGAAATGAGCACTTGGCAAGTAATGTCATACAAGACGTGTAAGTCCACCCCTCTACGTACTACAGCAGTGCTCGATAAACGGAGGGCTCGGGATTTCGCAGAAAGATTTAATTTTGGCTATCACTTACTGGGATTCTTTGACTTGACAATGAGGACATTCAGACCTTATCATAAACCTATAACAGGTTTATCCATTACAAATTTAAAATCATCGCCATTCGTAACATTTGAAAATCTTCAAAACAATAGTAACTAAGACAGAAAACAATATGAAACATCTCAGTAGGCGATAGAAATTCAGCAGCAGAAACTACATGTATATTATACACCACAAAAATCTGTTTCACACTTGAAATAATAGGTAAATACGATTACAATGAAATTGTATGGATTGAAGTTACTAAGAATCATAAGTAAATAGAAATTTGAAGAATTGATTTCTACTTTCCGAGTCATTCTTATCAGAAATACAATAAAAAAGAACGAATGAAATCATTAGAATAGTAGATAAAAATTAAGTTTTTTTGTGATAAGACCGGACGTTAGGTAGTAAGGAGGACGTAGAGAGGAAATTCTAATGATGTGGAATATTTCTGCATAACTAGGTGGCAGAAATGCATAACTAGGTGGCTGAAATACATTTTCAGATGTTGACGTTATTTTGATTTAATATGATCTCGCCGTTTGTATCATGCTCTTCAACGGTACTAGTCAGAAGTCAAGATGGCTGCATCATCAGCAAAAGTACCTACAATCGCCTTTTAAGCATTTGGAACATCCGGTGTGAATAATAAGTAGTTCCACTGGCCAACGCACCTTGGTGTACTCCAAATTATATTGCGATAAATTATACTACAATCGCCTTTTAAGCATTTGGAACATCCGATGTGATTAATAAGTAGTTCCACTGGTCAACGCACCTTGGTGTACTCCAAATTATACTGCGATTTTCGTAACTTTGTCCCTGACACAAATCAGCTGCGACAGTGACGTCACTATGGCAACATCCAAGCTCCTGATTGGATGAAACCGTGAACAGCTGATTTCTGTCAGGGACAAAGTTACGAAAATCGCAGTATATATGGGAGTCTGAGATTTAATTTCGTTATTGAATTGGAAATATGGATCTGCGAGGAAGGATTGGAAACTAACAATATATAAATGAGGTTAGTAGCGTACAGAGGCCGTCTTTATGTCATACTTTATCGAAGGCTTGAGTTGTGTCTAAAAGCAACACGAATCCAGATCGAGGAGGGGGATGGTGCCAGTGACACCGAATGGAGAGTGACGAGGTGGCGGCGGAGCGAACAATTCAGCTCGAGGTGATGCGCGACGAAACCTGCCGAGGCTTCGCGCGGCCATCCGACACCGTTGGGCGACGCAGAGGGGCGGTGGGTGGTGGGGTGACGCAGGGCGTCGCTGGGGGCCCGGTTTGCACAGCGGCCGTAAACCGCGGCGCGGAGTCAAGCGACGTCTCGTTAGCTCCGCCCGCGTCCGGCACAATAAGGGCTTCTCGCCGCGAGTTAACGCCCTCGTTACGCCATCCGCGCCGTCCCCCGCCCGCCCCTGCCTCCTCTTGATTCATTTCGCGCCGCCCCGCCCCCGGCTTTCCACCCCATCTCGCCCTGCTTCGCTACACCTCGTTTCGCCTCGCTTCACCCCTCCTCTCTCTCTCCCAACCCAACAAGGTTACGCCCCGCCCAGCTCGGACCCACCAAGCCCCACCTCCCCCAGGCACGATCCACCTCGCTCTGCCCATCTCCTGTCCGACCTGCCCCACCCACTTTCTGCGATTTATCGAGGCCTCGTGCCCTCTCTCCACTCTCCTCTTCCCCTCCGCGTGCTCGACTGATGTCCTGCTTAGGAGGAGGCTACGCAAATTGCAACGCGAATCGCTCCCCGTCCCCCCTCCCCGCCCGCGTCGCTCGCCCGCGACCTCGTCTCCGCGCTTCGCTGCCTCGGCTTCTCGTCCGATAAATGTCGAACCGAGCGACGCTCCCTGGCTTTTTAAGCGCCAGCTTGTGGAACGCGATACGCCGCGCCTGCGGAGCTTAAGATCTCGGAAGATAAGATGAAGCGTTCCAGCGCGTTGGATCAAAAAACTATATGCGACGTAGAGGCCCTTGAGGGAGAGATGAGGAAGAAAGCAGTAGAATAGGTTACGCGGAACGTCATGTAATTAGCAATATTTGTTATTTTGAAATAATATTCGCCAAATCTAATGTTACACTTGAACGCCACTTTGACTTACATGTTGTTAACTATTTGTGATTATATTGTACTTAGCACGAAGACAAGCTAGTCCTTACACTTGGGGGTAGTTGGAATGATATGATTAGAATGTTCTACATAAATTGTGTCACCTGCAAAAATAATTGTGGAAGAATTGTTCTGGAGCACAAACTGACGTTTTTTTCTAAACCTCAAGATTTAACCACCCGAAATTGCGAAACTGAAACAACGCAAGCTGTAAGCAACGGAAACTGACGCAACACGTAAGCTGAAGAAAAAAAGATTCTTGGACTACTCAAAAGTTTCGTGGAAAATAAGGAATGAATTTTACAATTTGATAGGAGATCCCCTCAAAAGTACAAATTTTGTCCTTCAAATACTAGATTGCTCCCATTAATTGAGAAGATCTCATTAATTCAATATAAACCAAATTCAAATGCGAAGGTAACTGAATCACACAGAAGTGTAGTTTCGCGGAATTTTTGCTTCCGCAAAATCGAAATTTCCAAATTCGCAAGTTCGAATGTTGTACTAATAGCAAACCAATCTCTCAAATCAAATCTATTCAAAAAAGCCAAATACACAACAATAAAGCTCCAAGATAGTGTCAACGCTCGTAAATCCCCACATAAATAAAGAGCACCCCTCACTCGTACACACGTCAGCGGCTCTGACAAATGTACACAAACTCCTGGACACCCCGAACTCCTCGGAATACACTCCCTTCTCGAGGATATCGCCGTGCATCTCCATTTCCCTTCCGGCCGTCGTAAAAAGAGAGGGCGGAAACGCGAATCGAGGACAAGTGAACGAGCGGCGGAGGTGTCAGCTCCATTTGCGCCGAGGACGCGGGGCCCGCGTCCAGCGTCAGCGAGCCGCAGTGGCAGGCGGGCTGCGGTGAAATGTTGCATAGCGGCTGCGACAGCATCCGACGACGCGCGGCGCGCTGAATACACGCGCCTGAGGGCGAGGCGCCGACGAGAAGGCCGCCTTTTTTCCGAAACACGTCGCCCGAGTCGCCTATTTGTCGCGCGGCGAGGCCGCTCGCCGTCGCCAAGGGCCGGGGGAGGGGGAGGGGGGAGGGGGGTGGTCCTTTCAGGGCGCCCCGGAGGGCAAAGTTGAACGTCCGGGCGAGCCGACAAAGCCCGCGTCGCACAAGACGGGCGGGGGGAAGACCACCGACTGGCGGATGTGTGCCAAGAGGGACGAGAGCAACGGCACACGAGTGGTGAAGAGTACGCAGTGGAGGAAGAGAAGATGGAGTTTGGGATGTAGAAAGCTGTCAAACCAATACCGCTGCGGAATAGATTTGGAACTGGAGATGGTTCCAAAATCTGAGCTTCAGTATACGATTAGGAAATGTATGTGGTTTTAATACTTTTGTTAGTAGAGATGTGTCTAGAGTCTAGTGGTAATATGAAAATGGCTATAAGAGTTTGTGCTCACGTTCTCACAACTCATTTAAATTCTATACAGCGATGGTGGTAGTGGCAGTTGTGGTGACTGTCATAGTAACATATGATGGTAATTGATCCATGATGATGGTCGAAATGATGGTAATTGGTTACGGTGGTAGCAACAATGGAGGGGATAGTAGTAGTAGTAGTAGTAGTAGTAGTAGTAACAGTAGTAGTAGTAACAGCAGTAGTAGTAACAGCAGTAGTAGAAGTAAAAACAGTAGAAGTAACAGCAGTAATAGAAGTAACAGTAGTAGTAGTAATAGTAACAGTAGTAGTAATAGTAGTAGAAACAGAAGCAGCAACAGTAGTAGTAGTAGTAGTAGTAGTAGTAACAGTAGTATTAAAGTAGTGGTAGTAGTAGTAGTAGTAGTAGTAGTAGTAGTAGTAGTAGTAGTAGTAGTAGTAGTAGTAGTAGTAGTAGTAGTAGTAGTAATAGTATTAGAGCAGTACTAGCGTCGTAATGGTGGTAGCGATGGTAGCAGTCATAACGACGGTAGCAACAGTACAGATGATGGCATTGGTAGCGAAGACCACGTTTGCAGTTTTGGTAGTACTGTTGGTCGTATGGGATACTACTGGCATGGTACTGGTAGCGACGACTCTGGCGACGGTAGTGATAGTATTCGTGTAGTAACAGTAGTAGCGAGTGCTGGTTGTGGTTGCGCTGACATCGGTAGTCCTACTTACTGGCGACCGTGGCAGAGGTAAGGAGTCGCGTGGCGGTGCGCGCGAGGGCAGTGTGTGTGTGTGAGCGGGGGGGGGGGAGACGGCTGCTCGCGCAGGTGCCGCGGCGCGCCCGCCGTGGGGACCGCTCCGCTTTTAATATTAATTAGGGAGGGACGTGGCCTTTACCTGACCGCCAGGTGCTCACGCTCGCCGGAAACCTTGTCGACAGCGAGGGCTCCCGACAAACAGCTTTACTTTGGCTCCGACAAGTTCACGCAGACACCTTTGCCTGGACCTGACACTTTCAAAGTGGACGCACAAGTTTTAACCTTCACAGACGAAAATACTGTTGACGGTCTTACCCACGTAGTATTTGGCAATTCATTAGATAGGATCTAAGGAATGAGCAAACGGAAATAATGACTCTGGGCAATTAAAGACAAACTTGTACTTACGAATTAGTACGATTCGATATGCAACGACACAAAAGCAAATCTATAACATGATTTCCTGCATCCCCTAGATTGTTTCGTAAAGTTTGAGAAACTCGAGCAAAGTACAAAATTTTGTTTGCATAATATCACTTGTGGTTTAATGATATGCCACCAACAATATTTTTAGATAGAAAAACCCTTTATGCAAGAAAAAAATGTGGTCCTATTGGAACGACATCAGGAGATATAATTAAGTAGTTTTTGAGACACTCAAGCGGCGAAACCGAATTACGAAACTAGATAGTTATGGAAATTGAATTTGCAAAATAGAGCAACACCAAGGTTTCTTAAAATTAAATATCAGTTATTGATGATAAAAGAAATTTTGAAATATATAATTGATAATGAAAAACATTTTGTATTAAAGAAATTAAATTGTGTTCTACTATAAATTACAATGAATTGTATTTTATTATTATTATTATTATTATTGTTCCTCAATTCACCACTGAAGATGTAATGAGTCTTCTGAATATAAAATCTACTCCAGGTTGCACCTAGCTACGAAGGAGCAGATCTAGGGACTGTCGGTGCCTCTGCAATACTTTGCGCAAAATGTGAGCTGTTCCCAATAAATATTCGCAAAAATATTGCGCAAAATATTTCTAGTCTTTTGAATGGGAGTTTAGTCAAGTTCTTACACAAATTTTATGGAACAACTTCCAGAGCTGCGATAACTATCGGGGCGACCAGTGCTTTTACTCTTCACATTCGGCTGATTTAGATTTCCAAACTCTTGTATTCTTGTTTCTCTGCCTCCTCTGTTGCGACGTTTTGATCGCACGACACAGCAATACCTACAAGTAGACACGTATTTTCTCCAAATCCGGGACAGCAATATCAAGCACTCCCGAAAGATACCTCTCCTGTAAGCCGACACTGCCGAGAACGAGTGGTTCCGATAGTTCCGATCTTGACAAAAACCGACGTATAGATTTCACAAACAGACAAGGAAAGCGCGATCTTGGAGACAGCTAAATCAAGCCAGCAAGACGCGATATGCTTTGTCCCGCTGTCGTGATTAGAAAGCCATTTTTATTTTATTTGAGATTTGTTAATAGGTTTACCGTTTCCAAACATTGTTTATATGATTAAAGGAATGTGTTTCACACATGCACAGTCATTGTTCTGATTGTTAGAAAGTCACAGACTTGTTCTAGTTTTGAATTTTCAATTGATCGAACAACTGCGGTTGTATTCCATCACATACACACTGTTGACAGAAAATATAGATCGGTTATTGCCAGAAAAAGCCAAAGAAATTTAGAATAGAATATGCAATTCTTGAAATGTCAGGAATTTAATTAAAGGAAAAAATGTATTTATTGTACGTCAAAACATGGAAACGTGGCGTGGGAAGAGGAGAGGAAAACATATGTATACTCTCCAAAAGGAAAGTAGGGAACGTCTCAGCACTGCATTTGCTCCATAAACGGATGGATGAAAAAGGACGAAAAGAGATTTGTCATCAAAATATGAATTTTTCTTGTATTTTCATCGTATGTAAGGGCAAAATGCGTTTACTATTTTACGTGAATCTCTTAGCTAAATACATTACTTCATTTCAAACAATATATCTTCATTTCAAACAATGCTTTTTCTATCGACTGCGGGAAAAAAGTGTTATAAGGAAATCATTTCCACTCATTACAACACATGTGACATAATGAAGCATCTATTTACGTGTGCTTGTTAATAATAATGACGATGACATATACGTATATCATTGTCGTAGTTAAGAAGTATTGCTCTGATGAGCTCCTTTACCCATGTTTACAAAATATTTCAATTGCAAGTGTTAATACAAGATAATGAGAGAAATTGTGGTTTATTATTTAATACCATTTGATTGATCAATTTCTATTTCATCTACAAATTATAATAATTGAGAGGCGAATGATCAATCAACTGCAATATTCTGTCTACATAAGGAGATGATATCCACGTGAGCTCAATATGAATATGAAATGCAAGAAGACTGCCTTGAATTAAAGACTCTCTAGTCGCGTGGCCATCAGATTGAAAAAAATCCGTGTATTTTAATATTTAATATTATTCAAACGGATCCAGTATTTTAGTATTTAAATTTTTAAAAACAGTAAGGAGTGCTGTTAAAAAAATGTATGCCTACACTACCTCAAATTAAAGTCCCGACGTAGATTTAAAGCTACGAGAGAGTAAAATTATCCCGCGAGGGGTGAAAGACCCGGTAGACGCTTCAATTTACTCTCTGGATCGATAGTCAACATAATTCAACAAGAAATATAGTTTAGAATATCCTATTGTGTATTACTCCAGAGTTTTACAGCAGCGATAAAATATAGCTTCGGTTGACTCATTAATTTTATAGAACAGTAAATCTTTGGAATTTTTCATGAAGCAATATATAATAAAACCCGTGAAATATATGAATACTGATCGGAAAGTAATGGCAACAATTGGGAGCGATAACACAGATAGCAGGGAAAATGTGCAAATGCAGAGAACGTAACTCGTGCACTGCGTCAAGCCGCGGCTGCAGCCCGCAATGCCGCGCCGGAGCGGCCCCGAGCGCGGCGGCAGGGGGGGGGGGGGGCGAGGGGCGGGCGGAGTGCGCTGCGGCGTGCCCGCGGCGCGTGCATGCAGCGCATCTGCCGTGCCGGTTGCGCCGCGCCGCCGGTGCCGGAGCACGCGAGCATGCGCGCTGCGCCCCTGCGGCGGTAGGCTTGCCCGCAGCGCGGCCGCGCACGGCGGGTCGGCCGGGCGGCCGCAGCGCAGGAGGCGGAACCCGACGCAACGCCCCGCGCAACCCGGATCGCCGCCGCCGCCGCCGCCGCCGCTCTCGGCCTTCTCCGCCCGCCGGGCAGCCAGACCTCTGTCGGGGCGGGAGGAGGAGGCGGAGACAGATGCGATGGCGGTGCCGCTAGCGGCGGTGCTGTCGGTGGCTGCGGCGATGGTGGCAGTAACGGTAGAGGCGGGAGTGGAGGCTGCGGTAGAGGCGGTGGCAGTAACGGTAGAGGCGGTGGCGGTAGAAGCTGTGGAGGTGGCGGTGGCGGCGGCGTCTGCGGCTGGTGCTGATGCGCAGCGCAGTGCGTGCGGCCTCCTTACGCGCGGTCGCCCGGGCAACACGGCGCGAGTCTAGGTCACCGAGCGAGGGGATGGGAGACCCGGGGACGGGGCGCAGGCGAGCAAGGAGGACTGGAGTACTGACATACGTCAAATAGATGGGTCTAAGTACAAAAATATTCGTGGAAAAATGACATTCAATAACAAAATAGAACAAAGAGAAGCAACTTCAAGGAGAACTTGGGTTTTGGAATGTTTGGAGATGCAAGCATGTGTCTTGAAGATTAACGACGATCTTATTCGTTTACCCGACACAAACTAAGAGAAAGAATCAAGGAAAACTAATGGAATGTACAAAAGTATCACTGAATGTTTCATTGTTTCCGAATACGTTTTTGTACCCACAATAATGATATATTAGTTGTACTATTAAACGACATTTTCCATATAATTCTCACAAAAAACATAGTACGTGGTCACGAAGTACTATGAGAACAAATGAGGAAAAATGGACGTGATCTTTTACGCAGACATTTACTAGTTTAGAAACACTGATAAGCAACATACATGCTATTTTTTGGGAGCAAGAAAAACCATAAGAGACTATTTCCAGAATTAAAAGGATTAGAACGAAATTGAGTAGGGAATAGAAGAAGAAGAATGAAGCCGAAGCCGCGAGACTTCAACAAGTCCCCTGCAGGAAGAACCCAACGTGCGCAGCTTAATAGAGCGGCCGCCGCGGGCAGCGAGGCAGCAGCGCTGAGCGGAGCGAGCCGGGCCACGCCGCGGGTTCAATTAGGGCGCGGCCCTTGATTGGTCCGCGGCCGGAAGATGGCCCTGGCGACGACGCGCGGCTGCCCGCTCGCATTGGCCCGCGCGGGCACACGTCACGCCGCGGCGGCGGCGGCGGCGGCCGGCGCCGCGGCGGTGGTCGCGGCCGGAAATCAATTGGGCGAGCGCAAGGGCGGCGGGACGCGACGCGGAAGAGTGCGGATCGGCGCAGCAAACGCTGTTTCTTCCGTGCGGGGCGACAGACTGACATTGCCTGTGGAGCTTTCTCCAAGAAGTTACAAAGCATAAGCTTTTTTCCTCTTAGTTGTCTATAATTTCATTCAAATAATTTAGGCTTCAATATTTTAAGACAACTATATTTCCAATCACATACATATAACTCCTTGTTCATTGCTACATACATCTCTGCACTCCACCTTCAGGCATCATCTCACAGTAATATCTTTCATATAATATTGTATTCGCGTCCACTTTTAAATTCTCGTACATGTTACGTCTCGTCTGTAACCCCCTAAAACAACTATATACACTTCACATTATTTACAAATTTTGTAATTCACATCAAAATATAAAACAATTAATGTGAACATGTACGAGAATGTAAAAGTGGATGCGAATACAATATTATTTGAAAGATATTACTGTGAAATGATGCCTGAAGATGGAGTGAATAATCCTCCGAAACAATGCAGAGAAATGTATGTAGCAATGAACGATATGTAGCAAGGAGTTATATGTATGTGAGTTGGGAAATATAGTTGTCTTAAAATATTGCAGCCTAAATTATTTGAAAGCATAAGCTTATTATTGTAGAAAGGTATTGGGTCGGTTTCCCTCGCGGATAGTTCAGTGATCTGCTCAGCGTGCTCGCTTTCCATGATGCGACCCCGGGTTCGATTCCTGGTCGGGCAAGGTTATAGTGGATTTTCTTAGCAATGTCCCAGTGTATGTTGCTGAGTGACGATGAGATAAGTCACTTCTCAGGTTGAGAAGACCAGAATACGGCTAACTATGTGCTAAACACACGTACCTCTTAACCAATGACCGCGAGGACGGGACGTTGCTGGGAGGCCTCGACTCGTAACGTGCTATCATGCCAAGAACATACAGTACATGGGGTTGGTTGTTGGGATTCCCTGTGACGTATTATTGTATTTGGTAATGATCCAATGTACAGTAAAAAGTTTATGGAATATGGATGTGGTATAATCTGCACAAGTTTTCTTGAGCTGCGGGATATATACCACCCTTAATGTATAATAAAATTGTTTAATTATAAGTATTTATAAACGTTAATACATAACATAAAAAAGATCACGCCCTTTTATTCTAATTTATTTTGTAGTGGCCGACTCGCGTATAATGAACCATACCTCTGGTTCACCCATTAAATTTTGATTGTCAGTTTGTCCACAACCATTGTCTACCGCCGGGCAACTTCCCCTCCGTCGTATGGCGTAGTGTTGTTCCTTATCGCTGTCTGTTGATGCACTTGGGGCACCGGCGAGCCACATCCACACGGCGACAATCACGTAGCGTCTGATCAGCTTTGCGACGTCTCAACTGCTCTCGCGACCAACTTGTTGACGGAAGGTCACACGGAGAGAAGACCGAGAGGTTAAGAGGACGTTCCCTCTCTGCCTGCACAAATCACACCTTTGGGATTTTCACCACACGGTCGTACATCCTGTTACGACCGAGTAGAGAATTGAAACAGAATTGCTCTGCAATTCGGATGTTGTGCAGTCTAATTTAATTAGTATGGATTACGTGGTTCGCTTTATCTGGCACTCCTTAAACTGAGAAATGGTCTTACACAGCACTCAAACCCACAACCACCCTAGCGTTTGCCCCAAAGAAGTTTATGTTATCGGTTTCGATCACATTTCTTTTCTAGAGCCAGTTTAGTATTAAGACGCTAGAGTGTAAGCACGGAGAGGAAAACATTGCTTTGCTGCTCAAATACAATACATTGTAAAACACTGTAATCAGATAGGGGTGGGACGCCATTGCTTACCGTCCCAAAATCGAAGAGTAAAAATATATTTCCAACGAATTCGATTTCCTCATCATCGTACCGGAGAGCGATTACTCCGAAAGTTTGACCTCTTGGGTTCGGAGCAAGTTTAACTTAATCTTCAAATGCCATTCATATAACGAGACGTTAGTAACCAAATATAGAAAATAGATTCGTTTCATTTATTATGAAATGCTATTCATATTCTTGTAATTATGAATGTTAATAAATGAATGTGGAATGTGCTTTTTTGTCCATGCACTAATCACAAAGTAAAAGAAATATCTGAAGCGAAACACGAACCTTCGATACTCTTCTCCTAGGGAATGGCGATTATTACTACAATCTCACATCATCTAATGACATTTTTCCAACAAAATGTTGGCGACCACCTACTTATTCTTGTTATTTCATGTTATTTTCTTGTTTTTAACTTCTGCTTCGATTATGTAACTTATTCTTGTTTATTCACTGCAATTAAAAACAAATTAGACGATTGTGTTGACCATACAATGGTTGGCCGATACACTCTAAGATTCAATATCAAGAAGAAAACATTATACATTAAGATTTCGAAACTATTTAGGTCGTTTTTTTCTTGTGCAGACAGGTATTCACTGGCCATCCAGTGACCTTTCGGGAGCTTTCGCCTAAGCTAGCGAGTTTTTTACTTCGAGGTTCGTCGCCACAGTGGTTAAAGCTCCTCTGGAAACTCTCCAAGTTCGTTCTTTCCTCCTTTTTAAAACGGCCTCTTGTTTACCATATACTTACATACATTATGGCCCAACTCTTTACGATGTTGGCAATTGTAGGACGAGAATACTTTTGCGAAGGAAAAACGACACAGTTCGAAATAAAAGTACATTCTCAATTCTCAACATAAAAAGCTAAAAAAAAAATAAAAAAAAAATAAAAAAAAAAACTACGTTAGAAAATGTACTGAAACTAATTTTCTCGTAGGAAACGATAAGACAATGAGAATACAATATGACAAAAATTAATGCAACCTCCGTACAGTATTGCTCATATTTGTCAATTCTCTTTCACTCCGTTTCCAACAAACGGTTGTCAGAGAACTAAAAGACACATCGACCAAAACCGAAATCAGCCGGAACCGTTTCGCTAAACCAGGTATGTCCATTGAGTAGCACATCACTCACGTTGACAAGCGATTGACTGCCTCTGCGGGCGACCACCTGCTTCCAATCCGAAAGGCAGAGTTTTGGGAAGGGCCGGAGTTTTGCCAGACTGTGAGCCTGTCGGTGATCAGATGTCGAGCTTGTAGAAACTGATTCCTGGGAGGAGCAGTAGCCTGAGGCACAGAGGAGATCGCAAAACGGAAGACAATCCGCCACCTTTGATAAAAGTGTATGCGCATGTGCCAGCGCACGCGAGCGATGGCACACTTAAGAAAAATAGCGGTCCTGCAAGACTTTCTCGTGTCAGTTTTCACAATCACTTTAGTCTTTTGTGTTTGTTCCCCTACCTCTTTCCAGCTACTACCTCACGGCGGCGCCTAAAATAATTGTTTCCCACATTTCCTCAACTTTTCACAATGATTTGGATTGAAATAATACTTTAAGAATAACATAAGAATATTACTGTTCGTGTATGCACATTTTTATTGAAAAATTGGGAGTAGTTTTTGAAAGAAAAAGAACGTCGAATAAGCGTTTCTGAGAATACGGAATTTTGAGTTCGTTTTAACGGAAAAATCACGACTTTTCGAGAAACTACATGACAAATCATTCGAAGCTCTTTTACTCAAAGACGAAATAATATATTAAATGCCCGTTATGTAAATATAAACAAAGTGTGAGATATATAAAAAATTACATTTGGGTAATTTAAAAAAAAAACTTACAGTGTACATCAAAACGGCGTTTGTGATGTGTTATTTAGTGATTTTAGCACTATACAAACAGAAAGTTTAAAGAAAAAAAGTTGACCCATATCTGAGAAAATCTTGTTTTTGATATTGTTTCATAATGTCCACATTTCACTCACAATACCTCGAAAACGACTAATATTTTCAAAATCATTTACATGACATTAATTAAACAACTGATTGTGAAGAAAAAGAAATATTTGAATAAAAATCTCCATTTTCTGTATTTTAGTTGTAGGAAGACACCGAACAAATTTCAAGCTTACGAAATTTTTAAAAATTCAAGGTAATCATGAAAATCGAACCTACGCCATGTTTTTTAAGTGTATTCCAGTATTCCACTCTATTCTTACAAGTCATTTGTAGAAAAAAATGGAAGCCATTTTTAAGAAATAGTTGAAATTGTCCCAGGGTCATTAATTGTACATTATTTTATTAATTGAAGTGAATTTAAATTATGTGAATTACCCGCAAAATTTAAGGATTTTTGTTTTCAAAATCGTAAGGCTTCGAGTTTAGATTCGTTTAAGTGCTAGTTTTTCACAGACAGCAAGAACGCTTTATGAAAAAATTTCAAATGAATGAAAAAATTTCGGTATCAGGGGACCTCAAAATGTGTATTCTCGTTGAAATGTCTAAATCGATTTTCCGCTTTGCATACAATTGTATTAGTTAAGAAGGATTGTATTTATAAAGTGACCAACATCAACTAACTAGTGTAGTCATAAAAATGGCATTAATTTAAAAATCATAAATTTTAGAAATATATGTGGTACAATCGGAAATTCTTAGACAAATAACACGTAAAGACACCACTAGAAAGATATTCAATAGTAAACTATAAAAGAAACTGAGACATCAGAGATGAATTAAAGATATTCAACCCGACAGGAAAACAAATACTAAGAAGGAATTGGCGTACATATTTAATAAAAATCCCGCCGGAATTACAACCTTAACGGGAAAAGAAGTGGATGCAGGCAAAAAGATGATGAAAAGACACTATTGAAGACTGACGGAACGGGCCAATAGGTTTAATATGAGAGATATGTTGATGTAAACGATGGCGATCGTGTCTTTCGAAGTGAGAACATAACGCGTCCACTGCCAACTCCGCTGTCACCTGAACACGGGGAAATTATTTACTGAGAAACGAATTACGTCAATGGAACAGACTCTCGCTCTTTTTATTTTCTGTGATCGTTATCGCAGATTGTACGCTTAAAGTACACGATTAACGAATATTAAGATCCATCGTTGTAATTCCATTCCCTAACAAGATCTGCTAGGACAGTGGCGTAGATGGGGGGGGGGCAGGCGTGACACCGCGCCCCAGGTGACACCAATTAAAAGATTTTATAGTTGGAATTATATAATTTAAATCATTTACTTAAACATTTTATATATTAATGGTTAGTTTTCTTAGTTTTAGTAGTTTAAAAATTTTATTATTGGAATTATATAATTTTTATGGTTTATTTAAAAATTATTAATATTAATTCAATAAGTATACATTTAAATCATAAGCACAGATTACGATTTAATTGCAATTACTCTTAATTACATAGAATTTTTTAATATATTATAAATAACTATCATGTGCAAATATGTTTGTATTTTTAATAAAATAAAGTGCAATCAATGCATCAATAGATATTTTTATACTTAATTTACGGGGGGAGGGGTGACACCATTAGCTTCGCCCCAGGTGACCCCAACGGAAGCTACGCCACTGTGCTAGGCTATGTTTCGTCCGTGGCTCACAATACCTTCAGCTCTCCCAGCAGCGCACTGGTGCTCGCGGGCGCTCGCGGGGGCGTTTCCCCGCCTGCCGCCGCGCCTTACCGCGAGCGGCGGCTTCGCGTGGCGCGGCGGCGGCGGCGGCGGCGGCGGCGGCGGTGGCGATTTTTCCGCGCGAGGGCGTTTGGCGGGCGGCAGCGCGGTCAATCCATCAGCCGAGGAGTCAGTCGATCCATCACGCGCTCGAGAGCGTCCGCCGCCGCCGCCACAGGCGCAGGGAGGGCGACCTTTATTGGAAGGGGCGCTGCCGGATCGTGTGGTGGCTGCGCGAGCGAAAATGCGACGGGATGGCCGGCCGCCGAACGCCGCATCTCGAAATGAAGGCGCCGCGTCCAACTGGCGCGAGATTCGCAGAGATGAAAAGAAATGATCCGAAACAATGCCCAAGTGACAGAAAAGGATCGTTTTTAACTCTTAGACGATCAAGATGAAAAATCATTTCAGTATTACTTGACTGTATCACTTTGATTTGATTTATTTATTTAGTAAAAAATACTGTAAAAACAGTATGTGACGTATGGAGGAGATCATCTGTGCATGTTTTCTTGAGTTCCAAACTCCCTTTCCAACATTTTATCTTATAAATAGTTGAAAGACAATATAAGTTTAAAAAATAAAACAAACAAAATAAATAGTAATACTAGTAGTAGTACTAGTAATAATAATAATAATAATAATAATAATAATAATAATAATAATAATAATAATAATAATTTAAAAAGCCGCGAGATTAACCAACTTGATCGGAAGTGATGGAAAACTGTCGTTCTAAATGTTTTTTATTAGAAAATATACAGGCGTGAAAGTCAAACAACAGAAAATTTAGAAAAGATTGCATTCAATTTAATTTTATTTTATTTGAAATATGGTTAATCACACATCACGTAAATAAAGTCTTCATTCAAAATTATCATAGGAAGCACTGTGTCCATTAATTTTAGTAACAAGCAGATGGGACAATAATTAATATGTTGCCATAAGTAAGTTGTAAGCAATCCGAAGAAAGTTGTTTGATGTACCATAAAACAATTACATATTATAAAATAGAATGACGTAATGAGGAAACAAAAACGATTTGTAATTATTCAACGTGTACTCTTAAAAATGATGTTTTTGACAACTCAAAAAGACATAATATGAGATATCCGCAGCGGTTTCTAGCAAGATAGCCTCAATACGAAGCCTCTGCAACCTGCGAGTTTGAAAAACAAAACCGGACGTCTCCAGCAACCTCCCCGCACGCACGGACTGTGGCGGAACTTTCAAAGAATAAAGACATCACACACATTTCCGCTCCTTTTGTCCCGGGGCGGAGGGGGTGGTGGTGAGCGCGCCCGATTCAAAGGAACGTCTGGTTTTGAAGCGAAGGTAATCGATGGGCACGAGAAGATTCATCGCGGGCGCCTTTGGCGACGCCCGAGTTCATCCGCCCACGCGCTCTCCGCCGCACGCCGTCTTACGAAGGCGGAGGCCGCGGGGGGGGGACGGAGTGCGGGTAGAGTTCGGGGGCGGCGGGGTATGGCGGGCGTGTGCGAGACAGGTTGGGGCGAGTTCGGGGAGACGGTGTGCGAAGGGGCGAGAAGGATGCGACCTTCAGCCGAGCAGCGAGCTACTGCCCGCTGCTACGATCCCGACCAGCGGATGTGTTCGGCGAATGTTCGCTCCCTTTGATGTATCCTAACGTCCTACATACGGTGAGTATTGCGAGCGCCGAATGTTCGTCACTCGGCAAATAGCAAGCAACCCATCCACACTACTCGGGACTCGGCGAACGGTGGCTCGCTGTTGGCCGAATAGCGAATGCGTGGAGCCGCCGACTTAAAAGACCGACACGCGGTGGGTAGGGTGAGCGCAGAATGTTCGTCACTCGGCAAATAGCAAGCAACCCATCCACACTACTCGGGACTCGGCGAACGGTGGCTCGCTGTTGGCCGAATAGCGAATGCGTGGAGCCGCCGACTTAAAAGACCGACACGCGGTGGGTAGGGTGAGCGCAGAATGTTCGTCACTGGGCAAAAAGCAAGCGACCCATCCACACTCCTGGGGATTCGGCGAGCGGTGGCTCGCTGTTCGCCGAATAGCGAATGTGAGGAGCCGCCTTGAAGGGGAGAGACGGATGTGGCGTGCGAGGACGCAGCGGGTGAGGGCGGGAGAAGGCGGGTGAGGGCGGGTGAGGGCGGGTGAGAGCGGGTGAGGGCGGGTGAGGGCGGGTGCGGGCGGGTGCGGGCGGGTGCGGGCGGGTGCGGGCGGGTGCGGGCGGGTGCGGGCGGGTGCGGGCGGGTGCGGGCGGGTGCGGGCGGGTGCGGGCGGGTGCGGGCGGGTGCGGGCGGGTGCGGGCGGGTGCGGGCGGGTGCGGGCGGGTGCGGGCGGGTGCGGGCGGGAGCGGGCGGGTGCGGGCGAGGTGCGGAGAGGGAGGGGCGTGGAAGATGCGACGTCGGGAGGAGGAGGAGGGGGAAGCAGCCGGGCCGGGGTGGGGGGAGGGTGGACGGCCGAGGGCTCATAATCCGCTGGCGCCTACGCTCCCTGCCAATCTCCTTACGGGATCTCGTTCTATATTCGGCCCGCCCGACTCATTCGCGACTACTGGTCGAGCGCGCGATGGGGCAGGGAGGGAGTCCGGGCAGGTGGGCGAGACGGTCATTCGATACGTTCTGAAAGGCATCTTTTCACGACGGCAGGCACCGATACTTGGATTCCCTCGTTTTCTTTTCGAGGAAGACCGTAAAATGGAAGAACCAGTACTGATCGCTGATGAGATAATGTTACTTATGTGCGCTTTCATGAGAAAAAAAATTAGTTTGGGAGTATGAAACGATGTTTTTAGTTAGAATTTACACTGCATCAGAGATCATTCATGGTTATTTCGTAATAAACTACACTTCGACGCTTTTTTTAACAACACGGTAAAAATATTTTCTTTAAAGTTGAGGTTTTACATTGTATAAAAATCAGAAAGAAACAATACAAAATAAAACGAAAAATTTATCGAATCTCTCCTACGTCTACTTTCCCATCAAGTTAAAACGCGCAAGCGATTTCCGGAGAAAAACGGAAAATGATTGGCGAGAGGGGAAGTTTCTGATGCTTGAAATTTCCCAACGATTTTAGTTACAAAGCATTTTCCCCGATTTAATTGTGGTCCAAAAAATATTTATCTTTATCCACCCCGTCGTTTTCCGACAAGTCCAAATCTAGAACCGTAACATTCTTCTTTTTTCACAATTTTTTCCATCCTTAAAGGTATCACAGCTTTGAAAATATTCGAGAACCAGCCCGCCTCGTTTAAAGCGCGCAAATCAAAACTCGTGTCACTCCGTCTCCTCTCGCATCCCGGACAGCCGCGCTATTAAGAACTTATATGAATATCAAATCAAATTTTGTAAATAAAACTAGGCTATGTCCAAAGCGGCAAAGATGTTATAGTTTTAGTTGAAGACAGTTTTTAATTAGTTTAATCGCTTCCCTGTATCACCCGCGTTAACTCTGTTTAGGCTTGGGTGTCATAAAATATTATCCCCAGATATCTCGTGCGAACGTTTTTGTTTGTGTTCTGACCATCCAAAACATTTTCTTCCATCTTCTTCAACTCAGTGTCTGGAATGCGTACATACTTCACCAAAAAGTAAAATGCGAGACTACTCCCATTCTCTTCTGGATGGAGCTTGTGGAATTGCTAATAAAGATCTACAAACCCAATGTAATTTCTCGTAAACAAGGAAGACCTGGGAAGACACCTACTTCACTTATACTGAAAGATCGTCATTTTCCAGAACTTATTCCACCTACAGAAAAAAGACAAATCCTTCAAGACAATGTGCAGCCGTTTTCTTGTTTTGTGCAGCCGTGTGAAGGCTGCACAAAACAAGAAAATACGAAGAAAAAGTAGGCAGTACTGCCCTGACTGTAATGTTACTCTTTGTGTGACGTTGTTAGAGTTTACCACACATTTAGAAACATTTATAATAGTATTTGGATTCAAATGGTCTATTGTATTCGATGTATGAACAAGGCACAATACATAATCTTAAATTGTATCTCTTTGGGTTTTGTTATACACATTCCATTGCTCCAAATAGTTACGTAAATGTTATTCACATTATGCCCGAGATAACTCGGGATACTTATTATATGAATATGCAAAATGAAATACCTCCAAACGTTGTTCAAAATTGTCCACGATATTTAATAGGAAAGTTAATTTCATTGACGTGATAAAAACGAGATAATAAAAAAAATAGAATAATTTTGACAAGAATTTTCAGAAAATACTGGGAAGGGAAGCGGTTAAGTCAAAGCCCTCATCACTCTCCATAAGCCTAATCGCCTGGAGAAAGATGCAACCCGTATCTGTGAATAAATCGCGGTGTCTCCAGAGCAACTGTAGAAGGGAAAAACTTTAACATAAAGCCGCGCCGGAAAAATCGCCTGGCATCCGGTCACTCCGCGTTACTTTACGTCCTGTCCGCCCCGCCCCGCCCCGCCCCGCTCGGTGAAGCGGTCGCATCGGCGGAGGCGAAAGTTCGCCCTGCGCGGCGCGGGCGCAGCCGGGGCGGAGGGAAGGGAAGAGAAGGGGCGGCTGGAATTAAACATATTTTGAGGCGGCCGCGGGAGGGCGGGGGTGGGCGGGTGGGTCGGCCGTAAGTTTCGGGGGCGAGTATGCGCGGCGGCGCGCGCGTTGACGTATGCGCGCATCGCGGCCGCGCGGCGAGGCCCTGCGTCACAGCCCCGCCCCCCTCCCTCCCTCCCCTCGCGCCGCGTTCATCTATAAAACATCTTGCGCGCGGCAATCGCTCATGCTAAGGTTTAGCGGCGGTTTATATACAGGTAATGAATACACTCCAGCATTAAAGTACTACACGTACGCTGGTACGTTATGAGTGTGTGTGGATACATACTCATGTGTGTATATAAATGTTTGCCTACTTGTACGTGTTTGCGTATCCACGTCTATTTTTATGTATATGTACAAAATGCGTGTGTATACAAACAAAAGTACACACATGTATTTATGAATTTATTCGCTTTACTTCATGATCATGCCCAAGGTGTGCCAAACGAACTGAGATTTTATGCGGTTTCATAATTCACTCTCGTAGTCTAGCGCAGGATAAGCGGTCCTCCCAGTTTCCTTTCTCACCGAAAAGTAATTGAACAACTCGTGTAGTTTGATTTTAACACGTAGAAATGGAAATTCCAATCAATGCAGTGCGGGATAGTATTTACAGCGATCACTCCCGAGGGGATGTAGCTGCCTTCTCGTTTTTCAGAGTCCGCCACAGAGCGCGCGCGTGTCGTATGTGTGTTTCAAGGGAGGTCGAATTAGCAAATGGTCGAGATGAAAAGAGGCCAGAGTGGGGATAATCTCAATCCGATTGGAGTATTTGCAGAAGTATTATAGGATTAAATCATTTCATTTTGTCTTTCTCAAAAGAGAAAAAAGTATTAAATAACGCAGTGTATGTTTTATTTCATAGGTATAAGCTAGTGTAGCTTCACTATGCGCACGTTTTGTGGAGCACTCCTTTTGCTTTTGGTGGTAGGAGTAGAGCTGAGGGTAAGTTACTACTTTGTTGCCATTGCAGAAAAATCACATCTGCAGTTCGTTTACCGTTGCAGTTATGTTTTCTATAACTGGGAACGAAAATGTCTAGTTTTTCAAATGTTGCTAATCTCGCGCGGTTTTTTAAATTCCGGACATCAAGAAAATGTGCGCAGGTAATCTCCTCCCCCATACGTCATATACAGTTTTTACTGTTTTTGTGACCATATAAATATCAAATATCATAAAAATTAACAAATTTTTCCTTTCACTTACATCGCAAATCTTGTCAAACAATACCCTAAAATGTCACGTTTTTAGTTACAATTTTTATAGATTCACATTCACAGGAACACATACTACTGCAAATTCAAAAAAAAAAAAAAAAAAAAAAAAAATAGCTCCAATTTGGATTTGAAACATTTGCAATTAAATGTTTGGTTACTTAAGCCAATTAATTTATATTAATGATTGTGCACTGGTAGATCGTACATTTCGGAGGGATTTCAATGAGTGTCGTGAGCGGAAAAAGTGTTAAAAGCCAGCATTAAACGTGCGTGCTCAAGCTCCCCGCACCGAGCTTGATGGAAGCTGATTTTGACTCGATCGCGGGGATATGAGCTTCCGATCCGAAGTGAGCGATAAAAGGAGAGATAGCCCGCTTAACCTTTTCAGCCATTATTTTCCTTGCTCTTCTATTCTTTCCATTAGTTCTTAAGACTCGGTCTATTTTTGCTTTCAGTAAATGCAGTTTATTTGTAATGCAGCTTCTCCGATACATTAAACAAGCATCATAATTACGCTGCGGATTTTTGCCTATTTGCCTAAAATAAATAAGATCATCAAAAGAAGTCATGTATATATTTATAAAACGAGTGTTGTTTTGCAGAATTTGTGCTTGAAATTAAGACAGATCATTTTTTTAAAAATCTCAAAACCCATTGCAAATTTTTGCTCAATTTTTTCCCGCAGAAAGAAAAAAGGACGCTTAAAATAATGGCTCATTTTAATTAAATTCTGTGAATTTGTGGAAAAATTGCAAATTTTGAAATATTTTTTCAGTTGTCATGCAAAACAATATGTGCTGCTGTAACACCACTTATTACAACATTGTGTTATGCATGGCGATTAAAACAAATCATACAATTTAAATGTGAGAAAAAAGATCATATTGAGCAGCATTAGAGTATCAACTTGCTTTTAATGAAGAGAAAAAAGGTAGCTACTAGCTTTTTTGTCCGAATTGCCCAACAATGATAGACAGGATTTCTAGGAGATGTCGGAACTATCATGAAGGCAAACATTCTATCAAGGTTACTATATTAGGTTTACTTCAGAAATTTTCTACACAAGTATATAAATAAATATGGATAAAACATGTGTAGTACCGTTTGAAATACTTATTAACACTTTAAATGCCTGTCACATTTTTAAATGCTCTTTTTTACATTTTTAAATGCCTATTTTACATTTTTAGATGTCTATTTTACATTTTTCAACGCCTATTTTGCCTGCCTAATTCTAAAGTTTTGTGTGCCTATAAATCCGCAGCTTAATTATAACCTACTTAGCGCAAGGTTATTGTAAGTGTGCGACACCTAACGAGATATTTATTACAGCTTAGAATAATCCAATATTCGAAGACATTTTGACATCTATTTTTAATATAAAATAAACGCTACACAACCTACTCATAAACATAAGTACGTCATTTACTGCAGTTACATATGAATTATAGCGGAGCGAAACACCGTTACCAGTCCTAAGAACAAATAACAGAAAGAACTGTTTACACAACACGAAAGTAGATTATTGGTTTGTTTCTGCTTGTTTTTCTACGAAAAATCCTTCAGTGGGCAAGACGTTTGCCCATCCGCCATTTCACAGTCCTGCGTGCCGCCGTGCTTCGAGAGGACGGCGCAACATTGCTGCGAGATGCGCCTATGCATTCCTTGGATGATCTTGGCTGTCCGGGTGACGCCGCGTCGAAGGCTGTGTTGCCGCTGGGCCAAAACATCCACATGACTCCGGCCGCAGAAGCCTATGACTTCATTTAAGCTGTGCATTCCTTCGCCACTTCCAGTGCCCGCGAAGCCCCCGTGCCTTCCCGCGCCGGGTTGCTGCGCAGCGCCCCTCGTCAGCCCGACGCCTGCCCCTCCGCGACGCCCCTCACCACACGTGTCCGCCCGCGCCGCGCCGCGCCGCACTACCCTCCGCTTCGCATCGCACGCCACTCCGCGTCGCGTCACATCTCCCCGCGCCCCCCGCGCAAAGCATCCGCCGATCTCGAACCAAATACCGGGAGAGGTGGCTCAGGGCATCAACTGATGTCACTGCACTCCCTCTGACCGGGAGGTCCTAGGTTCCACTGCAGACGGCGACAGGATTTTCGCTTGTCAGCTAGGTCGAATTCAGTCGCTGTCTGGAGGAGAATTCTAGCGGACGGCTGCTCTGATCGTGGTTTCTACAATCAACATCAGGCGAATGCCGGAGCAGTACTCTAACAAACGGGCCACGGACCGCGCACGATGTTTCCTTCCTCTTCCTTGTCCTAACCTCACTCCTTATATACACTAACATGCACTACAATACCACACGTGCCCGGAGACCGGTCGGGAGCTTAGAGATTGACCCGGCTGAGGCGGTGCCCCGCTGGAAGGAGATAATTGGTTGAGGAAAACCCCAGCTTATCGACGGTAGGTCGGCACCGGATCTCGCCATCCAGCGGGTGAAGATCACCGCCATATCCCGAGAAAAAAAAATGCACGTCACTAACGGGACTAGTGACCCTAGTGGTTGCCGCGCCCCACCACCCCACGCGCGCGCGCCTGCCCGCCCCCAAATCCCGCCGCGCGCCACGAGGCTCGCCGAATGCGAGATAGAAGCCTAGCCCGCGCAGCTAGAATTCCGCCGGCGGCGGCGGCGGTGGCGCGGCGACGGGAGGCCGGGCAACGAAGCCGCGGAGGGCATAAGAGCACGTGAGGCGACCGCAAGTGGCGGCAAGAACGAGCAGGGGAGGCGGAATCCGAGGGGACGGGAGGAGACGCGAGAAAAGGACGGGCAGGCGGTCGGTGGCGGGGGCGGGGGCGGAGCGGAGAGAAGAAGCGGGGCGGAGCGGAGAGGAGGAAGAGGGCGGAGTGGAGAGGAGAAGGGGCGGTGGAGCGGGAGGAGAAGGGGGGCAGAGGCGACGGATCCCGGGAAAATCAATACGAGCCCAGACGGAGCGGCGTTCGGAGCAGTTAGCATTTAGGACACGCGCGCCTTCGCGGGGCCGGTGGGGCCGGCCACCGAGGCCAGGCCCGGCCCGGCCCCGCGCGACCCGCCCCGCCCCGCCCCGCCCCGCCCCGCCCCGACGCGAGCCCCCCTCGCGCCTAGGGGGCGGCTTGCACCTGTGGAGCAGGTGGCGCTGGGAGCGGACCAGCGCTCGACGAAAGCGCAAGGAAAGTCACTCTGCTTTTCAATTATGTTTCTGTTGGTAGTAACGGCGTCAATTCTGTGGTCACGGGGTAAAAGTTCTTAAGTCAATTTTTGGCAAAATTGGGTTAGGTACTGAAACTACAAGTTATGTATCTACATTTTATTTTAGTACAACGGCCGAATTCAAATGTTGCCTCCTTAACGAGAAAAAAGTGTTGAGAAATAGCGTTGAGCATAGGAAATAGCGTTGGCTCAATAATATTTAACCCCTGTTTTCTCCAAACTAAGACGTTTGACTTAACTTTTACGACGGGACCACAGAATTCCCAATGCAATAAACGATTTCCTAACTATCCCACATCTTCGCTCAAAGTTACTGAATAAGTTAAGTATAAAAACTCATCACAAAATTAATAACAATTCTAATGCCACAACAGAACCACTCAAAGGTACAATGAAGAGCCCATTTTTGTTTAAAAAAATCTATTCAAAAATTTCACCGGAAAAATCTTTCTTAATTTTAAAGTTCCAAGGATAAAGAGATATCAACCACAATAATAGACTAAATTTTTTTAATATGTAGATAATTTAGCCAAACACATGTTTGGAGTGTTTTTCCCCATCTTCAGTATATGGGTAAATTCTCTACATATTAAAAAATTGTAGTCCACTATTATGGTTGATGCCGCTTTATCCTTGGAACTTTATCACGGATTACCACAAGATCTTGCTGCCACCACAGAATTCACAGAATTTGCTTAATTTTTATTAGTCATTTGGTTCTGTCATTTTCAATCACAGATTTCATTTACGTCATGTCTCTGTAATCGTGACCTTAAACATACGAGTATTATTTTTCTATTATATTTATGAAACACAAACGAGAAGCAAAACCGTACTCAGCCAGGACTGATTATTACCTCGAAATAACGCCCACCTCATTTCCTTTCATCACCGCTACCTGCGTAATGTCGGCGTGAAAGATTACCCAACGACTGAGTTCCAGCAGGAAAGAAAGCAAAACGATAATACACACTTGGGGAGATTAATTACTTCAAATACCATCTATTCGGGCGGAGGAGCGCCAGCAAATAAAGGAAGGTAGGCAGCTTCCACGGCGGGAGGCCGCGGGGAGCACGAAGGCGCGATCGCCCGCGGAGATAAATTTCCTCTTCATCCCGACTCGTCCCAGCGGGGCAGGGTAATTAATAGGGGAAACACCGAAAAGCACAGCTCTGCGGCCAGGATCGCGCGCGGCAGCGGTTGAGGTACAGTAATCCCTCAACATTCGCGAGAGTTAGGTTCCCCAAAAACCTCGCGAATGTTAAATCTATATTTTAATGAAGAAAGGTGGGTTAGGTTCCTAGATAACGAAAAAGTGTTTAAAACAAAAAGAAAAAATCTGACAATCAATCACAGTACAACTGATTAAGCGCTACTACAAACGGAATTCACAATTAACATTCCAAGTGAAGAAATAAAATAATGTTTGAAACTTATTTCAAAGTTGAAAATTATTGGATACAGGATTTGCTAATTTTTTTTTTGTTTCATCACCTTTCTCGCTCTTATAATATCCAAATATGGAAGAGTTTCTGCTTCTATTCTCTCTTTAATTTCAAAGTTATTTCCATGTTTGGATCACATTCGAATGCCAGTTCTACCAGAGCTTGTTGACTTTAGAACGCCATCAACAGTTTTAACATTGAAGTTGCTCCAGGACGCAGTTTCGCTTCCGTTACTTCATCATTACCGTCGAGGAGGTTTTCTTCACTGATGATTTCCCGAAGCTTCTTTACAATGAGCTCAATATAATGACAGTTGCACAAATCCTGAATGTTTTTTCTGTTCGTTTGGCCTAAACTCTTACCTCCAATTTGAAGCAACTGAATTGAATTATTTTACAGTTTTGTTATTCTATAAATGTGAATTGACATTTCATGTGTGAAATTTTTGAAGAAAGTTATGCTTCGAACTCCGAGGATTGCCGAGTTCGTTTCCCAGATGATTATGATGATGATAAAGGAAATGAAATGTGCTCTCAAAGAAAAAGTAGTACAACCAAAAGACGCACTCGCGAATGTTGAAGTCGCGAATGTTAAAACCGGTAGCATTCTCTAATCGCGAATGTTCGGAACTCGCGAATAGCGAATCCGCGGATGTCGAGGGATTACTGTATTACTGTACTGTATTATAGTGGTGACCGAGGTTGCAGTAGTGATAATGGTGCTAGTGGTGGTTGTGGTAATAGTGGTGTTGGAAACGGAGGCGGTGATAAAGATAGCGGCGGTGGTGACGACGGTGACGCGAAGACAGGAATGAGTGGCGACGACTGAGGCCATGGCGTTGGGCAAGATAGCAGTGATGGTGGTGGAGACTTGAGGACACAAAGACTGTTTCTGGGCCAATGAAAGTGGCGTCAGCAGATGGGGAGACGATGATAACGGTGGTTGAGACGATGACGATGGTGGAGACGATAATATTGGCGGTGGAGACGATAATGATGGCGGCGGAGTCGATAATGATGGCGGCGGAGACGATAATGATGGAGGCGGAGACGATAATGATGGAGGCGGAGACGATAATGATGGCGGTGGAGACGATAATGATGGCGGTGGAGACGATAATGATGGCGGTGGAGACGATAATGATGGAGGTGGAGACGATAATGATGGAGGTGGAGACGATAATGATGGAGGTGGAGACGATAATGATGGAGGTGGAGACGATAATGATGGAGGTGGAGACGATAATGATGGAGGTGGAGACGATAATGATGGAGGTGGAGACGATAATGATGGCGGTGGAGACGATAATGATGGCGGTGGAGACGATAATGATGGCGGTGGAGACGATAATGATGGAGGTGGAGACGATAATGATGGAGGTGGAGACGATAATGATGGAGGTGGAGACGATAATGATGGAGGTGGAGACGATAATGATGGTGATCGATATGGTGTTGTTGCTGTTGTTGTTGGTGGTGGTGGTGGTGATAGCGGCGGGGAGGGGGGTGTCGGCGACAGTAGCGGGTGGTGGTGGTGGCTGCGGCTGCGAGAGGCGCCGTGCGTGGCGTCGGCGTCCACGCACCGCCGCCGGGCGCCGATGACGCACGGCGCCGCCGCCGCCGCCGCCCCGGGGCGCGGCGAGGGCGCTGCGGCAAGACGTACGGCCTGTCCGCCCTGACAAACGCACCGGCGCGGCGCGGCGCGGCGCGGCGCGGCGAAGCGAGGCCTGGCGCGGCGCGGCGGGGCGCGCTGCGCTGCGGTGGCCAGAGACGAGTCTTATGACACGTCTCGCCCGGATTACCAACAGCCGCGCCGCACCCGCGCGCAACAGCTTGCTGTTTCGCACGAATGCTTCCGCTCCGACGCGGAGGGCAACTAGGGAACTCTGTACTACATAACACAGTTCGCTTTGAACGCATTCCTACATGCGCTTACAACTCTCCACATGAATGTCCAAAAAGTCGTTAAAAAGATTATTTAATTTTTGTATTTGACATAATTATCTGTTTAAAAATTCTCGTTTTTCACGTTATTGTATATTTTTCTTTCATCATGTATATTTCTTTGAGTTTAGAGTGGGAGTAAATTGAAACAAACTCTCATAGCCCATCCTGATTTTTGTATCAGAAAAAACATCTTACGAATAAATAGGCACATTTTTTCAACGTTTTGTAGTACTGAAATGACATCTGCTTTTTCCCAATAACGGGAATAATTGTCAGTTCATGAGGAAATAAAATATTGTAAGAATTTTTTTGTTAAGTGTACATTCCGTTCAAGATCATGACGAATGCTTTTGAAGGTTAGAAACACACGTTCTGTTTCAAATGCATGGAAGAATTTGGCAATGGAGTCTTATTCAATTAAGTATGATCAGCTCTTCCTGCAATAGGTTTCGAGACTTATTCCTTGAACAAAGTAAGTTTCGTGAATTTGCAAACGTTTCTCGTACGATTGCACTTGAACGTAAGTTGAAATTTCGGTTTTTTATCGGACAAGACAGTGTTACATACCACAGAGTAGAACCTTCTCGTTCACTAACCCTCCGCCCAGCAGCATATTCCCACACTTCCTCTTAGCCACTGTCCTACGTGTAATATATGCAAATGTCATACATGCATGTGAAATGAAGTTAATATCTCAAAATGGAAATGTATCGCGCTAATTTATTTCTACGCTATTTTAAAACATTTTTCTTACTACTAGAGCACTTTGCTCTTGCGATATGCAAAACAAAATAATAAGCATTAGCAGAACATTTTCGTGCATCTCCAAGAGATTATTTCTAACCGCCTCTTCACTACGTTTTCCTATTTGCAATTCTGAAGTACATAAATAGGGCTTGGCCTTTCAGAAAACGCATCGGCTGCTTTCTAAGGCAAAAATCACGAGAAAAATTTCATAATCTCGAGACACCCAATTTAGAAACCCATTTTTCAAAAATAAATAAATAAAATAAAAAAATTGAAAGATTGACAATAGATAACAAGTTCAATACGGCCGGAGAGAATTCCCATGCAGCAAGCGCCGTTGCGTTCGCAAGGAGAAAACACAAGTTTCTCTCCCCGCGCGGAAACCCTCCAGACAACGCGAGGGAAGCCGGAGGAGTTGGCCACGTGGCAGAACGCGAGAGAAACCACGACACCGCCGCCCCGCCCGCCGTCGCGACGGAGTCGAGCTGGTGGGGGAAGGGGGGAGGCGCGTCCTCCGGGCGTGAATGGGGCGTTTCCACACTTCCTGCACCGCACACACTGCACGACGCCCACGCCAAGAGCAACACCTGGCTGTGCCTTCCGCGCCCGTCCCAACAGTTCACACAGACGCCAGTTCCAGCATTCGCAATACGACTTCTCGCGTCATGAAAATGTGCTATCTATTAATAAACGTACGACTGTAAGTGAAAACAAAATGGAGCGAGTCTGAGGTTAGAAAGAAAGATCAAAGAAAATAAGAAGCGGTAAATTAAATGTAGAATCCATGCTTTCACTGCTGGCTTTGGATCAGAACTCAACATCCCCGAGATCACCACAATCTGCTTCCACTAAGTTCTGTGCCAAGAGATTCAGCACGTACATTTTAACTACCTTATCCCATACTGTTTTTCTTCCACACCCTCTCATGTACACCACAGTAAACTTTGCAGAGTAGCATATGCAATTGTTCGCGGTATTTTGGGAGTCTATATTCTTCCCTCGTTTCATGCATTCAGTATTCGTTGATTTACTTATGATTTAAAAACCTAAAGAGCCTGTACTGATTAAACGAATATCATGGTTGTGCACATTTCTCAGAAAACTAATGAATACTAAAACCTTGTCACCCACTTCATTCGGTCATTTCCGATTTTCTCGCAAAAGGTCATCAAAATTAATATATCGTGTAAAACACCTTAACGAGGAAAATAATTCTTGAAAGAATAAATTTCCAATAATAAATTTGGATCGAAATCGGTTCCTTTCGAGAACTGATTGCAATGTATATGGTAACTTACATTGCAACATCTAATGTTTCTTAATATTCTCGTCGTTCAGATTCACCTTAGCTATCGTTCGTCCTTAACCACTCCCGGCTTCTTTCGTTATCTCCGTCACTCTCGCTTACACCCTTATTCGCCGGCCCGTATCCTCCTTTCCACCGGCCCAGGCCATGGTTCAGATCCTCCCTAGCTACCGTCCCCAATCACTCCCGCTTTCTTTCGTTTTCCAAGTCAATCCCCTCTTATCCCTTGATGCTGCTAGTCCACTTCCTCGATCCCGTCCGTCCATTCCCTGCTTTCTACAGCCTCCCTCCTAATCTCGTTCATTCGTCCCCCTCCCTTGCTCTTGCACGGTCGCGCGCGCCCTCTTATTTTCCCAGTCCACACCCCTGCCCACGTCCACGCCCGCGGCCCTCTCCCGCCCACGCCCGTGCCTATGGCCGCGGCCCTCTCCCGCCCACGCCCACATCCGTGACCGCGCCCGCGGCCCTCTTCCGTCCACGCCCACACACGCGGCCCTCTCCCGCCCACGTCCACGCCTACGCCCGGGGCCCTCTCCCGCCTACGCCCACGCCTGCGGCCCTCTCCCGCCCACGCCCAACCCCCGCGGCCCTCTCCCGCCCACGTCCACGCCTACGCCCGCGGCCCTCTCCCGCCTACGCCCACGCCCGCGGCCCTCTCCCGCCCACGCCCACCCCCCGCGACCCTCTCCCGCCTACGCCCACGCCCACCCCCGCGGCCCTGTCCCGCCCACCCCCCGCGGCCCTCTCCCGCCCACGCCCGCGCCTACCCCCTGCGGCCCTCTCCCGCCCACGCCCACCCCCCGCGGCCCTCTCCCGCCCACGCCCGCGCCTACCCCCTGCGGCCCTCTCCCGCCCACGCTCACCCCCCGCGGCCCTCTCCCGCCCACGCCCGCGCCTACCCCCTGCGGCCCTCTCCCGCCCACGCTCACCCCCCGCGGCCCTCTCCCGCCCACGCCCGCGCCTACCCCCTGCGGCCCTCTCCCGCCTACGCCCACGCCCGCGGCCCTCTCCGGCCCACGCCCCCACCCGTGCCCGCGCCCACGCCTCCGCCCGCGGCCCACTCCCGCCCACGCCCACGCCCGCGCAGCCGTCGGCGCGGTCGCTCTCCGAATGCAATTTGCTGGCGGCCGCGACCGCCTCCCTTCGGAGAAGCCAGTCTTTACTCGCGAATTCCGCTCGGAAATTTCGTAGACGCTGCGGGAGGTCGCCCACACTCCGCCCGCCGCGGCCGCGAAAGAGAGGAGACGGGCGCCGCCGCCGCGACTCTGCTTTATAACGCCGGCAGTGTTTCGCAAAAACTCGTTCCGAAAGGCAAATAACAAGAGTGTTTAAAGTTGCAAACAGCCCCGTCTTGGCTAAGAGGAAGACGAGGCGAAACACCAAAGGTGCGGCTACAACTTTCTATTGTCGCGGGAGGCCTGAAAGAGCGCGTGGCGGAGAAGAAAAAATACTCTTTCGGAAGGGAATTCGGAACTTCACCGCGTTCGCCTATACAATTTCGGTCCACTTGTGCAGCTCACCAATGTACGCGAAGGGAGAAAAACAACATCACTGTTCAGTATTGGCAGCGACAAATTGAATGGGGTGATAAATGGAACGGAGAATAAAGACACGTTCGCGCAAAAAATGACATCCAAGAGCGCCCCCCATTAGTTCAAACGCGAAATATGTTTTTTCACCTTCGCTTGATCACAGCGTTATTTATTTTCAGGTTACCTGATTTCAAACATCATTCAACAAAAATAAATAAGCTCATCAACACAGTAAAACTGCGATTGTTAATACTATCAAATGAAAACAAAAATAGAATCAAAAAAACCATTCATTTTCATGAAGCGTTTTGCACGTTAAAAAATAATATTAAAAATATAAAGATTGCGAATGTAGCAGCCCCAATCATTCTCTCGCATTGGCATTAAAATGAAACAAAGCGGTGGTGAAAAAATTAAAATTACGGTAAAAATGTGATATATGGAATTTAAAGGAAATCCCAACAGATTGCTTCTATATTCTAGTTAAAAAGAATACTTAATTTATGGCAAATAATGTTAGCACACACGCGCGCGCGCATACACACACACACACACACACACACACACACACACAATCAGACTTCTACAACGACTTGTTCAATATAATTTGATATGTATGATTGGTTCTCATTATTCCATAAAAAATACGGCACGTTCTTAAATACATGGAAAATTCATGTAAAATAAAATTGACGTTAAAAGTACCCAAACACGTAGAAGTGTATCACATTTTTGTATACATATGCACAATGCATTTAAATAATTTTTTTGTGATTCGCTGAGAAATGTTTACAAGCAGTCAATTTGATAGTGCTGATTGAAAGACACGACTCACATAAACTCGCACAAAAGAATTCTGGTTAAATTAATTTCAATTGTTACCACAAGCGTACTAATTGTCACATAAATGAATTTTCGAACGTTCAATTAATGTTAAAACGCACGTTAAGCCATCTCCAAGGCTCGGATTCTGAC
The DNA here is from genome assembly GCA_031308135.1 of Acheta domesticus. Classification (NCBI taxonomy): domain Eukaryota; kingdom Metazoa; phylum Arthropoda; class Insecta; order Orthoptera; family Gryllidae; genus Acheta; species Acheta domesticus. The sequence continues at coordinate 12,831,934 of JAHLJT010009436.1, forward strand.
CTACAAATTCTTTGAAAATCACAAAATGACCTTAAAATGAGATGAAAATGACTTAAAAATAGGGGAAAATGACTGAATTAAAAAAAACACTAAAGAATTTGTGTGAAAATATTTACAATATTAAATAAAATTTATTTATGTACAATTATATGTACTATTTAGTATTATTTTAGGATGTGGTGTAATCCTTGGTTTCGATTTTCCTACTTACTGAAGATCCCTATAATTTTGAGAGTTCGGAAAAGAGTCCACTACTGTAGTGAATTTCGTCATGACATGATGATCGTACAACAAAAACTTTGCTTTAGTGTGTCATTGTAAATTCATCTAACATTCAGTAACAAAATGGAAAACAAAATGCGTAAAAATGACAAAAATTACTCAAACGTCCAAAAAAATATCTAAAAATTGAAAAATGGCAAAACATTACTCCAAAACACAGTATATATTTTTATCACCTACATGTCGTGATAAGCACACAAATACAAGTTAGCTACGTCTAGAATGCATCAATGAAAAGATGTTCTGTCATTAGAATTCGAGCCCTGGTCATCAGTCTCGTATCTTGACATGTCAAGGTTCAATGTTCGTAATATTTTAATTAACTTCTCTACACTTGTGTCTGTATAAACCATCATAAAAAGTTATTGAATTTTAAAAGGGGGAAAACACGTTTCAAATTTCAATATTTTGAGCCAAAATCCGCAAATTAATTAATCGCATTTTTGAGTGGGGCTATGTCCCGCAAACAAAAAAAGGTACCACATCGAGATTTGGTCTGGAAATCGTCAGGAAACTAGCTGTAAAACGCCGACGAAGATGACAATACAAATAAAATCTTATTTTTATTTTGATCAAGGAAAAGTATTATACAAGATTAAGGCAACACGTTTTCTAACTGACAAGTCCTTGACAACTAATTAGATCATTAAGAATTAAAGGAAGACGACTTACACTAATTACTGGATCAATGCTATTTATTTGATTCATCATTCCTTATCCTTTTTAGTCCAGAGCTGAGGAGGAAATTCACAATTAATTATTTTTGTGATAAATGGGCTATTTTTGTGTCAAATAAGTCAAAATTACTCGCATTATATTTTTGTATAAATTACATTGTTGTTATTTACAAAGATTATTGAAAATTAGAACGTTTACAATTCTAGAAAACTTGTACGTTTAGGGTACTGTAAAATAAGATCAGATGCTTCTGAATCATAGCTGTGACTATCATTTTCTCTTCTTATTGTTGAACAATTGTAGAACTAATCGTTGTCCATCGTTGACAAACTATGTCAGATAGAACAGGATTAATCCAATTAACTAGATCGAAAATGTTTGTCCTCACACAAAGCTAAATGTACAAACATTAAACATAACTTCAAAAATTTTGTTCAGAAAAAAGACAGACTATCGTCTCGAGGTATCAAATTTGATACCTCAAGTTTCGACATCTCTCAATCTTATACATGCTTCACGATGAGAAAACGCGTTTCGTGTAGTGCTGCCATCTATTGACACCCAAATGAATGAAAAAAAGCCGAGAAGCGGCAACCTTGCAGTATATGATACCACGGTCACAAAACTTTCTGTGGATTAGGATCGCATAGAAAAAAGAAAAGACGAAGGTATTATATATGATACCTCAGGACTGAAGAGGCTATGCTAGACGATGAACGACTGTCACGAATGCACGCTAGCGGGAATATACACATTCGGATAATCGTGAAAACGTGCTGAAGGCCACGCTGTACCAGGGCCCTTCAACTCCCATATAACGTGGTGGAGACCATTTCAGTGGCGCACACTCCTTTAGCACCTTCTTACAGGAACTTAAATACCAACTGCTGCCAACGATACTTCAAACGTTTGTAGCTGCTACGTAGGTTCGCATTAACGCTGAAGCAGGCGCGTCATGCTATAAAAGATAGCGTCGATGATCGCGCTTTCTTATATGTATAAATTATGAATAATTGAACATTTAGAAGCCACTTTTCGTATTTCTCACAATTTAGCCAATTTTTAGGTCCGGATGTTGGCAAGGCTGTACCCGGCGACACTAACGCCTCCTATAGTAGCCCCTTGGAGCTTTGTCCCCGGTTTTGATGGAGAGTTGCAGGGCCCTGCGCTGTACGCGTTGCAGGGCCCTGCTGGCGTTCGAAGAAGGCGCGGTGGGGCAGAGCGACTGCGTGGCCGGCGCCGGGCGCGCGCCGTGGGCCGCCGGGGTCGACGCATCGATCTCTCGCGGGCCACGCTGCCGAGGACGGGGCGCCGGCGCCGGCGCCGGATCCATCATGGCGGCCGCTCCGCTCCGCTCTTATCTAGCTCGGCGCGACACCTGTTCGCAGTCGACTTTCATCCCGCTAAAACGTATCGATCCCGCAGGTAGCGAGCGGGACGCGTGGCGAGAGCGGGAGACAGAGAGGACGGGGGGGGGGAGAAGTGCTGCAGAGACAGGACGAGGGAGGGAGAGAGTGGAAGCATCGGAGAGAGGACGAGACGAAGAAATGGGGGGAGGGAGAGAGCGGACGGGTGGCTGGTAGAGAGCGGTGGGGAGGGAGGGAGTGAGCCCGACGAGAGGCAGGGAGGGAGAGAGAGAGCGGACGGGAGAACGGAAGAGAGAGAGAGAGAGAGGAGGCAGGTAAAAGCAGGAGAGTGAATGGATGAGGGCAACAGGGAGTGGGTGAAAGCAGGAGAGTGAATGGATGAGGGCAATAGGGAGTGGGTGAAAGCAGGAGAGTGAATGGATGAGGGCAATAGAGAGTGGGTGAAAGCAGGAGAGTGAGTGAGCGAGAGGGTGGGTGCGGGGACGTCAGCGATTGGGCGGGAGAGAGGGGGAGAGGATGACCGAGAGCAGTAGGCAGAGTCGGCGCGATAAGTCTGGAGATAGTGGGCAAGCTGGAGGGATGGTGGGAGACAGAGGGAGAGGGCGGAAAGAAGAGAGGGCGGAAGGCAGAGAGAGTGAGGGAGAGAGTGGGCGGGAGGGAGAGAGAGAGGGAGAAGGCCGAAGGAGAGAGAGAGGGCAGAAAGGCGCCAGGGCAGACAGGAGAGAGGGAGGGAGAAGGCGGAAGGAGGCAGAGGGCAGACGGGAGAGAAAGGGCGGAAGGGAGAGAGAGAGAAAGAGAGGGCGGAATGGAGAGAGGGCAGAAGGGTGGGAAAGGGCGGAAGGGAGGGAGAGAGAAAGTTATAGCAGGAGCGTGAACGGACGAGGGCATTCGAGAGAGGAGACGAAAGCAGGAGAGTGAGAGGAAGAGGAGAGGAGGGGAGCGTGAGCGGGGGAGCGTGCAGGCGCGTGCTCGTGTTCGCGGCGCGGCGCGGGGCGCGGCGTCGCCGATGCGTTGGAGCTCAGCCGCAAACAAAAAAACGCGAGCGCGCGCGCGCACCCGCGTGGCGGCGGCGGCGGCGGCGGCGCGGCAGAAGCCTCTCCGGAGCGTGAAACGGGCTTTCGCCCGCCTTCGCATTAGGGCGACAAAGTGAGGCGGGAATTCGTTCCGGGGCGGGCGGGCGCGCGCGGAAAGGGATGCGCGCAGCCGACTGCGAACCGCGTGCCTCGCGCTCGCTTCCCGCCCAACGCGGATTGCCGGTGATAATGCAATAACCACGCGGCCTTTGGTGGCCTGGGATGTCGGAGAAAGCATTCGGTTGATAAAGAAACACGAACTGACGACGTGTAAAATTTTCAAATGCCACAAACGTAATTGCATTATAGCACGTCTGTATTTTACACGCTTCATATTCATATCATATTTAACCTATTCAATATATTATATTATAATATCCAAACTCGAAAAATACGTGTCGGAAAATTAAGAAAAAATAAAAGTCAATGTCATAATAGTAGTTTAAGGAATTAGTTTATAATCTTAAGCATTATTGCATGAATACATGTTTTGAAAACGAGCGACGTTAGAGCGAGTTTGCAAATTTGTACGACTCCAATAAAGCAACATTATAAACGAGATGCATACGCTATTTTTTTGTATAACAGCATTTTAAATTGATAAGAGAATCAAACTTACTGTTGCGAAACAACTTTCCTGTGATGTCTGAGGTACTTGACACCCGTGCCAGAAAACGGCGGTTGGCTGTTCCGTTTACCTCTTCCACCCCACGATTCACTCGCTGCGATTGGCTGAAAGTGTGATAAAGCAAACATTCGCGCCGAAATTCTAATACGTCATGTGCCGTAAAACTGCCGATTATGAACAATTTATTGCAACAGAAAACGTCGTTAATAATGTTGTAATAAAAAAAATAAAATAAAAGTATGTTTCTTTTAAGAAAATGTCATACCTGTTAATAAATCCGTACTTACAGTATTGTTTCTTGGACGCCCTACAACGTTTGCGTTCGTGGTAAATCCTCGACGTTATCAAAGGTAATACCTCGAGAAAGTCTGTGATCACCGATGAACTCATGAGCCATGTGGCGGCGAGGGAATTCATTTTGAAGACTCAGAACCTCGAGTGCTATTTATGAAGATTATTTCATGATTGAAAATAAATATATAGGTTATTATAAATCTTAAAATCAGTAGTTTCCTAATAATGAATATTAGTATAAGCATCAACGTTTTACTCGAAGATACTGGGGCATCGGCCGTAATTGTCTTGACCTCTGTTAGCCGCAGTGAAATCAGATCATCATAACAATGCATAACTTTTATATCTTAAATTAGTAACTTGTTTTGGAACAATCAATAACTCAAAAACAAAACAAACATGGGTGTATAAAAGTAACAACTCCATTAATTTTATTATTAATTAAATGAGCATCCTTGAAATGTGTAGATGTAGAATTTAAACGTAGCAAGTGAAGTTTTATTTGATTCTAAACGTGAAATTGTGGTTCCTGAATTGCTTATTTTTTTCAGAATTAGAGAATGGCGTTTCTCATTGAATTGCAGATGCGATTTTAAAGAGGAGGCATTCGCCTGAGCCGTTATCTTAATAGCTTCTTGTTTTTGTATTCCGACGTGGGCCATATGTGAAATTGTCGAACGACTTGAGCAGATAGTAATATTTTTTGTCTGGTATGAACATTTTTTTGAGATCAAATATTGTTCCATTTAGAAATTCGTGGTATTCTGACCTACAGGACTATTATTATACCATAGGTTCAATTTAAGAAATGAAGGATTAGGAATGAGAAAGACGATGCGTCACTTGCTTACCTCGTTTCTCGATCAACAATTTGTAAAGATGTACAAGGACACTTATGTTGGTTATGTTCGTTTGGAATTCTCTCCGCCATGTTGTATCCAGTACATGGCCGAGAGAATTCCAAGTGCACAAGTACACGTACCAGCGATAAAACGAAAGCGACAAAATTGTACGGGTAAAATACCTCTAACTGAGGGAGGCAGAATTCATTCTTAGGTTTCCATAGGTGGACATCTCATGATCCATCAATAATCGAAATAAAAAGTGATGCCTAGCGTCAGCCAGAACGTAGATGATTGTGAACTATGTACACCTGGCAGAGATTACATTAATCCAAGAAGTGCAAATTAGGCTTGCGGATTGTTAGGGCACCAGCGTTTGACACCTCACTAAAAGGCATGCTAAAATACATACTAAAACTTTAGGAAAACATTTACAACTCAATGCGGCAAAACATCACATCTACTACCAGACATTTTATCCACTTTACTAAAGAAATTGGCAAGTGTTCGATTTCTCCACAACTCGTCTTGAACGCTCTTTTCATCATCACTCTGCCTTGAATGCATGTGGTATCGCTCAGTTGGCATTTTCAGGTGCCAATATATCAGTGCGGTGAGGGTAATAAGAGATGGAAAGAGCAAAATATTGCATGTGCTCATTATCCCGCAGACAAAGGGATGTAGAACTTCGCCGTGTTCCTTTCTCGGAATTACGCTGGTAATGAGGCAGAACTGGCACGTAACGAAGCCCAGAGAGCAATCTAAACACCACGGTGACAGCTCTCCAATTTACGATTAAGTCATATTTCCCTTCAGACTCTGGAGATGTGAGTGAGACTGCTACGTAATAATTGTGTATTTACCTTCTAAGAGAAACAGACCGTACAATTAACTCTCCAAATCCACGCAATAGTTACATATTTTGTAAAACATTTCTGAGAACCAGACAATTAATGAGTCTTATTCGGTAATAAACAATATAGTTATCACCAATATTGTTATGTGTATTATAAATTTATTGTTCACATGAAACCTAAAAATAAAGGAATAGAAACCTTATAATCACAAACTAGTGGTGCTACAACAGCACATACTTTCTTGCATTATTTTTAACTAACGCAATTTTCGAATATTCAGAAAGTTCAAAGAAAGTAGAACGTGTTTCATTTTATACATAAACATTGCTCTATTCGTGAAAAAACATAAAAGTAAAAATGTAGAACCTTTTTTGACAGAATAAACTTAACAAATTACCTATATTTCACTCCAAATTAAACGATAACTACGCAAAAAAAATTTAAAGTTTCACATTGAACTTGATTGATTACAGGAAGTCTATTTTGGTAAAATAGTCTGATGCCGACTTCATTGCTAGTGATGTTTATATATAAAGCAAAGCCCGATAAATACTGAAAATTTTGAAATACAACCGAACCAAACAACAAAAACGCTTTTCCAGTGTCAGGGACCCCTACAATTTATTACGTAACTTAATTCATTTTTGTCAAATTCTCAGGGAACAGTTTTTACACAACGACCTCACTTTCTCTGTAATTCATATCTGAGCAAGTCCTAGACCAGGGCTGCCCAACAAGCGGCCGGCGAAAGGATATTAGTCACAGTGAAAGTCCCGTGCAACCACGTGGGGGCGAGAACATAGTGCGTCTGGGTCAACACCCCCACGTACAAATAGGTTAGGTTAAAGATTTTGTTTAGTACATCCAGAGATTCAAAATCCTCCCAATGTGTTGTTGTTGTGGGTGCTACGACCTGACATCACGCCTGGTTCCAGGCCCAGCAGGCGGCCTGTTGCCGAGAGCAACAATACGGGGAAGTCGGGTGTACTGAAAATGCGGCTCGCAGCCTTTTCAAATGCTTTAGTTGTGGCCCTTGAGGCCTCGCACGTTGGACAGTTCTGTCCTAGAGGTATCGAGCTGCCACTGCGGAAGAAGCGTGCGAGGGCAATAGGCGAGCACAGTGGCGTGCCTCGCGCGCCCGGGGGGGCCGGGCGAGGAGGGCAGGGTGGGGTGGGGTAGGGTGGGGAGTGGCGGGGTGGGATGTGGCGGGGCGAGACGGGTGGGGTTGGGCGAGGTGCAGTTGGGTGGGTTGCGGGGTGGGATTGGGTGGGGCGGGGCGGGGGAGGGGAGGGGCGGTGCGTGGCGGGGGAGGGGAGGGGGGAGGGGAAGGGAGGGGCGGAGAGGGCCCGGGTGGGGCGGGGAGGGGCGGGGAGGGTAGGAGGGGAGGGTAGTAGGGGAGGGGCGGGGAGGGGAGGGCCGGGGGAGGGGTGGGTAGGAGGGGAGGGGTGGGAAGGGAAGGGAGGGGCGGGGCGGCGACGAGGCAGGGCAGCGACCTCGCGTGCGCCGCGAGCCGTGCCCCGGGGGTGCTCTCGCACGCGGCCCCGGCATTCCTTCCGCGCCCTCGCACGCTCCGCCTCGCCTCGCCTCGCCTCGCTTCGCCCCTTCACTTTCACAGCGCACGCTGCCTCCCCTGCACGCCCGCTGTCCGGCTGCAGCTGTCAGGAGACGCTCTACCGACAACAACCAACTTCTCTACATTCGAACAATGCGGTCTTCTGGCACAATGCTTACAATGCGGTCTTCTGGCAATACAAAGTATATAACAGGGAAAATATGCAAGGAGGTCTTCAACCGATTCGCGTTAAATGTACGATGACAGACGTTACTTAACGCAAAGTTCATCATAAGTGCTTAAGTATTACAAGGCAAATTATTAATTGCGGTCGTAAGAATAGGATTAAGGGTAAACATATCGAATCACCGTTTGAAAAAGGTGATAAAAAAATAACATGACACTGCTAAAAGTATTTCACTATCAAAATGGAACACGTGAACTACTGAATTAAGTTCAGCTACTGCCTAGGTTAAAAGCTTCGTATTGCGACAGAATATTAAGTCCAGCAGTTCATACAAAACTGGGAAATTAAATTTTCCTTTCGCAAACGAGAGCGAACAAAGCTCATAACTCCCATTGGAGTTAATATTCCAGGAACACCTGAAAAAGGAAATTTATTTATCTACAAATACATCGCAGTCAAAGCAATACGGGCGTTTTATTACCAGGAAGCTGGTAATGAAAGATATCGGAGATTGACGTGAAATGCAAACGGAATTTCAGATTAATTATGTAACATTTTTTAACTTTTTAAAATTTTTCTAACTTTAATATAAGTTGCGACGAAATTTAAGGTATGAAGCAGTACTAAAGATTAGAGAGTGGGGAATAATTGCTTAATCAGTCGCGAATGATCGATGGGGGAAAATGGGGGCGTGTAATAACAATAATTATGAGAAGAACTGAAGATTATGAGAATTAATTTGGAGAAGAACAGAAGTGCGTTGAGAAAGAGCCAGTGAATTCCTCACCACTTTTCCCAAAACTCTACCCAAAAGAAAAGAAGTATGGCTATTGCAGCTAAGCATACTCGTGGAAACAGCAAATACATACTCGTGAGTGTACAAAGCTAAACAGGAATTCTTAATGTCCATAAACTAACATCAATAATTCCAACACAATTTCCTGATCCTTGATGGAGATCATAAGTTCAAAACACAATTTTTCGGACATAAGATTACACAATTAATAGTTATCTTCAAAATTTTAATATCAATAGTATTTGTACTTAGAAAGAAGATTAAGAAAAAATATTTCTGATGGGAGAGATCTTTTGAATCAAACCATTTAATACATGCATTTCAGAGTGAAAAATATATTTTTTTTTTCAATAGCGCAGTGTGAAAGGCAGCGTTAATGTTCAAAGTTGGTGAACTTTCATTTCTTTTTACTACGGGTTTTCAATAACGTTTTTCAATAAATAGAGTACTACGAACTTTCCGTAATTCGTTTCAAATCATGTAGCAAACTCGTACATGCGTCATAAAACTTCCATTACAAAACAAACATTGTTTTACGTGTGTATTCATGTACAATATTTCACGAAATTTGTATCACTTCATTTAACATTTTTCTAACTAATCCACCTAATATTCTGGGCGACAGTAACTCAAACATTATTAAATTTTGAAGTAATATAATTAACTAATAAATTCTTATTTTTGGCGAGAAAATATGCTAATATTAGTAAGTATAACTAAATGTTTTTAAACATATTGTTATCATATCACATTTTGGCTATTATACTCTTTTAAAACATCGGGTCACCAAGACACACAAAAATATATAAACGATCGAACACACACGAGGAAATAGGATGAAAATGCATAAAACGTAGAAAACGGATCTGGTGCTGGACTTTACTTGAAAAACAGAAAATTACTTCCGAAGCCAGCTTGGCGTGGGCGGGGCGGGGCGGGGGTGGCTTGTCGGCAGGAGAAAAACCGAAGGCGAGCGGCGGGCGCACGGCGATCGGCGGAGCACGCGGCGGCAAGAGAGCTGCAAATGAGAGCCATTCATCACGGACGAAGGCTCATTCCGAGTGGATTTTGCCCAAGCGGCGCTCCTCGCGAGGCCAATGTTTTGTGAATGATACACGGGGCGCCCTCAAAGGCAGCGAGGGTGGAAGGTCGGGGTGGGGGTGGGGGGTGGGGGTGGGGGGTGGCCTAGCGCGGTGACCGTCGCACACTCCGTCGCCGGCGCACCCCGCCTCTTTCCTCCTCCTCCCCCCGCCCCCGCTCCGTCCCGCCCCGCCCCGTCCCGCCCCGCCCCGTCCGGTGCCCGCCTTTTTATTCGGGGAGATTTATCCCCGCCGGCCGCGCGGATCTTGCTTCTGTAATTCGCGCTGCGCTGCGCCGGCAGGCCAGCATTGTTACGGCGCGTGACGCAAGAAGGGGATAACACTGCGCGTCTCCGAACAGCGCCAGCCAATATAGAGCTCGGGCCCTGCGTGGCGCGACAAGCACTGCGGGCGACGGGGAAATTTCAAAAGTGAGCGGACTTGGTTTTCGATTACACTCAAATTGCAACGTGAAATATGAATTGGGACATTATTTTACATATGATATCTCTAGCTTTTCGTTGATTCTTATGTGACCCTAATAACCCACTCTTAATTTCAGTCAACGAGTTGTTCACCGAATGAGACATGACGACGTGATAATCGTATCGTATTTGAGCCTGTGCAGATCAAGTGAACATTCGTCCACCGTATTATTACGCGTTTACTTTATCAAATGGGCGGAGATCATTGATTGCCATTTTTAAACTACTTGATAAGTGCAGTGTGCATAAGAACGCGATGAAAAATCGAACACATGGAAAACTAGTTCCTGGCTAACAGCGATTATACATGTGGATCCGTTTTAAGTTCCGTTAACATTAAGAAATTAAGCCAGGGAAGCACATTGCACTGTTTCATTTATTTTACAAAAGAAGGAAAGTCGCCATTGTTACTTTTATTATGAATCATTATGTCTAGCAAAAAACATTAACAATTATTTTTTCCATTCTTACACATATAACAAATAAATTCCTCAAAAACCGCGAACTAGGCCAATTGTCCAATCGTAAATCATGGACGCCAGATATTCGATGGGATTAATCTTTTTCCAACACTGAATGAAAAATCAATACTGGATGAGTCAATTAAGAAATGACGGACGGAAACAGTGTTGAGCAGCGAAAAAAGAAAAATAATCGGGAGAAATTAGCATTAGGGACGAAACATCAGAAAGATCAAGTGAAAAGTTAAAAACTTAGCAACTAAAGCTTCGGAATTAGAGTTTGAATCTTCGGAAACAAAGTTGGAATGAAAGTTGATTTTCGACACCTGATAGCGAAGTAACGGGGTAGGACGATGCCACTACTTGGATACTTAGTCTACGGAACTGCTTCTGAGGTCGGCCATTTCCGTGGTCTTTTCAGATTAATTCCACGCGCATGAAGAAGCAATGCCTTAAAAATGGTGTACGTAAAACGCTCGGTCTTTCCTTCCCCATCCTACGCACACATCTTAACCCATCACAGCCTTGATTAATTTGTTCGCATACCGCTCTGCCATTGTTGTCGCATTCGAGCGCGCACTGGAGCCGTTGGACACCTCTGGTGTCATGTTTTTGCAACTTTTAGTGCTAAGAAATTGTTATGATGCTAAATTATACTAATAGAGCGCTCCCGAAGCGTCAAAAGTTATATAGTATTTTTTTTATAAGAAGTAAAACCGTTGAAACTTCGCTGCATAAGCACCGTCAACTTGGATGCGGACCAACCACAGTTTGTTTTACATCGGCCTCTCCCTCCGACTTAACCACAGGCTTATAGCAGCCAAGCACGGTTCTAGATGAAGATTCGAACCGACCCAAGCCATGTGTACACCCTGGTCAGGAATGTACAATGACTTAGCAATCACGGCTAAACCGACATCTGGCATTCAAGAATGAAAAAAACTTGCTTGTATGTTTCGTTTAGGATGTCTACATCTACTGAAGAAACAAATTTCACAGAGTATTGCGAACGAAGCAAATTTAAGTTGATCAGAAGTAAGCGTATGATAACCCATGACAACCCATCGTATGATATAAGGGCATGACGATGTGTTCGACCGTCTTCCCCACGGACCAAAACGACTCCGACACCACAGCGAATAGGCAATCCAAGACTCGCTCGTGGGGTGGAGCGGCATCGCAAGAGCGCGCGACGCCGCCTGTGCGAAGTGCGCAGGCGCTGAAAGCGCCGCAAAGCGGACGCCGTTAGGAGCCAAGATGATCCCGCGCGACAGCAGCGGGCAGCGAGCGCCGCGTTTGTTAGGCGCGCGTCACCGGATACCCTTGCGTCTCTTAACGAAGCCTCGCAGGAACAGCGCCCGCTGGTGGCGGGGGAGGGGCAGCGGGCGGGGGGGTGGAGACGAGGGGGGGTTGGGGGGTAGTGGGGGCGGAGGCGGCGGGGACGGAAAAGGCGGGGCGGAAAAGGCGGGGCGGAAAAGGCGGGGCGGAAAAGGCGGGGCGGAAAAGGCGGGGCGGAAAAGGCGGTGGCGGAAAAGGCGGTGGCGTAGAAGGCGGGGACGGAGAAGGTGGGGGCAGCGGAGCGGAGATGGCGAAGCGGAGATGGCAGGGCGGAGATGGTGGGACGGAGATGGCGGGGCGGAGGCGAAGGGCGCGGAGGCGGCGGTGGCGGGAGGGCAGGGGCAGTGAGAGCGGGGCAGGGGCGGCGGGAGCGGGGAGCGGCGGCGGCGGTGGCAGGGGCGGCGGTGGCGGTGGCAGGAGCGGAAGCGGCGGTGGGGGCGGAGGCGGAGGCGACGTGGGCGGAGGCAGAGGCGGCGTGGGCGGATGCGGCGGGGGCGGATGCGGCGTGGGCGGATGCGGCGGGGGTGGAGGCGGCGGGGGTGGAGGCGGCGGGGGTGGAGGCGGCGGGGGTGGAGGCGGCGGGGGTGGAGGCGGCGGGGGTGGAGGCGGCGGGGGTGGAGGCGGCGGGGGTGGAGGCGGCGGGGGTGGAGGCGGCGGGGGCGGAGGCGAAGGCGACAGGGGCGGCGGGGGCGGAGGCGGGGGCGGAGGCGGGGGCGGAGGCGGGGGCGGAGGCGGGGGCGCTGGCGGCGGGGGGCGGGGGGCGAAGACGGGCGTGGGCGAGCGCCGTCTGCTCCTAATGAACTGCCTGCCGGCGGGAATCAAACTCTGCAAGCGCCGCCGCCGGCGCTTCTGCAGCCGGTCCCCGAGGCGCAGATTGCGCCTTTTGATGTCGGCGTTCGCCGGCCAATTTGCGGCCTCGTGTTGCGACTAATTGCCTCGTCGCTGAAGATGAAGTCGCGCCGCGAGCGAGCGCCGTTGCGCGATGACGCGTCTGCGCTGTTGACCAACTGCTCGGGGAACACGGACGTTCAACAGAGGTGTGCTGCTTTACTTACTGTGAAGAAATACGTGAAATATTTTTTGAAACATTTTCGCGTATTAACAGTGTATTTCAGCTGTAGCGTTGTCTTGCTGCACAATAATTTTTATAGCAAACCACGATGTTTTGGGTAAGTCACATGCTTTGCATACTGAACCCAATTGAGAATACACTTAATATTTATTGGCAACTACATCAACGTAATCGACATGGTTTGGTTATCGATAAAAAAGAAATCTTAATCACTCTCTTGTTATTCATTTGACCTATTGGGTGCATGCAACAATAAAATGTTGTAATACATTTTCGATTATGAAACAACCATTTGAAACTGTTTTTGCAACTATTAGAAAAACAAATTTGTTTTTCTGATAACAGGTAAGAACTGAAGAGTCGAAAGACCTGCTGGCAATTTTCCTTATTTTTTCATTGTTAAACATTCCTTAATGTACTAAACTACGTACATCTCTTCATTGCTTAGTTTCGTAACGTATTTATAAAATTAAAAAAACAACTCAGAACTACGAACTGCGTTACAAATAAACATTATTACACGAAGACATTACGAAATTTATATGTATCTGTTGATTTTTTCTCGCGGTTGATTCGACCAGTTTTCTTGTATGAATGTGGCTGGTGTCCGCCGCGCCAGCAGCCGCGCGCGGCCGGGCGTGCGCCGGCCGGCCGGCCGGGCGAAGGGCTGCCTCGGCCGCAGCCGCCGCGCGGGCAACGGGCGAGGTGTTTATTATTTATTTGGCGGCGCCGAGTGACACAAAATGGCAGCGCTATCGATCTGCGGGCGGCGCGGCGCGGAGCGAAACGGCGGGGCGGGGCGCGGAGCGGAAAGCGGGGCGAAGCGGGGTGGGGCGGGGCGGGGCGGGACGCGGCGGCTGTGCGTGGTGCAGGCCCAGAGAATGCGGGACGTGAGCGCGCGGCAGAAGGCGGGGACAGCGCCGGGGTCCGTGCCTTTCCTCACCCGACGCCATCTTGTTAAAAATGCGTGAACGGGGGGGGGGGGCGGAAGGGCGATCTGCAGAATGTGTGACGTTGCGAAGTACTTTAGTGTAGGTATGTGAACGGAGGATTGTATCAGCCAGTCGACATCAGCGCTGCTCCGTCATACTCCCCTGTCATGCGAGAAGTCTACATCCAGGCGCTGCGGTCTTGGCGCTAGTAGCCCTGATTCTTTACTTCGTAAAGACGACAAATCGAATCTTCAAGTGTTTAGAATCTACTATTCTATGGGAACAGAAATAAATAAAAGAAAAAAACTTTCTAATAAATTTCAAACCATTTTACAAAATGCATTCAGGCGTTAATCATTTTTTTAAAAGTTCATATTGCTGTTTAAAGCGACAAAGACACAACCAGAATTCTGTGTTTGAGGTTTGACCTGATCACAGGTTTGCGTTAACACGGATCCAAAATACACGGTTGTAAATTTTATAGTGAAAACGTTAGTTCACATTCTGTATACACACACCAAGCGGTTGGTTACAAACAAAACGTCCTCAAGACAACAGTCAAAACGATAATCAGATTCCAAAAATTGTAATAATAATTTGAGCAATTAGTTTATACTGTTAAGCTTTATTGCATGCGTACATTTTTTGAAACCGGGTGACGTTAGGAGCGATTTTTCAAATTTGTACAAATGCAATAAAGCAACATTATAAACGAACTGCATACACTATTTCTTGTATAACAGCATTATAAATTTATAAGAGCATCAAACTTAATTTTACGATACAATTTTCCTGTGATGTCTGAGGTACTTGACACCCGTGCGAGAAAACGGTGGTTGGCTGTTCCGTTTACCTCTTCCACCCCATGATTCACTCGCTGCGATTGGCTGAAAGTGTGATGAAGCAAACATTCGTGCCGTAAAATGCTAATACGTCATCATTACCGTAAAAGTATAATATGCCATCATTTGTGCAGTTTAATGCCCTTGTAAGAACATTGTGTTGCAACAGAAAATAGTGGTGAAACAAAATGGCACAGACTTTCTCGTATTAGTTTTCTGTTCCGTTTGATCTAAGCTAGCTAATCGGACTTGCCCATACTATTGACAGCTGCCATCTATCGCCGCCCAAATTACATTTTTGAAATTTTATTAATTTTTCGGTTTCCTAATAGTAGAACAAAAATATTGTTTTAAGAATATTAAAAAACAGGTAAACCTAGTCCTAAATGGCAATTTTCGTTGAAAAATTTGGAGCCGTTTTCATAAAAATGGCGTTTCAGCGCTACTGTAAATGCGAAATTTGAAGCTATTTTTCGCAAAAGATTTTTGAGTTTTCGAAAAACTTCATATGAAGTCCTTTGAAGCACTTATACTCACACATTCAATCGTGTTTACAAATTGCTGGAAAGGTGCATTTTAACGGTACGAGAGGATTTTCAAAAAAATTACATTTGTGTAATTTTTGAAAGAAAAAAAATACCCCCA
This sequence comes from Acheta domesticus, assembly GCA_031308135.1. NCBI lineage: Eukaryota > Metazoa > Arthropoda > Insecta > Orthoptera > Gryllidae > Acheta > Acheta domesticus. The sequence continues at coordinate 12,847,344 of JAHLJT010009436.1, forward strand.
AATGAACTTTACGCCATATTAAAGAGTGCAGTTAGCACTATCCATTCGAAAAGTTCCATTGGAGCGTTTCTGAAAATACAGAAATTTGAGCTAGTTTTCACAGAGAACTTCAATTTTCGAGAAACATTATTTGACATTATTTAAAGCATCTGCACCCATTAATATAATAATGTGAACAAATCGCCGCTAATGTAAATATTAACGTCAGAGACAAGTCAAAAAATTTAGATTTTTGTAATTTTTGAAGAATTAGTGGACGCATTGAGTGGACGCAGATCGACCAGGGAATACCAATTTTGGAAGAAATCGCACGTATGGTTTAGGCGCTAGTGTTGTTCACAGACTGACGGACGGACGGACAGACAGACAGACGGACGGACGGACGGACGGACGGACGGACGGACGGACGTTTTGAAGAAAGAAAGAAAAAACACCTTTTCTGTATTAGGGGACCCCAAAACGTATTTCCGTTAAAATCTCGAAATCGATTTTCCGCAGCATTACGTAACTTTCCCTATTCTAAGTTTATTACTCCGTATGTACGTACGTATACGGGAAAGTAAAACTGCAATTTCACGAGCGCTCCATCACGAATACGGGGAGCTTCGAGAAACAAAAACTGATCCTTAGCAAGAAGCAGCGTCGTGGGCCTTTTCGCGTCGCGTCGCGTCGCGTCGCGTCGCGTGGCGTCGCCGCGAAGGCCAGCTGGGCCGGGCCTCCTCGCTTCCCGCGCGCGTCCTTCGTCGCGGGGAGGAAGACAATCTGAAATGTGAGCGTGCTCGTCCAACCGGTTACCGATTCCGTACTGCCAGCCATCTTTTTGTCGCACGGACTTTCTTTTCTCTTCTTTTTGGGGCGTCGGCGGCAGGCGGGCGGGCGGGCGGCAACAGGTCTCGCATTCATACAAGTTCTGCGATAGAGCGCAAACGCTGCTGCCGTCGCCGCCGCCGCCGTGCAAAGGCGCCGGCGACTGGCCCGTCTACGTTTCTATATATAGGAAGCCGCCTTCTCTCCGCCGTCGCGTCCCGCTATCAAGCAAACGGCCTTATACAGAGGAGGAGGAGCCGCCGCCGCCGCCGCTCGCTCTACCTGAGACGGCGTGGGACGGTCACGCCGCGCGATCTTCTTCTTGCGGCGGAGGAAGGCGCGGGCGGGATGCCGGTCACGATTTCAGCAATTCCGCAAGGCCTTACGAACCGCCTTTTATAGATGCGCATTGGTGTTCGACTTGAAAGAGAAACTGTGAGAGACGGCACGTTCATTTAATTGGTAATTCAGATTGCTTCTGAAACGATTGAAATCGTACGCTCAAAATTAAATATAAAAAAATGTATACATTGTTCCATTCTAACAATATTTACCAGCAATTCGCTCGTATTTGGGCAAAATGGTATACGTCAGAAAAATTGAGTATTAAAGTAATTTTTCTTTTATTTCAAAATTATTTACTTTAATTGTTTCAAAGTAACTTTAAACTAACCTAATACTACTTACCCATGTATATCTTTGTATCTGAAAAATAATTATTCAACAATATCTACACTAAATGCATTTTTTTGCTCTCCTGTAAAATTATGAAACAGGACATAACCTTTTGCCCAAACACGAGCGAATTATTCAATTCATCTACATAGTATGTTGCGTCAACAATGAGAAAAACTCTATTGAGCAGATTAAAGTATATAATAAAATTACCGTGTGCCACATGTTGTACATACAGTCACAGAGTATTTACCACAATTAGTTTTTCAAAACTGAAACATAGTTACAAGAAAGTGTGATGAGAACTACGCCGGAGAAATTGCAGTATAAAGATGGTACGTGTTGCAAACAAGCGAGATACTCATTATTTGCCGGAAAAGACAAGAAATCAAGTCAATTTACGCACTTCATGTAAACTATACATTTCCCTGGCCTCTCCCCAGAGTACGAGAGATTTCGACTTAGGCACTTTATACCAACGTTTTTCGTTTTCCTGTTCGCAAGACAGCCTTGCTGATCAGAAGACAAATATTGATGGAGTGGAAGTCTACGAAAAGCAGGATGAACTAGCGCACGCCTTCCGCTAATACCAAAATTCCGTACCAGTCACACGGGAACTTCCGTGCAAGGAGCGCACACTCTTGATATCACGATTGCCATCTCTAAGCCATTTCGACCACAGCTCATAGGAAAGGTTTGACGATGCTTTACGATATGATTTGGATTTACGATGTCAGAGCAAGGGCGAAATTGAGACAGGGGACAGACTCGGACGAACCCCGCGAAAACCTTCCGCGAACTCTCTTTGCTCACCAATTCCACACAGCTCGAGCTGGATTTGATTTCCCCGTATCCAGAGAAGAGGGAGACCCAGAATGAAAATGGCAACACAGCCTTCGACGCGGCGTCACCCGGACAGCCAACATCATCCAAGTGGCCGCGGAAGCCTACGACTTCATTTTAGAACAACTCCAAAGCGAACTACATTTCAGAAATTACGCAGAGATGAAAAGGACAGCGGGAGACGATGTCATGGCGGCAGCGACAAGGAACTTTTGGGCCTGTCGGATGATGATGGAAGGTGAGTTTCCCCTCGACCACAGCGCCGCCACGAGAGCAGCGCGGAGTCATGAGGGCACCAGCTCTCCCCAGGGGAAAGCTTCGCACTCACACGTGTCGCCCTGACAAATCAGCCGCCGACGACCCTGCTGACGCGTCGGCCAAGGGGGAGAGGGGGGAGATGGGGCGAGGTCGTGACGGATAGGACGCCGCTCGGCGACAAAGTGGCCTCTGCCAACCACTCCCTTTGCTCCTGCTGGAGACATCAGTACTAGCAGTGACAGCAGTGTCGAGGGGGAGGTAATCCACGAAAACACGTGTAAATCAAAAGTAAATTTTAATACATTAGATGGATGTCTACCGCAGTGGAAAAAGCGACTAGTTTTGCATGGAAACAAGAATCTATTGATACAATATATCTCCAGGTTATATATATAGAATGCTTCAGCACTGGAAGTCTATGAAACACGACTTTACCAGCATGAATCATTCCAACCCATCCTATTGTTCTACCCCTAAAATGGGTATGCCGGCGCAAAAATGGGTATGTCATATCGCGCAAAATCTCTCATAGGCTCTCTGGCCGTCACATATTAGTATTGAGTGACATAAACCGTTCAATGATATTTAGGCACAAATACATAAAGGGCAATGTTGCTGACCGTTCACAACGGCCAGCAACATATGCAGCATTGCAGAAATATTTTTGGAAGATATTTGAATCTGGGAACCTACTGAATTGTTGCCTACGGCCAGTGTTGTCAAGGTCGATGCCACGAGCGGGAGTCCGTGGCACGATTGCCCTGACGAAATCGCCCCTCCACGCAGTTCATCACTCTGCCACCAGAGACAACGCCATCCCTATTGTAAAACGGCGGGGTTAGCACTACTCGTAATAGTTCCCTTTCCCGACGCTAGTTGCGCAGAGAAGCTCGTGGCCAGGACGCGTGCCACAGACACCACTAGAAGACCTTGACCCCACTGCCTACGGCTTGCCCTAACAAGCTTGTGTACATTAAAACACAACGTCGTACTTTTATCTTCTAGGAATGTCGCAACATGTCCCCCGCCCAGCGACCTCCCTCTCTGTGCTTCTCTGGGGCCCGGAGACGAGGGGTGGCTGTCGAAGGGGCGATTGCCTCTGCTCACCGGCCGCTGCGACGCGCCCAAGGCCGGCGCAGAGAATTCGTTTCCGGACCCGCGGAACGAGCGGCATCTGTTTGTGGGGGGCTCCGCTATTCGACCTGGTGCCTCTGGGGAAAACCCGGCAGAGTGCGCCGCGACGAAGACAAATGGGCGGGGCGGATGCCGCTATCGCCCCATGCCGTCGCGTTGCGTATGGCAAAAACCGAGCGCAGGAAATCAGATTAATGGTGAGTTAACGTTTTCGACGAAACTAATTGGAAAACGTTCGCCCTAAAGGTGGAAACAAACATAAATTTGTCAATCTAAGTAGATAATTTGGAGGAAGTCTGCCGCGTATGCAATTTTTCAAATTATAACCGAATTCACAGGCATAATTGCATATTTAAGCCCTTGATATTTTTTTTCGACAAATCACTTTTACGAACAAAACTGGATAATTCGTTTTATCGCGTGAAATATTACGCTTGCTCCGTTCTAGCACTCAGCATTATAGGATGAACGTCAGGACACATTTCAAATTTCAATCCCTAATTTACTATATTCAATGAGAAAAGTCTAAAACTATTATATCGAACCATTTTTTCTCCGATAGAATCGATATACAATTCTAATGGAAGACATTCACTCTAATGAGCACATTCGCCAAAGTAATTTACAAACGCCGCCCCCACGTAGTTCTAATTTTTTTAATCTTTAATATACTACTATATTATACCTTTTAATAAAAGTTTAATATACAATTAATACAGGTTTAATATAGAATAATACTTTATATACGTTTTATCGCGTGAAATATTACACTTCCTCCACTGAAACACTCCAAATGAACTCAAAATGAACGTCAGCACACATTTCAAATTTCAGTCATTCAAATTTTCTACACTCAATGAGAAAAGTATGACACAATATTGTCTCCAACCAATTTCGCTCAGAGTTAATTGATACAAAATACCTAATGAGAGACACTGAAATGGCGGACATTCAACATCATTTACAAACGTCGCAATTGCACCGTTCTCCGCCGTGCTATATCCTACGCGGTTGCACCGCGCGCATTGAGAATCGGCAGAGCGGGCGAAGCGTTGCTTGGGTGCTGGGCGCATCTCCTCCACGCCACGAAAATTAAAATATTCACACGCAACTCCCCAAGTCGGGTGAGACTTGCAAGGCGGACGGAGGCGCGCCAGAGACGCTGAGGCGCGCGGTAACGAGCGAGGGCGCGGCGAAAGCTTCGGCTTAGCCTAAATAAACAAGGCGCGCGCGCGCGTGCTAGACTGCGCGGCGGGGGCGGGGGCGGGGGTAGCTGCGGTTGAGGTAGCGGCGGTGGTAAGAGAAGGTGACGACGGCCGTGGTGACAGAGGCGGTAGCTGAGGTGGCGGTGTCTGTAGTGGCGGTGCTGGCGGCAGCGACCTTATGGAAGTGGTAGCAGCGACGGTAGCGATTGCTGAGGCGACGGCGGCGGTTGGTGAGGTAATGTCGGTGGCGGCGACAGGGATGGGGACAGGCACACGGGCGGTGACGGTGACGATGGAGATGGCCGTGGTGGTCGCGGCGGCGGCGGCGGCGGCGGCGGCGGCGGCGGCGGCGGCGGCGGCGGCGGCGGCGGTGGTGGCGGCGGCGGCGGTGGTGGTGGTAGTGTTTGTGGGGGTGGGGGTGGTAGTGCTTGTGGGGGTGGTGTGGGGGTGGTGGTGGTGGTGGTGATTGCGGTGGCTGTGGTGTGGTCGGCGGAAGTGGTGATGGTAACTGTAAGGGCGATGGCATTAGTCCACCACCAGCGACGCTCACCGGGAGAGGTGGCTCAGAGCATCAATTGATGTCACTGCAGTGCCTTTGACCGGGAAGTCCTACATTCGAGTCCCGACGGTGGCAGGATTTTCGACACTAGCTAGGTAGCTACTCTGTTCTTCATTCCGAACAGCAATGCCACATAGGATATCTCATCTAAACTTTACAATGTTCATTTTCCCTCCTGATGTTCTTCGCCGCTCGTGTACTCATCACCACGAGCACACGATCAATGTTCACATCGCCATCGGAGTACACGTGCTTCGCTCGCCTTAACTTTCCTCAATGTTCCTAGGCTGCCAACGATCTCGCAGCCGGAAAGTCCGAAACTCGCCACCCAACGCGCCTCGTTTTGAGGAAGAGGCGAGTGAAAATCAATAGAAAACTCGAGGCCCGTATTCTGTTTATTCCTTCATTATTGCCCCTTAGCAACACGAAGGGCTTTATATAAGTTGCCTATTCAGTTAGTAATAATTGAAGCTCTTGCTCCAAGTCTGCAGCCTCAGAAGGCGCGCTGCGAAGCGCGCTGATACAGGGCCCCGGTCTGGCAAAGGCGGCGCGGGAGAAGGAGCAGAGGCAGGGAATGGGAACGCTGGCTAAAGCGTCGGTAAAGGGGCCGGCTGCAGCGGGGGATGAAGGCGGTGGGTGGTGAACTGCGGGCAGTGGGCGGTGGGAGATGAGCGGTGGGAGATGAGCGGTGGGAGATGAGCGGTGGGAGATGAGCGGTGGGAGGTGGGCGGTGGGAGGTGGGAGGTGAGAGGTGGGCGGTGGAAGGTGGGCGGTGGAAGATGGGCGGTGGGAGGTGGGAGGTGGGCGGTGGAAGGTGGGCGGTGGAAGGTGGGCGGTGGAAGGTGGGCGGTGGAAGGTGGGCGGTGAGAGGTTGGCGGTGGGAGGCGGGCGGTGGGAGGCGGGCGGTGGGAGGTTGGCGGTGGGAGGTTGGGGGTGGGAGGTTGGCGGTGGGAGGTTGGCGGTTGGCGGTGGGAGGTTGGCGGTTGGCGGTGGGAGGTTGGCGGTGGGAGATGAACGGTGGGAGATGAACGGTGGGAGATGAACGGTGGGAGATGAACGGTGGGAGGTGGGCGGCGGGCGGCGGGCGGCGGGCGGCGGGCGGCGGGCGGCGGGCGGCGGGCGGCGGGCGGCGGGCGGCGGGCGGCGGGCGGCGGGCGGCGGGCGGCGGGCGGCGGGCGGCGGGCGGCGGGCCCATCGCCGGCTTGGGCATCGCTACCCTTTCCCTTACGGCTTCCGAGGTCTGCAAACTAAAGTATTAGAGCTCTGCCTCTCTAAGTTAATTATAGGAGAAATTACAAACTTATGAGTGCCGACAATACAAAGGCGAAACTCACGCTGCGAACGGGAATTACTATATAGCACGAGAAACGTCTTCCGAACAAGTATAATACATTTTTATACTTTGCCAAAACTTATGATTTTACTATCACCAAAATAATATTTATTTTCAAAGCCAAATGATCACGTCAGTGAATAATATGTTGGTGTGATGAAAACTGCTATATCACGAGACTCCATGGGAATTCATAATCAATTGTGTCGATCATTTCAGATGAAAAAAAAAATCAACACTAACATGTTCTGCACAATGAGATGAATGCCACATCATTTTGCTGCGAAACGGTTCACAGCAGTTTGTTGACGAATTCTATAGTCCATGTACAGAAGAGCGTCTTTATGGCGAGTCGAATTGGTGCTTATCAACGGAGAGAACATCTATTTCGTTCGGATAGGAAGAAAAACGCGAATTATGAACTGATGGAACTGGAAAGCGAATAACGTCATCACTTACTGCACTGGAGCGCGACAAAGTTCTGAAAGTGTTCGAGACCGTTGTTTAACAAACTGATTCCGATGAAGAAAATAACCTAACGGTATTTAGTAGCAGTACCGATTCACCTACCGGAAATGTGAGATCTCTTTGGAAATTATGTTCCGATGAGTGAAACCTGGCGACGGCATTTCAAAATTGCACTTATTTTCTACGGCTGTGTGTGCATCTGAGGACAAAACAGTAAAAGAATGAATTATTACGAGCAACAAGAATGTAGTGATTGGTACACCTGAAATGACGCGTCCGTATATACTTTGTGCATCTTTTATATTATTTTACGAAATTTTTTCTTCCCTAGATTTTTGATGTGCGTGAAATGTTCTCTGATGTTGAAACGAAGAGAAGGGAGAATGTACTATATTACTCGCAGATTGCATCAACAATACTTGCGTGTGCTTTCAAAACCTGACAAAAACGCGTTATGGGAGTATAAAATGAGTGAATCATGTATCATTTTTTAACACTTTCCACGTGAGCTGCCCAGCATGTTTGTGTATTGTGAAAAAAATCAAAAAGGTGTACTCTGAAACAATTGCTATAATATTGTAATGTGAACAAAGCAAAGCTGACAAAGCTTCGTGGCCCATTTTGGCTTTCGACGCTTTTGCAGCATTTCAATCTAAAAGCTAAAGGCTCCTACAATCTACACGCAAACAGTACATTTCGATAGAACAATGCACCATAAAATCAATAATCGATATGTTATACAAAAGTCTGATACTTTATGCTGTAACACAAAAGAGTCCATTAATGTCCGAAGTATTTGTTCAACAGAGGATATACTAGTCACGTAGATCATCGCTTTAATTGAGATATGCTGGCCGCAATCATTTATGCAGATGAAACTAAAATTTGCATATCAAATACATACAGAGTGAGTCATGAATATCCTATTGAGTCATTTGCTTGTTTAAAATAGTAGGATGTGTGCAGTAACTCACGGACTGCAGTGTTAAGAGCGCAGTAGTTAGTGCGCAGAACCGGTAAGTGAAAAAAGACGTAAAACAAATTGACTCAACGTGAAGGAACGTTACAGAAAAGGAGCTTTATTGCCTAGCACAACATTACTATTATATTTATCTTTCGTCTTTATGTCACGAAAATTACCTAGGAAAAGATCTTTATCAGACGTCGCAGGAGAACGTTTAGAGCTGTAGCAAGTTTACTTGACAAATTTGAGTGCTACCACCATTTACAATGGCTGTAAATCATAAAAAGATAGCCCGGATCAATTTCAATACTTGACTCTTATTTGAAGACTGTTGAAATCTTTATAATTACAATGCCTTAAATACTCTAATTCATATGAATTTGAGCGGGTGTTGATGATAAAGTGATGAAACGGTGGAATGGGAAATAGAATAAGAGGCAGTGGAAATGGGAAACCTCCGAGAAAACCCTGCCGCAAAGTCCACATGGATCAACCGAGCAATGACTCCCGCTCCCACGAGTAGAAGGCCGAACTGTAGCTACACCACAGTTCCTTCCGATTATTGAATAATCAATTTAAAAAATACCGCAAATTCCCTAAAAAGATTGAATTGAATTGCCTTATTTTTCGAGGCGAGACTCAGGCCATGAGGGCTGCTCTTCCGTCTGATCACGCAAATTTCGCTACGCTCCTTTCATCAACTAGCGGAGAAAGAAGGTATTCCATGGGCGACGAAACAGGCGATTTTGAATTTTGCTCAGAGGCGTTATTTAGGCTTGAGGATCTTTTAGATGCAGTACTAACTAACATCTACTAACATGGGATAGCCGGCTTTACTTCCCCTCCAAAGGAAGGTGTACGAAGGATTTTTTCGCCCCTAAAACTCCATGGCTTCGACCGGGTTTGAACCCGCGAACTTGGGTATAACAGTTCGACACGCTAACTGTTACACCATCGCCATGCAACATTCTTATACAAATCCACAATCAGCGACGTTGTTACTATTGCTCTGCTTACATTGAAATATTCTTATTTCGTAGTGAGGACAGTGTCGTGAGAAAGTGATTAATACATATTTATTAAACAGATACTAATTTCAATGTTAGTAATACTACTAGAAAATTATTTAGCCGAATCACATTTCATCTGTAAAAGTAACATGTCCTGAAAGAAATCAGTAAATAATTTTTTTTTTCGCTCCTAGAATTCTATCCTTTATATATTACAGCTCTGAAATTTTATTCACATTTTTAGCTGTTTTACTTACGTCTCCGTAAATGTTACAAGTTCAAAAACTAGAAACACCTCAACTCTTACACTGACAAAACGTTGGTAGACCGAATAATTGCACTGTTCCGTACAGATGTTCCGTACGGTTTACTCGTAGACTGTAGAGCCTTTCAGCTTTTTCACAGTACAACCACAAAAATGACGAAACCCAAAACGCACCACGAAGCAATGTCAGTCTTGCTTTATTTACATTACAATATTGCAGCCACAGTTTCGAACTACACATTTCGGAATTTCTTCACAATACTGAAAAAAAATTGCACGAGTAATAATTTGCAACACTTGACACATTCGCAAACCAAAACGCGCCGGCTGCAAGCGATCGAAGCAGACGGCAACAAAAGAGGAGCAACTCCCGACCGGCGGGACGGGTCAGGGAGAAAAAAAGCGAGATCGAAGGCCTGGTGGGCGTCGATTCCTTCTGCGGAGGGCGGCGGGTTCACGACCGGGTGCCCTCCGCGACACGCCGCTCCGCCCCCACCTCTCCCCCTCCAACCGTGCCGCTAAAAAAAGAAAGAAAAAAAAACAGTGGCAAGGAGCGGGCGGGTTTTTCGGCGTCGGTCGCCGCGGCGACGGACACGGTCTTATTTAAACGTCAGACGCACGCTGTATCTCGCACGAGGCGGCATTAAGAACGCCATCAACGAAACGCGTCGTGTTTTTTTCTGGGCCTCGTTACCGCTATCTCCAGCGCGCCGCCGCCCCGCCCCTTCCTGCTTTCGTGACGCCCCAGCGGGCGGAGGGGGAGGGGGGGGGGCTCTGCGGAGAGTTTGTGCAAGGCCTCAGCTGGAAGTCGCATCTTTGCAGATTCCTAGGCAACGGTTGTCCGTAAAAGAGGCTCATATGGGTTCTGTCTTATCTCAACATCAATTCATTTCTTACAACGGAGTAAATCGGCCCTTTGTCGACGACTCAGACTTTGACAGGAAATCGTTTATAAAAGTTAAGTTCATTTCGTGCCTATAACGAAAAAAAAAGTAAATTTTATTTTCTCTCAGTATTGAAGCTAATATTGGGGACAATACGAACAAGATGAGGACGAAACTAAACATGGAAGAGCGACATCTAGTGCAAAACAAGTTGTTAATTTTTCGTTATTTAAACCGATCCAACCACATTCCTTTTACATTTCTGATTTCCCTACATTGTTTGTGTCTCGTTAGCTTGGGTTTTTGCGATATCACTAACTCGACCAACTTTGAATCTTCAACCCTTCTATCTCGTGCCGTTCTCAATATTTGTTCTGGCCCGCCCTTCAATACCCCGTGCTTTTCCGAAGTGCACTTCCAATCCATCTTTCCCGTAGTACGAACTAACACAATTTATTCTAATTGCAAGGGTCTCGCGCCCAGGCAGCGCAGGGGCCCGCCCGCCCCGACGGCCCCAAGGCTGCCATCAGGCAATTGACAGAATTTAAAGCGCGCACTCATCTCCATTATATGTCGGGTGCAGTTTGCTGAGTCGAGTTCAATCTACTCGAGTGTCTCTCGCGCGCGGCCGTCCCAGCTCCTCCCCATCCCCCTCTCGTCCGTCACCGCGCCCACGCCTGGAATCTCATCTGCATCTTGTTTGTGCCCGCAGACGGGGACCGCTCGCTTGTTGTGATTGCGAGATAATTCGTTAATTAAGATAATCATTAATTAAGCTGTTTCCTCTGATGTGAGATTAGAAGAGTGGAAAAAGAAGCTGGTCGCTCTTTTTACACGAGATGCCAAGGAAAAGACAAATCCATTATCAAGATTAACATCTTTGCTGCACTGGCAAATTCCTTGGGATAACCACCTAAGCACTATATTATGAAGATCTCCAATATGGATAGGCGGTTTTGATATCAACATATGTACAGGAAAATACATTCACAGCAGAGCATCTTATATGGTAATATCGAGTTTGGAACGTTGAAATCAAATGAATACGGATCAGACTACGGATGTCGATCAGTATTAGCGTTAGATCTAAGAAATTCAACACCAGAAAAAATGGAAAAAAGCGCGATAGTACACTAAGCACAACTATGGCGTAAGAAAATGAACTAATCGACGCGACGAGAAAAATAAGAAACCAAAGGGAGAGGCACGATTTGGCGAAGACGAATGGAACAAAGAAAGGGCTTAAAGCACAAAATCAGAGGAGAACACTAATGAAAACACATTAGGGACAATGAGTAACAATTTTAAATCGAAAATGAAAGGCACAGCAATAAATAGGCAAAAGGAGTCACACAATGACGGGAAGTGCCATGAAAATAAATATGTGGCGAAAGAAAATATATATTTATTACAAAAAGGATTCTAACTGTAAATGACGCCAGGTTCATTGATGGACAAAGTACAAATATGAGCAACGCTAAAACGAAGTAGATTAATTTAAAATTTATTGACACGCATAAGAAGAGAGTAACACACAGGCACGAGAACCAAACTAATGAAAGAAAATAGGGACGAAGGTAAAGGAAACGTGAGAGAAAGCGAAGAAAAATGAAGGTGAGGAAAAGAAAAAAAACAAGAATATTGAAGAAAAACAGAAAGAAGGGGGGAGAGAGAAAAAAGGAAGAAGAAAAAATAGAAAGGGGAGGAGGGAAAAAAGACAGAAGGAAAAGAGGATTAAACAGAACAGGCAGAAAGAGGGAGGGGAAAGAAAAAAGAACAAGAAACAACTGAAAGGAAAAGAGGATTAAACAGAACAGGCAAAAAGAGGGAGGGGAAAGAAAAAGGAACACGAAGAAATAGAAAGGGGAGGAGGAAAAAAGAAAGGAAAAGACGATAAAACAAAACTAGCAGATAGAGGGAGGCGAAGGAGGCAGACAGGAGGGAGAGGAACGGAAGGCAGATCGCAGTGGGGCGCTAAAACGAGCGGGCCCGGTGAACAGGGAGGGCGCGCTCTTCGCTTCGCTTCGGTATATTATAAACTTCGAAACCTTCCGGACGGTGCTCGTAAGCAGATTTGCGCCGGGGGTTGGGGCGGCGGCGGCGGCGCGCGTAAACTCGATTAGTCGGACGTTCGCAAGGGGGCGATTTATTGCTGTCTGGCAGGCGGGCGCCATGCTCGTCGTGCCGGCCGGCCAGCCGCACGAGATTTTCAAAATGCGATGAGCGTCCGCTCGCGAGACTCGCGAACACGAAGGCGCACTGAACAGCACTTCTCTCGAGTCGAATAACTTACGCGAGGAAAACAGCAATTGAAACTTAAAAGCGATGCAATCTCGGAGAAATTAAAGCACGTTTTGTAAGATGAAATGTCTATTTCGTCTATGCTGTTCTTGAGAGAATCACACGAAATCTAAATATAAGGATTCTCCCCATAATTATTCACTGTATAATTGTTTTAAAAATAGTCTCAAAAGTATCAAATATGTTCTAAGAATTATTTCACAAATGAAGAATTAATGTTGTGAAACATTTTCACTGACAGACGAAATGAACATGTTTGGTCGAAGGCAAACTGAAAAGCACTCTCGTACTTCCTTTATGAAAGACGCCGATCAAACAGGAAATATTTTGGGCTTTTAAGGGGTTCTCAGCTGCCAGATAAAAAGCCTAGTAAACAATTATTATTGGGGACATTATGTATAATAACGTTGTATGTTGATATTGAATACACATGGACGCAATTTTACAGATTGTCATTATTTTAAAATCTCAAAAAAGTTTCTTGTTTCAATAAACGACAATAATTTTTAGTATTTATCACTGAAATAAAAATACTCAAATCAAGCAATAATAAAAGATAACATCAATTTGACATTGACCGCAATGGCTCCCAAGACCAGGGGAACTTATATCCGCGCGTGTGACATGCTTTTGTCAACTTAAAAATACCAGAACGTGGCTCCGTGGATTTGAGGATTTGTCTTCTTCGGCTTGATCCCGTGAGACGCGTTCCAAGTGATGTAGATAAACAAACCGCAAGCTCTGGCAGCTCGGTAGGTCTCAGGAAGTCAAAACATGGCTTCGAAATATACGCGCACGAAGTTTACCGCCAGAGCATACAAACTCAAAACATAATGAAACTCGTCCCTGTAATTTACAAGCGCGGGTGAAAGAGAAAGTGAAGTTATTTTCTTTAGGGTGTAGAAACAGCGAGGTCGTCGGATATGTACGCTAAGACAGGAAGCAACGCACGGGACGAGAATGGAGAGTGGGGCGTTGTAGAGGGCGAATTCCTGCTTCAGACCGTCGCAAAACGGAAGTATCGTGGGTAGAATTCTCTGTTCCAGGGATACTCATCCATCATCTCATAAATTTCTTCCCGGTTATTTCCTGTGTGAGGCATAGGGAATCACAAGCCACAAGCATTTGGAGCACATCGAGAACGAAACGTGCAAAAGCCTTGCATCTTATCATCTTATCAGTTCTATCAAAATATTCACAATATAAAGTAATCCCGCAGCATTGTAGAATGTTGGAGAAGATATCTGTAAGTCGAATCACCTAAACATTTAAATGGTTTGCTTTCCTCCAATGATTCAAAACCACTGAAAAAGCCGATTGCCGATCAAAAAGTGCAGCAAATTTAGAGAAAGAAAAATTATATCTACAGGCAAAGGAATAAAATGGTGAAAGCACAAAGGAGCGGCGAGTCATGAACGCATGTGGTGGTCATTGGGAAGCTGAAAACGGTCCTACGAAGCGCAAGTTTGCCTGGAACAAGAAGAGCCAGCACACATTGCTCGAAGAGAGAAGACACCGAGGGGTCGATTCGCTTTGCGGGCGCCCGGAACACGGTCGGCGGTCGGAGCAGCGGAGGGGTTGCTTGTCGGCGGCCTGGCCGGGTGCGGCGAGGAGGGGAGGAGAGCGGGTGGGATGGCGGGGAGGGGGGGAAAGCAGCGGGCTCCCTGGAGCGGTGCCGACATCCAATACCCAGGGCCCTGCTGCGCCGCGCCCCGCCCCGCCCCGCCCCGCCCCGCCCCGCCCCTTCGCAGTTGCAGCGGGGCGGCTTTATTGCTTTACCGCGTGTCGCCGGCCCCTGCAGCTGCAACAATCGCGGCCGACCGGAAAGCCGCAACAGCCACGGCACCTGCCTTTCCGAAGCACGGCTTCACTCTCTACGAACTCCAAGTGAGGGTGTTTGTACCCGAAATGCGTGGACGTTAGGTAGAATTATTTGCTTGCTGCCGTGATAACAGAAAAAACAAGCATATTTTAGGCGGACAAAATTTACGAAAAATCACGGCAACCTAAAGCACAAGAAAGGCAAGTCACACCGACAAGACTCGTCAAGGAGTCAGATTTCTCTGATCAATACATCTATAACAAAAGATGAGGTACTACATGAGGCGGTTAGTTTTTTATCAGTATATCTCAGATTAAGAAACTAACGTGAAATTAAGAAACTACCTCACTTAGAAGCTGTAGAAATGAGTATAATTTGTGTCAGCGAACGCAAAAAGAATTCCACACATAAACAAAGCGTTGACTATCAAAGCATGTAACAACTCTAAAACTAAAACGAGAAAAAAAATTCATTTCAGCCATTCGCAATTATTCAGAATGGCGATGTATCAGCAAGGAGACGGCCGAAGCCGAGCAACGCGATGGAGACATCTCGCATTCACCGTTCGGAGGAACTCCGGGCGAATTCGTTACGCGCGGTCCAATCAAACGGCGAGAGAAGGCCTTCCCGGGCCCCGCGTCTCCGCAACTTCCTGCAATTACGCGACAGGGCAGGGCGCTCCGGGGGGAGGAGGTCGTCGCTGATCCTCCGGGTGCCGCCCGCCCTCGCCTCCCTCCCTCCCACTCGCCTGAGCAACCTCAGCCATTGCGTGGGCCTCTGTCTGTCGCCGCCGCCGTCCTCACCCGCCCTCCCCCCCGGCCACACGAATCCAATAAAGAGAAACTGACGCGACGATATCGAGTTCGCGGATCGGCAGAACGCGTCACTGCAGCGCGGCGGTGGGTAGCGTAGCGGAGGCGAGGCGATGCAGACGCAGTTCCAGATGATCTCCCGCGAGACTCTGAGAAAACGAAACGGGGGAAGGAAGAAAGTCAGAGAGAGGCAGAGAGAGACAGCGAAGGAGAGAGACAGGGAGGGAGGGAGAGCAAGAGAGAGAGAGAGTCAGAGGGAGAGAGAGATAGAGAGACAGGGAGGGAGAGCAAGAGAGAGTCAGAGGGAGAGACATAGAGACAGGGAGGGAGGGAGAGCAAGAGAGAGAGTCAGAGGGAGAGAGAGAAAGAGAGACAGGAAGGGAGAGAGAGAGAAAATGGGGGGGGGAAGACGATCTGACGCCACCGGCTCTGCCGGCATCGCTGGCTGACATTTTGAAGCTCGCAATCTGAAAGATTCCTCCGGTGCCGCCACTAGCGATTATTTTCCAAAGGCGGCGACGTCATCGATTTCCTGAAAGAAGAGTTGCGGCTCCCTTGCGGTGACGTCTCAACTCCTCGGCGGCGCCAGCTTTCCCTTCGTCTTCCTATGTCATGATGGCAGTGCAGTCACATTTCCTCGCATCGTTCTCTTCAAATCACTCACAACAATTAGTATAAAAAATGTGTGTATAGATATATGTGTGTATGTATGTGTGTATATATATATATATATATATATATATATATATATATATCTTTATATACACATAATTAAAACTACAATGAATTCTGGCTTTTTCCAATCAAATCCAGTTACCGCCTACTCCCTGACGGGGTGTAGGCGGTAACTTCGCTGCCTACCGGGTACCACACAGTAGACACAAACATCCTTACAAGAATTCGAATATCCGTACAAGAGAACGCGAAGGTCCTTGCGACATTATCCGCGACCAACAAGGGGGGAGGGTAGTTTAATCACGCTCAGAGCGAGATTCGAACTGGGCAATAGACTGAATCTGCGCTTTTTTTGAATTGAATTGAATTTCCTTATTGTACGTGGCGAGACTCAGAACATGAGTCCTGCTCTTCCGTCTGACCAAGCAAATTTCGCTACGCTCCTTTCACCAAAAAGGGGAGAAAGAATATATTACATGGGCGATGAAAGTGGCGATTTTGAATTTTGTTCAGAGGCGTAATTTAGGCTTAAGCATCTGTTACATGCAGTAATCTACTCACATGGGACAGCCGGCTTTACTTCCCCTCTGAAGAAAGGCGTAAGAAGGATTTTTTCTCCCCTAAAAATCCATGGCTTCGATCGGGATTGAACCCGCGAACTTGGGTATAACAGTCCGATAACCGTTACACCATCGCCGCCACCGCGCTTTAGCCATCTACAGCGGCGTTCTCTGAAAAATCAACTAGCCCTTCACCACGTCTCCACTTACTCGGATTTGGTTTTATCCGTCCGCGACGTTCCGTCGCCGCGACCACCTCCACCATCCGTCTTCCTGCGTCGCGTCGCGCCGTCCCCGCCAGGCGCACCCGCGGGGAGGCGGAGCGAATGAGGGAGGCGGGAAATTCCGTTTCTGTCTTAGCGGCTGCACTCATTTCCCCGAGGAGAGCTCGCGAGCAGCGACTCGAAGCCCGGTATTTCCCCCGGGGGCGTCACAGACCGAGTAAGGAGCTGTTTCTTAATGTAAACTGCCTGCGCCACGGATTTCGAAGAGAGGAAGCTGAGCGCGACGAATTTAGACGGTCTCCTGAGGAGGCGGGCCACACAAAAAAACAAGGATGTGACGTGCATCTTGCACACGAGCGGCACGATTCGGAGGAAATTAAATGACAAATAGGGGCGTCTCAAAGGAACGCCGTTTACTTCATCACACGCACAGCGTTCGAAAAATAATTAAGGGCGAATTCGAGCCGCTTCTCTCTAGAAAACTGCATAAAAGTTGTATTACAAAACGGGCAACGGGCAGAAAGAAGGTGTCACATACGTATCCTTCTGCTCTAGAGATTAGTCAGAGAGGCCAACGCATACTCGCATGGAGCTAGCGAAACGGAACACGCCCTGAGAAAAGGGGAGGGCCGTCTATCCACCTAAGAATGCTGTGACGCCACTCGGAGCAGACGTTCAAGAGCGGCAGCGCCGGCGGAGCAAATGAGCTGCGAACGCCAGGCTGGCGGAGGTGGCGGGAATGCCCCAGCTGACGTGGAGGCAGTTGCCACAGCGGAGGCGGGAGAGAAGCGGATGGCAGTGGTGACGTTGGCATCAGCGGGGAAATGGCGATGGTGATAGCAGGTGGCGGAGGCGGGGGGAAGGGAGTTTGCAACTGGGTAAGAGTGGTGCTGGTGGCGACGGGAGGAATGCTGGTGGCGGGCGAATGGTGGTGTTGATGGAAGAGGCGGGGGTGGCGGAAGCGGGGTTGGCGGAGGTGGCGAAGGCGGCGGCGACGGCGGCGCGGGTGGTGAAGGCGACAGAGGTGGCGGAGGCGGGGGTGGAGGAGGCGGGGTGGCGGAAGCCGGGTTGGCGGAGGCGGGGGTGGCGGAGGCGGGGGCGGCGGAGGCGGGGGCGGCGGAGGCGGGGGTGGCGGAGGCGGGGGTGGCGGAGGCGGGGGTGGCGGAGGCGGGGGTGGCGGAGGCGGGGGTGGCGGAGGCGGGGGTGGCGGGGGCGGGGGTGGCGGAGGCGGGGCTGGCGGAGGCGGGGGTGGCGGAGGCGGGGGTGGCGGAGGCGGGGGTGGCGGAGGCGGGGCTGGTGAAGGCGGGGCTGGCGGAGGCGTGGCTGGCGGAGGCGTGGCTGGCGGAGGCGTGGCTGGCGGAGGCGTGGCTGGCGGAGGCGGGGGTGGCGGAGGCGGGGGTGGCGGAGGCGGGGGTGGCGGAGGCGTGGTTGGCGGAGGCGTGGTTAGCGGAGGCGTGGTTGGCGGAGGCGTGGTTAGCGGAGGCGTGGTTGGCGGAGGTGGGGGTGGCGGAAGCTGGGTTGGCAGAGGCGGGGTGGCGGGTTGGAAGAGCGTGCGGTAGTTGTGGCGTCGGAGGCAGCGGCATCTGCAGCGGACGCGCCGCGCCGCACCTGCCAGCGGCGTTTCGAGCCCCTGCGCCCCGCCCGCCCGTTCGCCTGGCCGTGTTCCGTTTTGCAGAGGCCTCCTGCCCTTTGAGGCAGCGCTGGGCTAGCCCAAGTGGTCTTTCGGTGGCCGGCGCTCGAGCGAGGAGGACGCGGACGAAACGGAGGAACAAGAAGAGACTACTTTGGCGAGAGAGAACCTGGTTTCGCGTTGCCTAGGTCGGAAGTTGCGTCTGGCGTTTTTTTGTCAGATTTGATCAACACTTGAAACCATCACCAACCCTCCAAAGTACGGCAAATCCATGATGATTTAACCAACCTGAGAAGTTAGTTTAGGCTTCATCAAATACGTAACTAGCAAAAATAACTGAAGAATACAAAGAGAAATTAAAATGGTTAACTCATACTACTCTCATCGAGCTATCAGTACGATTGTGCGAATGCGTAGTAGTATCAAATGCACTTACGGTAAAGAAGGCACAGCAACGAAAAATTCACCACGGATTTATTAGAATTTTAGTTTCATTGCTCTCGCTTCTTTTTGGCATTTGCATTCCAATAGCTGAGCTCTGATCTATTACCTCGAAAAAGGAATTTGCCTGTTAAGTATTATGAGAAACCAGCGCCTTAAGTGACATCGGATATGTTGGAATAGTATCGTAAATAAGACTGGTGGACGCTTACAAATATTATTAATGGAGGTAGTCATTTCTAGCAATATGAGTTGAAGGACTGCATGGCAGGCAGCAATCAATTAGCCGATCAACCAAGTAGTCAAAAATTTCTTTGTCAGTCTATTCATTAGAGGTGTGTTCCAAACACGTTCGTTCAATTTTTTTCAGCTGGTAACTTTTAAGGTTTCGTTATACTGCTACGTCTTTTGACAACAGGGGACATCTCAAAATGATGTTTCTAATTATTCTAGTTCAAGGAATCTTTAGAAATAATAGGTTACGCTTCTAAAATGGTCAGCATTTTTTTCTTAAGTACTATAAATCTTGAATGTGCAATTTACGCAATATCTTGTTCACGTTTAGTCTATTAACAAATTTCTCCGAACTCACTGTAGAATATCAGCCACAGCTACAGTAATTGTAAGTGAAATTCAGCTATCGTCGTAATATATGAAGTAACAAAAACGAAATTCTTGATCTATATCCTTAAACTAAACACCAGGGATATATCCAAGTACCGTGATGGCTAGCGAGTCAATTCATCTCCCGCAGTTGTTTGGCCAATCCGTTTGGTACTTAAGATTGTCATCTATTTTGCGACGATAATTAATGTGGTGTCGCACCTTTCTGATATAAGATTAAAATCAATACTACCTTTCTGAAGCTGCGATAAAATCCGTTATGTTAACATTATGTTACGAACTATCTGACGCATTCTCTTACACAAATTGTTGTAGCCGCTCATAGCCTGCAAGCTGAAGTCAGTCATTTTCATAACGTGCAAATCCTCGTAAAGGTACGATCTCATGACAAGACAAACCCTCAACACCGTCATTAACGGAGGAATACTGTTCCTGGCTTGCTCGGTAGTCTGACTTCCGTGGATTTCTAGCACGTACACAATCCACTGTTTCTTCCTCTACCGAAGGACACTGCATTCGTGCAAAGCAGTCCTCTTCTTGTACTATTATATTTGTTTTCTTGGTTTGTATAATACGTACTATTTTACGGGTTATTTTGTTCAAATTTTCCTTTTTGAATGCATTTTTTAAAATTTAATAAAACCGGATCTATGTTCCCTTCATTCTTAATCTTCATTCCTGAAAGTAAAATTTAAGTTAAAGGTTAAGTCAATTTGAAAGGACTAAAATTAAAAGTTTTAGTTCCTCAAAAACCTAGATATATATTGACACAATGTAATAAACACACACATATTGACAAAATGTAATAAAATGCCAATTTGAACAACGTTAAAAAGTGAAAGAAAATTGTGTTGTATGAACATATTTAAGATCATTGACTAAATGTGTATCACATATGCCTCAAGGATAGCGCTATTACACTTATTCACGAGGTTGCAAGTATTGTGCAAGGGCAGTGAATGTAACTGAAGAGCAATGCAACACTCTCTGCATTTTATTTGAAATTCATGGTCACCTTCATTTCGTGCATTTCATGTACATCACGTTTGAAATATACATTTACATTCATGAATTCATATTTTGAAGGTTAATGTATCCGCATGGCAACATTCACCCCAGGGAAACCACTACATGACAGCAGAAGTTCTTTATTTCAGCCTCATGAATGTGACCTCAACGGAAACCTTAACTTGGCGCACACTGACCCCGTGGGCCAGCCACACATCGTGTGATCCATTCCCGCTGACTCTCGGCACGGAAGGTGTCTCCTTCGTGACTCCACGGCACCCATCACGGTTGTTCCAAACACGCCACAAGGATCTCATTCCCTGCTCTCGGAAGGTGAAATGTAGAATTAGAATCATAGAAAAGAAAAGGGTGGATTACACGCTCACGAAGACGTAGAATGTCCACTTTGCAGCCTGGAATATTTCATACTTTCGCATTCAAAACAATTTACAATTCAAACAGAGTACAGCGAAAAATACCGGAATTATGAGTTTTTTAACGAGAGAGCAATAGATGTGAATCATATCGTCACAGAGAATAACTTGTATTAAATGTAATATAAGTTGTATTATTTTGCATCATTCATATTGCAGAATGAATAGTTTTTTCTTAATATTACATTCTTTCTATCACGGCAATTCGAAACAAATATGTGGATGATTTCATCACTACATTTTATAATTTTTACCTCAATTGTTTTGTATTGGAAGCATATAAAAATTTCAAACTCAGCGTTTCGAATAAACAAACCAAAAAAAAAAAAAAAAAAAAAAAAAAAAAAAAAAAAAAAAAAAACGATCAGATTCCACTACTAGTTTATCAGAAATATTACGAAGGCGAAATTTCGACAACACGAAAAATACACGAAATCAATCAATTTTCGTACTATTCGTCACATATTTAAGCATAAAGTTATCTCGTAGAATGCAATTTAATTACCTAACCATGTATAGCGACCGACCATACGACAAAAAAATATATATTTTGGAGTATTGGAGTTCTGTAGTATTCGTACAAGGTTTTCAACTCAAAACAATCTCTTTTTATATCGCAAGTAAGTAAACCAGTTGGAAATTAAAACGTATCATTCGTCACTGCTGAATCAGTAGGTAAACATCTGAAGACCTTTTTCTCCGGAGTTTAACAGAGTTACATATCTTAGTTTTAATTTTTTAACCGAAAAAACTGAAGGAAGAAAGAATGGCAGAGAAAAAATAGAAAGAGGAAGAGAAAGAAATATGCATTTAAAAAGAAAGGATGACAGTGAGAGGGAGAGAGAGGGAAAGGAAGACAGGGGAGAGGAAGGAAGACAGAAAGGGAGAAAGGAAGACAGAAAGGGAGAAAGAAATACGGAGAAAGAAAGAAGGAGGGTGAATGGAAGTGAGGGAGAGGGAGAAAGAAAGAGAGAGAAAGGAAGATTAAGAAATAAAGAACGAAAAAAGGGAAGAAATCCAAAAAGAAACAATAATAGGAAGGACGGACAATATCCTGGAACCTTTTCCACACTTTCTCGTCAAATGCAACCAACGCAACGAACTCCATTAGCCAACTGAATGCGTACCCCGAAAGCCACTGGCGTTTCAGCGCGCGCCCGCCGCAATGGTAGATTCTCGTTGGCAGGACGACCGCCGAGCGTCACGCGCGCCGCCGCTCTCCTCCGGCGCAATGGACGGCGACAGGCCCTCGTCCGCAAGCGGCCCCCGGAGGGCGCTGGGCCGGCGCCGGCGCCAGCCAGCAAGCGAGCGAGCGAGCGGTCGCATTAGCCACGCGCACACGCCGCACGCGGAACCTCAACTCGCTCACGACCTTCTTGCTTTATTCATTTATTTATTTAGTAAAAAAACAGTCAAAACTGTATATGACGTATGGGGGGAAAGAGATTATCTACGCACATTTTTCTTGAGGCCCCCCAAAAAATAAATTAGCAACATTAGAACAAGAATTTAGAAAAAAAATTTAGAAAAATAAAAAATTAGAAAAATGTTTGTTCCCGAGTTATGGAAGATCAATTTCAATGGTAATTTAACTGCCGACTTGATTTTTCTGCATTGCTAACAAAATAGTAACGAACGTAAGTTCTACTCCTACCACTACAAGCAAAGGGAGTGCTCAACAAAACGTGCGCACACTGAAGCCACATTTGCGTCCAGAAGCAAAACAAGGGGCCATCTCAGCATTTGCTCAATGGATCAGGGAAATTGGACAAAAACCTGATCGAGATGGGGGTCATTGACCATTTTTCGAAAATTACATAGCTTTCTCGCTACCGCTTACGCAGTAGAGAGAACGTTATGTAATGCTTCGCGAAAAAACGGAGAATTTTTGCCAAAAAATCTCTTATTACAGGGCCCTGGTAACAAACGAGTAGATAAATCCAGTTCCTAAATTTAGAAGAAAAATCCACTAACACATGCGGTAGGGTGAATATCTGTTTTGTGGGTCCTTGATACCGAAAAGTCGATTGACGTCGTGTCTGTCTGTCCGTCCGTGAACGCTAACGCCTACATCGTTCTGCAGATTTTCCCCAAAATTGATATTCCCCAATCGATTTGGCTGATGTCTCGGCCCTTTGAATTTGAATCCGAAATTTTAATTTGGGGGGTCGGGTTACTTTACAAGAAGCCCCTGGGACATTCTCAAAATTTAAGAAGAAATCGCTCCATCGTTTTGGATTAAATTGTGTTGTTGGATAGTGTGAAGGACGTTTACGTGAATGGTGCACGTCTCATGTTCCTTGAAAAGTCTGATTTTTCGAAAATTGCAAAAATTCAAAATATTTTCGGCAACTTCCTACAACTACTATTACGAAAACAGAGATTTTTCTCCCCGAATCATATCTGTTCAAGTGAGTCGTGTGAGTCAAGTCGATTTCCTACTCGTTTTACAACAAAGATGAGTATATAATGTATCTATTTTACATAATTATAAGATACATCATATAAGAACACGCTTGGTCAGTTCTGTATTCTGGAGTGTACTGTCAATATGGTGACATTTCTACCTAGTTTTGTTACTTATTGTTAGTTAAATAAGCGCAGAACCAGAAGGTCATTTCATGATCACAAAACCGAGTTTTCGCGCTTCTGGCCGGCTCGGTTTTTGAAGAACACTAGTACAGTCGAATTTAATTTAGCCCAAGGGAAGCATAAATGTTTCGGATTGCTGAAAAATTCAATTCAGAACGCATTTCTTAAAAAGATCATGTCTTTCTAAAGTACTTTCTTCGCCATACAACAATTATATTTTAAATCGATAAATGGCATCACCTTCGTTTGTACTGCAATCAACTTTCGTCTTTTGACTGTAGTCATCTCTTCTACAAGGAGTTACATTATCAGAAGCGGTTATTAGTATATTGTTACTTACATGTTTTCTTTAGAATTAAAAAAACTCAAATGAATGTAATTTCTGAAAATTTACATTTAACGTAAAACAATGGTTTAAACATGAATTTCAAGAGAAACGTCTCTACCTAATCCCAAAATAACTAGAGTGCATTTCAAGCCAACGTGCGAACATTTTCAAAACAAAAGATTTGTTTAATATATACTACATCACGATTTCACGTGAGGAATATATTACGGTGATCTATTCGTATAGAAGAAATTGTTTCAATTGCTATCATTTCTATTGCTTTGCGTAACTAACGTTAATCGAAATATCACAGTAGGTCTGTGTAGCAACAAATAATTTGCAGTAACATGCACACATCATCCTCCAAAGAGCTAAAAACACATGTAATGGCAGGCCAACCGCGAAGGAAGTTCAACGCTCCATGCGTTAGCCTAAACAACCGACAAAATAAAATATTAAATTCAATAGACAATAAACTGTGCACCAACTGAATTATTCCCCACTATTTCCCACACTTTAATTCACAATTCTCGCCAAGTTTACTGAATTTAAAACATTAATTTCCTTGAAGTATCAATAGAAATAGAATGAAACATGGGAGATGTTTCGTAACAATTTAATACAATTTCCGAAATGCATAATGTTATACATATAAAAGCTATCGGGCCAATAAAAAAAGTGCAAACGTGAAGCGGCAGAAGAGGAAGAAAAAGAGAAAGGAAAAAAATGCGACATTTCCTTGGAGAAGGAATATTCATCCGATATATTTAGCTACAACTCATTTGTTTCGATCCCTGGTGGACGAGATCGCTAAAACAGTAGTGGCGTAGCGATCTCGAACCGAAGTATCGCGGATTTGAGTCCCGCCTCAGGCATGGTTGAATTTGTGTTCGTCCTTTCCCTGTTTATCATCCCCACATCATGTCATTTTCACAGTTACCACGTCGTTAAACTCAATATGGTCGCTAATAACCTAGATGTTGATGCAACCTTAAATAAAAAAGAATTTTAAAAAACAATAAAAAACGGCCGACTGAGAATCTGTAACGGACACCCGCCGTTCAGAGTGTCTTTTCGCACCTCTATTTGTTTGCGACTAGCCGACATAACAGAAGAACACAACGACAAAGAACAATCGAACGGTGTTATGCATCAACCGGCTATGCGACATCATACAAATTTTGAGATAATCGTGTTCAAAGGTTTTATTAAATTTTCAGCTCTAAAAACTTTAATTTAATAATTTCATTCATTGAAGCGCCAAACTACACAAACATGAGTGGAGTATCTGGCGTTTACCTGCATAATCTGAAATTAAGAACAGCAGATTTGAAGATCTGGGTTTATAGCCGGTTGTTGCGAAATATAAAATCCCTGGTGTGATTGACAGCGTGTACATTTTTCATTAATTATAAGGCTATTTTTACAGATTTGGCGCCAAAAGTTTGCGTACACTTAGAACATGCTCCAATGCAACTGATGGCGTCTCTATCTCATTTTTATTAAAAAATGACGCTTAACCGGTGTAACGTTTCGTACATTCCCAATATTTGTTTACACTTTTACATTGTTAATGGTAAATAAGTAACAAGTGATGTACATAGCTTGTTATGAGAATTAGGTTAGCAACCGATAGATTGATGACATATAGTGAGAGAATTGAACGTAAAACGTGTTCCTCTACAGAAATGTGTAAGTTCTAATAGTACAAAGTGAGAAGGTACAATATATTGAAGTACATTGTACAAGAAATTTAAATTTAAAAAAAAAAGAGAGAGAGAGAGAATTGAAGTGTTAGTACTTAAAAAAAAAAGTAGCTACAGAAATTGTAACGGCAGATGCAACACGAAAAAGTGTTGGTAGAGTGCGACGTTACAGGCGGCTGATGCATAACACCGTCGAACCAATAGCTCGCGCGCCTGGAGCGAGTCGTTACTCCGGCCGGGCGCCTCCCACATGCGCGGCGGGGGCGCGGGGCTCCAGACGCAGCGCTGGGAATTGGCCAACAGCGCCTAAAAGCGTCGAGGAGGAGGAGGAGGCGTTGACCTCCGCCGCTCCCCCCTCCCCCTCCCCGTCCCGCGGTGGCGGTGGGGGCGGAGGCGCGCCGCGAGGAGATGCGGCCGCAGGGGAGCAGCGGGGGGGGGGGGGCATCGTCCTCTTGGAAAACAATAGTTTGCTTCTCGGAAATTTTTCATGCGCTAAATGCATATTTATGGCGTAACAGGAAGAATGGTTGTAAATATTGCAATATTTTCGGAACTGGAATTACATGCAGCTTGAATGTTAAATTGAAAACGTTCTTTGCGGAAAGGTTTTAGATTTGATCTACATTTATTACAGGGAAGTTATATTGTAATGCATACTTCATAAATGCTAATATTTCTATATTATTTCTTCTCAATACATTTTACGACGATTTCAATATTCCTTCTCAATATAATTTGGGTTTAATTTCGTGGAGTTAACAACGAAGGGCTGCAATTTCGAGAAAGACAATGTCATAAGCAAAACAAGAGCAAACTGTTCAGAAGAAAGTGTTTTTTTAAAATTTAATTAATCGCTATTCCTGGGACATATATATTTGAGCTACAAAAGATGGCAACAGAGTGAAAATACCCTCTTTCGGTCAATTGACTCACATTTCGGAGCGCGTCAACTGCTGTGGTCATTACTTCGCTAAGAGAAGTGCATGTTATATCCCGAGTGGAGGTGATGTTCCTCCCCAGCGGGAATCCGAGATCCACCGCCGACCTAAACGCCCCTTGAAAGGTTTCACCCTCCGCCATCACCCCTTAGCGCGGCTCCGCCCCACGCCAAGCTCCCGACGTGTGTGGTAGTGTAGTGCACGCGTGTGTAAGGGAAGAGGAGAAGATGAAGTTGAAGGGAATATTGCGCGCGTTTCCTGGCCCTTATTACGGTTCTTTTCCGACAATCACCTAGTATTGATCCGAAAACTCGGAGAAACTGCCGATCAGAGCAGCCGGAAGCTACAATTCTCCTCCACACAGTGGTTGAATTCGATATAATTATTTTGTCAGTGTAAAAAAAATACGTTGGGGGTTGAACCACAGGGCCGCCACGTCAAAGACTCTTCTACAAACAACGGCGATGCTGACGCTGACCAATCTCTCAGCAGGTGTCTCCTTACAACATTCTTCTGGTTTGGCTAAGCTGAACTTCTTGGTTTACTTTATCCCCCATCCAATTATTTTCCATTAATTTTCCTGTCATATACTTTCTTATGATTTTAACTAAAAACGATTATTCTCTCTGATGCCATACTCAGAATTCAAGGATATCATAATTTATTCACAAAAATTATTATATGGAAATCTATGTTACGTTCATTTAAAATGATGGAACTATTTTACTCACGTGCGAGGTGTTTCTAATAACAAAGAGTAATATCGTAAGTGATTGCGATTTTAGCTTCGCATACTACGGTGATATTCAAGAACAAAGACTTCAGCAAAGCAGCGCACGTGAAGTCATGTGGAAAGCAGACGAAGGCAATAATTAACATACCAGTGCCGCCCCCACTCATCACCAAATTACTCAGACCGCTCTCAGACGGAGATAATGCATTACGTCACATCACACATAAGATACGAAGACAAAGGGCAAAGCGACTGCCAGCGCCCGCATACGTGCTCATCCCCTAGCGCCAAGTCTGCGCTTTCGCGAGGGAGGGGGGGGGCGGGGGCGCCAGCAGAAAACGCCGTCAGCCGGAAAGGAGCGCATCAGGAGAGGGGCGAGGAGAGGGCGAGGCGCGACGGCGCGGAACGCGGGCGACGAAAGCGACGGGCGACGCGAGGGCGCGCCACGGTGCGAGTGGTCGAGTGGTTGGGCGGTGGGGTGGTAACCTGGCCGGTGGCTGCACCCAATGGCTGGGCGGTTCGATGGCTCCACTCGCGGGTGTGTGAATGGAAGTGCGTGTGCGCGTGTGGATGGAAGTGTGTGTGGGTATGTGGATGGAAGTGTGTGTGGGTATGTGGGTGGAAGTGTGTGTGGGTATGTGGATGGAAGTGTGTGTGGGTATGTGGATGGAAGTGTGTGTGGGTATGTGGATGGAAGTGTGTGTGGGTATGTGGATGGAAGTGTGTGTGGGTATGTGGATGGAAGTGTGTGTGGGTATGTGGATGGAAGTGTGTGTGGGTATGTGGATGAAGTGTATGTGGGTATGTGGATGAAGTGTGTGTGGGTATGTGGATGAAGTGTGTGTGGGTATGTGGATGAAGTGTGTGTTGGGTATGTGGATGAAGTGTGTGTGGGTATGTGGATGAAGTGTGTGTGGGTATGTGGATGAAGTGTGGTGTGGGTATGTGGATGAAGTGTGTGTGGGTATGTGGATGAAGTGTGTGTGGGTATGTGGATGAAGTGTGTGTGGGTATGTGGATGAAGTGTGTGTGGGTATGTTGATGAAGTGTGTGTGGGTATGTGGTGAAGGTGTGTGTGGGTATGTGGATGAAGTGTGTGTGGGTTATGTGGTTGGAAGTTTGTGGTGTTGGTTGGAAGTTTGTGGGTGTGTGGAAAGTGTGTGGGCGTGTGGATGAAGTTTGTGGGTGTGTGGCATGGAAGTGTGTGGGTGTGGATGGAAGTGTGTGGGGGTATTTAGTGTGGTGGGGTATGTGGATGGAAGTGTGTGTGGGTATGTGGATGGAAGTGTGTGTGGGTATGTGGATGGAAGTGTGTGTGGGTATGTGGATGGAAGTGTGTGTGGGTATGTGGCTGGAAGTGTTGTGTGGGTATGTGGATGAAGTGTATGTGGGTAGGGTGGATGAAGTGTGTGTGGGGTAGGTGGATGAAGTGTGTGTGGGTAGGTGGATGAAGTGTGTGTGGGTAGGTGGATGAAGTGTGTGTGGGTATGTGGATGAAGTGTGTGTGGGTATGTGGATGGAAGTGTGTGTGGGTATGTGGATGAAGTGTATGTGGGTATGTGGATGAAGTGTGTGTGGGTAGGTGGATGAAGTGTGTGTCGGTATGTGGATGAGTGTGTGTGGGTAGGTGGATGAAGTGTGTGTGGGTATGTGGATGAAGTGTGTGTGGGTATGTGGATGAAGTGTGTGTGGGTATGTGGATGAAGTGTATGTGGGTATGTGGATGAAGTGTGTGTGGGTAGGTTGGATGAAGTGTGTGTCGGTATGTGGATGAAGTGTGTGTGGGTAGGTGGATGAAGTGTGTGTCGGTATGTGGATGAAGTGTGTGTGGGTAGGTGATGAAGTGTGTGTCGGTATGTGGATGAAGTGTGTGTGGGTAGGTGGATGAAGTGTGTGTGGGTATGTGGATGAAGTGTGTGGGGTATGTGGATGAAGTGGTGTGGGGGTATGTGGATGAAGTGTGTGTGGGTATGTGGATGAAGTGTGGTGTGGGTATGTGGATGAAGTGTGTGTGGGTATGTGGATGAAGTGTGTGTGGGTATGTGGATGAAGTGTGTGTGGGTATGTGGATGAAGTGTGTGTGGGTATGTGGATGGAAGTGTGTGTGGGTATGTGGATGAAGTGTGTGTGGGTATGTGGTTGGAAGTTTGTGGGTGTGTGGTTGGAAGTTTGTGGGTGTGTGGAAAGTGTGTGGGCGTGTGATGGAAGTTTGTGGGTGTGTGGATGGAAGTGTGTGGGTGTGGATGGAAGTGTGTGGGTGTGTGGATGGAAGTGTGTGGTGTGTGGATGGAAGTGTGTGGGCGTGTGGATGGAAGTGTGTGGGCGTGTGGATGGAAGTGTGTGGGCGTGTGGATGGAAGTGTGTGGATGAAAGTGTGTGGGAGGGTGTATGGTGGGAGACGAGGTGGATGGGTGGGAGAGTGGGCAGACAGGCGGGGCCGTGGGAGGGCGGGTGGGCGTGCTCGCGTGCTGCTTGGGAAGCGCAAAATTTTGAAGCGACACGAACGCCGCGCCGCCGCTTCTAAACTGGGCGCATAGATTTCCGAACTCGGCCGCGGGCGGCGTCCTCGCCCAACTGACTCAACGCGCAACGCTGTAATCCCGGCGCTCCACAAAAAAAAGAAAGCGGTGACTAAGACGTGTTTTATGGTTTCAAACCTGAATTTGAGAGAGAAAAATTTCGTGACGCTAGCAGCAGCAGCAGCTTAACAGCAACTCGATAAGCAGTCACACAAACTTCAGTTCTAACCTCACACGAATCTAAGAGCCGTAACTTATCATAGTTTGTAAGACAAAAGCTTAATTAAATTGTACATACGTAGAAAACATTAGTTATTTACGAAAAAGTTTCATTTTTGTAACTTCTCTTCGCAAATTCGAAACGTAAAGACTGTATGATGTTAGAGATTGGAATCGACCACTGAACTCTGTTTCTCCCGCTTGCAGGTGGTCGATTCGCTTTCCCCCAGGCGCTCGCGCCGCCGCCGCCGCCGCTTCGGTTCTCCCCGCTCTTTGTGCTCGTGTGTTTTCCGCTCCGCCGTCCCTTTGCTCCCGATGGCGGAGGCGGGCGGTCAGTGTTCCAGTCGGTCGCGCAGCGAGGCGATGGAGGTGGCGGCGGCGCCGAGCTCGCCCGAGTGGAAGGCGCCGCCGCCAACGCCCCCCGCCCCCGACGACCGCGCCCGCCCACCCGCCAGGCACCCCGCTGACGAGCTCGGATAAATCGAGCTCCTGCCCTCCGACTGTCGTCAAGCAACCCTGGCGGCCGCGGTGGCGGTGGTGGCGGTGGTGGCGGCGGTGGCAGCGGTGGCGGTAGCGGCGTTGGTAGAGAGGGCGGCGGCGGCTGTGGCGGCTGTGGCGGCTGTGGCGGCTGTGGCGGCGGCGGCGGTGGTCGCGGTGGCGGTGGTGGTGGCGGTGGTAGCGGTGGCGGCGGCGGCGGGGGCGGCCGTGCCGGCGGTGGTCACGGTGGTCACGGTGGCGGCGGCGAGCACGGCGGTGCGGGTGGCGTGGAGAGCTTTGGGGATGGCGGCGGGTGAGACGGTGGCGGCAGTAGCGCCGACTGCATGGACGGCTGCGGCGATTGGCGCTGAGCGGTGGCGATGGACGTCCGCGGGGGCGGACGAGGCGGCCTGGAGCCAGGCGACACGGACGGAATGGCCGAGAGGACGCGGACGCGACAAGGCGGGTGGGAATGTTCACCAGATGATGTTCGCCCCGCCCGTAGCAACACGCTGAGCTATCAACCCCGTCACCTCGACTGTCATGTCTAATGCATTCTGATTTTATAGGAAGGTGGTTATTATTAGGCATGATACAAACGGAGATCTTCCCACGATTTATCTTGCTGTCGAACGCAGGATAGCGTTGGTCAAATAGCTGTCGCTGAAGCGCTCCTCACTGACAATGGCATACCTGAAACAATGAAAAACGTACATCAGCGATGTAATAAATGTGACTTTTCAGTCTACTCAACATTATTATTTATATTTATAAATTATTTATGTTGTATAAAAATTGCCCTTTTTAAAAATATTTCGTAAACAAATACGTAATATCTTGTATTTGATTACTCGCTTATACAATTAAATCAACATGTATTCTATTATACTGTAAGTTATGTTTTCAACGAGAACTTCGTATGTAAGATTACTTAGCTCACGTAACCTTATGATCAGTTACTTGAAAACCATTACATCTCATTTATCAAAGTAAATTCTCCTCTATCCAGCTGAAGCATTAGAACGAAGTAATACTTTTTCGTCCAAGTTTGATATGACCTACACGACGCGGTTAAAACAATCTCATGTAGACACCATTTTCTGGGAGAGCTGCCGTTCGAAGATAAACAGATCGCCTAGTAAAACACTTTCCCAATACTCTGTTCTTCACTCTCGAAAATGTAATTTTGTTATCCATCTTCAAAGTCCGCGAGATCTCCCGCACGTAAAAGAAAACTTTGCGTACAACTTATCTCTTTCTTCGTATTCTTATAGGACCCAGGAGCAAAAGCATTTGAAGGTATCCGAAGAGAAGAGAGATCTGAAAGCTTTTGTTCCTAAGAAGACACACTTGACGAGCTACTTCGGGGGAAGAGGGACCCGACGGGAAGGGAAGGGGAGGGGGAGGGAAGGGGAGAGGAGGGAGAGGGGATGGAAGGGGAGGGAAGGGGAGTGGAGGGAGGGAAGGGTGAGGGGGGAAGGGGGGAGGGGTGGGGAGGGTGGGAAGGGAGGGGGGGAAGGGGAGGGAGGGAAGGGGGAGGGGAGGGAGGGAAGGGGGAGGAGTGGGGAGGGAAGGGGGAGGGGTGGAAAGGGGAGGGGGAAAGGGTGGGGAGGAGGATGGAAGGGGGAGGGAGGGAAGGGGAGGGGGGAGGGGGAGGGGAGGGGAGGGAAGGAATCTCAGTTGTAACGCGGGGGACGCGGGCCCACTCGACGGAGCAAACACTGCTGGGAAGCAATCTCGGAGATGCAACGCGCGCCGGCGGGTGGGCGGGCGGGGCCAGGCCGTACGCGAGCACCGTCTCCGCAACGCGGAGATCTTACCCGAAAAAAATAACAGGGCTTCCACTTGAACCAGCTCGCGCGCCAGTGTTGAACGCACGCGTTCACTCCCAGTCTAAAACTGAAGCTTATGTGAGGCTAGTTCTGACAGTTCTCGCATACCAGCGTTGCGATCTTTGGGTCTCATTGGGCAACGTCGTGATTGGTCGTGATCCATTCGACAGCTCTGTGACCAGCTGATTATTTCAGGTCAGCGATTTGTCGCTTCGCGGTGGAATTGGTACAGTCCAAACAAACAGTTACGAAAATGGTTAGGAAATATTATATAAAACTGTGTAATAACCACAGTTTAAGTTGTCTTCTTAAGATGTATATCTTACACCGCGACCCAAACCGATCTTACGGGCAAGCGAGGAACTAGCCTCAAACTGGCTTCAGAAAATTTGCCCCAAAGGCGGCTAGTTGACACACCTATATATCTTACACCATGGTTGAATGTGAGACGTTTACAGTGAATGTACCTACAAGTATTACAGTGAACACGTTTTGCTGAGCACTCCTTTTGCATGTAATGGTAGGAGTAGAACTGACCTTCATTACTATTTTGTTAGCAATGGAAAAGAATCAAATCACCAATTCATTTACTGTTGTAATTGATTTTCTATAACTCGGGGACAAACATTTTTCAAATTTTTATTTTCCTGAAATAATTATTCTCTAAATTCTTGTTTCTAGTTTTTCAAATGTTGTTGCTGTTTTTTTGTTTGTTTTTTAATTTTTTTTAAAAATTCCGGGCCTCAAGAAAATGTGCGCAGATAATCTCTTTTCCCACACGGCATGTACAGATTTTACTGTTTTTTGACCAAATAAATAAATAAAAGCCGCGCCGGCGCAGTGGCGGGCGAGTGTTCCGAGGGCCCTCGCATCGCCCGGCCGCGCAGAGGGCAGTCCTCGGCGAGTGCCAACGCGTGTTGCCCGAACTGTGCAACTTTCAGGACAGAGCGCGAGGATAGGCACAGTGAATTTGAAAACAGAACAACACAAGGGGAAAGCAATGAACCTAACTTTGAGGTGTGATAATGAAACATTCCACATTTTTAATTATTGGATTAAAATTCACTAAAGAAAATGTGTGAAGGTTGTTCTTAAATCTAGAGCTAAATAAATAAGACATAGAAACTACAAGAAATGAAAACGTGTATTTTTTTAATCTATCTCCGTTTCGAAAATTAACAGATTAAGATATTCTGGCATTTTTTTCTACCGTACTTCGATTAATTTTAAATCACATTCGGATTTCCTTACTTAGTATTTCTTTGAAAGGTTTTAAAACTCAAAAATCGGCATTTCAGTAATGCAAGTCTCAACCAAAAGATGAACGTGTTTAAACAATGATAAACAACGTCACACACTTTACCATTCTCCAGCAATTCTTGTTAAAAACCCTCCTCGTATCCACCAACCTCAAACTCTCTTTCATCCTAACGAAGTAAATTCATCAACATGGCGACGTGACCGCTCATCGTACCGCCAAAGGTCAAGTACATTTTCCACAACCTCGTCCCGTCCCCCTGTCCCTCCTCTTCCACGCGTAATTAAAATCGCAAGAAAGCATAAAACGCAGAGGGAGGCGCGCGGGAGGCGGGGCGTCTCGACTCCTGCAAGGCGGGCGGCGTCGGCGGACGTCCCAGCCCTGGGGCACACCGCCGCCGCTCGCTCGCCACGGCCCGGCCCGGCCCGGCGGCCCCGCACAGCCCCGCCAAAAAGAAGAAAAGAGAGGGGAAACTTGTAAAGAAACGCACGAAATTAAATTCGCGGAAAGTTCAACAGCGCCTCGCAGCACAGTTTTAATTAATATAGAGACGAGCCATGTTGAGATAAACTGCACACTCGCGAGCTTTGACCTAACAACGCACAATACGCATGAAGCAGTGATGGTGCTGCTGCTCCTGCACGGAATAAAGTGGAAACGGATGAGAAAAACGAAAACGAGGTTCAGTTGTTGGCATGGGGACAAGGAAGGATGTGATAATAGGATAGTCACGTAAATATGTGCGTAGAAAAAAAGCGCGGGTAGTGGAGAGAGGACAATGGGGTTAATACAGTGGACCGCGAAGAAACGAGCAGTGGATTGAAGAAAAAGCTAATGAGGGCAAACAAAGGCTCGGAGACCGAGTACCACTCTCAGGCGAGGCACAGGGTGACGGGTAAAGGTTGGAACTAGCGAACAGAGGCAAAGGTTGGAGAAAAGGACAGGGGACGCTGAATGCGGACCCTACAGGTGGCGGCTAGGGGTTTGTGTCAGTTGGCGAAAGCAAAAGGGCGGTTGAGGGGGAGGGGCAGCGAAACGTCACTACGCCACACCATTCCTGGAAACGCCGCGTTTAACGAGTTCCCTTCAAATGGCTAATTTTCGAGTTCACTGATTTTCGACAACGTTTCAACCCGTTGTAAAAATGCAATTACACAAGGAAGTAACTTTATTATCAAACTGCGCCGCACAATTGTGATGCGGCGATAGAGGGGGAAAGAGGGCGTGGATGACCTTCGGGGACGTTGCAGCACCACCCGCCGCCGCCGCCATTTGCTGACGGAACGGGGGAGGGAGGGGGGGTACGGCGCGGAGTTTCGACCCGCGCGCGGCCGGCTAAACGGTTTCTGCCCCATCGCGCGCGTAAACGCGGAAGGCTCTGGGACATTTCCGAGCCTCATTCCAGAACCCTGCGGCACTCCGGGGTTTCTCGTAAATCCCTTTTGCGCGGAATTTAATCGAAATTTAGGATAAACGAAGGAAACTACCCAGACGCCACCGCGCCGGCTCTCGTCCCTGAGGGAGCGATTCGCACACGGTCGCCTCCAGTGCTTAAGCAGCCATATTGGATCTCGTAAAAAAAGCTGCGCTGCCGGTGGCTTTTAAGACCAAAGGCAATTTAGTTAGCAGAACATGGATACGAGTAGTTCCAATAATTTTACGTTTACGGATATCTTCCGTCTCGTAAACCCGAAGCCACCACATAATTTCCTACGAGCCTCTGAGGACGTACCAACTGCAAATTATGAGGGAAATTGGCCTTCCTCCAACAGAGCACGCTTTCACGCGCTCGGATCCGAAAACGAGTGGAGTTCGCAGACAAAGCCATTTTCCCACGTTTGTGCGCTGTGGAATGGAGAGGCTACGCGTCACTCGACCGTCTATATTTTGCGATATCCAATGACACAGTGTCGATGAAGACTCCATCATTTGTTACAAAATCAACGCCCACGCGCTTCGTTTTGGCCAGCCGGGTTGCATTGCGCCTGCTGGCCAGAGCTCGACCCGGAGGTTTTACGTGCCTAATTACGTGTGTGGGAACGACGGGCAGGGGAGGTGAAATGGCTGCGGCGCGTTTCGAATGCCAATGGGAATTAGCCACGGTCTACAAGCGGCGAGTGGCCATGTTAAGTAATTGGACGAGCAGCAGCAACGGCGGCGGCGGAGTAGGACTGGAGGGGCTGGGGGTGAGGGCGGGGGCGGGGAGGGCGAACCGGGCACAGGGCGAAGTCTCTCGGTGGGCTCGTAATTAAATTACCTCCGCTGCGGGGCGGAGACGCTGAGAAGCGAGGGGGGCGGAGGTGGGGGCGACGCGAAGGCGGAGGAGGTGGGGGTGGAGGCGAACGTCGCGGGACTCGAGCACGCGACTCCCGAGGGGCACAGCGACCCCCGCGGTCCGCTGCCGCGGGAACCCTTACCTTGCTGTGCACACCACCATTACTTCGATGCTCCATTATTTACGTAGTGGGGGAGGAGTGGGGCGGGGACGCTAACTGCGCCCTGAAGACTGCCGGGGTGACCCCGGGCTTTCCCGGACCGCGACGCGCAGCGAGGTTTGGCGCGGTGTGTCGTCGCGTGCTGGCCCGAATCGCAACCCGCTGCCGCTTCACGAGTTCGAATTCTGCCACCCCGAGACACGACATGCAACCTACGTTTGTTCATTGCACGAAGGTTTGTTGCAAACACGAAGAATCAGTAGCGGTTCATGGCGCCACTAAGAGAATATGCACAAATTAAGATCTGAAATGGAACAAATAAATGTAGCTACATATATCGATAAAATTTCAAGTTTTATTTTCCTCCATGTTTTTTATAAAGGAATCTAGGGCGATAAAATAAAAAAAAATGCCCATTGCTGGAATCACAATCATTCCGATGTGTAAACCAGGATTTAACGACCACGGCCACTGACATCTCTTCACGGAAAGGATGGACTTTTCAATTAAGAAAAGTAGTTTATTATGCACATAGCATAACGTTTCTATTACAAACCTAAATATTTTCTAGTTAGAGAAGCGGTTATTATGATACGATTTAATACAGAACGGATAATTTTATAAATTTACAGTAGATCTACGTAACATGTTTACATTAAGGCGTAAACACTATATTTGCCAATGACGTAGGCATGGCTGTTGAAAGATTTATCTTTGTTTTTATTTATTCATGCCTCGAAAGCACCTGCTCGTGTTTTCAAATAAATGCCTGGAATACGCGCGAATGAGTGCCAGGCCGTTGCAATACCTTGAAGCAGCACACAAGGCACAGGATCCGAACCGAGGCATTGGGTGAGCCAAATCTGGTCGGGCACCCCCTGGGACATACTAGAAGCCAGCTGAAGCGCGAAGTAACATAACCGGCCTTGATTGACTAATGACGCGATTCTTGCAGCGAAATTGCGTTGCGAAAAGCTAGAAATACACTCCTTGTCATTATTTATTGTGAGTGCCGTTACTACCCTTAAGAGGCTGCCAGTCCTAAGAACTTGGAATTCGCCAGGGAGTGAGGATTTTTAATTTTTAGATATTTACCTTTCTTTATTAAGTGTTAATCTAGAGGTGCTGAAATAGCACGTACTTTTTCACAACATTATCATGCTACCATTATGTAATATTATGTTACAATTTCTATCTTTCTTATATATATTGAAATATCCCTTTATCTCGGTGTAAATAATCGAAATGTGAAAAAGTTTTTTTTATTCAAAAGTTTAAATAAAAATATATTTCTGGCTTTGAGTTCGATGGATTCACGAACATATCTGATGCGTATGTTAGCCTAAAAATATACTGCTTAAGCATGTAATCTGCGAGAAAGAAATGAACTTAAATGTTAATAATTAATACGATCCATCAGCGACGGTGGCGGAGGCAGTGGAGGCTTTCGTTACAGCACGTTGTTGGCAACGCAGGCGGCTTGAAAAAAGAACGATATGACGCTTCAGAAAGATGAATCACTGATCTAGTTAAGGAGCTTCGAACATGCACAGTTTTTTGATTAATGATAAAGATGACATTTATATTAATATACTAACAAAACAGAAAAGAAAATATTCATTAAAAAATGCAAACCTTATTTTCAGAACTTCATTCTTACAATACACAACACAAAACAGAAATCGCAGAGAAAAGAACCCCCACAATGAAAATTCATTTCACGATTTTCGTTTGTGTCTGGCACATGATATACGAAGCTGATTGAAATATACAAGGATAAATTCATTTGCAAAAGTTTTTCAATAGCTTGACGTGAGAAACCTAATATTTTTTCGATAGATTTTGATGTTGCCACAGTAATGCCCTCAAATGTCTCGTCAGAGTACCACGTAGAAAAGAACAGAAATTTCATCGATGTTTACATAAGCGAGAAACTAACACAGAACCCTTCTTCGTCAAAAATCATCATTAATGCACTTCGTTTGTCACTCGAATACGAATGCGTTATCTGGCGAGTTTCAACCCGTCACGCTAAGCCTGCAGTTAAACCACGCAGAGGATCCTTCAGTGAGACTCCGCAATTCTGTGATGACGGCTCGCATATGCGCATGCAGACAATTCGCCTCGCCTTCCTCCTCAAACCTGCCCCCTCGCCCCGCTGACCGTCAAAGTAATTGCGTTGCCTGCAAGTGCGGAGTGCGGCGCGGCGCGGCGCGCCGCGGCCAACATGGCTGCACTGCGACGCGCGCTCCCCTATCGACCAGCATCGGAACTACGCAGATATCGACTGCCTGCGGCTGCAAAGCGCGAATTAGGGCATCTCTTTCCTATTAGGAAGAGGGCATGTCCTCCATTAGTGATCTTTTTACTGCGAGTTCTGTGCTGAAACCAAACAAAGAAAGAGAAGCACGAAGAATAAAGTTCTTCACATAGATGCACGATTTTTCTGAGGTCAAGCCCTCGCAGATCTAGAGTCGAAAATGATCACGTATTTTCACGTGGGCTTACGGCGCCAAAGATGTTTCACAGTCACTCTGACATACCACATGTATCCATACTGTAATTAAAGTACAGAAACTGCATGAATAATAATAATAACAATAATAATAAATACTCTTTAAAATATTCAAACGTACTAAAATAAAGCTGGTAGGAAGAAAGTACAGGAAATAAAAGACGCTACAACGAACGCACAAAATATTTTCAAATAAAAGCACGTGTTAAAAAAAAAGCACAGACTTGATTACTCCTTTCATGAATTTTAATGATATGTGACCGACTAGCTACTGCTTTCTTCTTAATAAAGAGATTGAGAGATTTCTCAAAATAACCCTAGCCCCACGCCACGCCACGCCCTCGGCTGAGGGTTCAGTAACTGAATCAAAAGCAACTCTGCATTTACATTATGAAACTTGGTAATAGTGGATATTGGATAAGAGTCGATTTCCGTAGGCGTATATTGCTACTAACTTCTCCACTTATCTTTGAGTATGACAGACAAAGCGAATTAGAGAGTATTTCGCTTCTAATGGACTTGTATGAAATATCATTCAAGGATGTTACGCTAATTTAGTCAGACTTGAGACAAAAATCTGCAGAAGTCCCTTAAACGATTAACCAGGAGTATCCTTGATCCTTTAAGTTATTTCATGTCTCATTCTCTCGTACAAACGAAAAAGAGTTGGTTACATTTATTGCACGTTAAAGATGGTAGAAAATGTATACAGTCAAGTGTTTTTCCATCTGTTAATTTTCATATACTATATAATTTATTGCTATTATTGGGTACATATGTGTGCTTAAATCTAACTTTTCTATAATCTATAAACCTACAATTATTACTATTAATTACTACAACGACTACGCTAAAAAGAACAACTACTTCGCTTAATTCTAACAGGTTATTTACAAAAAGAGAGAGAAAAAATACAAAATTAAAAACAATAATAAGAAGAGCGAAAAGATATGCAAGTACAAAAATTATAAAAAATAAAATAAATAATTGTCAATATACACTAATGATTCAACAGTTACATCTTGTCAAAACACAATTCCCCTTCAAGCTTTGATATTTATTCTGATATGATATTCCTTACATTGTTTTATTTTAACGACTCCCGAGTCATCTTGTCGCGCATTCAAACACAAACATTTCGCATTTAAATACTAAAATATTATTAGTTCGTCTTAAAAATTCACCGACGTGAAAGGAGTATTATTCGTGTGTTTCGGTCAGGATCTTTTTTAGCCAATTCTTTATTGTCTACACCCCTATATAACCCTTCTCGCGCTATATAAACAGCAACTCGAGAAACAACTTAAATTCCCTCAATGAAAACAACGAAATGACGCAACGCTCTTGCACACCTGGATTCACCCAAAAGGAAAAAAGAAGGCCCCAACCGACGACACAGACTCCGCTCATCATTCGTTCATATTCCCGCAATTGGGAGCGCCGATGCATTTTGGAGGGGGCCCCGGGAGACGTTCTCGTTGGGCGGCGCGATCCGCTCCCGTAATTACCGCCAGCGCGCATGATTTACGTCGTCCAGGCCCGATGACCACCCCCCCCTCCCCCTCCCCTCCTCAGCCCCGCCCCCTATTAATTGAGCGTCCATCCGCGCGCGAAGCGACCGTCGCACGGGTCAATTCCACTCAGGTAATGGAGTGGCGCGTGACGTCACCGGGCCGCCGCCATTTCATCTTCATATTCCGCCGTCAACTCGCTTTTGCTGCTTACTGGCCCTTTAGCGCGCTCAAGTTAAACGCTTAGCAAAAACGGCGGGATCGGGTCGGTGAGTCCAGAGCAAAAACGTTCGCCTACACCATGCAGCAGAATTCAGGCTGAAAGCAGAAGCGGGGAGAATATTACGAGCAGCGGCAGCATTATGCTTCATTAAGATGTGGCTATTAAGAAATACATATCGAGCTAAAATTGCTGTTGTTTGCAACATTAATTTAGTTTATGGTAAATGCGATATAAATGTTCCATAATGTGTAGTATATACAGTGATTTAAATGCACACATATTCGGAACATTAAGTTATCTATGCTAGGTTTGCAAATTAAAATAAATAAATCGAACGCAGCTGTTACTCAAAACATTGCTTTGAATTTTTAAGGCTCCAACGCAGAATAAGAAGTCCGAGCACAGTTCCGTCAATTGTTCGAACATGAATCATGCAATATTACGGATGTTATCTTTGGGATACACACTAGTTCGCCGAGCACATTTTCTCGAAAAACATTTTTCTTACCGTCTGAGAAAAAAAAAGTAAAAAAAATGAAAGAGTAAAAGCATTTTAGAGCACCCTCGTTACAAGCGAACATGAATCTTCATTTACTCCAATTTAAACACTACGTACGCGAGTGGCGTCACTCGTAGACGACCTGCATTTGCACGGATGTCCAGTTTCCGAGAAGCACTCGCGGCCTTTAAAGGCCGCCGGGGGCGTTGGCGGAGGCGCTCGCACGGGTCGTAGCCATAAGCGCCGGTGCCAAATGATCGGAGGGGGGCGGAGCGGCGGACGCGGCTAGGGCATCGCCACAGCACTGGGGGAGTAGCCCTCGAGGTAATGGAACCGAACGACGTTACTGATCTGCATTGCGACTAGTGCGCTGTCATCAACAATACAGAGGCGCCACGGTAGCCCAATAGCACTGGGCGTTGAAAAGCATTGATAGGGATGGAATGAGAGGCGTCTGTACAGCTCGCTCTACGAGCAAAAGAAGAAGTCGAGATATTATACGTATTTATCATAATTCTAAGTCATAACTTGTTAAATGTATCTTTGCCTACGCAGACTTTTCATGTTTATGGAATTTCAGTTAAAGACAGCTTCTTCATAGGAAGCTCATTTTTGTATGTTCTCATCAAATATATGTTATCATTTTGACTTATAAGGAAAAATACGCGTTCTCCAACAATATTGGTAGACAGGAAATTGAGGCAATTCACAAGTTTTCGAATCTTTAAAAATAAAACTGAACCTAAAGTACACAATATTACATTAAAAATTACTTTCAATATCTTTTGAAATAAAGATTCGGAATTCAGAAGAAAAAGTTCCACCTACGAGTACGAGTCTTCGACATTACGTTAATTAGTACAATTTTAATTGCTCATTAATTTACATAATAATTTTTATAATAATTTATATAATAATTATTGGTTTCAAATAATTTGAGAACAAATACTGTACACTTGAAATCTAATCTAAATAATATTTAGTTTAATATTTAATCATCTATAAAATAACCTGTCATTATTGAAGGATGTGACACAGTTCAACGTAAGAGAGACCTGCACCATTCTTTTAAGCGTTTCCTCTTCTATCCGCGGGGGAAAAAAATTGAGAAAAAATTTGGAGCGTTTTTGAGATTTATTTACATACTGCGTTAATTTCAAGCATAAATTGCGCAAAAACTATCTTTAAAAATAATTTACAAGACCTATTTTAAAGAACTCATTTTTTAAAACATTTTTTTGTTTAGAGCAAAAATCTCCATCTTCAATTTTGCAATTTTTAAATGTTAAAAGTTTGCAATTTTCGAAAATACAAAGAGTTTGCTGGAAATGAGACTAGCGCCACTTTTTTACCGTCCTTTGATTCATAAAACAAGAAATTTAAAATAAAACATTTGGAGCCGTTTTTTGAGAAAAACGTTTTTAAAAAATTAAAAATTGGCTACACTTCAGGCAAAATTACGCTATAAGTACTCGTATTTTCGAAAAATTGCACATCACCTTATTTCAAAATCTGTTTAAAAAAACATGTTTTATTGCAAAAAAAGGTGTCTTTAATATTTATTGTATTAATAGGAAAACGCAGAAAAAATTGAACCTTTGCAATTTTCGAAAATTCAAGTAACGAAAATGAGAAATGAGACCTCTGGCATTCTCCTTCAGCCTGTTACGCCATACGCATATTTTTCTTCAAACCACTTGAGCGTCAAATCATCAGATATAAAAAAAGACAAATCTAAAATCAGTTTCCAAGAAGAGACATGTAGGTAAGATCTAGTCGCTATTTCAAGGAGTCACACATTTACAAACTCAGAAACTAAACGAAGGTCAGGGTAACCTGGATATCTTGGAAGTGAAATGAAAAAGTTTTCGAATATTTGCAAGTTTTTTCGATATCTACACTGACATAATAACTGACACGATAACTCCAATGCCACTCGATATCCACACAATAACCGAGCATTCGAAAGAAGCATTAGCAAAAAAAAAAAAGTGTGTGTCTATGTGTGTGTATGTGAGTGAGAGAAAGAGCGTTCGAGGAATTGGAATTCGCGCTACCAACGTTCTACTCCATGTACGCGCATGCATCTGCGTGCGTGGAAGGGCCTGAATTTGGGAGCCCTGAAAGAATGCCACCGAGGGTCTCGGCGCAGCGTGGAGGAGACGCGGCCGGGGCATGGGCAGGGGAAGGGTTGGTGCGGGGGGGGGGGGGGCAAGTACTCGACTTAATGAGGCGGCGGGTGGCGCACGCGCGTCGTTTGTCAGCGGGGGCGGGGCGGGGGCGGGGGCGGGGCGGCGCCGCGCTGCCCCATGCATCACCCCCGGCCCCGGGCCAGCGCGACCGTCCCGCGGCGCGACACAATTCACATTAAAAACGACGTTACACGTGTTTACAAAGGGCGGCTGGTGGCGCGGATGACCTGCCGCGGGCCGCATACTAAGCGACGCGCTTTTTCGATCGAGACGGCCCCGCCCCCACCCCGCAGTCATTTTAGTCCAACTAAATATTACTTTCGATGGCAGTTAAAAAATTACAGCGCATCTCGCGAAGAATTTTTTAAAACTGAAATACAATGAAACTGATGAAGACTAATTACAGAAGAAGAATGTGAAAACGTATATTCCACAGATCATGGAGGCTTTTTCTACAGTAAGACTCCTTTTTGGACGTGGTAGGCCAAATTATCGAATCTCAGATTTGTTTAAGTCGAAAAATATATACTAATTTAAAAAAATCTCTATGATATTGAGCAGACTTTTACTGATTCAATATTTCT
Source organism: Acheta domesticus (assembly GCA_031308135.1). Lineage (NCBI taxonomy): Eukaryota > Metazoa > Arthropoda > Insecta > Orthoptera > Gryllidae > Acheta > Acheta domesticus. The sequence goes on from JAHLJT010009436.1 coordinate 12,890,841, forward strand.
TATAATATTTTCAAAATTATTATTTTTAAGACATGTAATAATCTTGAAAATATAAAGGAGTCAATACACAATACCTTAGCACTTCATAATATGCGTTGCTTTAAACTTTTGTCAAAAACAGTGGAGGCTCGTGACATTTTTTCTTGGTGGGGCCAGGCGCAAAAGCACGAATATCATCTCATATTCAATCTTATTTAATTAAATAATTGTCATTTAATCAATTATTTAATATTAATTATCAGTTAATTAAACCTTTAAATCTATACGTTTTCCACAAAAACAGAAGTAGGAATTTTTATTAAGATGTTTAATCAAATATTGGTATGTCAACGGAAACAAATGATTTTTGTAAAAATTACGCTAATGCCGTAGCTTTTCATTTTGAATGCTGAGAGTTCGAAAGGGGAACATATCCTAAAATTAAGACAAATTGACTTCGTCGTGTTATGTCAGTTGTTTAATCGGCCTGCAGAGAAACAAAATCTGCTACATCTATGCCTCTCTTCACTTCGTCCAAATATACTTCATACATAGAATCTAGCAGCTCATTCTACGTCGTGAGAGTTATATTTATAAACACAAAAAATGTTTAAATGTTCATTTAACACACAATGTAGATTGCCGAATAACGATAAGTCAAAAAACTTGCACGGTTTTTTGAATCTTCAGATTCATCATGCTCTCTCAATGCTAGTTCATGAGTACCACAGATTTTTAAACACTCAATCTCTCTACCTAAAATAGTTTATTTTTTGCGACATGTTCATTATGTTTCTAGATTGAAATTTTGACCGCCGAATCAATCTGTACTACAATGTTCAAGGTTCAAAAATTTAAAATTTAAATTTACAAGTGTTTTCTGAATGCAACTTCTTCGTGTTGCTTCGTGCGTTTCTTCGTGTTTCTTTATCATTTCCCTCAAATGTTTCAGATCCTTACAGCCTACTGTCGTCCAGAACCCCTCACCACCAAATAATAAACAAAAAAGAAAAATAAGCTTTGTTTTTGTTCACTCACAGTGAAGCATAGTTTTTTCTGAAATTACGAGTTACAGAATGTTCTTTTTTTCTTCCCATCAACTTGTGTAAATGAAAAGTCACTCGGTTGATGTGCTTTTAACAGTTTAATATCATTTTTTTCTTCAAGTCTCGGTGAAGAAAACTGAAAACGGTGTAACGAATCTACTGTGTTCATCTTATAGCGCGCAGAACTTTCACGTGCACTTTGAAAACCGCGCGCTCAGCCTGCCGTTCATTTGAGAAGGGCCCGCTGGTGCGGGCCCCTCGGACTGCTAAAATTAGCAAGCAGTGGTCGCGCCCAGTAAGAAAGGGCGCTGACCTTGCAAACGGAGTGAAGTTACTGCTCAAGGGGCCCACGCAGGCCGGGCCCCTTAAGCGCTACTAACGCTATCTTGGAGGGCGGCAAGTAACTATGATCCCCAATTCTTGTTTTTGCCACTTGGAATAAGTACTGGGAATGAACTGTGGATCTTCACGAATAATCAATTCTAATAAAGTACTAGAATTATCACAAAGATATTACGATAAAGATAAATAAACATTTTTTTGCTTTATTCAATCTTGGTGGGGCCCGGCCCTGTGGCCCCTTAGGACGAGCCGCCCCTGGTCAAAACGGAACGAAATGCTATATCAGAACGTAAGAAGTCACGATGAAGGGAATCCTCTTATTTCTATTTCAATTTTGCCCTGCCGTTACCAAATATTTAAAAAATTTTAAAGCGCTGTATCAAGGACAAATATTTTTATTGAAAAACAAAAAATACTGAATGACGAAATAAAACTGAATTTGTCAGTTTGAAAAAAAAATTATTAAAAACTTCAACATAATATGCTACTCTAAACAGCACAATTAACAAGCCTCTTTCGCACCGAGAAGCCACTGTCGGTCCCGCAATACTGCTTCGTGCAAGTTTTTAAGGGAGATCTAAAATTCATCGGATATGATGCGGCGCCTTTTGACCTGACAGGGTATTTATGGGTGCACTAACTTAGAAGTTTATTTTATAGCCCGTAAATCATTTACGGTTGATTCTCTTGGGTGGAAAAGCGAAAGGACGCGGCGGCGGCGGTACTGTGGCGGTGGCGGAGGAGGCGGTGGCGGTGGCGGTGGCGGTGGCGGTGGTGGTGGCGGTGGTCGTGGTGGTGGCGGTGGTGGTGGCGGTGGTGGTGGCGGTGGCGATGGTGGTAGCGGTGGAGGTGGAGGTGGGGGTGGCGGTGGTGGTGGCGGTGGAGGTGGAGGTGGGGGTGGCGGTGGTGGTGGCGGTGGAGGTGGAGGTGGGGGTGGCGGTGGTGGTGGTGGCGTTGGCGTTGGCGTGGCGGCGGTGGTGGTGGCGTTGGCGGTGGTGGTGGCGTTGGCGTTGGTGGTGGCGTTGGTGGTGGCGGTGGCGGTGGCGGCGGCGGCGGCGGCGGCGGCGGTGGTGCGGGCAGCGAGCGGCGGTGCGCCTTGCGTGCAGTGTTCTTCCGGAGCGCCGCCACTCGTTTATTCTGCTCGTTACGCAAACGTCGCTGCTCTTACGCCACCGAAGGGCTTCGCTTCCTGCGGCGCGCCTGACGGCTTTTTCCTCGGAGGTGCCTCCTTTCGCGAAGAAGGAACTATTCTATTCTTTATTACGACGCCAGTGCCTACGTCTTGTGGCCGTACCTGAGAATGTAGATGGCGTGGTTATGTGGAATGTGTGAATGACCACGATATACTAGGAATGATGATTGATGAACAGTGGAATGTTAGAACGGGGACGCGAGAATCCCGAGAAATCCTGCCGCAACCCCGTTACGATCCACACAAATTTACATGAATCGACCGAGGTTTGAACAGCCGTAGTCACCGCAGCGGTAGTCACCGACAGTCTCAGCGGTAGACCAGCATTCTTTAACATTAGTTTCGGGAAAATTTAACACACACTTTGAATGCTCTGAAACCAGTACTGTAAAGTACTTCCAGTGCTCTTGGAATCTTCAGTCATGTGTACAAAAACATATTACAGTGCTCTAAAGGAAACATACGCGATGTTATCGTTTGCAGATTGTTCTGGGCCACAGGCCAGATTGGTTCAAAGAAATGCAAGTATCATTCTAATAAAAAGTTGTAATCATTTATAAGTAGATCTCTAATGGGCCGTATACTTATCATCCTTGTTCGAATATTGCAGACAATTTTTTCTCTCACCCATACGAAACACACTTTTTAAAAAAAAATATACAAACACTCGCGCTTAAGTCATGATATCAGCTACAGTAAGTAACCCCATTGGTAAAATATGAAACAGACTTAGTGAAGAAGTACGAACCCGCACGTTGAAATAGAATGTACCGAAAGGTGGATGATATGCAGCTTTGAAGGAGACCCAATACAATTCAGCAACGCCGACAGCCCACGAAAATGCACTTTTTTTCTGATGGATTTCGACTGCAAAGTTCAACTAAGGCCGGAAGCAATCCAATGTAGCAATTCAGCCCTGAGGAAGACCACGATAAGATGGTCGAAACGTCGGCAACACAGCCTTCACCCGGACGGCCAAGATCATCGAAAAATCCACGATGACCTCCTCCAAAAAGATGGGCGGGACCCGGCCCTGGCCTACGCGCGCAAGCGAAGCGCGGCGCGACGCGACGCGGTTTTCCTCCCCGGCGGAGGGCCGCGGGCGGCGCGCGGCGGCGCTTTCTTCGCGACGCTTAATGCACCGCCTCCGGAACAACAACGGGGCGGCCTCCGCCCCGCGACGCACTCAGGGCGACGAGGTCCCCCCCCCCCCCGCGCGCCTCGTCTTCCCCTCCGGAGCGGCGCGGCCCGCAGCGGCCAATTACGCAGATTGCGCGCCGAATCCCCCGCGATCGCGGCGTTTACCTCGGGCGCCGCCAGGGCGCAGCACGCCGCCCCCCGCCCCGCCACGCCCCGCCGCGCCCGCCGCCCGCACGACAAGCCTTCGCGACACGCGCTTGGCGGCGGGAGATGGCGACGCAGGAAGACGACGCTACGAAACGACGGGTGACGAAAGGATAGCAAGACGCATGGACGGGGGTGACGAAATGATAGCAAGTCGTAAGGACGGCGAGACGAATGTATAGCAAGTGGCAAGGACGGGGTGACGAAAGGATAGCAAGTCGTAAGGACGAGGTGACGAAAGGATAGCAAGTCGCACGGACGGGATTGACGAAAGAATAGCAAGTGGCAAGGACGGGGTGACGAAAGGATAGCAAGACGCACGGACGGGGGTGACGAAAGGATTGCAAGTCGCAAGTAAGGGGTGACGAAAGGATGGCAAGTCGCAAGGACGGGGTGACGAAATGATAGCAAGTCGTAAGGACGGCGAGACGAATGTATAGCAAGTGGCAAGGACGGGGTGACGAAAGGATAGCAAGTCGTAAGGACGAGGTGACGAAAGGATAGCAAGTCGCACGGACGGGATTGACGAAAGAATAGCAAGTGGCAAGGACGGGGTGACGAAAGGATAGCAAGACGCACGGACGGGGGTGACGAAAGGATTGCAAGTCGCAAGTAAGGGGTGACGAAAGGATGGCAAGTCGCAAGGACGGGGTGACGAAATGATAGCAAGTCGTAAGGACGGCGAGACGAATGTATAGCAAGTGGCAAGGACGGGGGTGACGAAAGGATAGCAAGTCGCAAGGACGGGGTGACGAAAGGATGGCAAGTCGCAAGGACGGGGTGACGAAAGGATAGCAAGACGCACGGACGGGGGTGACGAAAGGATTGCAAGTCGCAAGTAAGGGGTGACGAAAGGATGGCAAGTCGCAAGGACGGGGTGACGAAATGATAGCAAGTCGCAAGGACGGGGTGACGAAAGGATAGCAAGTCGCAAGGACGGGGTGACGAAAGGATTGCAAGTCGCAAGGACGGGGTGACGAAAGGATAGCAAGACGCAAGGACGGCGAGACGAATGTATAGCAAGTGGCAAGGACGGGGGTGACGAAAGGATAGCAAGTCGCAAGTAAGGGGTGACGAAAGGATGGCAAGTCGCAAGGACGGGGTGACGAAATGATAGCAAGTCGCAAGGACGGGGTGACGAAATGATAGCAAGTCGCAAGGACGGGGTGACGAAAGGATAGCAAGACGCAAGGACGGCGAGACGAATGTATAGCAAGTGGCAAGGACGGGGGTGACGAAAGGATAGCAAGTCGCAAGGACGGGGTGACGAAAGGATAGCAAGACGCACGGACGGGGGTGACGAAAGGATTGCAAGTCGCAAGTAAGGGGTGACGAAAGGATGGCAAGTCGCAAGGGCGGGGTGACGAAATGATAGCAAGTCGTAAGGACGGCGAGACGAATGTATAGCAAGTGGCAAGGACGGGGGTGACGAAAGGATAGCAAGTCGCAAGGATGGGGTGACGAAAGGATAGCAAGTCGCACGGACGGGGAGACGAAATGATACCAAGTCGCAAGGACGGCGAGACGAATGTATAGCAAGTGGCAAGGACGGGGGTGACGAAAGGATAGCAAGTCGCAAGGACGGGGTGACGAAAGGATAGCAAATCGCACGGACGGGGGAGACGAAATGATAGCAAGTCGCAAGGACGGGGTGACGAAAGGATAGCAAGTCGCAAGGACGGGGAGACGAAATGATAGCAAGTCTTAAAGACGGGGAGACGAAAGGATAGCAAGTCTTAAGGACGGGGAGACGAAATGATAGCAAGTCTAAGGATGGGGTGACGAAAGGATAGCAAGTGGCAAGGACGGGGTGACGAAAGGATCGCAAGTCGCACGGACGGGGTGACGAAAGGATAGCAAATCGCAAGGACGGGGAGACGAAATGATAGCAAGTCTAAGGATGGGGTGACGAAAGGATAGCAAGTCGCACGGACGTGGAGACGAAATGATAGAAAGTCGCAAGGACGGGGAGACGAATGTATAGCAAGTGGCAAGGACGGGGTGACGAAAGGATAGCATGTCGCAAGGACGGGGTGGCGGAAGAGTAGGATGACGTGAGACCGTGATGACATGACGAAAGATCATCTTATCAACAGGAAAGGATGTGGTCTAAGGCCGAAATGATGTCCGTATGAGCGGAATGAAGGGATTTCTAGAAAAAATTACAAGCGAAGGCGCGAATGAGGAAAGCGAATTCTGCTCTTACTGTTTCTAATTTATCCATCGGTAATTTATATACTCTAGGAATATGAGATTTAGCAGAAAAATCGAGGACAGTTGCGATAAGTCAAGGTGTCGATATTTTTAAGAATGACATTTCTACAGTGCGAAAATTTTCCGCCCAGGAGCAGACGCCCTATTTGCAAAAATAGTCCCCTTTTGAGACTTGCTAAACACCTAGTGAGCCTCTGAGAATAACAAAGCCAAGTTCAGTGATCGAACCATAATAAGGAGAGCAAACTGTACGAGCCTCAATGAACGTAGCAATTCCACAGTATTTGTAGAAGCAGGAGTAGGGAGAGGACTACGAAGCGCCCAATTTGGCCAACTGAGCCCAAGCGATCGCTTTTAGATCTCTCTGGATTCGAGAGCTTCCGAGGCCTTTAATGGCTCTGTCATCATCCAGAAGGAAATTGGCAAGATGGAAATGGCACGTTGCAATAATACAACAAACAACACTGCGATTTACTTTTGGAGAAAATAACTACCTGTATGCAGAAGAATACCACAAAATTTATTCGTCTAACACCACGAGAAAAAAAAATGTGAGGATTTTCTTAATGTTGTTTTGTGAGAAGCAAATGTCTGTCCGGTCCATTCCTAGCCATAGTACACGGACATCCTTCATCTACAAAGTGCAAGTAAACTAAAATTCTTTATCTGAAAAGGCCATTCGATTTAAAAACTAGTGTCATTTGCATTAAAAACGAGTCGAGGTGTTCAAAGAAACTTTTTTTTCTGTTATCTATCGCACAATTAAGAACATTTTCAATTTATTTACGTTCAATACCGAACTACACCCGAAATATCTTACAAGCAACCTCTGCCACGAGAAAAAACCATGTCATCCCGCGGTGAGGAGGACGTTCGGGCGAATCCACGTTAGCCACGTCATTAAGGGCCGCGCCCCAGGCATCGCCACTGGCCCGGAAAATTCCCAGCTCGATAAGTACGAGGCTAACTTTATCCGTAAAGTTAAACATCTAACGTGTTTCTGTACAGTAATAACTCCTTCATATTCCGAAGATGTTTAACTTTAACGAGCCTTCTAACGACACCGTCGTAAAAGTCCGCACTCTCCACACAACACAAGCCGGCCCCGGAGGTGCCCGGGCGGCAGCGGCGAATGGGGGGGGGGGGGGGTATTTAAGCAACGCCGCCGGAGTATTGGCGAGAAACTGGCCAGAAGGCAGCGGCCGCTGACATCACGATCAAAGCGTACGGACGCTCTCGATCCGCCGGGAAGTACAAGCAAGCATCCACCTAAGTTACTTCGTAACAATGCAATAAACGTCGCCGCTCTCTCAACTGCTCGCGGCGCCGAGGCGCAGTAATGACGCAGGGCTGGCACGCAAGCCCCGCCCCGCCCCGCCCCGCGCCGCCCCGCGCCGCCCCGCGCCGCCCCGCGCCGCCCCGCGCCGCCCCGCGCCGCGCCGCCCCGCCCCGCGCCGCCCCGCCCCGCGCCGCCCCGCGCCGCCCCGCCCCGCCCCGCGCCGCCCCGCGCCGGCCCCGCGCCGCCCCGCGCCGCCCCGCCCCGCGCCGCCCCGCCCCGCGCCGCCCCGCCCCGCCCCGCCCCGCCCCGCGCCGCCCCGCCAGCGCCCGCGCGCAAAGTTCGAAGGAATTCGGCATGTCCCGTTCCGGGCGGTACCAAGCGCCACGCGCCTCTCGCCAGACACGAAACGTCTCTGGCGGCCCGCGGCTCGCTCCGAAGAAAGCGCGCGGCCGGAGACCGCCCGCTAATTGGCAGCCGCCTAACGAGACAATGGCACTTCCCTGAGTAATTGCCCTAAGTCGCACTAAGTAATTGCTCAACATTTTTGCTTAATGTCCAGTAATATCGATCCCTTACATTAGGTCCTCGATGGTTATCACAAAGACTAGAAAAGTACGTTAGAAACCTATGACTGAGGATGAACTAAGAATGTTAAACACCATATCGAAATACGTACGCCAAAGGATTTATGGTTAATTCACCACTTATCCGTCAGCCACATGAACGAGCAGAATATATTTTTATTGATTACAGCAAAAACTAATTCTACCAAAGATATTTTAAAAACAAAACCCGCTGTTTACTGAGAAATAAAAAAAAAAACGAAATTATATTTAGAAAAATTAACATAATTTCAAGACTTTACTTATTTTACGTCAGCAACGGTTAAAAACGGGTGTGATATGCGACGGCAGAAGTGTATTCTGTGCACGTTTTCTTAATTCTGGGATCCCGACCCTAAGTTTACGAGGAATTAAGTTTTATCGCATTTAAAAAATGAAATGCGATAAATTTCGTAATTTAAAAACTACAAAATTACAGTGAAATATTTGTATTTCTGCACTGTGAAGAAATTTAATTTGAATAAATCGATGGTCAAAGGAAAAAATTTGATAAGTCGAAATTTGGTGGAAAATCAGGTAAATATATTTTATGAAAGATAATCATAATTACAGAAGAGAATCATAATTACAGAAGAGAATCATAATTACAGAAGAGAATCTTAATTATGGAAGAGAAATATAATTTATGGAAGAGAATCTTAATTTCGACTTATCAAATTTTTCCCCGTGACCATCGAATTAATGTGCTAAATATTTTTTAAACAACTAAAATCACTAAATCAAATAAATGTCAATCTACAAATCGACTGAAACAAAGCTGCTCCCTTTACGAGACGTCGCTTCCTGGACCGCCCTGGCAGGAATCGAGGGCTGCGTGCGCGCGCGCGCAGAGCCCCGCGGCGGCGCCGGGGTTTACACATCCAATCACAGGGATGATCGCGCGCCCACGCTCGGCGCGTGCCGCCGGCTGCCCGCGAGGCGTTAGTGGCTGCCCGCCGGCGCGGCGCTACGCACAAGCAGGGCCTCGCAGCTCCACATCGACACCGGAGACAAAGCTTGCCACTACAGGAGGCGCTCGTGTCGCCGGGTACAGCTGTAGGTTGGGCTAATCAACTTCCGCACAATAAAAAAAAAAATTGGCTGATTTCTGAGAAATACGAAAAGCGTCTTCTACATGTTCAATTATTCATAATATATACATAGAAGAAACCGCTGAAAAAAAAGCGCCAACATCAACGCTCTTTCTTTGTAACATTATGCGCCTGCTTGCGTCCTCGCGAACCTACACAGCAGCCACGCACGTTTGAAGTATCGTTGGTAGCAGTTTATATTTAGTTCTTCTACGAAGATGATACAGAAGAGCGCGCCACTGTATGGGAGTTAAAGGACCATGGTCAGAAGAGCTTACACGCCGCCATGGGCGAACTGCCCGTGTCCTTCGCCAGCTTCTGATTCGGGAGTACTGCTTCTCATCCAATGCGTTAAATTGTTTTCGTTTTGTACACCCACCTTTAAAGTTGCATTTTACGAACGGTTTACTGCCCGCAAAATCGAACGTTTTCGCGTAGGTCGTTAAAAATGTTGACAGGCAAAAGACTGTGAGGGCGCTAGTACCAGCTTTACCGAAACAAAACGGCGAATGAAAGAAAAAGTAATTAATAGTTTTTCCAACTTCAGTAGGTTTGAAGTTTGTGACGAAAGCTATTTATTTCAAAAAGTTTATTTGAAACATGAAAATTAAATACAATCTTATTAGACTTATTATATCGAATTCGTTTGCGTTTCTTTGATTGTACTGCACCTCGACAGTAAGATTATCCAACATTAAAGCTCAATGTTGGATAATCTTAAATACCAAATAAAACTTGGCAGTGTCGTATATTACACTGAAAACTCGAGTAAATACATTAGCAACACGGACTCAACTCTGATCTTACCACCATGTGATTATAATACACAAAAATCGTCGATATATGAACCATTTTCATTAATCTGTAACTTCAGATTGGGAGAGAAGAGCGTATAAAAATGTGTGCGTGTCGCCTGAAAAGAAATTATTTTCGGGTTGGTTAATTTTCGCCCGAAGTAGAGCGGAGCGACAGGCAAAAAACCACTCTTCCGAAAACATTTACTTTCAGCCGAAACTAACTACCACCTGAAATTTCCTAGAAATGTACAGAAAAGCCAGAAGTATGAAAATTCTTGAATTTATGTATCTAATGTAGACAAGGCGATAAATTATTTAAAATTTCCGCATGGTAGCTGGTGTTCTTTGTTTCGGAGGAATGACAAAATATTTCGTAAGTGTGTTTATAGCTTCGTTTCCACGTTCAATATAACGAGTTGAATAATAATTTCTCCCCAATACTCAGAAAAAGGGAATGTATAAGCAGTTGTAATGTCACAAAACCAAAACCAAGTAACGTTTAATTGACAGGTATCGATGCTAATCACGCCCAAATTAAGTTCGTTCCGTTCTTTTCTTTCTAACGCGCGGAAACTGACGACGGTGGTCTCCACTACATATAG